>JARWLC010000008.1:31169826-31769826 GCA_033318265.1 Phyllotis vaccarum
TGTACAGAACTTATAAGAATATGCATAAGCTGTGGGTTGAAACCTCAGTAATGGATAATAAATGAGAGAGAAAAAATGCAGAACTCCTGTCCAGAATATGCCCCTATGGTGCCTGCTTACTTCATTCCATATCTCTTTTTAGCTAACTATTCTCAATCCTGTTACAGAAATGAAAGCTAAGTTTAGCAAATTGTTTGGCCTTTTATGTTTAGTGCACAAAATTCTTAATTAACAAAGTAAAATGCCACCATCCATTGTAAATCACTTTGCTAAACTTTCAAACTTAATAAGGAATCTTGTCTTGTCCAAAAGCTACTTTCAAGCCCCTGCTGATCTGGCACTCATGCCTGATTCCCTGTGGAGCTCAGTGAAAGAATGTAAAGGGAGCCAATTAAAGAAACTGTGAGCCAGAATAGACAAGCAGAGGCCATCTTGTCCATCCTTCTGCCTCCAGGCTAAGCCATACGCTGCAAACACAAATTCCTGTGTGAATCCTGCTGACAAAAACGTTCACCACATGTAAATGATAAGTCATAACCCAGTTATTGCAACTAAAGCAGATTGTTAACTGTTCAAGACTTTATTTATTGCGTTGTAAAGATGCTGAGTTCCAGAGCTCATCTGAATTGTCTTAATTCTCCCTTTCAAGAAAATAATTTTGTGCAAGAAATGCACTCAGATAATTGTCAACATGGGGGAGGTTTGTGTTCAGAAAATAAAGTTATCTTCATCATCTTATTAAGTGTATTTTTGGTTTCCTTTCACTCTAGGCTTACCTTACGGGTGGGAGGAAGCTTACACAGCAGATGGAATCAAGTACTTCATCAAGTAAGTACAAGCATCTCAACCAAGTAAGCATTTTTGCTCACATCTGGAGAGAACCTGGAAGTTGCAGAATAATCAGCAAAACCAAGAAACCCTCTTGGAGGTTACAAAAATTAGAAACAAGAAATGAAGCCTCACCATCTTCATTTCATGTGATTTAAATGCTGATATCAGATGTCACTGGAGGGGGTAAAACCTTAGTAACAATTTCTGGGGAAAGAACCAAAAACTGGAACAGAGTCTGGATTAGAACTTGGATGTGTAGCCTGTCTGAATTCATTTGCAGGATGATATCATTGCCTTTCTTTAAAAAGTTAATATCTATTTAAAAATCCACTTGCCATGCCATAAAACAATACTAACAGTAGTTACTACCTTTAAACGCTGTACAGTATACACACATCATTCCTTCTGAAGACAATGTTTGGTCATTTCTGTTTGCCTGCAGTATTCCTGGATTAGCAGTTAAATATATAGACCGCATAATTGATATCATGCAATTCATGTGGCCATAAGTAATGACATACAGTAAGTAACCTAAGATATAAATAGGATAGAATATGAACAACCCAGATCCCGGTGTGCTAGCAGTAACCTTTGGATAGATGTAACACCCTAGCATCTTCCTTAATTTGTAGATGAAGAAATTCAGAGACTTAAGTTGTTGCCAGGATCTACAGCTACCGTTACCAAACCAGAATAAGAAGCAAAGTCTCCGGGCCCAAGACTTTTTCTATTGCACTAGACTGTCACTCACAGAGAGAGAGAGACCTTAAAAGCCCCATCAGAAAAAGGCTGTCCTCTGCTGGCCTGGATAGTGTCTGTTTTGTTATGTTTTCTGAATACAGTGGGCTTTTACATTTCTACTATGTTCTGAATAAGTTCTGTGATGTCAGAACCAGTGTTACGAGAGTTGCAAGGGGAAACACACCACCTGGCTGGGATTCCTACAAAACCCCTTGTACATCCTTTTGACCTATGCTACAAGAGAAATGCCCTTGCTGCTCTTTCAAATGTGCATATACTTGCCAAGCAATATGCAGGTTTTGCTTTCTCAAACCCTGTGCCTCTACATCAGTTCTTATATCTCTCTTCAAACAAGGGGAGTGCACTGCCATTGTAGAGTTCCCGGTGTTACGTATCAGTCATGTACTCTGACCCTAGGAAGTGACTAATAACTACTTACCATTATTTTTCTTTATGGAAAGACTATCATGTCACGAAAGCCTGAGGCCTGCAAATCATCATCTTAAAAAGACTGTAAATTCAAAATTGTGTATTTGTAAAGATTGAAGGAAGAGTCATAGATAACCCTGGCAGAGTTTTCATGGCCTGGTTTTTCTTGTTCTGTCTGGTGGGTGTTAAACAGAAATGCAGTTTATAGCATAAAGTAGAGAGAAGTCTTGGAATCCCATGTGTAGATCACACTCAGCAACCCACTGCTCACTTCCAGAGTCATTCCCCTTCTGGAGACAAACCTACTCTCTGATACACTGCATTGATTATGTCTGGCTTCTGGGAGAGTTTATACCCTATACTGTATAGAGGATAGAAAAAGGAAGCACCATATTGTAATTTGCATCAGGCTTCAACTGATGCTCAATGGCCAGGAGCACACTAGGTATATTTGTCCATACATTATATCATTTAATACTCTTAATAATGTGGAAAGTAAATGCTGCAGGGTGTCATGTTTATGGCATCATGTCATCATGGTGTCCTGTTGATGACAAGTTTCATTTCGCCCTCAGCCATGCCTCCTAAAAGGTTCCCCCCAGGAAAATCATGATCCAAAGAAGAAAAGGTGGCATTCTCCATTCAGAGACCTTTTAAAATGTCCAAGTCTGTACCTTGTAGAGAATTCTTGGACCTAAGCTGAGCTGTCTTTCAGCATGTCCTACCCATAGCTGAATGGCAGGGCCCCTCTAGCACCAGGTGAGAAGGGGGCACTAAGAGCAGAGTTGCCATAACACAGGAAAAAACAGATCAGATATGCCCAGCTAGAGAATCTGCTTGTCTCACCACCTGGCCCCCAACTGGGTGAGCCATTGGCCCTTAGAAAATGGAATAGCATTTTAAGCTGGACTTCCACTTACAAAAGGAATAGAACATATCAGGAGATCAGGAGAGGACCATAAGAGAAAAAAAAAAAGAAAGGAAGTCAGCAAGCTCTAGCCACTCCACAATATATCTCAGTTTCTGTGGAAGGAATAGAAAGAGTGGACATTTACCCAACCTCCTTTGCTCCGTCCAGAAAACAGCCCAAACTGCGTTGTGAAAACTCATCAGTTCTTTTCATTGACCTTAATCATACTGTAGGAGGAAAGCAAAAAAAGAGAGAAGACAGATTTCTTTTCCAAAGGGCATGGGTGGGTATCATTGTCACATCACTGCAGAAGAGACTGTCAAAGAGGCTAAACCCAGCAAGGTTACCTTCAGTCAAACCGCGGAGTCCACATACAGGCCCAGTGTTATCTGGCTTCAACCCCCCACACAAGCACACGCATTGGGCTGCCTCACTCTGCCTTCCTTGTTTTAAGGTCATCTGGTGAGAGGTGACAAGAAAGGACATTGCCAGCAGATGTTGACTTAGGTAGAATGTTATATTTTGTCCATTTTAAATAGCAACACTTGCTTTCCAGAACAAGCAGTGATATTCTGTAGATGGGAAGGTCAAGAGTAAAAATAAGAAAACCTAGCACTACCCCACCGCAGCCTCCTAGAAGAATGGAATGCTTGCTATGAGTTAGGTCTTTCCAAGAGCATAACCCTGTTCAAGCAACAAGATGGTTTTTAGTCTAACCATTATCCCTGTGTTGTTTTTTAAATATGTACTATATCCCTACCTTCTTGTAGGGAGCCTATTGAACAAAGTTGTTATGAGCACAAGCACCCATCATTAAACAGATACAGTGAATTTTACAGGGATTTTAGGCTCCTCACTAGAACAGGGTCTCAACGCATCTCTCGCTGACCTGGATGTGGCCATCATCTCTTCATCTCCACTGCACTCTTCTTGTGTTTCTCTACAGAAGCCACCTCTTCTCCAGGAAGAGGATCGCAAGGCCATATGCAGACTGATTTGAATTGCTCATCAATAGACTTTAAATATGGGTCTTCAGGGGTCCTTATGTGAGTCAAGGGCATCACTCTAGTGCAGGTGGCTCTGATTGCAAAAAGAAGGCCTCCTGATGTCGAGAGAGAGAGAGAGAGAGAGAGAGAGAGAGAGAGAGAGAGAGAGAGAGAGAGAGAGAGAGAGAGAGAGAGGAGAGAGAGAGAAAAAGATAGATATTGATCTTTTGGACTTGGAGAAACCTGGAATCTAATCTAATGCTGGTGTCTCCACAGAATATCTACTTAATATGAGTGCTTTAATTTCCACTTTATAAAGTCCTTGCCCACCCCCCTCAAAAAAATCTTGGAATACAGCTTGTCTCTTCCTCCCCCCCCCCACTCTCTGACATCTTGATGGAGATTTTTGTGTGGTTTTTAGCCATAGTCAAGACTCTTCCCAGATGAACAAAGCATGCATAAGCCTACTGATACCATTTTCAGAAATATTATTGATTTCTTTACATTTTTATTCTACCCCAGCCAAACTTTTGAGCCTGGGCAGCCTATGTTAATCTTTTGAGGGAGGAGTGGTTTATTTATAGGTAGCTAACACTTTTCAGGCAACAAACAACCTCACTTAAAAAGAATGACTAAAATTACCCTCCCAAGACTCTAGGGGACATGATGGTCTGCATACATTTGATCTCCTGACAGAAATTGGCACCTGTCACTGTCATCCCAGAAATGGAACTGTCACATCTGATGGAAGCCAGGCCTCAGGCAAGGGAATGACTGTCGGTGCTGCCTCAAGAATGCCCAGGCACTCTTGGTCCTTGTAAAGTATTTCTGTCCATGCACATGACCATTGCCCTTCTGCTAATGTGTTATCTGCCTTAAGTTCTGACAAAGAGAGCTAGCTTCTTGCCCACCTATGTACACATGAATAATTGGTGTTGGCATCACCAGAGCCTATGTTTCATAGAACTAATAGACATGTGTTTCTGTGTGTATGCATATATGCATATCGGCATACTCACTCACCATAAATAAATATGGAAATCTACGCACATACATTTGTATAAAATATAGCACTGAATTATGGGAAAGTTTTTTTCCCCATAATAAAGTTGTAGCATTCTTAAACTTAATGATAAAATGGTTAACACTTTAATCATCCTGTAATGAAATCTGGATGGCTGGCCATTTTTTCCACGTAACTTTTTGTTGTTGGTGGTAGTGGGGTGTTTTTCAGGGGGAGGGTAATTTCATTTTACCATGGATAGGGCACATGCAGCTCATCTGTGGAGTTGTAGAACAATATTTTCAGGAGTATGTAACGGTTCTTTTCTTTGGCCTGCCAGTTCCCAAATAATGACACAGAGACTAATTAATTATGAAAGCTTGGTTGTAGTTTAGGCTTGTTCCCAACTAGCTCTTTAGAACTTAAATTAGCCTGTTTATATTAATCTGCATTCTCCTCAGTTCTGCATGTCTGGCTTCCTCTAGCCTCTCAGATTCTTCCCCAAGTTCCCTGCTCTCTCGTCAGAAGTTACTCCTGTCTAGCTATCCTCTCCTGCTCAGCTATTGGCCATTTAGCTCTTTATTAAACCAATCAGAATATACATTATCAGGTGAGGTAAAACAGCAACACATCTTTACATATGTGATCAAAAATTCCACAACAGACTTGGTTATCTCCTTCTGGCTCTTTTGAGGCCAGGTCACTTCATTCTGAGGATTCTCCTGTTTCTTTCTCCAATCTCACCATGGTAGTACTAGGATTACAGGTGTAAGCCACTGTATCTGGCTTTGTTGCATGAGTTCCAGGGATTGAACTCAAGTTATCAGGTTTGTTGACAGGCACCTTTTCTGAAATTTACCCACTGATCCATCTCCCAGCCCTTATACACAGCTCTTTTTCATCCTCTTGAAGTTGTTACTACGAAAAGTTTATTGGAATATTTTTGTATGACTCTACTTTAGAACTACACATACATATGATATGTGTTATATAATAGGACAAAATTACCATGAGTTAAGCTGGTAAAATGTGTTGTAAATCTGACATAGCTACTAATCAATTTCATTATGCTTGTTTATCTTTATATTGGAAGATTTGGATTCCCTGTTGTCAGTGATCATTAGCTCTCCATGTCTGCATTATTAGTGTTCTCCAATGTTTGAAGCTTAAAACAATGCATATTTGTGTTCTCACCCAATTTTAGAGTTCCAGCAGTACAAGGGTGGCATCACTAGATTACTCTGCTACTCTTGCCCTTACCTCCTTCTCTATTTCCCCTCTCTCTCTGTATCCCCCCTCCCCACTTTTCCCTTCTCTCTTCCCCCCTCTCTCTGGATCTCTTATAGAGTTGTCAAACTGTCTGTTAAAAAGGCTGGGAAATGAAGCGTAGCTTAGCAGGCTCCTTAGAATACTTGCACAAGCTGCACTTATGATGCTGTTGACAGGTCCTCACTATGTCTCATGCATTAGAGATACAGTCTTTCCCCCAGAGCAAGAGATGAGGACACCCAGACAAGTGCTGCAAGTGTCTTCTACAGCCAGTCTGAAAGTGCATGCTTTACCATCACATCTGCCACATGCTATTGGTCACAAGGATCAGCCTGGTGCAGTGTAGGAGGCAATGACCTAGAATGTGGATCCAGAAATTAGCAATCATGAGTAGAGGATGCCAACCAAAAGGCACATTAAAATATTTTATATATGAATATATAGTATGTAAATAAGCAATATAGAAATTTAACATCAGATACCTGCTTCTAATACCAAATTATACTCCTGGCAGCATACACCTTTACCCACTGAGCTATCTTACTAGCCTATATTTGTAAAATTTAAAAGAATAGAATACAAATGAATAATTTGATGTTCTCAAATCTAAGACCTTAACTTTCTTTTGTAAATAGGTGGTAAGTAACAGTAACAGATCCTAAGTAACAGTAATGCAAATAGAAATTAAGGAGATTGTAAAGGGAAGGAAAAAGAGGAAGTGTGGTTTCTGGATGTAAATAAAAACTACTAATTTTTGATTTGTCAATCCTTGGTAGATTATTTCAGTTTTGTAATCAGATGTTTTGCTCCCACTCACTTGTTCTCAAATACATGACATGCACTTTCTAAATAATTGACTCAGAAGCTTAATATTATTTATAAATGATTGGCCAATAGCTCAGGCTTATTGGTAACTAACGCTTACACTTAAATTAACCTATAATTTTTATCTATGATTGGCCTTGTAGCTTGGTACCTTTTCTATATAGCATTCTCATCTTGCTTCTACATGTTTGCTGGCAATTCTCTGACCCCACCCTTCCTGATCTGGTGCTCAATCTCTTCTTAGCCAGCTACTAATAATCAGTTTTATTACTAACAATGAGCATAATCCACAGCATTTCCCTTTTTTGTCTAATTAAAAGTGGGCATTGTCAAGAACTTTCCCCCACTCCAAGGCTTCATGAATTGAGCTGTTTTGCTTCCTTTTCAGTGAATTGAGTAATGTCCACTGACAGACTGATATAACCTGTGATTCGGGGCAGACTTTATTGCACTGATTTCAAGGTTATGAGAATGTGTTGAGGCTCCTTGGGGATTTTTGCTTGTGTAAAAATCAGGGCTACCCTAAATAACACATAGAGACCTAAAACAGGAAATATGGGCCTTCCCACATGGCTCTCCTAAACCATTTCTTTCAGTAAATCTGTGGTAAGGCCTGAAATTAATCTGTACCTGATAGGGAGTTCTTCCACCTAGCTGAGCTATCTGGCAGTACATCTTAACCCAAAGCTGAATGGCAGGACCCAACTATCTCTGTGATAACTGGTAGACACCACCATGTTTGAAAGTGACCTGGTAAATCATTCCAGTCCCTCTGTGGTGCATATTTGAGAACTGGATGCACTCTAGGGTGTGAAGCCCCTGACAAAGTCCTTGGTGCAGGGTGAACACTGGGCAGACGTCAGCTTCCCAGGCCATCCCCACTCTGCCGCTATATAGCAGAGAGTTTTAAATGACAGTATTTGTGCAGCTGCAAATAGAAAACAGTAGCCAAAACCTACATTTGTACTGCTCTCTGGCCAGTCAAAAGCCCTGGGATGGAGCAGAAAGGCTGCATTGATCACAAGCCCGGGACAGCCTGCCCAAGATTTTCTATAAATACCTACAAAGAGGTGTGGGACTATGAAGCGCTGGAGGAGAAATTGTCATTTAAGTGAAAGGCCAGCCAGCTGGCTTGGGTTATTCAGGATGGCAAAGCCCCTGAAATGAGTAAAACACCTAGATCTATACACCCAGCACCAAGTTCTGCCCCCACTTAGCCAATGGTAGGTATGGCTCTGCCTGAAGCATGCTTTCCAGTGTCACATTCTCTGAGAGCACACGATTACTCTGGACTCATCTCCTTTCTGGGTTATTCTTTTAGCCCAGTTTAGAACTGTCTCTTCCTCTGTTAGAGTTTCTAAATTTTTTCATCAAACTTGCTCCACTAGGTTCAGTGGAGAATTAATGTGCTAGTGCTGCTGTGAGGGAAACACCACAGGCAAGGAGTATAAACAGCAACAGTAGTGCTCAGCTCTGACACCAACAGCCTACACCCTCCCACCCTGTGTGCGTGACTTTCTGTGTGTCTGAGATAGAAAGAGAGAAAGCTCTGTTGTCTCTTCCTGTCACAGGGACCTATGGTGATGTATTGTATGTTTAATAAAAAATAGTCTGGAATATCAGGGGACAGCACTGGCTGCTCTTCCACAGGACCTGGATTCAGTTCCCAGCACCCAAATTTCAGCTCTCAACTGTCTGTAACTCCAATTTCAGGAGATCTGACACCCTCACACAGACACACACAAGCAAAACACCAATGCACATAAAATAAAAATAAATAAATCATTTAGAAATGTGTGTGTGTGTGTGTGTGTGTGTGTGTGTGTGTATGTGTAGAAGGAGAGGGGGGTGAGGGAGGGTGGGTGGAGGCTTGCCAGATGGTTCAGCAGATCAAGACAAAGAGCCCTGAGTTCAGTACCTGGAACACAGAAAGATGGGAAAGACAGAACTGACCCCCACAGAATTTTCTCTGATCTCCACATGTGTGCTATGGCATTGCCCCAATTTATCTCTGGCTCTCCTGGAGCTTGCTCTGTAGACCAGGCTGGCCTCAAACTTACAGAGATCCTTCTGCCCCTGCCTCCCAAGTGCTGGGACTTAAGGCATGGGTCACCGCTCCCTGGCCTTCATGGTTTGCCTGTAGGTGATTCTGTCCTTTGATATTCCAGACTAATTTTATTAAATATACACTATATCACCACAAGGACCCAGAGCAAAGATCCCTTCAGGCCAGTAGTCACACCCCTATGACTTTATCTAATGCTTATTACCTTACCCTGCACACAGTTTCCAAAAGAAGGGCTTTTGGTGAATTTTCATAGGCCATGACATTGTCCCTAAATCACTTTTTCCTTACTGTCTTTCTTTCCCTCATTGAGGCTTGAACCCAGGTCACATGGCCATAAGTAAGCACTGAATTATGTCACTGGTTCATGTAAGTTTGACACATGGGCTCCCTATGTTGCCCAGGCTGGCCTTGAACTCATGACCTTCATACCTTATCCTCCCAAGTACCTGGGATCACAGGCGTGTGTCAAGACCTGGCTGTCTTCACTTAGTTTCCATCAGATCTGCTCTCACTAATAGTTGCCTAGCTTTGCACAAATTACAAGAGATTCTCCTAACTAGTGTCTTTTCCTTTAGGCCTTACCGTAGAGAAGAAGCAGTCAGTTGAGGGAACCCCAGGTAGGGAGAAGGCCCAGAGCCTGTCTGTGACAGTGCTGGGTTACTGATCAGCTGACCCTGAACAGAGTTTGTCCTACTCAGCCCAGTCTGACCTGGTGAATCCATAACAATGGAGAAAAGACAGAAGGGTCAGATAAAGACAGGTGACAATGGAAAAGCGAATATAGCCTTGGGTGCCATGAGCCCAAGACTGTGGGAGACCTCCAGAAGCTGGAAAGCCAAGGGACTGATTCTCCCCTTGATCCCCACAAGGGATTGTAGCCATTTTCTGATGTCTTCAGTACTCCCCAGTAGGACCCATTCAAACTTCTGATCATTAGCCATAAATGGAAGTCATGTTAATTTATCAAATTTTTGGTGATAAGTTGTTGTAATAGAAAATTCATGCAGGGCTCTGAAGAGAGAAGTGAGAAGAGTCTGTCTTTCTATGTGTAGAAATGTGTCTGGCCTAGATCCAGGGGACTAACACAGCTCATCTCTTAAATTATTGAGGAAGGTATTGTATGTCAGAGAGGTTGAAAAACTGAAATTCAGAGTATACATAACTTCCCAGAGACAGGCAGCCCTGTCAGTATGCAAGCTGGGATTGTCAACAGATGTAGCCAGTGAGGAAGAAGAGTGATTGGTGCCTACATCTCAGGCCCAGGCCTGCTTCTGTGTCACTTTGGACAAAGCACGTCATACCTCTAAGTCTCAACTTTGTCAACTGAAAATTATAGAAGGAAAAAATAATGTTTATGAGATTTTACGTAAAGTAAATAGTGAAAAGTGTCAAAGAACATTTCAGGCTAGAAAATGCTTATCTGACAGAAAGTCGTATCCAGCTGCCTCATAAACCAGAACAGATGTTTGGGATTTTGCTTTGTGAGATGAGGTTTCTGTGTAGCCTACACAGACCTCGAACTCACAATACTCCAGTCTCAACGTCTCAGTGCTGGAATGGACCACCACACCAACCTGAAGTCTGAATCTAATCTGTGGTCTTCTATAAGGGCTGCCATGGCCTCCTGAGGTCACAGCTGCATTTTGTTGATGAACATCAGTATTTACCTCTGAGAAAGTCTCCGACTGCCATTGGGGACCATTGGGATCTAGAAACATGGATTGGGTTTATTTGATCATTTCAGAGGCTGAGAAATCCCAGTGTGCTGGTGTGATGGCTCAGGCTGACCATTCATCATCATTATTATCTTTGGTAACAGTGTAACATTTTGTATTCTAGTGATTAAAACGAGACTTTTTTTAAAACTAAGGATTGTGTTAACATACAATGAACAATTAAATCTTAAAATCTGGAATTCTAATACATTTATTTTGACCACTGGCTTTTAGAAAATAAACTGTAGCCCAGATTGTTTAAATTATCATACAGTCTTATTGCTTGCCCCCAAATTAATGAATAGATCTTGCAAGTTGATTGGAATAAGACTATTGGTAAGGGGAAATAGCTATGTAATTATTTGGTAATGTTGGTTTTATTTGGATAACTAATTTCCCTGATAATGCTCAATTTCTATAAACACTCATAAACCACTTAAGGGAAAATCCACATCATTATGACATTTGAGAATTGCCTGATCTCCAATTATAAATAAGCTAGTCTACCAGTTACATATTTATCCTCAGTGGTATGACTACAGTAGATTTCAGAGTGGTTTATAGTGATGTGTTCTTCAAGCAAGCAGTGACGCCATACATGGTACGTGGATATGACTATGAAGAGATGGGAAAGACAGGAACGGCCCTGCCCTGTGGAGGCCGACAGCCTAGTAGACAAAGGACATGTGACAATGAAGTATTACTGCTTGGGAAGCATGTCACCTCTGGCTCCGGCTTCACATAAGCTTTTCATTTTCTCAATTGCTCACATAACATTTTTCATGAATTTCATAGGAAAGAATTTTTAAAAGACATAATAGCTTTACATATATAATCTATGATCATTGAGTTAATCCTTTAATTAATTTCACTTTGCAAAGCCGAGGAGCTCCTTTCTGGAGGTCACTTAATCCATCCCAGAGTCTCTTCACATATTACTATGGAAACCAGCCAGGATACAGAGAGGTTGGGTATAAGGGTTAAATTCTCAGAAGTCATTGGTTGGATCTAGATGCTGGCTCTGCTGTGTACCAGGCCTAGGACTGAGAGTGAACTGTGGTACCTCCTCGGCGTCATTGAGAAGGTGACATCGTTAAAAACAGCCAATATTTAAAGCTCATGGACCTCCTGAGGTTTTTCCTTTCATTTATTTTTATTTTGGTAATCATCATTAAAACTAGTATTTCAGTATTCATTTTTTACTAGTCTAATGACAGCAATTTTTATAATATTACACACACACACACATCTTTAGATTCTTGTAAACTGTTTTATATCTAAAACCTAAAGATGGTTTTATTAACTGAATCTTAATATAGGATATCTTATATATTTCATAGAAGTGTCATAAATAGAGAATAAAAACCAAATTCTAATTTGTTAGCTTTAAAACAAATATTATTTTAAGTATAACACTTTTGTCACCATTAATACTTGAATTGTGTATCCACTTGCCAATTTCTCCAGTGCTTCAACATTACTGATTCCTGAAACAAATTATATTAAGAAGTCTTTATCTATTTTTACTTTCTGGTTTTATATATATAAAACCAGAATATATATGTGTGTGTGTGTGTGTGTGTGTGTGTGTGTGTGTGTGTGTGTGTGTGTGTGTGTGTGTGTGTGTGTGTATTCCCCCTAAAATTACATTAGAAATTAATTACCTTTGGGTCATTATCCTGCAGCTCTGTCTTAGGCACGGTAAAATAATCCAGGCAAGTCTTCATAAACGCACAGTGATGCAGGACCATGTCTGCAGTGGAGAATGAACAAGCAGAGCTCTTTCGGCATGGCAGACAATTAAGAATAGATTTCCGTAACCCTGCTATAATTTTTGTGTTTAAGTCACTTTTTGCTAGAGACTGTTCTTAATTTCTAATTTGAAAGAAATAAATTTGCTTTTCTTTTTGAAAGAACACATTTTGATCCTCTAGCTAAGAGGTAAGAAACATAAGGAGGGTAATTATAATGGGATTTAAATAATTCACTGAACATTTCTCTGCCAGTAAAATAAAGCATGTTCTCTTGGGCATTTTAAATAAACTCTACAATATGTCTTTCAATTTACTAGTATTATTTTTAAAAACACACCGCACTGGCAACATACTGCTTGATAACTATTGATTTTCATCAACAGATCTGGCAATCACTCAAACAAATGACCTTCAGATTTTCCAGTACATCTGAATGACTGTTGATAACTCCCCAAATCAGGTCAGATGCAGTGTCTCTCTGCAGAAACATGTGCCGGGTACTGCATGCTCACATGAGTTCTTTATTTGTCTCATAGTCATCTTCATTTATTTACCAGCCTTCTAAATTTTTCATTCTAAACAGCAACATCTCCCTTTATGAACCATGAGGTCTTTATTAATTAAACAGAGTAGTCAGCTGGACTGATTTATTCTGCATCCTTAGCTGAACAAACAAATCAGAAGAGGAAATATTTCTAATACTAGAATGTTCTCCAAGCCAGTAAATCTAGGATTATCTCATCACACTGATTATGTCGAAGAGCATTAGCCACTGTGCTCACTAAGACAGAAAATTGAATGGTGGACTCAAGAGTGGCTCCACTCCAGCATTATAGGCAGGATTCCAAGGTGTTCTTACACTAATCAGAAAGCCCTCGTTATCAATAAAACTCGCTGTGATCATTTCTTGAGTGTCTCCTCCTTACCAGCCCTTTACACTCACCACCTGTGCCTCAGAATTTCTGCCTCATGGGTTCTGAGTATTTTGTATTATTTTGTTTTGTTTTCAAAGATCCAGTTGTAGATTCTGAGGCATGAACAGTCTTTCTTTGTTGCCTTGGTTTTCATTTTATAGTAAACAGTTACTGGAATTACACATTTAATATTTAGAAGTGTGTGTGAACGTAGGGTTTGGTGGTGGTGTGTGTGTATGTGTGTATTTACCAGTAAAATCAAGCTATATTATCTGAGGCTTCTATCTTTACAGAAAAGTAACTATGAATATAAGATTAGTCAAACAAATATAAACTACAGTATGTAAAATATGTTACAGTATTACCTTTGAGTGCATTCACATTTTGTCACTAGTCTTGCTGATTCATGGGAGTTTTCCTTGCACCAGGTTTCTCTCTGACCCTGAAATGCCTTCCATCAAGACATGTCTTTCATTCCTCCTCCCTCCTGTCCCTCCCCGATCCTTCATGATCCCATCCCCACCAACCCCCAGTTTACCTGGGACATCCCCCCCCCAAGGAAAGTTCATGCATCTCTCTCTAGCTCCTCCTTGTTACCTGGCCTCTCTGGGGCTATGGGTGCCAGCTCGGTTCTCCTTTATTGCTAAGATCCACTCATGAGTGAGTATATATCATGTTTGTCTTTCTGGGTCTGACTTACTTCACTCAGGATGATTTTTTTTCTAGTTCCATCTACAAGGATGATTCCAACTAAGCTAAGACTCCTAACAATAGTGAATAGATAGCCTGAACAGGTCATCTCTAATCAGATTGATGACTGCCCTAATTGTCATCAGAAAGCCTTCATCCGGTAACTGATAGAAGCAGATCCACAAGCACTGGGCCAGCTCTGGGAATCCTGTTGAAGAGAGGGAAGAAGGATTATTCAAGCCAGGGAGGTCAAGGTCATCACAAAGGAACCCACAGAGACAACTAACCTGGGCTAGTAGGAACTCATGGACACTGAGCTCCTAAGTGATACCTAAGGAGACCATAAGGGACTGACCTAGGCCTTCTAGATATGTGTGACAGTTGTATAGCTTGGCAGACTTGTAGGACTCCTAGCAATGGAACAGGGACTGTCCCTAACAGTTTGGCTGGCTTTGGGGAACCTATTCCTCATACTGGATCACCTTACCAAGCTTAGTCCTACCTCAACTTGATAGTGCATGCTTTGTTGGCACACATGGGAGGCCTGCTTGTAGTACAAGGTTTCTGGCCGGACTTTCAGGCCTAACCTCAAGGTCTAGGCCCACAGACCCACAGACCCACAGACTCGAAGATGCTTATAATAGTTTTTGGCTGATTGGCCTCAGGCCCAGGCATATCACTTGCTAACTCTCTACCCTTCATCTAATCCATTATTTTTCCTATTCAGCCATGTGGCTCGGTACCTTTCTTTAGAGCAGCATAGTTGTCCACGGCTTCCTCTGGCTTCTCTCTGGCATTCTGCTCTGTGCTTCCTGTTCTCAGAGTTTTTCTTAGTCTGGTAGCCCCGCCCACACTTCCTGCCTGCCTTTGGCCCATCAGCGCTTTTTATTAAACCAGTGGATGGGTCAATTATTTACCAACACAATCCCCTACACCTGCCCCTTTATGAACAGAAATAGGAAGAATGGATTTATGGATTCAGTATGGGGCATGAGTACTTCAGTCAGGATGTGAAATAAATGAATAAATTTAATTTTTAAAAAAGTCTTGATGAAGGTTACTAACAAGAACAGATTTCGGATATAACTTCCTAATGCCAATTGTAGAGTGTCTATAGCTATATTTTTTCCTAGACATCTTGCATTTGATTACTTTGAGTTGCCAATTTGCCAATATCTAAATGGTTACAAAGTTAATATTTCAAGAATGAGACTATAACTTGTAAAATGTCAAATAGCAAAGCATGTACCGGAACTTCTGCAGATCATTGTTTTCTTACTTCCTACTCTTCCCATTCAGGTAACATGGGAAGGAGTAGTTAAAATAATTTAAATCTCACCCTCTTAGCTACACCACTACATCGTAACTGTGCTGGTAAACACTGAATCTCTAGATACAGAGACTGTCAAATCCACAAAGCAGTGTTATCCAGCACATTCCTTCTAAACATGTACTCTATCTCACCTTGCAGGGGTGCTCCAGCTCTCATGGTTATACTGCTTAATATTTCAGCTTATATATTTCAGTGCTTTTAGTCTAGGTCACAAAAAGGCCTTGGCATGAAATGAATCTGGGTTAAGTTGATGGTCTACTAAGGTTAGCCTTCATAAGAAATCGCTTCAAACCATTTTAAAGAGAATGGTCATATGAACTATTGCTGAGAGAATAATGATTCCTTTTTAATATCTTATTTTCCATTTGGTAATTTAACATGTGCATACAGTGTGCTTTGATCAAATCCATTCCCTATTTCCTTCCTTCCCTTTGCCCCCTTACCCATCCCCATGACCCCCCCAACTTCATGTGCTCTCTTTATTTTTTTTTTAAGCTAAGTCTCGTACTGTCTGGACATGTGGGTAGGGTAGGCTACTGAAGAATGGGGAGCCCCTTAGGGGCCAAATTCCTGAAGAGAACTGATTCTGACTCTCAACTGAATGGGGCTTGATGCACTTCTTCCCTCCAGCAGGGATTTTGGTTGCCTTGACCTTGTGCAGGTCCTATGCATTCTGTCACAGCTTCTGGGGGCTCATATGTGCTGTCATGTCCAGAAGTGCTTTCCCACCGCAGACATTCACTGTCTCTTTCTGTCATCTCTTTCTCGGTGATCCCTGAATCTTGGGGGGGGGGGGGGGAAGTACCATTTAGAGCAGAGCACTCTACTGAGTACTCCAGTCTCCTATTGTCTAGGTGTTAAGCAGTTGTGGATTTTTGTGTTAATTAACTGATGAGGTTTGAGAGATGTGCCAGTATATAGGTATGAAGAAGAATTTAGAGGGTAGTTTATTATTTGTTCGTTTAGCAGAGTAAGAGTATAAGGCTCTTCTCAACAGTCTATGACCTACACAGCCATGGGTTTTTAGCCCCAGGCATGAGTTCCATCTCATGGAACAACCTTTAAATCCAATCATAAAATGATTGGTTACTCATATAACATTGGTGTCACCAATGGGTATATCTTGGCAGACTTGTCATAATAGTTTCACAGGGTTCGTGGCCGGGTAAAACTATTGATGACTCTTCTCCCCTGGCAGCGTGCATAGAACCTTCCAGTACTATAAAAAAACAAAAACAAACAAACAAAAAATACCCAGTAGGAAAAAAGCTTTCAGGTTAATTTCTCCATGTCCTATGACTCAAGCATGTAATCTCCAGCAGGAGGGTCTTACAATCAAGTTCTGGAAGAAAAACATGAGAAGTAGCCACGCCCTATAATGTTTGGGGCTTGGGGAGCTATGAAACCCCACTTGCTAACATTTCAAAAACACTGACACTGGGCTTTTTATTTGACAACCTATTACATATGAGATTGGCATCGTCCCCAGTTATAAGGTAACATGATTTAAAAGCATTTTATATAAGAGTGTGTTCTAGGAAGCTTCTACAATAGTAGATTTCCATATAGGTTTTTCATTGATCTTTAGTGTTAATTATCCCGCCTCACAAAACTTCTCCACCAAAACACTCAAACTCTGAAAACTATGAAGATACCCGAGCCTTGTCACCTCCACATTGCCTTTTGAATTACTTTGTCCTTTGTCAGTAGATATACATTTATAATATATGGAAATTAGAGCTAAGACTATGGGTTTGGATGGGAAGAATTCTAAGGAGAACCTGCTTCTCTGGAGTTAGTTTGTGGTAATTCCCTAGAGAGGAGAAATGTGGCCCAGAATCAAGCTGTAGAATGTGTTTTGACCCAAAATTGGCTAGAACCGAGTGTATGCTTTGTCATGAGGAAGGTCTCTGGGCTGGCGTTATTTCAGTGTAGCAGGCTATTATATTAGAAAAGGAAAGGAGGAGACAGCCATAAGACATGTTCACAGACAACACTGGGTGAGGAAAAGGCGGCTTGAGATGATACACATATCGCCATTGATGGTTACAAAAGACCCTTAAAACATTTCCAAGATGTAACACTACCAAATCCAGTTCTAACGGCTTCCTGTCCCAAGAGCTGGTAACTGGGCAGAAGCAACGTCCCAGGACCAGTGCTTGTTTGGCTGGGTAGAAAGACAATCTTTCCCATGCTGATGTGCACTCCTTGTTCTTTCAAGCCATGTAACACAGACCACGTCCTGGATCCATCCCATGCTGAGTGCCCTGAACCTGTCCTGCTCAGAGGAGGATGAAGAGGACTGTCCCAGAGAGCTGACAGACCAGAAAAGCTGATGGCTTTCCATAGGAATTGGCGCTTCAGTCTTCCCGCTTTTCAGTTAATGTACACAGCCAGACACAAGACATTGCACCCTGAGAAACAGGAATCCAGCATATTCTCTCAGGCGGGGAACCAAGTTGAAACTCTGGTGGTATTTCTGTATACGTGTTAAATGTCAACTGGCACTACACTAGTTCTTAGAAAATAATTTAGTTGCATTTCTTGATGTCATATATAATTAGATTTTATATGCATATAACTTTTCATATATAATTAGACTTGTATAACTTAGGCTGTAGTTCATTGTTTGATATTAGATACAATGGTTTTATATCAAAATTTTATATTGAAAAGTTATCTGAACATAGGGAACCTACTTCTTTCTGATAATCCCCCTCTCTAATCACAGTTTAGGAAAGTGACCTGAGAAAGTTCGGGAGGGCTGCTGCATGGCTACCCCGTCAGCAACTGAATACAATTTTTGTTTTTACCAGTACCTCATAGGACACAATCTAACTTAGATCATAGGAGACTTATATCATTTATAAAATGCTTTTGAACCTCATCTTATGTAAACCAAACAGCGTGGTTATGGCGCTAATCTGTTGGCTATTTCCATTCATATCTTCAGCTGGATAAACAGTTTCAGAGAGACAGGGTCCTGTCCCAGGGCTGAGACTCACACCTCATCTTCTGATCCACGTCCAGGCCCCTTTGCCCTCTCCCTACAGTCCTCGCAGAGGGAGGGTGCCATCCAGCAGAGGACCGGACCTTTATTCTGTTGATGCAGCTGGGTCCACAGCTGTGCATTCCACAGCCATCCAGAGGACCCCTCAGAGTCAATCATGGCCTCTTCCTAACCCCACTCTCCTTCTGTGAGCCCACCCCTTATCAGGCCAGGACAGCCACTCAGCTGCTCTGTGACCTTTCAGCAGGCTTTGTCCTATGGTCATGCCAGTGGTTTGCCATGTTTGGGTACCATTTCCAGTAGGAGCATCTCAGGAGAGCAGTAAAAATAAAGGTATCTTTTAAAATATTGTCAGTCTGCTGGTTACAGATTGAAGACCTGGAGCCAAAGAAAGTAGCTCAGCATTGTTTAGGCAAGCCTAGCACTCCAGAGAACACAGTTTAAGAATCTCCGTGTAAAGGCACCTTATAAATGAGTCACTGAGTTCCTTCAGGGAGTTAATACCTATGTCAGTGGAAGTCACTGGCTCCTAGGGTTTCTCCTGAGTTTTATCTGGTATATGGAATGCATATGGAGAATACACATGGGCATTGTGCTCACTCTTAAAGATTTAGGATTTAAGTTGAGTACACCCAGGATTCCCACTTTCTGTCTTGAGGACAAACAGAAAGTCAAATACAGCTGACATGGAGTCATTAAGTGAAAATGACAGAATGGCTGGAGCAGATGTACCCCTCTCCTCACAGCTATCTGGATACTCAGAAGCTTCAGAGGGGACAGTTTTGAGAGCATTCCTAAAGAGAGCTGTTTTAGTGGGGTCCCCAAACGCTGAATGGGCACTCACACACTTTTATATTTGAAAGGCAGATTCCTTTCAGGAGATCCCTATCCCACTAGAGAGCTTCCTTCCTGTTTGTAAGGGAAGCTAAGATGGGATTCTACAGCATGCAGTCCCCAGTCTATATGTGTACATGGGTGTGTGGCACTCACCAGCAATTCCCTCCGTTTCTGTGAAATACATAATGAAAAGACCTTTAAACCTCAGAGTGCTGTTTACTGAGCACTCTATACCATACACTGCATAGTACAATGAACATGTGTATTAACTTAATATCTTCTTTGGAAAAGTTATTTTCAGGTATCTTTTCCCTGTGTATCCCCCTGCCTCAGCCTCCCAAGCACTGGGATTTCAACACCAAATAGCTTCTTAATACCACACATAAGTGGAGAACCATGGTGATTGCCATTTTGTGCAGAAGCCTAGGTTGAGAGAGAAATGGTTGTTGCCCAAGGATCCCCCCATTGTGTATCAATGTTGGACTTCAAGGCAAGTCTTTGATTGCAAGACTTCGTTAAACCAGCAGGCAGAGCTGCAGGAATTTAGGCAGCTCTAGCAAGGCTCCAGCACTCAATCATGAGGGACTCCCAAGTTCTTCAGAAAAGAATTCCCTGGGAGAAAAGTAGCGTTCCCACAGGTTCGGGTGCCCCTGAGCTCCTCAGAGGAACATAGCTAAAGAGGCCCAGTCTCCGAATTATCTGAGTCAGGTGGACACCCACCGAGCCTCCCTTTAGTCTCCATGACCTCCAGACCCACAGATAAGAGATGACTGCTGGGCGAATCTCAATGGGGCTCAAGATGAATGCTTTCTCATGTGGACAGAACCCTGAACTCCTTTTTGGGGAGTTAATAGTCTCTAGCTTAAGTTAGCCCCATCACTGTGATCATCCATGGGAAATGTTCCTTTGCTGACTCACCCATTCAAATTCCGGGTTATAAGAACTAAGTATGATTACATCCCTCCCAGTGCATTAGTGCCATTGGCCATCTGTTGTGCTGCAAGTCTCGATTTCCTAGAGTGACAAGGGATGGCCTGGCCATCCTCACTTATTTGTTCCTTCAGAATGTTCATTATCCAGCATCGTGGCCGGCACTCTGGGTACCAGGGCAAAGTAGGGCAACAGCTAACCATTTTTAAAACAGTTTTGAAAGTCAGAATCACAGTTACTTTTTCTGAATTTTAAAAATAATTTATTTTCCTTTCAAAAAAATTGAAAGTACTGTGGAAGTGAGTTGAGTTGAATAAATAGCCCATCTCACTTTCTGGAAGCTGTCATCACCAATATTTCAGCATAGGGCAAGCATGCACCCCTTAAAAGTTCACCTTTGAGTTAGTATATTAAGTTCATCTTTATATAGCAATATAGGCGCTTCTGTTGTATTTCAAATGTCTCCATGAGATACCCTCTCTCCGAATGCTCGTCATCTGTGTGTTCAGCAACTTAAAGATTTCTAGGCTATTTAAATGCCTTCTTGTAACATTGTCACAGTGACTGTTTGTGTATTCATTAAAACCCTGCACTCAAACACTCAAACGTTGCCGTGGACACTTTTGTTAGTGAGCCACTGTGACAGGATACAGTCAAAGCTTTGTCACTGAAAGAAGAGCCTGTCCACCTGGTCTTAAAAATGTGAAAAATGTGAGTGTTTTATCATTAGGTCTTAGCGTTCCTTTAGCATCAGAGTCTGGCCCACGGAGTATAGGAGAGTCTGGCAGCGCGTTTCAAACACTCTCGTTTTCTGCTTTGCATAGAATGATGAAGATAAGTTGCTTCTAAATTAGCAGAGAGAACACACTCTTATGCATCCAAGAGCCTGCACTTTTCCATCTGTGGAACAGTGGCAATACTTCCTCATGCCCTGACAGTTCAAATCAGCAAGCATCAGCTAAGTACCTGCTGGATGCCTGGCCATGCAAGGTGTTATAATCATTCTATCAAAGATTTCCAAATCAAAGAGCTCAGTGTCCTGATACTTCCACACACACACACACACACAACTGATTTGTTTTCCTGTATAGGTTAAGAAGTTAGGAATGTGTTTCCTAAGCAACTCTTAAATTTGAATAATTCTGGAAAATGTTGATCCCCCCCACACACACACACACACCTTGGCTAGAAAAGGGTATGAAGGAATGTGCTGGAAGAGGCTTTCCAATAACAAATGAAAGACAGCTGTCAAAATAGAGAGTCAAATAGCACACTCATAAAGTGCTTGCACAATCAGAAAATATTATCCTTCTTCTAGGGAGAAATGGAACATTTCTCTATGGTAAGCAAAATGTAACTTCTTGAAGGGTCAACACACTTGACATTTTTATGATACTTACACAGAAAGAACTGAACAAACATTAATACAGCTTTCACAGTCTTGTGTATAATTTTCAAGATGATGAAAAACACAGGATACGCCTGTGGAATTTAAACGGCTAAACAGAATGTGCCTGAGGAACATGACTTTAGAAATGATATACCCGAGATGCCTTAGCCATTGCTGTTCACATATAATATTGTATCAGTAAAATGATTTTACAAATAATAAATACAGTGCTAGATTTTCTTTATTCCTCTCCCGTGTGTGTGTGTGTGTGTGTGTGTGTGTGTGTGTGTGTGTACATGAACATGTGGAAGCCAAACATTGATATCAAGTGTCTTTCTCTTTACACTCCCCCTTATTTAATCTTTTTTTTTGAAACTTTGGTCTCCCACGGAACCTGGGACTTGTAGTTTGTCTGTGTTCTTTGACCATTAAGTCTCAGAGACCCTCCTGCCTCTGCCTCTTCAGCACTGGGCTTACAGGCGTGCAGGGCTTTCCCATATGGATTCTGAGAGCCTGAACTGAAGTCTTCTTGCTTCCTCTTTACAGAATGAATCGTCCCCACAACCCCTTCCTCTGACTTGTCTTTTTACCTTTAACCTCATATTACTTTTATTAATATTAAGCTTGATTGTTTCATTTTTCCAGGACAGGTTGCACAGTCAGATCTGTGGCTGTGTCAAAACCACCCCTGGGTGAATCATAGTCCTAATGATTGAAAATCAGTAAAAACCTGGAGTTGATACAAGCGTGAAAGCTGAAAGATCTGAGAAGCAGAAGAGCAGCCACCAGAGACTTCTGACCTTTATGGAATCTCAGACTGAATGGGAGTTGGGGCACTTGTCTCTACCACCTCCCTAGTAAAAATAAATACATTTTTATGAGTAAAATACCTCCCTTGTTCCTATTCCCTTGGCACCAAATCCCTCTCTGCCCTCCCACCCTGATTTTTCATCTCTTGGTGTTCAGCTTGTCATGACATTTTGTTGTCTTTCTTGGAAATGGGAGTAATAATGAACCAATCTCCCTGGGGCAAGATCTTAGCCTATCTTATTTGCCTTGAGGCTGCAGCACAGTGCCTGCCACAGAGTAGATGTCCAACATGTGTTTGCTAAGTGGTATGTATAATGTACCACCCATAACTAAGATGCTTTCCAGTGTAGCTCTCCTTTTGTTCATTACTCACTAAGAACGCCAAGTACCACACACTTTTTAAGTATTAGGGGTGCAACACAAGACACATGTGGCTGTAGCCCCTAAGTCATTTGCATTTTATGCAAAGCACATATAACCGAAATTAACCAAAGCTTTTCCCACTTACTTTCCCTCCTTCATTGTATATTTAAACAACTAGTCCCATTAACATTCATTCCCTCAAGAAAAGATGCAATGTAAGAAGACAGACAAAAGTAAGATCTTTTAAAGACTGCCAATATCATAGCTAACTGGGGAGATGGAAATGATACTCACTCCAAAGCAGATCCAAGAGTGCTGAACGAGGAAGACAGGCTTGCCTTGTTTGTAAATAGGAAATATTTCACCTCACTGGCTGTGAGGAAAAATTCTCATCAGTGAGATTCAGGGAGGGACACCTGGACCTCTCTGCCTCGGCAAACTTGCAAGGAACAAAGAAACCCCATTGATGTCTCTTAAAGGACAGAAGAAAAAAAAATGTCTTCTCACTGTCTTCTTGGAAATGATGGCATGGTATGACTATGAACATGAAGATCAGGGCAACTTCAGGAAACTCCCTCTCACTGATCTTCCATGAGCCCAAAAGGATCACAGGAACAGAGGACACTGGGTCTGGATGAGCTTCCACCCAATGCACAAGGCCTCTTAGTGAACTCAGGATAGTTGTGCACCCCCTTCCATGATGGTAAGGTGTGTGGGGCCTTTAAATAATTATTAGCCCATGAGGGTTCTACCTTCACAAATGTAGTGAGTAATAATGCAAATATTCAGAGAAACTTGGCTGCTTCTGCCTTGTCAGCAAGAAAGTGCCGTCTTTGACATACCAGACATTAAATCTGAAGACACCGGGGTCTTGGGTTTCCCGAGCCTTTAGAACAGCAAACAATCCATTTCTATTGAGTGGGAATCATCCAAGCCCAAGATCCTTGTTATAGTAGCCAGAGCCAACTAAGGTACTCCCACGGGATTTAGCAAACAAAGGAAGGAACCAGGAGGGAGTCGACCAATACCACTATCAGTCAAGGACATTGACCCCTGGCACTTTTCCTTCATTTACCAACGTATTCTTGGGATATAGCACAGTGTCTGTCACATACAGGTCTACAGTACATGTTGAGTGCCACTTTTGACCTCTCTGTTCACCAAGCAATTTTTACAAGTGAAGTGAATTATAAATGAAAAGCAAGATATATACTATTTCCAGAATACTTCTTAAATCTATTCCCTTCCAACAATGGAAGCATTCTTCATTTGTTTCCAGATTTTTCTCTTATTTATGCCTCTTTTCTTCTATGTCACATCAAGCCTACCCCCTCACACCTCTGGGAATTCTCTTTCTAAAGCACAGGTTTGATTCTCTTACCGTCTTGGTCCTCCCCATTACACCCCTAGCATCCTCTACTTCCTGAACACTTGACCTTTTCTCCAATCTCAGTTCTCATGTACAAAACTCAAGTATCCTGCTGCATGTGAGAAGCTTCTCCTGCCTTATTCAGATTCATCAAAACTCTTCTTTCATTCTTTGTGTGTGCTTGTACAGAGCCTAGAGGAGAAGGTACAATATCCTGCTCAATCCCTTCCTGTCTTTCTTCCTTGAGACAGGGCCTAGGCCTTGCTGTTTCAGCTAGATTGACTGGCCAGCAAACCAAGGGAATCCTTGCTAAGCATGTAGGCACTCACATGGCTACATCTGATTTTCTTTTTCCCCAAGAATTCTGGGGGCATTGAACTCAGAACATCACACTAGTGCAGCAGGCACCCTTAACCTGCTGAGCCATTTCCCTAGCCTAGGACTCTGTTTCTATCTCACTCATTCTCTGAAGAGCTTGAGAAGGATCTCCTCCCTTGCTCCGGTTTATCACTGTGCCAACACCGTGCCTTTACCGCCTTGTACAGCTAATCTTCCCTCCCCAGGATGATGGAACAAGAACTTCCGGCCCAAGAGAAGTACCCAAGAAGCAAAAGGAAAAAACCCAGGAGAAGTGACTGAGGGTCACCAATTTAGTTTGCTCTGAGGGACTGAGTTGCCAGGTCTCGGAAACTTGGTTCTGCCTCCGATTTGTCCTTCGTCTGTGTGATCATGAAAATCCCAACTCTGGTTAAAGTCTCTCCCGATGGCTGTTCCACTCAACATCAGCAACTAGGTGATTAAATATGAAAGTAAGACTCGGGTATCTTGTGTATTATCTATGCGTACTTTTTGTCTAGAACTCTGGAGGTTAAGTGAGTTAATTTGGAGACACTGTATTTTAAAATTCTGCCACTGCCCTCCATTGCAGTCTCCTTTTGTTTAAAAACATCTGTCTTCCTGGGTGGTGGTGGTCACGCATGCCTTTGATCCTAGCACTTTGGAAGCAGATCTCTGCATTTAGACCAGAGTTTAGGCCAAGTTGGTCTACGGATCCAGTTCCAGGAAAGCCAAGGATACACAAAAGAAACCCTATCTTGAAAAACAAACAGAACGGTTCCAATTAATTTAGTCAACGTGGAGCATGTGTGTGTGTCACCGGCTACACCCTGGATCTTTAAATCAAAGTCCATATATTATTGTTTCGTCTCACACTAGATAACACTCAATAAATATTCGCAGAATAAATGAAAGTGTGATTTATAATTTTCAAACCCTCTTTGGACTATTCCCTGTTTCTGGTAGGAAAAGAGACAAATAAAGAGACAATGAGCTGAGAATTTAACTAGGTGTGTCTGTGCTCACTAGCTCCACTAATGTTGGGAACACGAGATTTCAACAAAGAAGGAAGTGTGTGGCCATAAAACTCACAGCTTATGTTGACAGGTTTTGAAGCACTTACTCGGTGTTGATGTGCCCGAGGTTTTGAAAAGTCACAACAGAATGACCTTGTGCAAGGGAAGATGATAAGCCCTAAAACTAAAGACAAGGTTGGTGTGTTTCAAAGCAAATGCACTCCAACGTCTGCTTTTGTGAGTTAATTAATCATGTTCCTGAAGAATTGGCTTGGCGCATGGGAGTTGTGCATTGCCATAGTTACCTGAAAGTGCAGAAATCATCCCATATATAACTAGCCCCAATGGATTCCCTGACTGTTCTAGTCTACAGTGGAGAT
The DNA here is from genome assembly GCA_033318265.1 of Phyllotis vaccarum. Lineage (NCBI taxonomy): Eukaryota > Metazoa > Chordata > Mammalia > Rodentia > Cricetidae > Phyllotis > Phyllotis vaccarum. The sequence goes on from JARWLC010000008.1 coordinate 31,195,736, forward strand.
ATTCACCTTTCATCAGCATTTTTTTTTCAAGAACAAAAAACAAATGGAGTGAATAATAATGTTTCCTTAGAATATGGATAGTCCAGGCCTGGACTTTCTGTAAAATAGCAAACACAAGGATATTTATGGTCAGATCTATTGGTTTATAGTGAACAGCCTTGTCAACCCAAGAGAGTCCATGCATTTAATTTAGTGTCAGCTGTAGGTTTTTGTTTGATAATTACACAACAATGAAAAGCTTGTCCTTAGTTAAAGGAATGAGTTATTTAAGTGGAAAAAGCATTTAATATGAGTAAAGCCTGAAGGAAATAGAATGTACATACCACACATAGCATATGCTTATGTGTAGATGTATGTGTATATATGCATAAATATACTATTCTTTCCCTGTTTGTATGCCTGTCTATCTCTCATTACATACCTTTCTTTGATAACATTCTCCCTTAAGTCCAGTTTTTATGTTTATAATAATAACTGCAGCTCACATTTATATAGAATTTACAAATTTAAATTCCTGTGCCCTTTGTGGCTTAGTGAGAGAGGGCAAAAATTTTATTTCATGCATTAACAGAAGTTCATATAAATTACATGTCTTTCGAAGGCCATACTTGCGTGACTAGTTATTCAGATTTTTAGAGTGCAGGTTTCAGCTCCAGGAAGGACCCCTGTATGGATTAGAGAGAGTCCCAGTTTCCTGTTAGAAAGGACAGTGGTGCTCTCTAAGGAATCTTCTCATTTGCAGGGAAGAGAAAACACTGAGGGTCTCCAGAAGTCCCACAGGAGCTCCAACTAGAATGGAGGAGGGGCCTAGAAAACACGAAGAAAGAGAAATGAGTGCTTCTTCCACAGCTATGTTGATTATTTCTTCCCCAAAAGAGTGTCAGAGATCAGAGTTTAGCTGGTTTGTTGTTAGGGTGTTATTACGTACGTTTATTACTGTCAATTACCATGCAGAGAAATGGACTTCTGACAGATACGTACATTCCTGTGAATTTTCACACATACATAGATACATTTGACCATTACCATAGTCAGCAGAGAAACAAGTGTGACAAGAGCTCACCCCTTGCTCCACACCTGTACCCTGCCATTTCTAGAGAATGTGAGGAGACATCTCCAGCCACCATGGATATCCATACTTTTTCCTGTTGTGTGGGTGCATCGTAGCTTGGTTAGTTGTTTACCTACTGAGGTTCATTAGGCTGTTTCCAGGATTTTTTTTTTTTTTTAATGTGTGAGTGTGGTTGTAGAAAGACATTTTATAAATGAGTCTATTGGGATTTCTTAATAAATGTAAATGTTTGTATCTCTAGGTGAAATGCCAAGAATCACTTGATCACGTGTATCCATTTTCTATTTCTTCCATTGCAAATCATCACAAGCATAATGAGCTGGACAGTACAGATTTATTATCTTACAGCTCTGCAGGTCAGAAAGTAGCACTGGGATGAATCCAAAGTGTCAGCAGGGCTGTGCTCCTTTCAGAAAGCTCTTTGAGGGAATCTGTTCAGCTTACTGGCACACCTCAGCTCTCTGTGGTGGCAGAACTTGGCAGATGGCCCTTCTCCTTCACAGCCAATCATGATGGCCAATCATCTTGTCCTTACATCATCTCTCTCTCTCTAACTCTTTAAAATCTTTGACCTTGCTTCTATTACAACACTATCACACTCTTACCTAGCCAGACCCTGATAATCCAGCATAATTTTACCTTCTTAAAGCTTATACTTTAAACACATCTTCAAAGTTTCTGGAGCTTTTTTGTGTATCATATTTGTGACATCTAGACATTATAGGTTAGTATGTTGCCCACCTAGATTTTCAAGAAACTTCCAAGCTGTTTTTCAGACTGACTATGATAATCTTCATTTCCATTGGTAGTATAGGCAAGTTCCAATTGTCCCATGTCTTGGTAGCACTTAGTATTGCCAGTACTTTTTAGCTTAGCCATTTCCATCTACTGTGGAGAAAGACTCCAGCTCCAGGGATCTGTTGTATTAAGTTTCTAGCCTAGACTTTCCAGCTTGGCCCCGTGGCCCAGACCCACAGACCCAAATAATTACACAAAGTTTTGCATTAATTTTATGCTGATTGACCTAGCGCCCAGGCATACAGCTTGCTAATTCTTAATTCTTAATCTAACCCATGATTCTTATCCTTTTCAGCCATGCGCCTCAGTACCTTTTCTCAGAGCACCATAGTTGTCCTCTGCATCTGCTGGCTTCTCTTGAGTCTCTGTGGCATCTCTGCTCTACTCTTCCTTGTTCCCAGAGTTTTCTTAGTCTGGTAGCCCCACCCACATTTCCTGTCTGTCTTCAGCCAATCAGCATTTTTATTAGACCACTAGACAGGACAATTATGTACAATGTAACAACATAATCCCACTACAGGGATCTCATGACATCTTCTGGCCTCTGCAGGCATCTTCACTCTTGTACATACCATACACAAACACACACACACACACACACACACACACACACACACACACACACACACACACACACACACTGATGCTAAGACATATGACATTAGCAACTTTCAAATCAATATCTAATTCCAACAGAGTTAGATACTGGAATTACATAAGTGTGGATGTGGATGTGACATCCACCAATAAACCAGTAGGTAGTCAAAGCGACAAGTCAAATCAACGAAAATTTTGAAATCACTAAGAAAGATTTTCAAATAGGGAGAGATTATCCAACCTACTACTGAATATACGTGTATAGATGCCACACCAGTGTGGAAGAGTGTGATTTCTGAGATGTAAGGACAGCTGCTCATAGCAGAAATGCTGAAACTTAGCAGGGAGAAGATATGTTATAGCAAGCTCTCTGGAAACTCTGTGTCTGTATAATAAAACAGCAATCTGGGGATCTCTTGAGATTGACTTTCAAATATCTAAAGTTGACATAAGCCATCACAGAGAACTTGGAAATTGTAATTTGACATGTACCAAAAACCCGAGCAGGAAATAGAATCCAGCACAGATGGGCTGGATGAAGATGATTCTCATAGGTAGGTTGGTGGTGGTTCAGAGAAGAAACAAGTGAAGGTGAAGAACTTTCCTAAACTACGAATAACTATAATAGAGGTAGAAGCCATTTCTGCTTCACAGACTGAAGGATATGGAGGTGCACATCCCTGGGAGACACTGAAAACTGCACTGCAGAGCTGAAGGCTTCCTACACGACTTACAACATCAAAGCAACGGGCAGACAGATGGGTGGGGGATACCTCTGAAATTACTCGCTTTCTTTTCCTTCCTGCACTGTCTTCATTGGATGTTTCCCAAAAGCACACAGTAGAAAATCCAAGAGAGGTAGTCCATAGGCCTCTTCTGCAATCCTAGGCATGGAGATGATCATAGATAGAACTGAAGGTGTGATGGATGACAGCCAGGCTAAGTAATAATCCAGTGTTTTCTGATTTGTAAACCAGAAGACATTGGCTGAGAGTCTAAGTATAAATGAGACAACCATCTAGTCAGTCATTGGTGCATAATTACTGTACATGTTTTAGGGACACTGGTGCTACTTGTGGATAAGATGCACATAGTTTTCATCTTATGAGGGCACAGTATAAGAGACAGACAAGTAGATGGACCCGCAGAGGAATATAGTGTGCTAGATGAATGCGTTGGAGGCATCTAACCAGAAACAAGAGAGGAGTTCCTAGAGGAGATCGTGTCTAAAGTGAAGAGGGAACTCATTTGTAAACATCCAGACAGGTAGAAGAGTGGACAGCTAAAGGATGATTCGGACCAAAGGCAGAATACTGAGAGAGTGTGATACTGCATGACTTAAGATAGCCAGAACATAGTTTTCAGATGGATGATGGGATACAGACATTACAAATGGTTTGAAATAAGCTTAGAGGAGAAGGTCCCAGAGACCAGACGACCTTGAAACTCTAGGGAAGTTTGGGCACTATCCTAAAAATAGGAATAAAGCATGGAAAAATGTTCAGCTGGGTGCCACTGTTGGTTTTGTGTGTCACTTTTCCTGCATTGAGAAACATTCACAAAACAAGTAAAGCATATTTCCAGATGTCTGTGAAGGTGGTTCTAGAAGGTGAGCATTTGAATTAGTAGACGAAATAAAGGATGTTCACCTTCACCGATGTTGTGGGCATCATTGGATATGCTAAGTGCCCAAGTGCGGTAACAAAGGGGAGAAAACGGAGACCTTTTACCTCTTCTTGAGCTGGCATGCTTATCTTCTGTTCTTAGACATCAAGTGTTCTGTTCTTGAGAACTCAGCCTCAGGTAAAGCTTCACACAAGGGCCATCCCATGCTAACGGTCTCCAGCTTCTGGCCTCAGCCTCAGAGTCTCACCACTGGTTTCCTGATCTCAGGACTGCAGACTTGGACTGAATTACACTCTGAATTTCCTGGACCTCTGGTTTGTAGACAGAATATTGTGGGAGAACTCAGTCTCCAAAATCATGTGAGCCATCCCCTTGTATCTAACTGTCTATCATCTAGCTTTCTACATATTTAGCTTACTACCTACTATATATCTATTTTTAGCTATAGTTCATCTGTCTACGTCTATTTCTATCTCTGTAGTTATAGATACAGAACTGCTTGTATTCCTCAGGAGAACTATTACTAATATACTGGGTAATGGCATAATAAGATGTGTGTATATATATGTTCATATTTGTATGTGTATTTATGCGTGTGCATGTACATGTGTGCATGCATTGTGAACAAAAGGTTGTTGTCATATGCCATCTTCTATTACCTTCAACCTCATTTTTTGAGACACTGTCTCTCACTAAACCCAACACTCACCAGTTGGTTAGACTGACTGACCAGTGAGCCTGGGGATCCACCTACCTCCTCCCCACAACTCTAGATCTGTATATGTACACAGCCACAAGAAGCTTTTTAACACAATACTGGAGATCTGCACTCGTGTCTTCGCACCCACATGGCAGGCAAGTTACCACCTGAGCTAGCTCTGAAGCTCCTGTTCTTTCCTCACAGGTATGGAGGACCAATGGACAAGTAGCAAGTGCACAGAGGTTTTACAGACTGTTCTCTAGCCATGGTGTTTTGGTCAAGGGTCTTGACTTCTCTACCTGAAAGAAAAGAGTCAGATCTGCCCTGTTCGATAGAAACTCTTCCTGGACATGAATAGGCTTTGGCAACTACAAAACACAGCCATAATTCCATCTAATGTTGCAATGAAAAAGGAACGTGGCTGACACTTTTATTTTTTCCATGGAAATCTGTGTAATCCTCTGACCTATTTCCCAAAGCCTAAGAGGAAACGGAGAGTGAAGCACACAGGAGCCGGTACCCCGAGAGGGTATGTGTTCATCCCGTTGCATTCCAAATGGAACTCTGTCCTCTTGGCTGTGTGGAGCATCATCACCATCTAATAATATGAACCGATGCACAGCTGAGTCGAAATTCGTTTTGTTCTGTTTTCATTTTTGCAAACTCTCTTATGACCACAGAGGGGATAACTAAATTAATGCCATATGCCTGTGAAATCCCTCTGACAGCTTTTATTGTAATGGAAGATGACAACGGTTATCAGAGCAGAAGAAACATGCTTGAGAAAAAAAGTAAATATCAAACACCTTTTGGGAAACAAGGTACCTTTTGTGACCTTGGCAGCTGCCTAGCTCTCTAAAGTGTGGCAACCAGAGTTGGAGGGTAACAGTCTAGCCAGGAGTTCCTCTTGCTTGAAAACGTGTTCCTTCTCCCTCTCTCTGGGTTGTGCAGAATTTTAAATGTCACAGTAATCACATTCTCCCCCAGGATAACATGAAATATCACCAGGGCTTAATGGAGATGAACAAATGATCGAATTTAGTTGCTAGTGATATATTAAGTTAGAGGAATCAGATCTAGCCCACAAGCTGTACAACCTCTGAATTCTGTTAGCACAAATAGGAAATCAAGTGATAAAATCTAGTGTTTATAAGTCCCTTACCATGCATACAATCCTGTTCCAAGTACTTTACACCTATCATTTAAACCCAACAGTCCTCCAGGGGGCATTACCATCCCCATTTAACAGATCAATTCAAATGATAAATGTGTTGACCTACACAAAGCCATGTGATTTGTGGGTATGTGACTATCCCTCATGAAAGCCATATGTGCTTGGCAAAGTTACATAAGTGCTCTAAGCCTCATTGGCAGGAAGCAAATAACATCTTAAGATGGCAGAGGGTTGCATTAAGTAGATTATGTGAAGCACATTGGTTCAGAGCTTGCTATATATTAATCACTTGCCACGTTATTCAGAGTTCTCCAGAGAACCAAAGGAAAAGAGATAAAAGAGAAAGAAGGATGTATATACAGAAAGGGAGTGGGTAGATAGATGACAGACAGATAATAATGATGGAGGTATAAATATGGAGATAAACAAGCAAATATATATGTGTATATATAGGGTAGATATGTATATAGAAGGTAGGTAATAATACTTACAAAAATTTATTATAAAGAATTGGCTTGCCTGCTTTACTGGCTAGTCTTATATCGATTTGACACAAGCTAGACTCATCATCAGAGAGAAAGAAACCTCAAATTAGAAGATGCCTCCTTTCAGATCAGCCTGTAGACAAGCCTAGAGAGCATTTTATTAATTAGAGATTGGTGTGAGAGGGCAGAGCCCATTATGAGTAGTGCCATCCCTGGGCTGATGATCCTGGGTTCTATAAAGAAAGCAGGCTGAGCAAGCCATGGGTAACAAGCCAATAAGCAATACTCCTCCATGACTCTGCACCAGCTGCTGCCTCCAGGATCATGCCTGGCTTCAGTACCTGTCTTGACTTCCTTTGATAATGAACTATGATGTGGAAGCATAAGCCAAATAAACCCTTGTTACAATGTGGTTTCTTGGTCCCGGGCGGCCAGAGGCACAGACCCACAGACCTGCCACACCAGACCCCTTAGCCACCCACTGCTGTTCAGGCCCCCAGAAATGACTCAGACGCTTATATTAACTTCATGCTGTTTGGTCTATGGCTCAGGCACATTGTTAGCTAGCTCTTACATCATAACTCAACCCATTCTCATTAATCTGTCTGCCATGTGGCCTGTGGCTCACCTGTGTTCCTTACATGTTGCTCCTTTGAGCTTCAGGCTTGGTCTGTCTGAGTCTGTCCTGCTCCTCCTCCCTATTCTGATTCCTCCTCCTACTTTTTCTATGGTGCCTGTCATGGGCCAAAACAGCTCCTTTACTTAAAGATTGAGATTCACAGCATACAGAAAGGCATTCCCACATCAAACCCTTTCTTCCCCAAGAGGCTTTGGTCATGGTGTTTCATCATAACAATGGTAACTCTAACTAAGGCATGTGATTTTGGGAGCTGAGAATCCTGAGGACACTTTATCTTCAAACTGGTGGCCCTGGAGAAGTGTGTCTGGGATCTGAAAGCCAAAGGACAGAAAAGCTAAGTCAAAGTGCGGAGGAAGAACAATGCCCCAACTAAAAACACCAGGTCAACAAGAAATAGCTCTTCTTACTCCACCTTGCCTTCTAGCTAGGCATCAATAGGCTTTAGGGACTCAGAAAGGCAATATCTTTAACCAATTCTGCCCATCCGGTGTTACTCGTACACCCACGCTCTGTCTGAGCACCCTAAAGTCAAGCCAACTTGACATATAAAGTTAACCGTCCCACCACAGGGCACTTTGTGAACAATATCACTATTTCTGTGGACTTGCCATTCTATGGAGCATTTTCCACATTGTCTCAAAACCTGGCTCAACCAACAGTAGCAGTGAAACCAAAGACAGCCTTATTTTTCTTCCTCTGGGAGAAATTTTACTAGTTCTTTGGGGATCTTGTGCAGTGTTTTTTGATCATACTCAGCTTTCTTCTCCTAACTTTTCCATGATTCACACCTTCTTTTCTTCCCACCCAACTCTGTGTCTTTTTGCTTTTTCCCTATCCAGGCCAACTAGTGCCTGCCCAAGTATTCTGGGATGTGTGATCCTCCAGCAATTCACAGAAACAGTTATACCAGTGAGACTACTTTGTCAAAATTCATGGTAAACGTTAAATGTTAATTCAGATGGGGGAATACCACACGCTGATCCCCACATCTAAAATTATATATATATATAATTATATATTATATATATTATATAAAGTTATATATATAATATATATAATATTATATATACATATATATGGGACTGTAGAGGTGATTTGGGTCTTAAGAGCACTGTCTACTCTTCCAAGGAACCTGGGTTTGATTCCCAGCATATACAAGGCAGTTCACAACCATCTGTAACTCCAGTTCCAGCTGAACCAATGCCCTTTTTCTGGATTCTGTAGACACTGCACACACATAGCATATTGGCGTATATGCAGACAAAGCACTCCTATATATAAGCAGTAAGTATTACTTTAATATAAGTAAATGCCAAGCAAACAGCCTCTTACTAGTCCTTTAGGTTAGGCCTATTAGAAAAATCATAGAGCACATAATCTTGGCATGGGTATCTTATTAGACTCCACATCAAACTACATAAAAAGAAAATTTTTAACTCAAATATGAAGGCAAGAAGATCTCTCTCTCTCTCTCTCTCTCTCTCTCTCTCTCTCTCTCTCACACACACACACACACACACACACACACACACACACACACACCACAATGATTCATGATATTTTCCTTATTTACTAGGGTACTCAGTTTTTTTCTATGTTCAATGATGAGGTTAAAAGAATTGAACTCCAAATAAAGCACTACCACATAATGGCCATGTTACCTTGAGCCAAATATTCACCTCTGTGTTGGGGACTGTCTCCTTTGATCATGAAGCCAACTGAACAAAATTGTTGTCAAAGTTAAGGAGAGTGACTAGCTGTGTCTGGCAGCCAAGTTCTCCACGCCTGCAGACCTTCTTTCTCACTTTATCCTCTGCCACCATGAGAGAAAGGCAATCTGCTCTTATCCAGGTACTAATTGAGAAAGACAAAAGATGCTGTTTGTTCCTATCCATAAAAGGAGATTGCTGGAATAGGAAAGCCTCTGAGTACAGTCAAGTCTCCTTGACAGGCTGGACCACACCAAGTTTCCTTAGGGACATGAGGTGAAGTACATTGGGGTAAGATTTCCATCCTGGTCTGTCTCTCCAGACACTTGTTACAAATTGAGATTTTAGTGCTACCATCTGTCTACAGGCTTCCTTAAACAATCACTCACAATTTAAACAACAATGAATTAATGTGAAAAAAAAATAAGGTAGTTAGGGTGAAATGCCTTTTTATAGTAGGCATTTTATAGGCATTTTATAGTATATTCTGAATAAGCTTTCAGAATAAAGCAATATGTGGAAACAAAAGCTGTAGCTGCTATTTCAGCTAACATAAATATAGGAAATGAGTTTTCAAGAATTAATAGTTTCATTGCATATTAAGACTTTTCAAAATGAATCATATTAGAGCGTTGAGTAACCTTGATAAGTCAAAGCATGCGGTTTTGTGAAGGAAGGATGTGTGTGAGGAAAATGCACGCTTACTAACTCTAAGTGGAGAAAATACACAACTCACTTCTGAAGGATTGAAAATACTCAGATCAAAAGAATACCAAAGTGGTACAAAGTGACTTATTTATGGCTGAATAACCAATTCCTAGCTTATGGAATAGGAAATAAAATGGTAAATATTCTTTGCATACAACATCCAGTTGCCTTGTGTCAGTTAAATAATATCTCAAGAATCTGTTGTAGACGCTCAAATACTATGGTTTTCATTCCTCTCTTTTTATCTACTTATTTTATTTTGGTGTGTGGAGGGAAAGGGGCCTCGTGTGCTCACCTATAAGCTGACGTCAAAATGTCTTCTTCAGTGGCTTCTCTCCCTTGTTTTTTAAGTTAATTGTTACTGCTAGGCTAGCTGGAAAGATGGGATCTACCTTCCTATCCTCAAGTGCCGGGATTTCAGACACACAGCCTTGCTTTTGCCTGAGCACTGGGGGTCTGAACCCAGGTCCTCATGTTTGTGCAAAGAAGCAATTTACCAAGGGAACCATCTCTCCGCCTCCCCCTCTCTTATTCTTTCTTCATTTTTCTTCCCTCAGATCTTCATTCTCATTTTTACAGATGTCAAAAAAGGTTGGGGAACTTCAAAATGGACCCAAAATAAAAAGTGCATATTCGCCAAATCAAAAGAGACCACAAAAGGACTACTCTTTGAGGCACAGGAAGAATACACTGATGTCCGGAATCGACTTATGCAGATAGAGTGCTTTGAAAATTTGCTCCAGATCTGAGTGAAGCTCCTGCCTTCCTTGGGGGTGTATTGCAATCACTGATGCATAGGGAGCTATGAACTTGCCCTCCAACTGGCTATTCACAAAAGTAGGCAGCACACCCACTCCCAGAGAGGACTACATACAGAAAGGGACTTGAGATAAGCATGCATAGGCAGCGATCTTGATGAGGCGACTTCTTACATTAGAGGTGATCGGGCTTTGGAAGGAGTCAAAGAGACCATTGAACTGCTAGGAATTATGCATAGCCAAGTGCATGCTGAGCTGTGCTTCCTACATGCTCTCTGAAATGCTGCTTTGCTTCTTTAAAACAATAATAAAAAATAATAACAATAATAATAATTCCAGAGCTCTTATGGAAACCTTTCTTTGACTGTCAGAGATCATAACACGTCACAGATCTTATGAGCCAATACATACCTGACTCATCTCAGACTACAGATCTAATATCCGAGAGCTGGCCCCTTGTCCTCCCAGCAAGGATTTGGGAAATACAGGTCATGCCACTGACAAAACCTGCAACCCAGGTGATGAGGTTCTAATGAAAACACCTGGAATTTCCTCCAGAGGAAGCTGCCAAGAACCTGAAGGAGGGGCAGGAATATCGGAAGAGGACAGACAGTACAAGAAAAATAAGTCCCAGCCTTCCTGACATGTCAATCAGGGATTCTGAGGGATTTAGAAAGAAAGCCCTAAAGAGGAAATCAGCCTTTCCCGTCATGTTTATAGCAGCCAAACATAAGATTTAAAGACTCTGGCTATGACATAATGGCCCGGAAAGATTAAATCAGAGAACGCCGGTATTAAGTGTGCCAGATGCTGTACTGAGCTCCACAACCATTATCTTGTTTAATCTTTCTGATATTCTGTGATGGCTATGGATATCATTGCCCCTTGATGGGTGAGGAAACTGAGGCTTTGAACTTATATGACTGTAAGACCCAGAAACAGAGCCTTAAAACCACTGCTGGATGTTGCCTCTTCAATGAAGAAATATAGTCCACCATGAGCATCTGGTAAATAATAACTAACGATAGCTCATGTTTCTCAGGCCGGGTAGAAGCATGACTGCGTTAACAAAAAGCTCGCTCTGAGCTGTTATGTAACCTGGTGTATGTTACTTGATGTATCTGTGTTACATTATCTTCATCAGATAGGAGGGGGTTAGATTTGATGCTGTCTAGGTAAAAGGAGATGAAGAATAAGTCATATGGTAAGGCGACAATTCAAAGCCATGCATCACATCTAAACCAGAATCTCCACTGTCACTTCAGCCCAAGCTCCAGCTGTCTGAAATTGCTTCTCTCCCCCTCAAACATAGATGCGTGGGGACTGGAAAGACACAAAACTTCCACTCCATAGTCCCCTGTGGCTTGGCTGGGGAAGGCACCACCATAAATAGAACGGCCCTTCATCATAGCCACCATTGCATTCTTACTCACCGCATGATCTTATTGGTCCCGGTCAAAAAAACACTGTGCCCACTCCTGACTTGAAAAGACCCACAAAAGATTTTTCTCTTTGCTCAGCTCCATGGCTCTTTTCTCGCAATTGAAATACAGAGATATTTTCCACCAAGAGCGACCACATAATGACAGGAAAAAGCTGTTACAATATGTGCAGATTGAAGGCATCATCTTGAGTATTTTCAGACATTCCATTGCTTTCTTTTTAAAAAGAATCCTCTCTTTTTCCCTTTAGAGGCATTAAATAGTAGTGATTGGTCTGAATTCATTGGACCACAGATTACTTTTATATCCATTCTTAACCCACCCTGCCTTACCCACTTTTCATCTTTACTCGGGAGTCATTTCCCTTTCAGACCTACTCATTCTTCTCATCTATCCAGACTCTCAAAGCCTGTCTTCTCTGAGAGTATGTTTCCAAGTTCCTTGGCTAGACACTGCACACTCCACAGGAATGGATCCTATACAAGCTGAGGTCCATTTCTTTCCCCATGCATTTTTTTAATTACTTGGCTGAGAGCCTGAATCCAGGTAGCCATCCAACAAATTCTTGGCAAACATGCTGAAAGTCAGCCTCAAAGTATCAAGGAAAGCATTAAGTAATAGACGAAGTGAAAATAGATTATAATGAATACATTTTTTTATCAAGCCACCTACAAACAGTAATTACAATGATGACCATATTTCTTTTCCTTTTTAAGTTTCATGAAATATGTGCCCCCAAAAACCTGTGTGTATAGAAAAGCTAAAGACAATTTATCTGGGAGAGGAAAAGATAGATTTTTGGAAAATCCAGATGCATTTCCATCAAAGCTTACTTTGAGTCTCATGGTAGTCCCAACAGATGGATGAAAGGATCAACCCACCCATCTGTAAGCACCAAGGAGAAGCATCACTGCCCTCGATCTGAGAGCACAGGAAGGTTTTAAGTCCAGGATCAAATTACATGTCCCCATTAGAAGAGGATGGGTTAGTGTGACAGAGTGGAGGTTGGATAACAAGATGATTCTTGTTGAAAATAAATCAGTACAGGGTGATTAATGAAGACTGTCACTCCTCATGTCTGGGCAGTTCCATGGCCCTATTCAGAAATGATTCTTCACAAGGAATAGATGCCGGAGAGGACCTATGATCTCTTCCATGTGGGGTGGCTCAAACTGGGTTGGAGAAGTTGGACTCCTCCCCTGCAGCTTAGGGGCTCTTTGACCCTGGTGACACATCATTTCCTTGTATAGGAAAGCGAAGAAAAGAACACTTCTCACGCATCATTTAAGGTAGGGACACAGACGTTACTCTCCTTTCCTCTGGGCAATAGGCCAAGAGAGAAAAACTGGCAGGGTGTTATGATTTAAGTTTTAAATGCCCCCTACCACCCCCAAGCTCATGTGTTAAATTATTGATCATTTGGTATGATGATGTAGGAAGAGATTGGTTAGTTAATGTGACCTCCTGGGAAGGAGTTAAGAAGTCATCGGGAACATGACCTTAAAGGAGCCCTTAAAGGAGATCCTGGAACTCCCAATGCCTTCACTTTCTGTCACTGTTTCCCGGCCACCATAAGTGAGCAGCCTTCTCAACTACTTGTTTCTCCTGCCATAACATTTGTTCAAAATCAACAGAGCCAGACAACTATGAAATGAAATCTGTGAGGACACGAGCCAAAGGAAACCTTCTCCTGAATGTTGAATGCCCTATGTATTTTGTCACAATGACAAAAACTGACTGAAAGAGAGAAACTTACTAAAATTGGAATAAATTGGCCAGATTTCAAATAGGAGAAGTCTTAGTGTTGACTGGAACCACAGAGGCAAGAATCCACACAGAAGGAAATCTCCCTCAAGTCACTGGCTTTATGTATAAATGTTATTTAGCGTCTATTTTATGATAAGTGTTGTCCCAAGTCCTGGAGATATGAAGCAAAACAGGATACTCTCTACACCCCAGAAGGCTCAGTTAGTCATCAACACTGCATAAAACCTGGCATGTTGGCTGGCCCATGTTTGTATGCCCAATCTCTGGAAGTAGAGGCAAGATGATCAGAAGTTCTATGACATCCTCAGCTGTGTAGTCAATTGGAGACCAGCCTGGACTAAAAAAAACTCAAAACAGAAAAAAATGTACGTACATGTGTAGGTAACATTTTGAAAGGACTCCAAGGGAGCCTATGGGAAGACAGTGTCTTCTCTGCCTTGTAAAGCTGGCCATATCAAGCAAAGGTTCATTAACACTGAAAATAAATGAAAAGGTATGAATAAAAAGGCAGATTATTTTTTGTTTCTTTCATGGGTCATCTCACATTCTTGATATACACCAAACTATCAAAAATAGATTTAAAGAAAAAGAAAGCATACATAATGTTGTTGTCTGGCCAAGGCCTCAAAGTCTAAAGGAAAGAACTGAAATATGATGAGGAAATGGTGGTTCTTTCCCAGAAGGAGCCAGCAAGCACACCCAGGAGGGAGTTCAGCATTGTTGTTTAAGTGACAATTTTCATGCTATCCCCTGAACTTCTCTACTGTGAACATAAGTGATACTCACAGTGATAGCTGGTATTGTTAACAACTCAAAGCATTAATGTAATACAGTGACACCCTTAGAAAGGAAACAGAGCTGATGAAGAAATTAGCGTGTTCAAAAATAAAGGCTTTGTCTGCTGATGCGCTCGCGTCTTTGCACATGGTGAGATTTACTCAGAGAGTTAGAAAGAATACAAAAGTCAATTTAACTCCATAAACGATAGCCCAGGGAAAGGTCAATATCTCCTCTGAAACATCATGAATTAAGCAATGGAAAGTCCTCTGAATCCAGAGGCCTTGCCAGTTTTTAAAGTATCTTTGTACATGCCTTGGATGTTTTGGTGTGGGAGTATGAGGGTAGGGTATATGTAAGCATATGTGTGGGTATGCCCATGGATGCCAAAGGAGGATGTCAGGTGTCCTGCAGAGACCAGTCTTTCACTAAACCTGAAGCTAGATATTTTGATTAGGTTGGTTGATCAACAAGCTCCTGGGATCCCTCTGTCTCTACTTCTCATGATGGAGTTATGGGCATGCAGGGCCATACTTGGCTTTATTTTTTTCTAAAAAGAACAAAACAGGGGGAGGAGTGCAGGGAATTTGAACTCAAAGCTTTGTGCTTGCACAACTGATGTAGGAATGTCTTTCTATGTGCTGTGAATATCATTATTTAAATAAAAGAACTGTTTTGGCTCATGGCAGGCACCATAGGAGTAGGCAGGGAAATTGGAGGAGTATAGGTAGGAGAAGGAGGGTGGAGTCGGACAGACACATGATCCAGCCACTCAAGAAGCAAGATATAATGAAACAGGTGAGCCATGGGCCACATGGCAGACAGATTAATGGAAATGGGTTGAATTAAGATGAAAGAGCTAGCTAGCAATATGCCTCAAACAGCATGGAGTTAATATAAGCATCTGAGTCATTTTGGGGAGCCTAAGTGGCAGCAGGCAGATCCAGACCATAGAACTAGTCCAGACCAGAAACCACTTGTACAGAGGGCACACCATCATGGGGCCAATATCCACCTAAAGCCAGAGAAAGCTTAAAAATGGTTCTAGAGCACAGAAACAGAGCCAAAAGTGGCTTCTGAGTTGTATCTCTGAAATGAGTTGTAGAACAGAGTGGCTCCCATGCCTCTGCCATGTTGAAAAGTTGCCGAGCAGGGCAGAGTCAGTAGCCAAAGCAAAGTTTCAGTCTAGCATTTTAAGAGCTCTTCTGGTTGAAAAATAAGGATTCACAATAAAACTGATTCAGATGGACAAAACCTCTAAATGGGTTACAATGTGTATAAAATGTACATAGGCTTCAGAGAGAAAAGAAAGGGGGTAGAGAAAGTCCCTAAAAATAGAGAAATAGAGTAATAAAAATATAAGAATCTGCATAAAGATGGAAAATATACAAAGAGTCTGGATTATGTTTTGTGTTTTATTTTAATTTTTAACTGTCAATGAGCTAACTGCAGAAAGACAATTGATTGCCAAGGCTGCTAAGTTAAATAAACATATATATTTTAAAGGTATCTTGACTGTGAAATTTGTGTCTAAGGATATGTTGCTTTGGAAAAGAGGTTCTGCTTTTGTTTCCACAGAAGATGAGAACCCGTGGATTTCTTCCAGGCAAATATGTTTTCACCAACCAAGACCACCTGAAAATTCTCTTATGGGAAGAGATGGTCACCATCAGCTTCAAGGCTACGGACTAAGATGATCCAGCATGAGGACCCTCAAAAGATTGCCAGCACCCCTTAATCAGCAGGAAGTACTAGTAGAAAGCAATGCCCAAATTCCCAAAATATTGTTTATAAATGTTTGTTTTCTTTATGAATGGCTAATGGTCATAGTTAATCTCTTTCTAAAGATGGAGGATATGCTATAGAAATGATATAAAAAGATAGATTATTGAATTTACTCTAATCCAAAAATCAGCTGTTAATCTCAAAATATTTTAAATTGGTATGGATTTTGGCTTATTGATACAAATTTAAGGTCAATTTTCTTATGCTGTATGTATTTTTCTACTCTTTTTAAAGGTATGATGTTCATGTAACATCTAAAATTGTAATGTATAATTAAGATATGCAGATTAATAGTCATCTATGATAACCAAATTTATAGTTATATTAGTTGATTTTTAGGTATACAAAGATTATTTCAATTAGATAGGTAATCTTCAAACACTTCAAAGACCTACAGAATATGGCATTTAAAATATTTTTTACTTAGACTTTTCTGGACAGTAAGACAGGTCTGCTCCTGGCAACAACAATCTACTTCAAGAGAATTATGGGTATTGAAGAAACTTCATGTAAAGTTTACATTCTTTGTGGCAATTGTTAGCCACTGGACAAGAACCTATTTTCATATTGACTGTATAAACTGGACATACAGGTTCTATAGGAAAGTGACCTCTGAACTTTGGTAGAACAAGCCGACATGGCCCTTCAGTTTCCTGCTTTGCAAAGAAAACTGTCAAACTTTCTTCAGGAAACAGAAGCGACTGATAATGGGCAGTACAGTCCTTTAGATTTCCTGCTTCACTAAAGTGAAAAGAGACTCTGGGCCTGTAGGGTAAAAATGGATGCCTCAACTTTATAAAGGAACTTTGGGTGACTGTCCAGGCAGATAGGTATCACCTCTGTCATTTCTAGATTTTGGAAGTTGCTTGCGCTTCCTGTTTACTTGAGTAATATACCCTACTGTGGCCTTTGATGCAGTTGAAGATTAGATATAGTTTTTCTTAGTTATTTTAAAAGGCATATTGGATATGAAACTTTAGACTCATAAGGATAAGGTATATGATAGAATATTTTCTTTAATTTTGTTTAAAAAACAAATAGACTAGATATTGTAACTATAATTCTTGCTTGATAGCTGGCTTGTAATATGTAATTTTTCTATGTTGAAATTGAAGCCTTCATTTTTTTATTAGCTAGAAAAGGGGAAGTGATGTGGGAATGTCTTTCTGTATGCCGTGAATATCATTCTTTAAATAAAGGAACTGTTTTGGCTTATGGCAGGCACCATAGGAGTAGGCAGGGAAATTGGAGCATAGGTAAGAGAAGGAGGGCAGAGTTGGACAGAGACACGTTCCAGCTGACCAGAAAACAATATGTAATGAAATAGGTAAGCCACAGGCCATGTGGCAGGACAGATTAATGGAAATGGGTTGAATTAAGATGAAAGAGCTAGCTAACAATATGCTTGAACCATAGGTCAAACAGCATGAAATTAATATAAGCCTTTGTGTGATTATTTGGGGCTAGTCAGTCTGGGACTGCAGGTCTGTGGGACTGGACCCCAGCCATATGAGCCAGAAACCTCATGTTACACACAACAAGTGTCCTTACCTACTGAGCCAACTCTCTGTTCCATTTCAAATATCTTTACATAGAAATTCCATTGTGTCTTCTCAACAAATCCTAAAAACAAGGGTTGTGGATCTTTCATCCCCACTACATGGCTGAAGAGGATGAGGCTTGGTGGGAGGGGGTAGGTTATAGATTTGTCTAGCTGAAACATGGCGAAATGGTGGAACATGTATTCCAGTTTTCACCCTAATGGCCTAATGCACAGGAACAGACTTTCTCAAACTGTGAGGGGCATTGGAAACACCTGTGAATCAAAATGCAGAGGAGAATTCATGATCTTAGGCTGAGACCAGAGACTCTGCTTCTCCAGTGGTTCTTGGATATCAGAGTTCCTGGGAAAAGGACAGTCAGGCAATCTTAGTCTGTTTTCCAGGGGAAATTATTTCAAATGGTATGACAGCGGATGATCCTTCATATTTTTCAAAATACTGAATCATTATCTTCAATGGCTTTTTCTCAGGCAGCACCTGTCTAGATTCCTTTGGTGTTTCTGGAGGCTGGACATTCTCTGTCACAGTTCATCTTACACTGCTCTTTCCCTGGCATCAGCTTCTTATGTTCTCTATCCAAGTCTTGGTCTTTAATTTTCTGTCACTGCCCCTGTTTGACCAGAAAACTCTGTCTTTGAATTTACAAGGACAAGTTGAAGCTTTCTCAGACTTAAAACTTAAATCTTTGATTCTCTGGACAATGACAAAAACCCAACAACTCAGCATAATTCTAATACTGATTACCATGAGTTAGAATAGACCCCTACAGTCTAAGTGCTTAATTGCCAAAGTCCCCTCAATGTCTTTTACCTATCACAAGCCCTGGGCCTCCCATGAATCTATATGACTGGTTACCAAGTATGGGTTCTCATGATCTCCTCAGATTGGAAAATGTACTAGAAAAGTTCTTAGAACTAAAGACAACAGTGTTTTACTGACTATTGTTGGCTAGTATTACATAATTATAAGGAAAGCATCCTGGTCATGGCTAAATGAAAGTGAAGAACAGAAAAATAGTTCACAGAGCTCCCATGCTCTCTGAGAACACCTCTCTCTGTCAGAGTGTTGATGTGCTCACCAGCTAGAAGCTCCCCAAGTCCAATTGTCTGGAGAGTTCAATGGAAGATGTTTCCCACATATACATAAATGGGTATACCATTAACCACCATGACTTAACTTAACCACCAACCCTTCTCTTCTTCCCATACTAGGCTAGGAACCCCAGCCACTGTTCTCCTTAACAGCATATAGAAGACATTTCTGCCACTCTGAAGATCCAAGAATTTTAGACATTATATGCCAGGAACCAAGGACACAGAAATGCCTACTTCATTTATGCCATTCAAAGATTTTTCACATTTTGCTTTCTTCATTATGCCTTGCCTCCTTAAGCAAAAACCAAGGCATCATGTGGCTTTCCTAGGCAGCAGTTACCTTCACAGGTTGCCAGCCGTTAACACTTAATCATTAGGTGCTCCTGTGTGTTCTGTCGGCTTAGTGTTTCAGGATCACCTTCCCAAAAATGAAACTCAAGTCAGTTGGGACAAGCTCAAGATGTTGAGGACTGAAACGATGGGATTATAATGGGTTTTGTGACTTCCACATTCCTTGAACACCTTGACATATTGAAGTCAGCACTGCAGGAAGCCTCCCTGACTTTCACCCTTTCCTTCTTTGAACTGATCTTAGAACATAGGAAGAATGTTTATATATTCTGCAGAGGAGACCCTGACTCTCATGTAGGAAGTGCCCTTTCTTCACTCAGAGGTAAGGAATATTTTGGTTTCTGAAGGAACGAAAGAATACAGAGGAGAATTGGAATAAGCAAGCCCAATCTGTTGCCGTCAGATAAAGTCTTTCTTTTATATTTATTCAAAACAATCTACCCTTTACCAAATCTCTTATAAAATACACTCAGGAGCATCTTCTTGGGGTCTTCATTATGAAGCCTTATGAAGGCCCCTGAACCACATAAAACTTGTTAAGCATGTTTATTTCAGTGGGTAAGCCCATCCTTTATCTAGACATATCTAGTATTATAATCACCCACCTACACACCTCATGCTCCAAGCTAATCCAAATTAAATTCAGTTTACACAGAATGCCATTGAAAATTCCCATAGCTTTCTATTTTACTTTTGCTAAGAGCTCTGTGTGTGTGTGTGTGTGTGTGTGTGTGTGTCTATGTGTGTGTGTGTGCATGCGCATAGACTTGCTTATGAAGAATATGAACATGACAGGCAAGTGCAAGTCAGAAGACAACTTGAAGGAGTTGGCTCTCTCCTTCTCCCATATGGGTCCCAGAATTTGAACTCAGATCATCAGGCTTGGTGGCAAGCACCTACAGAGACATGCTGCCAGCACTCATGGATAGAATCTTATGGCACGTCATGACTGATTGTTCGCCCATCTTTCAACAAGTAGACCATAAGCTCCTTTAAAATACATACCTTCCTAGCATCTTCCACCAGTTCTAACACATAGGAAGTACTCAGTAATTGGTGAATAAATAAAGAATGGATGGATGAGCATTAAAAGAACAGCTTCCCCAAACTCCAAAACAGAATAGCTCCACTAACAACCATTCTCTGAGGCTTGAAGTCAAAATCCATATATGTCGGTCAAATCAACTGGTTCAGAATAGCATAAACAGCCAAGCCATAATAATGTTACAATGAAAAACACATATACATTCCAATGTAATTCTGACAAACCCAGCCAGCACTTGAATGAAAATCAAATTCTCTTTATCAAATCCTTAATATAATGATCTAGATCTTCAGACTTGTAGTGAGTGAAATGGATGCTTAGGGCTCAGTTGGGTCTTAAATTTGGCTGTTAAGACACCTAGGAAACTATTAAAGCAATTAGACACCTCAGCCCAATCCACTAAATAAGAATCTCTTCAGGAGTGGGAAGTAAAGACTTGGTTTTTCAAAAGTGAACACTGTGTGATTTGAATAACTGCTCTGGGGTCTTCTTCAGAAACTCCGCTTCCAGGGAACCACTGTAGAAATATAAGTGAACACAGGGAAATGTCATTTCCTTCAAAAGGACAGAAACTGACAAAAAAATTTTGACTTCACAACGCTCTAGAGGAAGAAGGTACAATAGGAAAGGCATCTTGATTGCTTTCAAAATTCCAAGCTTAGACGGGGAAGAGCATTGTTGGGGAAGGCAAAGCAGGAATGGAGATGGAAAACCATGGAAATACCAATGATTTAAGCCCATGCATGCCACGTTGAACTAAGGGTAGTGCTTAGAAACATACCACAGTCTTCGTTTTGACAAAACAGATTCAACTAAGACTTCAGAATCATCAAGACTTTGAAATGTGGTTGGGGGTCACTAGAGATAGATTCTGTATATTTTTTGTTATGTTTTATAACTGTGCAAGTGATTTTCAGAGTTCACTCATGACCTGCTGTAATTGCTTAAAAAATAGGGGCCTGTAGCACAAAATTTGATTCACAAATTTATTCAACATAAAAACAAACTGGAAGGCCCATCTTCCCTGCATCCAAAATTCTGCTTAGAGGCAGATGGTCTCCAGAGCCATCTATGGAGCACACCTTTAATCCCAGCACTTGGGAAACAGAGACAAGCTGATGTTTGTTAGTTCGAGGTCCAGCCTTCTCTACACAGTGAATTTCAGAACAGCCATCGAATACTCTTTCTCAAAATACAAAACAAACAAATAAAATCATCCATTTCTAAATACACTAAAAGGTATTGTTTGAAGATCAGTGTGGAACACACGCCATTCAGGGCATGAAGGGCATAAAGGTAGTGTTCCTAATGGCAACATCTGCCCTGCATTTCCAACCAGAAAGCAAGCATTCCCCAACCAGACTCTACCTAAACCCTCTCTTGAATGCTGCAAAAACAAAGTCTCTCCAAACCAGAGGGAGGACTAGACACGTCTGTTTAAAACAGCTAAGATTAATTTATAGACATTTACTTTTTAAAAATTTCAAGGAAAATAAAGACAGAGACTTTGAGACATTTGTGGATCTGAGCATGGCGCATGCAGCTAACATCCTCTCCATGCCAATGGCCATTTGCTGTGCTGTTTTGGGTCAGCATCTGCTGCTGGTTAGCAAAAATTCCATTCACAGCTGTCCAGATGAATCAAATGTTCAATTAACTTTCTTGTCTCTCTGTGACAGGACTTATCCCAGAAGAAAATTTTAAAACGGAAAGCATAATAGAACAGAGTTTTATACATTTCTTTTTTGCTGAAAACATTATTCTGTTAATTCTTGACTGTTTTAGAAAAAAAAATTACATAGAATTATCAAAATCTTCCAACAATGTCTTTTCCCCACATGCAGTGAGGTTCAGAGTCTCTGTTCATTTCACTTGATAAAAAGCTTCGATCTGTTCTTTTTTTGTTCCTCAATTCTAAAAGACCACGAGCCTTATACAGATGGAAGCTTGGAATGACTCCTCAAAAAAAAAAAAAAAAAAAGCCATCTCCTGTCTCCAGTGGAAACTTCCAGGGTGACAGTAAACCGAGCCTGGCCCAATCTATTGATTTCCCTTAGTGATGAGAGCCAGAGTGGATTTTAAAGGGTGTGTTAAGGTACTTCATAAATAACTAGGATTTGAACTCAAAAAAATCCTAGGAAAGTCATGCATGTGCCTCCACTGTTTTAACCCCTTTGAAGGTTTCTATTCACTCAGAATAATACAGCCTGAGCCCAGCACTACCAGGCCTTCATCTCAGCCAGCACCTCCCTTCTCTTGGCTCCCACACCCAGACACACTAACCTATTTCAACACTCTCTTTTAGTGAGCCAATGGCCTTTTCTAGGCAGCCCTCACCAGGGTGCAGGATTCTGTCTGTCTACCATTAAAGATAATTAGAGCTTAACTGATTTCCTGGGGTTCATCAGAGGCTCATTCTTAGCACAGTGTCTTCCCCTTAGATATCTATGAGAAAAGGATACTTCAAGCCCCCTCACTTCAAGAGTGTGGCCACACTGTGCTTTGCAGTGAAGCAGGTAGGCTGTGCTCTCTTCCCTGGGAAAAGGGAGTGAACACTTCCAACCACACCCTACCAGCCACGCTGTAACTCACAAAGCCCTTCCTTGGGCTTTTGCCCTACAACCTTCCCCATTTTAAAGAGGAAAATGAACAAAAGACACAGAGTTGTTTCTTCTTGGTGCCCTAATATCAGCATTTACTAAGGAATAGAAGGACCCTGATGTAGGTCCTCGTATCCTGGTCCTTCCTCCCATCATTCTCCCTGTCTCATGGTTAACTATCTCTTGCCAAAGTTTGGAGACGATCTTTTTGGAGGCATCTTCCCTAAAGGAGAAATAATACAGTTGGCTTTCAAATTTGATAGAACATGCAGCTAAGTCAGTTTGCAGGAGGAAATGTCTTCTCAGAGTTCATTCTTAACAATTAGCAAATGTGATGCACATATTAGAAACAAAATGAACGATTATTTAAAAAGGACCCTAAAGAGAAGTCAACAAAGCTCTCTGTGTGTCTCTGTTTCTGCCCCGCCCCTCTCTTTCTCCTCCCCAGAGTACTGCACTATCCATCTTAATAAGGGCAGTTGCAGGAACAAGACACATCTGTATTTTCTTCTTCCTCCAGAGACCGTTTTACATATGCTTTGCTTAATGGAACTTCCCCCGTGGTTGGAATTATTTTCCATCCACTGTCACATCCCTGTGCCAGAGTTGATTTTTTTTTTTTTTTTTTTTTTTTTTTTTTTTTTTTTTTTTTCTGACAAGCTTCTCCATTAACACTGCAGCCCAGATGTTTCCATGGCAGCACATAAGCGGGGGCTGCAGAACCAACCATGCTCTCCATAGCCACGCTGGTATTTAAAGTGATAATTGCAAGAGCAAGTTTTCCAATCACTTAGGGTTCCTTGTCTTTTTGCACGGTGGTGCTTGTACCATTCTCTATATAAACAATAAACAGCAATTTTAAGTTATTGTTTGGTTGTTCATTTTCACTCAGTAAAGGTTAAAATTAAGAAAGAAGAAAAGGAGATAGAAAAAGCACGGAGAGACAGGAAAGGAGAGAGAGGCTGACTGATTGGAGGAAGGAGAAAGACAAGGCTACTACTGCTTTTGTTATTAATGAAAATCAATTTAAAGATCTAATTCCTTTCTCAATATTACGATACTCAAGTAATTACAGCATTTCTCATTCCCATCAGCTTTCCATTCTCTTCTCAGCACGCGTAGGAAATTTGAACATATTCCAGGGAAGGAATCCAATCAAGATGTAACTGCCAAGGTCACACAGGAGGGAAGGCTCACAGCAAAGACCGGGAAGAGCTAGATAAGTCTCCCTAGGACATCTGCTGTGTCTTCCATTTGCCTCCTCAGCAGTTTCCTTTCACAGTCAAATGTTCAAAGGAGAGCCAGGCTGCAAGAGCAACAACCCAGCAAGGCTGAGCAAGTGTGAACCCAGATAACTGTTGCTATCAATGCAACTTGCGGGGAAACTCAGTCTGACAAATATTTCATGATGATGTTTGAAGGTCCCATTATGGTGTAGGGAAGTTAGCAGAAATGGCAGTTGACTTACATAGAGGCTGGGGTTGCAATTGCATCATGAAATTCTTTTCCTGTCTTTCATTTTTCGGCATTGCTTGTAGTAGCATGAATATTTTACTATGAACTTGTTCAATAGAATTAAGAGAAACAGATTTGTGGAGCACACACAGGTGAAATGATGCCAGAATCGACTCAAAATCTAAATAAAACTCCCTCTACCCCAGCCCATACTCTCTTCTTCATTAAATTTCTATTCTCTCACCAACTTAACCCTTTCCAGCCTCCTTATTTCAGTGTGTGTGTGTGTGTGTGTGTGTGTGTGTGTGTGTGTACATTTCTCACCCAGAAATATGATAACCTAAATGCCAGAGAGTCCAAGAAGAGCATGAGACATCTCCCTTACATAGGTCCTATGCCTTGGAGTAAAAGGGTATGTATTGACGATCTCACTTCATTTCTCAAGAATGTAGCCAGTGTTGTCGACATTGCATATAATTTTGTAGACAAAAAAATTGAAGCAGCTTGTTGGGATAATACAGATGCTGGTAAGTGGTGAAATCAGTGAGAAACACACATGCCAAATCCTACTTTTTTCCCCATGGTAAGACAGAAAAGGCCTTGAGAATGGAATTGCAAGTCGCACTAACTAAAAACATTTATTTCTAACGAATATTTTATCCATTATGGTCCTGTCGCCTGGCTACCCTGTAAAACTCCGCTGGGGGCAGAAATTCTTCATCCTTTTATACCCATAATGCATTTGGGAGTGTGTACAGACTTCCAAGTTGTTTAGTGTTGGAAGTACACTCTTCTAGCACATGTGCAGGGACCTGGGCACACAGGCAAGTAAGGCCATCAAATAGTCATCTCTAGAAGGTGGTAGGGAGAAAGCTCCCTCCTCTGTGCGGCCATTGTCTTGGCCCTGGAGGTGGTACTGAGACAGCAGGGAGGCAATTGGCTGCTACAGTTGAGACCAGGGTAGAATGGCCAGATGACTCACTCTTCAATTCTTTCTGCTCTAGCATAAGGAGTTTATTTTACAGCTTGGAACACTTGCTCTGCTTTTTCTTCCAAAGAAAGAAAACACAGTGCCGGAGAGTTGGCCCAGGAGGTAAGAGCATGCCTGCTCATCCAACTGCATCCTGGGTGCAGTTCCCGTTACGGCAGCTAATAATTACGACCCCAGTCTCAGAGAGTTTGGGCCTCCACTGGCACTGCATACACATGCTACACATACATGCATGCAGGAGAATACCCACAAATAATAAATAATAATTTTTTGAAAATGAAAGAAGGAAAATACAATTGATTCTCAGTCTGATCACACTTGTCACTCCTTTCGGGTCGGATTGAGTGACCTTGCTTAAATACTCCAGTTTCTTACGTTCCACAGCTCAGTCACCAACATCATCTTTCTTATCCAGTCCATGAAGAGCTTGTCACAAAAAATACATAATGTCACAGTTACTATATTCACATCGTTTAGGAAAGTAAGGTACGTAATAGTCACTGAGTGTGTAGAGAACAGGTGGGTTGTAGGGCACTGAAACCGACTTTGAAACTGGAAAACTTTGAAAATGACCTCCCTCACTCAGGAAAATTAGCTTCATTTTCTGCTAGGTTTTCATGTGAAAAAAAATTGAACCAGTAGATGTTAAAACCAGACACACAAACACATCTTAATATACTACTATATAATATATAATAAGAATGAATTTCTGTCAGTTATACATGGGTCTAAACGAAGCTGCTTTTCTCATACCTGATGACAGATGTTCAAGGAAAACCTGTTGGAGTGTCGAGTGAGACTCCTGGTAACATTCTGTCATCTTCCAGCCTCTTCTGAGTCTATGTGCATATGCCCACCGACTTTGGGGTGCATTTGGAAGGAACCTCCTTAATGTCTTCTTTCACTGTTTCAAGACATTCTCCCTCCCTCCCCCTTCCCTCCCCACCTCTCCCCCTCCCTCCCTCCTCTGTCTTTCTCTGTCCTTCAGTAGTTTTACTCTGTTGTGTATAGATGCAGGGTTTTTGATACATAATATAAAAGCCTATAGCACCACTTGAAAATATGACTTCGTTTTCTGAAACCATGCTGGAAAATCTTAGCCACTGGCTCTATGGGATGTCTCTTAGCCGCATTTTCGTACCCCTCCTTTTCAAAACTCTGGCTTCACGCACACCACCCAGTTCCACCACACACACCCATGCTCTTATCTTAGTGTTGTTCTGTGTGGCTCT
Organism: Phyllotis vaccarum; assembly: GCA_033318265.1. Taxonomy (NCBI): domain Eukaryota; kingdom Metazoa; phylum Chordata; class Mammalia; order Rodentia; family Cricetidae; genus Phyllotis; species Phyllotis vaccarum. The sequence continues at coordinate 31,222,104 of JARWLC010000008.1, forward strand.
GGCTATTTTCTTCTCATCTTCCTCTCTAGCTACGGCTAGCTTCTTATGAAACAGTTTAGTTTAATTTCAGTTCTTGCATTTGGTCACTTCAATATGGCTTTGTTGTTGTTTTTTGGGGGTTTTTTTTTGTTTTTTTGTTTTTTTTTTTCATAGACTGCAGTCCTCTACTGAAATTCTCCATTTTGTCATCCCATTTTCTCAACACACTAATCATAAAATTCAAGTCTCACAAACTCCAGTTATCTTGGAGTTTGCATCTGTGGTATGATATACACACATACAGATAGACATACATATGTGTATGCACATATGTGCGAGTGTGCATATGTGCAGTGTTTGGTTATGCCTCATCCTTTTGCCTACCTGTTTTTGTTTTGTTGACGTTTAAATACTGTGTTTGAAAAATTATGTCTAACTTGTTGCTATAAAATTTACTTTGCCATATGCAGAGAAGCCTTGTCTTGAAAAAATATTTTTAATTGATTTTTCTTGTGACAACAGTCATGATAGAATATAACCCTGGTCTCCTTAAGCCTTTAAAGCTGGGCTTTCTGCCTTCCAAGAGCTATGATTACTCTTTTTTTCTATACCTGCTCCCAACTTGTAGTTAAACACGAATGAGGAAAGAAAGCCTGTTTATTTACCACGGACAGTTTTCTTTGTTGGGCTTAAACTTTGAGTTTTAACATTTCCTCCCCGTAGACATAAAACGAAATTTTTAATTAATGTTTTCAGCAACCAAGTGACATCAACCATGTTCAACTCTATGAATTTTCAGTTTTTTCTTCTATGAATATTTTCTCAAGCACTTGTTCCTTGGTAGTTCTCTAGTGCCTTTAGAGTTACACACATGCACACACACACACACACACACACACACACACACACACACACATGCACACATCTGCATAATGGTATTAAGAGAACTGTAAAAGTCCTAATAAACTATAATAATTTAATTTGCGTTTAAGAGATATTAAATGAAGCAAAGAGTAAGCAATTTGTACTGGTTGACTCATTACAAAATTTTATGACAAGGATGATTTAAACTCATGAGTCCATCAACTTGGTACTAGATATATAAATACTAATGTCCTCTTTTAATTAAATGTTATATATCATTAAAATTTCAAATTACATCCAAGCTTACTGTAGTATGAGGTTTCTGGCCCAGATTTTCGGGCCTAGCCTCAAGGTTTATGCCCGCAGACCCACAGACCTGCAGACCCACAGTCCCACAGAGACACACAGATGCTTACAATTAGTTTTAGGCTGATCAGTCTAAGGCCCAGGCATATAACTTGCTAGCTCTCTATCCTTCGTCTAACCCATGATTCTTCCGGTTCAGCCATGCGGCTCAGTATCTTTCTTTAGAGCAGCATAGATGTCCTCTGCTTCTGGCTTTTCTCTGGCGTTCTGCTCTGTGCTTCCTGTTCACTAGAGTTTTCTTAGTCTGGTAGCCCCACCCACACTTCCTGCCCGCCTTTGGCCAATCAGCACTTTTTATTAAACCAGTGGGTGGGACAATTATTTACCATGAAACAACACAATTCTCTACAGCTTACTCATGAAATAAATAAAATGCTAAAAAGTTAAGAAGCAGTGAAAAAAGTAGATCCATATAACAGAAAAAAAATCAAGAAATTATAGTCATGTATACTTGCTATGTATTATATATAAAAGAGATATTATACACAAGACAAAATAAATGTCAGATACATTAAAGATCTAAACCTTCAGTTATATTTAGATAATAAACTCTTAGGGTCTTCACACATCATAAAAACAAAGGAAAGGGCTGGGGATGCAGCTCACTGAGGAGCAGTGGACTAGCATAGGCAAAGCTCTGGGATTTATCTCCAGCCTTGCAAAGCACACAAGAAAAGCAAATGACTACCTCATCCATATTAAATGAAACCTTTATAGACCAAAGGACACCATGAGCAATGCAAAGGCCAAGATATAAAGCCAGTCTAGATGCCCATCAACAGACAAATGAGTACATAAGGCATAGTATATATCCATAATAGAGTTGTAGTCTGTCAAAAGAAGAATCGAATCACATAATTTGCATAAAATGCAGATTCAGAGAGACAAATATTTTTATGTTTTCCTTCTCACATGAATCTCCATTTCATTATAAAAATAGACGTAACAGCACATGTGACATGGAAATAGGGCCTTTGAGAGGGAAGAAGGGTCTAAAGGAAAAAGAATGAACAATAGAGGGTAATGAAGAGAAGAAACAAAATATCACACACTTCCTCATATATGAGAAATATAACTATATATAGATGTATATTAGGTATGCACATATACATAAATATATGACATAAATTCAGAAGGGACATCATTTGGAGGAGGAGAAATTAATGAGAGGGGACAGAAGAGAGAGAAGAAGTGGAGGAGCCCGTGCGAGTACCGTAGAATGATATATATAAGTGAACATGTCACCGGAAGACCATTATTGTCTTGTATGCTAAGTAAAAAATTATTAACAAAAGGAATATTTAAAAGATGAATGTAAGCATGCCTTTTCTCATATGTGAAAACTCTCTATATATGCAATATATATGAAATTTTATATTATACAGTGTTAAAGTAAAAAGAGACTATAGTGGGGGAGCGATGGTTCTAAAGAAAGAAGATCGGAAAAACAGGACAGGATAAGGGGAGAGAAAAGAGACAGCTATGTCCTCTCCCATAGTCAGAACCTAGATTTACATGTGTGGACTATTGGAGCCAGAAAGCAGACCAAAGAGAAGAGAGAAACAGGGGATGGAGGATGCTTGGGGGCCGGGACACAGGATGCTGACACAGTGTGTGAACTGTAATAATGAAGCCACCAATTTGTACGCAGACTAAAAACCAATAGAAAAATCTTAGGTAAATGCTATAAGCAGTATTGAGCAATAAGCAAGCAACAGATGGAAAGATGCATAACATGCCCATTTACTAGCGATAGAGAGGCAAAGGCGGAGAGAAAACACTTCCACAAGTCAGGGAAAAGGAGAACACGCTGTCCAGTTGAAAGTAGTGTGAGTAAACGGACAGTTTATATAAAGGGGAATAAGGTAACAAACCCACTCAAATGCTCACCTTCACGACAGCAAAGGGTCTGGAAAATAATGTAACAATCGGGATTTTAAGTAAATTGCTTCTCCCCCCCTTGCTTTAAAATTTTAATATTTTATATGTCTAGGTGTTTTGCCTGCGTGTCAGTTTGTCCACAACATGCATGCCTGTTGCCTACAGAGGTAGAGGGCATTCAGATGGTTTTGGCCTGCCATTTGCTTGTCAGGAATCAAATGCACATCCTCTGAAAGAGTAGCCAATGCTTTTAACCTGAGCCATCTCTCTAGCCCAACCAGAAATTTTAACCTTCAAGAAGAACAAATATTTATTTAAGTTTTTTACAAGGGTATGAAGAGATACAGAAGTTTTTATACAAACTTAGTGGAAGACAAAATGATACAAGTTTTACAGAAATAAATGTGACAAACATAAAATAAATATACTATCTTTACTGGAGTTTCTGTTAAAAATATTGGTACTTTAATAAAAAGATATATTAAACTATGTTTTCTATTAGTATAAAATTATAAATTACTTTATAGTCCCTAAGTAAGATAATGATTAGCTGTTTGCACATATATTAAGTAACATTATGCATCAATGAAAATACAAGACCTATCAAAAAGTATTACTTTATAGTGCTTTCACTTTTTTTTAAAATAAACAATAAGAAATTTTATGGTAGACCTTTCCAAAAGATACGACTTCCTGCTGTGTAAGCATAAAAACCTGGGCTTAGCTCTTTAGCACTCATGTACAAAGCCAAGTACAGATGTACACACTGGTAACCTGAACTGTGGAAAGCAGAAACAGGAGGGCAGATCAGTAGGGCTTGCTGGCCACCAGTCAAGTTCCAGGTCAGGTGAAAAAAATCTGTCTTAGAGGAGCTAGGTGGAGTGTGATAGAGAAAAATATTTAAGTTCTTTGTCTGGCCTCTGTACACACACCTATATACTTGGAATATACCACACACAATCACCACGTAAACATTCATGTGCAAATGGACACATAAAGAAAAAATATAGTATGGTATCTTTAAAATGTCTATGATTGTAAGTTATGGCTGTGTGTGGGAGATTGTCTTGTTTCATAGTAAATATTTGTCCCACCCACTGGTTTAATAAAAAGTGCTGATTGGCCAAAGGCAGGCAGGAAGTGTGGGTGGGGCTACCAAACTAAGAAAACTCTGAGAACAGGAAGCACAGAGCAGACCGCCAGAGAGAAGCTGGAAGAAGCAGAGGACAACCATGCTGCTGTGAGAAAAGGTATCGAGCTCCGTGGCTGAACAGGATGAGTCATGGGTTAGATAAAGAGTAGAGAGCTAGCAAATTATAAGCCTGGGCCTTAGACCAAACAGCCTGAAACTATTGTAAACATCTGTGTGTCTCTGCGGGTCTGAGGGTCTATGGGCCTAGACCTTGAGGTTAGGCCTGAAAGTCTGGGCCAGAAACCTCCTACTACAGCACTGTGCATGTGTGTTGCTAGATAAGCTGAGCTCAGTAATGGAGCTGTATCTTCCTACTCATACACAACTTCTTCATACAGGTAGCTTTTTCTTGGATCACCCTTGAGTATTAAGAACTAGTTAGTTGAAATTAAATTTCTATTTCACTTTTAATTTAAAATCTCTCCTCTCTTCCTGGCACAAATCTAATCATAATTTGGGGGACCAGCATTGGGGGTGGTAGAGAAATGTTCTTTAATCCTTCCTTCCCCTCATCCTGATGGATGACTACAACAGGACCCCATTGTACAAAAGGAGATTTCAAAGCAATCCTTGTGAGCTGAGTTTTGGTTCATTGATAACACCAGTCATTTATACATTTCAAAAGACCAGGCTATATGTCTTATTAACACTGTCCAGTTTGACGGTTCCCACAGCTCTATAGTTGCACCTTTGTCAAATTATTTGCCCAGTTTGTCGAATGTTCTAATCTGTGCTGAACTTAGAAACCAATGTTAATTGCCTCTGAAGAGTCCAGGACAGTTCTACGGTGCTTTCTCATTCTATGCACCATTGAGCTAGGTTATGGGGACTGACCACTCAGGCCTGTTGGTTTGGTTATAGACTGTGAACTGCCCCGTTGATTCTGAAGCACCCAACACAGCCCCATGTAGATTCCTACTAAATATCCTACATGCTGCTTTATCTATTCACTACACAACTTACCAGCTGAACCAGGACGCTTCTGAGTAAGGGAAGTGAAAGTGTCTCTTGACCCTCGCAACTGTTGGGGGCAAAGATGAGTTTATGGTTCACTCAGATGGAAGAAAGGCTGGAGAGGGAAAGAGAGAAGGGGGAAGGAGGGAAGAGCAGAGGTAGGATATATATCTCTGTGCTCTATGAAAATCTTTGAGTAATCAACTAATGTTTACACCACTAATGATAAAAATCCTGAAAATAAAATAGACCTGGGGGAGACAAAGCATACTTGGATAAATGAGTGCAATTGCTAAAAGTTATAAATTTTAAGTCTTATGAAAGGAGAGAGATGGCGATGTACCAATAGGAATAAAGAAGAAAGTTTCAAGGAAGACTATGAGGATGTGAAGAAAATGATCCCACTTATTTTTAACTCATATAATCAGCGAGAGTACACGGAGACTGAAGACAAACCAAAGACCAAATGATCTTGGAACACAGACTGATCATCTGTCTGGGAAGACAAGAGGACAGAGAGGAAATCAGACAGACCCCTTGCGGGGAAAGTTGTGCCAAAGGCTACTGGGAGGCAGCAGAGTCCATGGTCAGCTCGGACAAGCTGAGGCTCCCTTCATCCTGTCTTTTCCGCTGAGAGCTAGTGGGAAGAACCCCCACTGGGACGTCATATTGAAGGCTTGAGCAAACTATCTGGGCAAGTGGTACTCATCTTTCCTGCTCCATCTGTTACAAATGAGAATAACAGCTCAATTGTGGGAAAATGAGACACTATGTGGAAGCCCCACATCTTTTAGATTTTCACCATTGTTTTTGAAACAGCATCTCATATGTCCCAAGGGGAGAGACAACAGGTCCTGTCCCACAATCAAGCAGTTGGTGGAGTCTCTTGTTTGATGTTGACACTGTGGAACACCTTATCATTGTGGTTCTTTTGATCACACCGTATTGAAAGACAGATGTGGCTTTCCACCTTATCATTCACTGACCTCTTCCGAGGAGCTTCCTCTCTTGGGGTCAGTCACAAGTTCATTATTCTGGAAAATTCAGAGCATCTAGAAGACAGGCTAATGAGGAGTATGTTCATATACATACAGAAAGAAGGAATGTGTGTGTGTGTGTGTGTGTGTGTGTGTGTGTGTGTGTGTGTGTGTTTTCTGTCTGTGTCTTTAGTTGGGGGTAGAGAGGTAAGATAAAAAATGATTAAGGACAAAATATCTCCCAAGTGCCTACCTTTTGTATCTAGAACAAAACACTTCCTAATGATGTGTTTGGTGATATATTCTATATTTAATAAAATAGTCTGAATATCAGAGGACAGAGCCACCCACAGAGACAAACCATGAATGTCATGGAGTGGTGACATACCCCTTTAATAACAGCACTTGGGAGGCAGAGATCCTCGGGATCTCTGGGAGTTCAAGGCCTCACAGAGCCAGGCAGTGGTGTCACATATTTTTAATCCTAGCACTAGGAAAGCTGAACCAGAAATTGAGATAACTGGGCTGGACCAGTGGGGAGAGGGGGGGGGATAAAGTCAGGAGGAAGCAGAAGCCCTTCCCTGTGTGCCCAGTCAATCTGAGGACTCATGGAGACGTGACCTACTCTGTTCCACCTGAGGAGTTGGCTGAGTGAGAACTGGCTGTGGTTTGTTCCCTGTCTCTCTGATATTTCAGCTTTTCCCTAATATCTGGCTCTGGGTTTTATTATATACCAAGTAGAATTTGTGCAATTGATGTGACCCTTTAATACAATTCCCCATGTTGTTGTGACCTCCAATCATAAAATTATTTTTATTTCTACTTCATAACTGCGATTTTGTTACTGTCAGGAATCCCAATGTAAATATGTGAGTTTTCTAATGGTCTTAAGCAACTCCTGTGAAAGGATCATTCAGCTACCCCCCCCCAGGACCCACAGGTTGAGAACTGCTGATCTGGAATATTCTCCCTTCTCAGTTTTCAGGTGAAAAAACTGAATAAAGACGTATTTACTAAGCCTACATTTTAAAATGTCATTCTGTGGCAATCAGCCTTACTGAGAAAAGCTGAACGGAAGAGGAGTGGATCGTATTAAGCTCTATTTTTCTTATTCTAAAAAGATCCAAGATTCAAAGCCAGGACAACAACAAAGGAGCTCTCATTCCCATTTATGGGGGTAATATGTTTGTTTTGCTCACTTTAAATTGGGCTTAAATTAGGGCTCAGAAGGAGGGAATTCATTAAAATCCTGATTTGCAGTGCTGGCAAACTGCCATCTAAAAGCCAGTAGCTTCACTCTTGATAAAGCTTAAAAGAAAAAAAGAGGAAAAAAACCCCCCAAGATTGTGGTCCCACTTGCTGCCAGTTTATGTTTTTATCAGATGGCAATATTAGAAAGATGAAGACACTGCTTCCTGGTAGGCCGACTTTGCCCACAGAAAATCATCATAGATGTAACCAGGTATGTATCTTTTTAGCAATTTTATGAAGATAAAACAGAAATCCATAAATATGCATGCATGCATGTTATAAAATTGATATCATATACAATGCACACATTTTTATTTTATTCTTTCCACCTAGGCTTATATTGTTACTATTTTTTTGCCATTGAATATATTCTGTGGAAACCAATATTCTGTATCTGAATAATGTCCCATTCTAGGGTAGCTGTACATCATCATTAGTCTGAGAGTGCCTTCCACTGTCTGCAAAGATGATGCCCATTTTTACCATTTTGTGAGGATGAGACGCTGCTCAAATGCAATTGTGACACCAGATCTCTCAGAAGTGGGGATTTTACATTTAGAGCAATGGTCACTCTAAACCCTTTGGAGCCCTTATTCGGAGATGCTCCCACATCCACAGAACTTGTCACAGTGACTCCCAGGAAGAGTGTCCTCAGGGAGTTTAGACGCGGGCCTTTTCAGAGGAGGCATCAGTCCTCAACTGCATCCCACCACAGCCCGCCTCAGCCTCACTTTCTACATACACCACAGAGAAAATGAGATGATGCTGTTGTTTATACTCAAGAAGTGGTTTTACCTGGACACCCAGAGAACCTCATAAATTGACCTTGGGGGAAGACCCAGCTATATGGAATCTAATCCATATTTCATGCGCTTGAGCATGAGGAATTGAAGACAAGAGTTCTTGGATAGGATTATAAGGAAACTATGTCTCACCAATAACAGTTGCTCCTGGGGCCAAGTGAGGTTCTCTGATTGATGAATTGGATCACCTAGCAGTAGAAGATTTGACCAAGGATGCTGAAGACTGGTGGCATGGCACTCAGTCACTGAGGGAAGAGTCTGGCTGACTATAAAGAGTTCATCCTATCCTCAGAACTAGGAGCTCCCCAGAACATCCTCAGAGCCTTCCAACAGGGTTTAAATATCTGAACCAGACAGAGTGATGAACAGTCCTAGTGCGGTGAGAAATTCCCTGTCCCCTGACAGCACCCCTGCCACACACACACACACACACACACACACACACACACACACTGTGGGCCTTACAGTTCAATCAAGGCTCACGCTCTAAACTAGCTAAGAATGTCTAGATGTCTAATGTGACCTGAACACTTTTTAATGATTTGAAATAGCCCTGAAGCATCAGTGTCTGCCTCAGAATTCACCCAAAGGAGAGGGAAAGAGTGCCCCCTCCTAAATGAGGATGCAGGAGCAGAGCAAACACAGGATAAGCTGATTTCTGCTCTCTTTGATACTGATATTCAGTATTCCAGCAAGGATTCCTTCAAATGATAATGTTTATACAATACTAAAGAAATCAAAAGGAGTTAAGCCAATTGAAAAGCTGGAATTCGACTAATTAACCAAAGAGGGTACAGATAGCAGCAGATGTCAAGGCAGTCAGCCTATGGATGGTTCCTTAATGTTATCAACTTGCTTTCTCTGTAACTTATAATCATATCATCAGCTGAAAACCCCACTGTAGACTACGGGGTAGAATGCTTGCTTGCCTAGCCAGCAGGAGTTCCTGGATTCAATCCCTAACACCACAAATAAAAACCTTTGCTAGGAAAGGAGCTTAAGTTAAACTAGGTGTTATTGAATAGTTATTTTATTTTTTGGCACTGAGAAACTATAACATAATAATAGGCAGTAATTATCTGGCCACAAAACTCAACCACACAAAAAACATAAATTTGCAAACTTTCAGTAGCTCAATTTAATAAATAATCCAGACTCTTTAGTCTTCCTGATGTAGATAAAAATGTCTACTCAATCCAGTGCTCGTCTGTAATAGGGACACTACAGATTTCCCTGCCATCTGACTAAAGTTGTCACATGTATGCCCACTTCCATTCTACTCAGAACCAGTAAGAAGGAAACTTGGATGTTCTAGTTTCCTGAGCCTATAGTTGAGGAAAGACACTATCTACATCATACACACATTTCCACCAGTCATCAAAAGGCTGTTAGCGTAGATTTGTAGTGATGGAGGTCAGCCAAGTTTCCTCCAGACCCTTTCCCTACTACAGATGCATCCCCAGAAATGAAGAGCAGAAATAGAGTGAGTGGTCATCAAACCCCAAAGCAATAACCTGTCTGCATGGCATTTTAATTTCATGAATCTGGTAATGAGAAATGAAAATGAAGGAATTCTATCCCCATAGCTCCTACATATCAGACAGTGAATGTATTTTAACTTTGTAACAAAGGCAGATTAATAGGCCTCCAGCTTGAAATGACTTTGGAATTGTCTAGAAAGTTAACTGGGGAGCACAAGGTCCTACCTCCATTCATCAATCATTTTGAATGATGTAATTAAAACCCCTCTGAGCCTCCACAAGGTGAGGAACATTTTTAACATATGACAAAGGCCTCATAGGACAATTCTAAGTAAGGGATGTAGTCTATGATCAATCATAAAAGGAAAATAGAATTCCTTTCTACCCCCACACTATTTGAAAAAAACAAAACAAAACAAAACAAAAAACCCGAACAACAAATAGGAAAGAAGTTACTTATCTGGGCTTCTTCCTCTAAGAGGCAGAATTAAGCTTAAGTTCAAGAATGAAAACATGCTAGGCAAGAGTTATCCCATTGACACTTCCAACCTAAAAGTTTCTCTTTAAAATTACCAGCTTCCCCGAATATCTCCCAAGCGTCATTAACAGGGAAAGAGGAGAGAGTTGAGAGAGGTCCTGTTCCCACTCAGGTGCAGCTAATAATCACAGAGGTCTGATGGGAAAACTACCTGTTCTACCTGCTCTGCCTACCTACTGAATGATGGGATTAAAGGCATATGCCACCACTGCCTGGCCTAAATCACTGGTTTTTAAGTCTTCCTGACCCTTCCTCTCCCTGACAGATGCCAGGAAAGCTGAGGGCCATGTACTGGTTTCTTGCTGTGGACTGACATTCTGTCCTGTTGTGACCTCGGTCTGCTCTGTGATGGCTATCACCATGAGAGCCTCTTCTTCATCTCACGGCTACATTCCTCACTTCCTGGCTAGCCCCTAGCTTGATCTCATCATCAACACAAAGGGAGGTGTGTGTTCATTTTCCTCCCTAACAATGTTTTGGCAAGCAGCCTCAAGGGTCACAGCTGTTTTGTAGTTAAGTGGTTGAGGCTGTACTTTACTCTTAGCCATAATTGTAAATTCCATTCATTGTGCGTTCTGGTCATCATTCTCTGGGATGAGAAGGCTGGAATTTCAGGCTTAGATGTGAAAACAGGGACCAATCATTTTCAGTTACTCCAAACAGAGCACATCATGATCCTGCCACAGCAAAATGAGATCCTCATCGACAAATATTTCTGAACTGGAGTCGACAAAAAGAAGGCTCGTTCTTCCTGTTTATTGTGATATTCCTTTTACATATTGTAAGACGTAGATTTTATAGGGAGTGAGGCGAGCATGTTTGCAGAATGGACTAGGGTGGGGGCAAGAATGGTGTTGTAGTGTAAACAGAATGGAGCCTGAGCAGCTATAAACCTTTGTCATAGTGTAAATCCTGTGAACTGTCATTGACCCGGCTACTCCCATGATAGGCATGTACTCAGGAGGTCAGTAAAATGGACTAAACAGATACATACAGATCAGTGTGATCCATGAACTTCAGGTTCTATGACAGAAGCTACTAGCAGTAGTACTGCCTAGACTGTCTTGAATGTGCAGGTATAAAACAGATGTCAAAGACTATCTCAGTTTTCTGCTGAGATTTCAAGGACAATGGGAAAAATTGTCTATATGAAAGAAGCAATGAATGAATGGGCCAAGGGTTCTGAGAGTGTGAACACAGAATCAATGCAGGAGCACAATAGGGGAAACATCCTTGAACAAAGCAAAGAAAACTTGATCCTGGTCTCATAAATAATAACCAACCTAAAGCTGTGTGTCACAACCAGTACAGTTGTTTAGCTACAGTATAGAAAAATGGGCATCAGAATGGCCAAATTTAGCATCATGCTCTCAGTATTTCCCATTAGATACTCTCTAGAGCCCTCATGTAATATCCTTCAACCAATCACACAGCACTTGGCTAGGACCGTCTCTAGGATGCTCACACTCAGTATGAACACCAGAGCATTGACTCACTTATTAATTAACTACTGTCCTAAGTAGAGTCTCTGAGCTTTGCTTCTTCATCTGAAAAGCCAAGACAATAATAACAGTTGTATTTGCCTCTTTGACCTGAGCACATTGTGCAGACTGCATTTCCCAGTCTTCTCTGTAATTTTTGGAATGGTCATGAGATCAAATTCTGTGCAAAGACGTGTGAGCTAAAGTGTTATATGACTCCTCCAAGGCTGCACACAGAATCTTCCCCTATATAATCTTCCATCTTCATCTGTCTTAGAGATGTAAACGAGCCTCCAACCTCCTGAGTATTTGAGATTTTGTGATTGCAGTCCCATTACCAACCCACAACTACATCTCACTTAGGAATTAATTTAACGCAGCATTTAATCATTTTACCTATTGTGGTGGCTTAAAAGAAAATGGCCCCCAAAGGGAGTGAAACTATTAGGAAGTGTGGCCTTGTTGGAGGAAGTGTGTTACTGTGGGGACTTTAGTTTTCATATACTCAGATACCATCCAGTGTGGCGGTTGACTTCCTGTTGCCTTTGAGTCAGGATGTAAGTACTCAGCTCCAGCACCATGCTGCCTGCACAGTGCCATGCTCCCCACCACCATGATAATGAACTGAACCTCTGAAACTGTAAGGGAGCCACCCCAATTAAATATTTTCTTTTAAGAGTTTCCATGGTCATGGTATCTCTTCCCAGCAATAGAAAACCCTAACTAAGACATCTAATTTTTCTCTTTTGTTGTTGTAAGACTTGAAAGGCATGCACCCATGTAAAATATGTAGGATAGTTCCAAAGCCCTTAAATTTTGTGCTGATTTTTCTGGTTCTGGACAAAACTAGTGTTCCTTGAGCCTGGTGCATGTGTGAGTAAAATGAACTCGATAAACCCAATTCAGCTCTTATTTCATTCTTAGAAATACCATATTAGCCAGTGAGCACTGCACAAGGCGTGTATGAGTGGCATGCATGCTAATTCAAGCAAGCAGATAGTAGAACCTCTATGTCCTTAAAAAACACTCCAAAAGTAGGGTGCCTTAACATCCAAACAGAGTAGAGGGTTCACAAGTCAGTACAGGCCAGCACTGTACACCATCTTGTCCTTATATGGTTTGGGATTAGGAGGTAAGAGGGAGAGAGAGGCTAGGTCAGATCATATCTAAGATATAATATCGGCTTGGATATTTTCTTGCTGAACCAGTTATATACCATTTTGACTTTCATTTTGTGCCATTCTGCCCTATCTATTTAGCAGCATCAAATGTAATAGGACAGACCATAACCTACTGCACCCTATTCTCATCATGTAGATTACTAACTTTTCTTCTGCTTCATCTTCTACCCTTGTGTCCTAGAGTAAAGATTAACCCCCTTCCCGATAAGAAAACTCATATTAGAAATGAATACAGTGGCATGATTATTAATTCTTCCAGCTATTACATCTTACATTATGCTAATTAAATCTATGTCTCACTGCAATTATTCTATTTGGCATCTGCCACTATCTGAAATTGTGTTACCGTTTGTGGACACGGATATGTATACGGGTGTGTATGTATGTGCTTGTGTGTACATGCATGTACATTCATGTGCTTATAAAATAGATATTGTTCCTCAGATAACATACACTCTTTTTTCTTTGTTTCTCTGTTTGCTTTTTGATATAATCTCTTACTGAGTAAGCTAGGCTGGCTGACCAGTGAACGAAGAGATTACTGTCTTTGTAGCACTTGAACTATAAGTGTGCACATACATACACACACCATGTCCAGAAAAGGAATATAAGTGCACACACACACACACACACACACACACACACACACACACACACACACCCCACATCCAGCATGGCTTCAGGAACCAAACTGAGGCCCTTGCACTTATGTGATTGTGAGTCTAGGACTTCACTGTTTGTCACTGTACCTCAGCAGCCAGAGCAGTGCCAGTCAACAGAATCTCAAGGAACAGTCTTTTCAAAACGTGCCAATGAATTCTTTTGAATGAGTATATTATTTCTATGCATTAGTTTTCCTGGACTTTTTGGATTCTTAGAGACTAATCAAAGAATTTCTAAGCAATCAAAGTTAATTGATAGATTCCTAGCCAAGTTTAGTGCCAAAGACCAGTGATTGGGTAGCCAGACAGCTGGAATCCATAGGCAGTGTGGCTTCATGGCCATAAGAAATATTTGGGAATGAACATAAATTTGCAAATCAAATTCCAGACACGTATATGGAGATGGATCTAGCTTATTGCCACATATTACAATTCATTATACTCATTGCTGGAGTCAGGAAGAACCTCCAGAGCTCTTGGGATTACCTAACACAGGAGAAAATGCTGAGGTGAGATATCATCTGCTAGGAAATAAGTTTTGTCAAATTCACCTCACGTTTTAGGATTGGGGTTATTAAATGAGGCTTGTAAAACTCACCTCATGCTGGGTCAAGATTGTTAACTGATGGAGCCCAGAACTGATCTATAGTAAAGGTTTTTCTCACAAACAAGAAAGTAGAAGGTGATTAAACTGATATTTTAATGGAAGAACCATTTTGGAGGTTGATACAGCAGGGGTCTTTGGTGATAGACGTCAGGAGATTATATGAATGCCTGGAGTACACACTGATAAAATGAGGGCCACAGACATAGGAACAAGAACATGTGGGTGACAGAATCATGCCCTCCATAAATATCTTTTTAAGCTGTAACAATGGGCTACATATAGCAAGACAGAATTTAGTGCAGACAGATATCAAGGCATGTACTTGGGGTCCACAGATCAACCACATATGTGATCCAGCTGAAATCTTCTAAATTAACCAAACCATTTCCAAGCCACATAAGCTTGGAAACAGCAAGTTTCCCCAGCAACTTTCTCAATCCAAATCCCAAGCCTTAGTGCTATTGAACCCAGATACCCTGTGCTTTGTCCCTCAGTGCCTGCCCAAAAAGTCTCTGCTGTCTTGGGCTACAATGGGTACCCCTCTACTGATGTGGTCCTCTTGATGCTGTTTTGACTTTTTTGCTTTACAAACCATCATCTCTGAGCCTCATCTCTGGGAGCCATAACCATACACTCTCTGATTATAGATAGCTCAAGGTCATAAGGTTTGATAGATTGGTCAATATTTTCAACTAAGAAAATGCGGGCCCTCACTTTGCTAGAAGTAAGTGTAAACCATATCTAAGCATAAAGATATACCAGTGCAGCCTGAAATGGGTACAGATCCAAGCTGTCTTGTGATGATTTAGAAGTGAAATACTTTGCAAGGCCCCTTGTGCCAAAGGCTTTGTTGTTTGTTGTAGTATTATGTTTCTGGCCCAGCCTTTCCAGCCTAGCCCTGAAGTTCTGACCCACAGTCCAGCAGTCCCACAGAAACACAGAGACACTTAAATTAATTTTATGCTGATCAGCCTGACATATTGGTAGCTTTTGCTCGGCCTGTGTTTCAGACCCACAGACCCACAGTCTCACAGTCCCACAGAAACACACAGATACTTACATTAATTTTATGCTGGTTGACCTGGGGCCCAGACACATAACTTGCTAACTCTTTACTCTTAATCTAACCCATGACTCTGATCTTGTTCAGCCATGCGAGTCGATACCTTTTCTCAGAGCAGCATTTCAACTTCTTTCCTCTGCATCTGCTGGTGTCTCACCATGTTGTCTCATCGTGGTGTCTCTCTGGCTTCTCTGCTCTGCTCTTCCTGTTCCCAGAGTTTTCTAACTTTGGTAGCCCCACCCATGCTTCCTGTCTGCCTTCAGCCAATCAGTGTCTTTATTAAACCAGTAGGTGGGACAGTTATTTACAATGGAACAGAACACAACCCCACTACAGTTGGTGGGGTGCCATTTGGGATGGCGGAACTTTTAGGAGGCACAAAGCACAAGCAGCTGTTGACTCTGTTGACTTTTTCCACCTACTCAGTGAGGACCAGACCACATCTGGAGCTAGGACTTGCTTCTGTCCGTGTAATACACACGTGTGTGCCCAAAACCGAAGATGAGAAGGTCTGTCTACCCTCTGATTACCAGGGAAGCAGAATAATGGAATATTCTTCTTTAAAAAATATATACACAAGCATCATATATTAGATATACAAATATGTATATTATATATATATAAAACAAAAGCATGCTCAATACTTAAAATCTGGAGAAGACATAAATTCAAATTTACATGTATTTTCATTCTGCATATACATATATATTCATATAATAAATGCTGAGTCATACCTGTTATTACTGCCATCCTCCTCCAAAGGCCCCAGTGCTACAGGCCAGTTTGTTAAAGTGTGGAAACATTTGAAAATATTGGCCCTTTCTCAGATATGGCCTGGTGGGAGAGAGTTAGGTGCCTGGGACATGTCCTTGGAAGGAGAATTGGGATTTCCAGCTCTATGTGGCTCCACTTCTGCCCTGCACATGCTTCCCTGACAATTATAAGACAGACAATTTCCTCTGCCATGTACTTCCTGCTATGATTTTCTGTCTGTAGGCCCAAAGGCAACAGAGTCATATAACCAGGAAATCTCTGAAGCCACAGAACAGCATATAACTTTCCTTTTTTTGAGACCAAGTGTCATTTTGTAGCCCAGGCTGGCCTGAAACTCATGTTGATTCTCAGGCCTGCCTCCTGAACTTTGCATTACAGATATGCATGCCCATAGCCAGGCCTTTTATTTTATAAGTTGTCTGTCTAGGATGCTGTGTCACAATGATGGAAAATATAATATTTTGTTGCTACCTTTTGTGCTTTAAAATATACTAATATGTTTTAACCATAAAAATATTATTCTGCTTCAAGGCAATTGAAAAATGCATCATAGAACTTTTCTTAAATAATTTGAACTTAATTATATTTAAAAAAACTTGTCAAAATGCATGCATGTGCACACAATGAAATTAGTCATATCTCAATGTCTACACTCTTAGTGAACTTTGAATTGTATTTTTGCCAAGATACATAGTTTGGAGAACAAGCTTTCACTACCTTCAAGTTTTCTTTAACTATGGCTTAATTTTCTATGCACTGATTATATCAGAGTCCAGCCACCATATCAATTTGGCACCCCTTCTCCTCTCTCCAGAAGGGTGCCTGGGGTGGACAATGCTTCTCACCACTTTTTGGGTGATGTCACATGACTAATGTGGAGAAGGGCGAAAAGGATAAGAAATCGCATCTTAAGTCTGACCTGGAAGGGTGGGAATTCATTATGATGTCAGGCTGTTTTCCAAGCAAATTAAGAGAAGGGAGAAGTCCAAGAGAATGTGATCTCTATAGCACCTTCCCTGGCAGATGGTCGTCCCTTCCCTTATTCTTCCCCTGGGAGGGAGAAAGAGAAGTGAGATACTATATTATTTGGAAGCCTTCTACTGTCTTTATCTGTAACTAATTCTTTCTCCTCAGACAGCAAACCCCAATCCTCCTGAGTCACTGTCTTAGTTACTGTTCTATTACTGAAGAGACCCCATAACTAAGGCAAGTTTTAGAAGAAAGCATTTAATTGGGCACTTGCCTACAGCTTCTGCCTGATAGTCCATTAGCATCATGGTAGGGGGTGGCAGCAGGCAGGCAGGCTGCTGGAGAAAGGAGAGCTGCTACCTCTGACTGCAGCGGGCAGAGAAAGTAAGGCAGGACATGGCAAGGGCTTTATAACCTCAAAGCCCCCCTCCCCTCCCCTCCCCCAACCCCCCACCCCCCCTCACTCCCCCACCCAAGTGGCTCTCTTCCAACAAAGCCACAGCTCCAATCCTTCCCAAACATCTCAGGTCCTTGCCCAAGCTATGTTACTAGAGCACATTTGGTTTTCAAAGTTCAGGGATGCCTTGAAGACTTCACCTCAACTTCTAGAAGGAATGGAATTTACTGTCTATTTGAAAGCCAGACCTAAGTATCTCACACCCTCCTTTCAGAGCTGGGTTGAGTTAAGATGTAAGAGCTAGCTAGCAATGTGCATGAGCCATAGGCCAAACAGCATAAAGTTAATATAAGCGTCTGAGTCATTTCTGGGGGCCTGAGCGGTGGGCGGCTGGGTGGCTAAAGGGTCTGGCATGGCAGATCTATGGTTCCAGGCCCCTGGCTGCCCGTGACCAAAGAAACCTCACTGCAACACTCATGTTCTTAAAACAAAATAAACAAAATGTAAAATTAAGGTAACATGTAATGGAACATAAGACTAGCATAATATACTATCACATCATAACATAATAATGCAACAGTAACATCCTGCCCAGTCCTGGGCTCTCTACCTTCCTCTCAGGGCTGCTTTCCTAGTGGTAAGGGTCTCAGGATGGCATTTCAGCAGCCCTTAGAGCTGTGTGAAGGGTTTCTGTTGCAATTCAGATGGGGACTCTGTTCCTGTCCCACTTTAAGACACACAACAGGAAAGAGACAGGAGTCAGAAGGGGAGAAGAGAGCCAAGGACAGGTGATGGGGGTGTAGAGCAAACAACAATGATACACACATATGAAAATGTCATAATGAAACCTATTAAGTAGAAGCATTAATACAAAAGGCAAGCAATGCAGAAAACTGCAGCCAGTGCATGGGACTCCCTACTTCGAATTAGCTATGCATTTTTTTTTTTTTTTCTGCTAGCATCCTTTAGGGATGGGGCAAAGCCCTGATGAGCTTTAAACACATCCAAAGCTGAGTTCCTGGCTTTGCTTCCATAATCTGTTCCTCCTGATCTCAGAAACTTCACTCTTCACTGTTCCTGAAAGCTGAAAACCACCTTCAGCCCCTTCTGTTTCTCACAGCTCATCTATTTAGAGATCCTTACCTTCAAAACATATTCAGAAACAAGTCACCCTTCCTTAATACTACCAGTTACCACCCTATGCTAGTTTCTCTGCCTCAGCTCCAGTGACATTCAGGCCCAATAATTCTCTGTAAAGGGGAGATAGTGGTACACTCTGAGTTGGCATCTCTCATATTTATCCACTCATTAGGAATGCATACCAATCTCCCTTTCCTCTGAGTTGTGAAAAACCAAACCAGAGACACTGCCAGATGTTTCACAAGGGGGAAGAATTGTGTAGCTGGTAACCAACCGCTGCTCTAGGCTAAGCCTTGTCTGCATTCTCCTGGATGGCTCCAACTGTTAACTGTATGACCTCCCTTTAACAGCCCTGACCGTCTGTTGTCAACCCAGCTACTAGCAGAGTTGATCTAATCTACATCATGCTGCTCTTCAGCCACCTTCCCAACACCCTCTTCATTAAAGCCCTTCCTATCCTTCAGCAGGTTAAAATACCTGACTTAATCCGCACCGGCCCCACCCACCCCAATCACCCTCTTCACGGCCTCTCTCTTTGTTCTGTGAGCTGCAGCCACCATGGTCCTCTTGTTTCATGAATGCCCAGCACAGTCCTGCTTCAGGACCTTTGTGTTTGCTGGAGTTGTGTCGAGGACAGCATAGATTAATGTATGTAGAGTAGTTAATATGGTATTTGTCACACAGTACACTTAGAAACATGAGCTAATGTTTGATGAGTCTTACGTTCAATGTTGATTTCATGAAACATTTTCATAAATTACCACCAAGATATTTGGTAAGTTATTTCTGGCAGAGGCTGTGGAAATGACCCTAGAGTAGAGATTCTCAAATGAGTTCTGGGTAAGGTACAGAGACATCAAGAGAAATACATAGCTCTCTCTCTCTCTCTCTCTCTCTCTCTCTCTCTCTCTCTCTCTCTCACACACACACACACACACACTCTCTCCCCCTCTCCCCCCAACACATACCTCTTCATCTGTCTGTTGCTCTGATGGAATTCTACACAGCACATCACATCTCTGCCATATTGTTCCCTGGGGATCACCCCTGAGTCAATGTAGATGCCAGAGGCATCATTGTTGTTTCCCTTGAGATTTTGTGGCTGCTTGGGATGAAGAAACATACTGTGCATGAGCGACAGAGTAACTAATATCACTGTAGACAGTACAGGACAGAAAACAAGATGCTACAAATGTATCAGTTTTCTTGAATGTATACTGTTGTCTCCTCATATACCATATCCAGTCTTTAGACAGTGAGCATGGGCGTATATCTAAAATCAATACATATCAATTCTTAAACCTGATTTATAAAATAAGTTAATTTTTCTGCTAATAATAAAATCTCCATGGCTCCACTTCTGCATTCCACTCTACCCTACAGCAACCTTCTCTGTTATCAACTCTATCTCCAAGGCCATAGAGAAAGTGCTTACTTAGACAAGTGTCTAGCTTTATTCTAATAAGTTGTGTCCAGTGAATACAATATACATTATCATTTCTACCATCAATATCTTTTCTAGTATTTCAACTTGCTCATGGAAGTCATGACTTTGTTGAGCCACCTTGAGGCAAAGGATACACAGTTAAAGATGCTCAGTAGAATTTCAGATCCTTCTTTCTCCCAGCATCAGACACAGTTACCCACTCTGAAATTGTAGACAGAAGTTTTTCTGGCTCAGCCCAGCCCCAAAGTTTGGACCTGCAGTCCCGCAGTCACTTAGTCCCAAATAATCACACAAAGGCTGATATTAATTGTAAACTGTTCAGCCATGGCTCAGACTTATTACCAACTAGCTCTTACAGCTTAACTCAACTCATTTTTTACTAATCTATGTATTACCACGTGGCTCCATGGCAGCATCTTTATTAGCATATGGTAATAAAGCATATCCACAGAGTACAGAAAGACATCCCACATCACCACATGACTGATTCTAACTAAAGAATTGTGGGAACAACAAGAGTCTCCCACAAGTTGGAATATTTCAATGTTGTTGTGGAACCTGTAAGCTCTATTTTCACTCTGTCAAAGAGACCAGACAATGGTTGTGCTTCTTTCTCAGACCCCAACACAGAACAAAGATAAGATGGAGCACCAACGTGAAGAGATAAATCTTTCCTCTTTCAAACCACTAAGATGTGAGTGTCTTTGTTACTGAGACTTACCCTGACCCATCCTGACTGATACACAACAGTAACTTTTTATCTGAGACCAAGCTATGGCACAGCTGGTATGTCATCAAATCAGGAAGCCATGGCCTACAGGGGATGCAAAAAGAACATTCCCACTGGGCCAAAGAAATGGCTCCGTGGGTAAGAGCTTTTGCTAATATACCTAATGGTAAGTACCTGGGTTTGGATCTCTATTACCATATAAAAAATCAAATGGGGGAGGGGCTGAGAGATGGCTCATTGGTTAAGAGCTTGACTGCTCTTACAGAAGACCTAGCTTCGATGTCCAGTGCCCACCATGGCAGCTAACAACCATCTATATTTCCAGTTCCTCCCAGGGAGGTCTGATGCTCTCTTCTCACCTTTGCAGGCACTGTACACACATGGCACATAGACAAACATGTGGGCAAAATTCCCATATACAACAAATAAAGATAAATCAATCTAAAAAAGAAGTGTTTTTGAAGTCAAGTGTAGCCATACACCTCTGTAAGCCCAACACTTCAGAGACGGTGGAATGGGGGCAGGAGGATCTCTGGGGCCTGCTAGCTGCTGGTCTACCTCCAGGTTCAGTGGGAGACCCTGACTCAAGGGGGTAAAGCTGAGGGAATG
The DNA here is from genome assembly GCA_033318265.1 of Phyllotis vaccarum. Lineage (NCBI taxonomy): Eukaryota > Metazoa > Chordata > Mammalia > Rodentia > Cricetidae > Phyllotis > Phyllotis vaccarum. The sequence continues at coordinate 31,243,450 of JARWLC010000008.1, forward strand.
ACAAAGCAGGACTCCGAATGCCATCTTTTGACGCCTGTGTGGGAGTGTACACTTACACAGGCATGTGCACATGCACACACACACATGTGGGAGGGGGGACTATTCCTGAATTGATATATCTAAGGGTCTGTTTTTTCTTTGTCTCACAGTAAATATAGATAAGGGAAAACTATACTCCTCCTTATGCATTGTGTGAAGCTCCTAATGCTTTGGAAATTCACCACCGGTGTATCTTAGAGATATCCCATCCTACCCAGGAAGGTGTGTTTCACTCTGACTTTGATCCCTGAGCTCCTGTAAGTGGTCATATCTGTGCCATCCCCTGAACACGTTAGTGTTAGTACCCTCTCATGGCCATCTATCAGTCATCAGGGGTTTCAAATAACACTTAACATCAAGAGGAGAAAAGAGAACCTCCTGTCTTCATTCTTGCTACCTTATGCAAATATGGCCAACCTCCTCAGTACCTTTTACTCCCCAGGCTTTATGGAATGGGGAGCTTTGCAATGCCCAAAACTGATCTCCCAATTTCCAAATAGGAACCTTGCCTGTTCTTCTACCGCTTGGTGAAAGTGAGTTAAATCCTTACATGGTCATTTCTTGAGGTTGGTGAAATCTTGCAAGCCTGTTCCCTAACAGCCTCCGAATTTGTTTGTTTGTTTGCCGTATCCAGGATTTAAATATCATTTCTTTCTTTGCCCTGGCTGTTTAACACAAAGCCTGGTATAAAATTTAGGAGGCGGGGTGTCTCACCTCTGAAGACCCAACTGAGGTACCATATGTTTCATGACTGTAGGATGTTGACTGTGGCAGAAATATCCATACGCTCTTCAAATAAAAACATCCTCTCTGAAAAGAACTTATACTTCCTAATTCTTCCTATTTGTATATAAACCTGAGATTCCCTCAGAGGATGTAGTATTAGCTTACTTTCCTCACAGCTGCAACAAACACCAGGGAAACTCAAGGAAAGAATGAAAGAATGGTTTATTAGGGCTTGAAGGGACGCAGTCCATCATGAAAGGAAAAGAATAGTGCCAGGGGCATGAGGTGGCTGGTCCCAGAGTCCTTGGCCATGAAGCAAAGTTCATGATGATACTCAGATCTCCTGTTCCTTTGCCTCTCCTTTTCCCTTCCCATCCCTCTTCTTCCTCCATTTCCATCCGGTCTGGAATCCCAGTCTATGGGACAATATGGAACACATTGTATGTGTGTGTGTAGGGGGTGTCTTGTCTCCTCAAATAAACTTCTCTGGATACACCTTCACAGACACACCTATATGCTCTGTACCTTTTCTCAGAGCAGCATAGTTGTCCTTTCTTCTTCTGGTTTCTCTCTGACATTCTGTTCTGTTCTGCCTATTCCTAGAGTTTTCTTAGTCTGGTAGCCCTGCCCACACTTCCTGTCTGCCTTTGGCCAATCAGTGCTTCATATTAAACTCATAGGCGGGGACAATTATTTACAATGGAACAACATAATCCCCCTACACCTATATGTATATCTCCTATGTGATTCTAAATCCAGTCAAGAGGACAATAAAGATGGGCTGTCATAATAATAACATAATAATAATTTCTATGAAAGACTAGATATTGGTTAAAAGCCAACAACTGTTGAATCCTGACCTAGTCTCTCATACCCTTATGCATATGTGCTTAATTATCAGATGAATACACAGATTTCCAGATCATCCACATACATCCACACATCCACACACTCGCTGACATCTCAGCCTAAAGCAAGGCTTCCACTACAGGATAAAACAATGGATAAGGAAGAGTTTTGAAAGACAGAGAAAAAGAAAAGAGTCTGTGTATCCTGCCACACAGTCACAGAACACTGGTCTTGGAGTTCCTAAAAGACATGTTCAGGTTACTATTCTTGGTCTTTGTGGTACACAAGACAAAGACAGCAGCATGGCATTTCTGTAGAACCACTCTCTTGCGACCTCAGGATAAGGGCCAATCCAGCTTTGCACCTTAGTAACATTCCTTCCCAGTCCTCGGTGATGGCCCTGCTCTGAGCACACCTTAGACTTGAGTTGATAATTGTGAAATTCTTAAATGATTGAATACACTTCAGTGAGGACCAGATGGCCGTGGGCGGGCTGGGTATGTGTGCTGATGTGGCTTAGCATGCAACAAACATCCATGGCTCTTCTCTCTTCTCCCCAAAGCTAGCCAAGTGGTAGTGAGGCCTGTTTCATTGTGTGTGTGTGTGTGTGTGTGTGTGTGTGTGTGTGTGTGTGTGTGTGTGTGTGTGTGTGTGTGTAGGCTAGGACAGGCACCAGGTACCTGGAAGGACAGTGTGACAGTCATTCTTGGTAGCAATTTGTAAGCACATATGAAAGAATCTGCCCATTCTGTGGTGTAACTGCATGAGCCAGTGGGGAAAAAGCCAGTGTCCCGTGTTTATAATGCAGCTACATCCACAGGACAGTAAGACCTGGGTATCTTCATCTTCCTCTCATCACCTCTCACTGCACTGACACAATCTTTCCATGTCATGAACTCTGGCCTCTTAACTTAAGAATCTACCGTGGCTCTTGTGCTCACAGTGTCCAGCCAGATACACCACCTTCTTCTCTACCGTTTGTTTGTTTGAATCTGAGCAATCCATTCTCTGCCACTGGCTACCTTCTGCCTATGGGCTGAACACCAGCCACACTGCATTAGCCTCTACAGCGTTTTTACCTGCTTGGTATCTAGCATCCCTTCAATGTTGTCAAGTGTTTGTCTGCGTCATTATGCTCCCTTTGACTTCTGGGATTCAGTCATAGATGTCTTTTGGTCTTTAGGTTTGTCTCTTTGTTTTGTTCCAATCTTTTATTTTCCAAAAGCACCTGTGCTTTTACATATAGTAGGCACTGACTGCTTACTGTATGGGTAGATAAAGAAACAGCGTCTCCACTGTGGTGTCGGCAAACTTCCTTTTATAGAATTCTGCCAAATCAGCAATGCTGATGTCTCATTTCTCGGGAGGTGTTTTCAGTTCTTCTGTTCTTATGCTAAACTGGAAAAGTGTACAGCTTAGGGAAAAATGCAAACACATGGGCTGCAAGTATGGAAGCAGACAGGAGCTGTCATTCAGTCCATCTCACCTCACCTCGCCCAGAATAGCAGTAATGATGTGAGGGACACAGTGGCTTTCTTTCTGCCTATCACTACTATCATTGGTCTGTTTTCTCTTGCTCCTCCAAAGTTCAGGGGCCAGTGCACAGTCCCTAATCCTAAATTCTATGAAGGGTTCAGATGTACACACTGGCCCTGGTGCAGACCAATGAGTATAAGGAAGATTTTGCTTGATGCCTCTGGGAAGAAACACTGCAGAAATGAGGGGGGTATCATGGCTGAAGCCAAAGAAAGCTTTGCATGGTCAGAAAAACCCCTTAGTACTATGCATCGTTTAGGTGGGAACTCAAAGGACCTGGGAAGGCTGTCGTACTATGTATTTTAGTTAGACAGCTGTCTCATCAGTTCTTTCTTAGGGTACTTTCTGTTCTTTTGCAGCCAGTCCCAGCCAGTATGGAAGCCACTGTTAGCTACCCACAGAATAACTACAAAAATAATAACATCCTCTCTAACCTCTCAGAACAACCAGAAGAATGAAAACTAATGACAGGTGTAAACTGTTTTATTATGCAAATATTTATGTCTGGGAATCCCTGGGTAATACCTGGTTCCACAACAGTCAGGGATTGGGAGGCTCTTAAAGATATAAAGACATTTGGGTGGTTTATCTTAGGAGCTCAAAACACTCCATGCAAATTATCAGAATACCTTAGACATTCAGATGCAAACCCAGTAAAGCTGGCAAAGTAGCAGATATTGTAAATGAAAAGGAAATGATTTACATAAAACTCCAAATCAGGCACTCCACACAGTGTTAAATTATTTTTCTGTTATTGTCTTTTATTTAATTTGAAAAATCAGTTAGTCCTACAAGGTTCAAAATTAAAATTACTGTAGTGCCAGTAGAGTTAGCAAGCTCGTTTCCCCAACCTCCCAATTCTATCTTTCTAGCGTTAGTGGGTTAGTGGAGGGGTTGGTAGAGATGGGTACACATGTAATCTTTCACATTTTATACACTTCTTTATACTTTATAGTTATTTTTTTAAGTTAAGTCACATAATAGAGGAATCTATAACCATAGCTCTCAGGAGGTTGAGGCAGGAGGATTGCCGCCAATGTGAGGCCAGCCTGTGCAGTGTGAAACTGCTGCCAGCTTACTCCCTAAAAAAAGATTAAAAGCACATAATGTATCTTGAAGATTTTTCTGCCTGCATGTCGACAGAGCTATTTCACAGTCTCTGCTCTCTTCAAGCGTGGTCCAGCCATCTTTCTCGTTTCCACAAACTGAGCCCGAGATGCCATCAGGCACTGAAGTTACCTCACCCCTTGCCTTGGCAGAGATGCCATGATCCTTCTTCTAGGGGGCCTCAATTCAGTTCAGAGGTACGGATTCCAAAGGGCAATGGGAACTCCTTAAAAAGTCCATTACTAACTTCAGGTCCACGCTGACCACAGCAGCACCCACCCTCGCACCCCGCGGTCTGCACCCGCTCCGCCTGCAGTGCTACCCCAGGAACCGTGCAGCCCTGGCCTGGACGCCTGGGCACGTGCGATTCCACGTGAGCCTCCCGCCTGGAGCGCACAAGCCCAGGACGCATGCGCCACCCGCGGCTGAAAGTAGGTCAGGCTCCTCCTCTCACGTGACCCGCTCCCCTTAGCTACCCTCGGCGCCTCCCCGTCAAGGCGCAGCAGCCTGGGTGAGCAGGCTGCCAACGTGATGGGCTGGGCGCGGGAGGGCGGGCGGGGCGGGGCGGCCGCGCGAGGATTTGTGGGTTCTCCTTCTTTCAGAGTGCTTGGTCGGGAGTCGGGCGGGCCGAAGCCGATGCCGTGAAGTGGATGGAAGCTGAGCTGCTGTTGAATGGGGGAGGAAACTGGTCTAGGCGCTCAGACCGTCTCCATCTTCAAGACATTCTGCAAGGAAAGAGGGAACCTAGGTTACCTTAAAGCGGAGATAATCTCAAGGATTGTTTGCAATCTCAGTGTGTTCCTGGGACAACTCCAACATTCTGGTAACAAACTTCGAAAGAAAATGCAAAGGAGGCTCATGTTTCCTGGAGTTTTGCAGTAATATCTTACAGTCCCCATTTCCAATCTTCCACCCACCAACCCCAGAAAACACTTAGTCCAATGCACAGTTCCAGGGAAGGGGTTTGGGGGTGAAAGGCAGACGAGGTTGTGAACAGGAAGCGGCGGGGGGTGAAGGGGGGAATTGAGCGCAGCTCCCAGACAGCTGAAGCCAACCTTGTATGTTTTAGGAATAACTGATTCCTGCGCCCTCTCCATGATTTTGAACTTGTTGCATGATACCTCTGTCTCAATGAATGCCACCCAGAGGGGAGATTGGCAAGCCAAATCAATGGGTTACCATGCAGCAGGTTATACATCTCTTGACAAGAGGTGTACCCAGGAATTACATAAGCAGGGGAAGAGGGGCGTCCAAGTGCAGGGGTGGGTACCCTGAGTTTTGAAGGCTAAGTGGGAGTGAGCTGGCAGAGACGCTAAGCAGTGGGGGTGGGAAAGTGTTCCAAACAAAAGGAACTACTAATAGTTACATAATATTTCCCTGGGGAGTTTTTACTACAATTGTCTCAGCCATGCACATGGCTGAGATGTATATTATGTATATGTATGTGATTCTAAGCTGGTCCGGTAACGAATGTCAGTGGCCATGATGTTTCTTTCCTTGCTTTTAGGTAACTCCTAGGAGTCGGATTGATATGAAAAATACATATATCTTTTAACCCTTTCTTTTTGGTGCTGAGGATGGAGCCCAGGGTTGCACATACTAGGCAAGCAGTATACCACTAAGCCACCTTCCTCAGCCCTAATTTTTAATTTTTGATAAACACTGTCAAACATTATCTTAAGTAGTACCAAAATAGCAAACATTGAGTATTACTGTGAAATATTAAAAATTAGCATTAAATTATTGAAAGATATTTAACATTCAACTGGTGACTTGCCAGTTACTTATTGCATATCCAAGGGAGCCAGTGAGATTAACACTTGATATAAGATGACATAAATCCCAGTGCATGCATTTCTGAGTTCTGTGAGCCATTTAAATCTAATTGGGATTAACTTTGGAAATTGGAAAATGTCCGATCAGTTCATTTCATCCATACAGGGACTCACAACTGAGGGGTTGGAAAAGGGGTACATGTGTAAAGCACTCTTTGCTGTGAACCAAGAGTAACAGAGCTGACAGATGCCCCCAAGCTGGAACAAGTGACAAGGTGTGCTAGTGTTCTGTTGCTATGATAGTCAACTTAAAAGGAGACTTTATTTATTTATGTATTTATTTTTACCATTCCTAATACCCATTCTGTGCCATGTATATCCATCTAGCATATACTTTCAGAAGGGATGGGATATCGACCTTCCTGTCAGATTAAGGCGTTGGCCTAGACTGATTTAGTATATTGGGCTATTGCTCTTTGGTTTTTGATAGTTTTTTTCTTTTATTGCTTTTAATTTTTTATAGTGATGACCCTTGACATGAATTTCACCATTTATATCAATTGTAACATTTTACCGTGTGCATTATGATTGCTTAGTGCTGTAAGACCACTCTCTAGCGATACTTTATCTCACCTGAGTAAAACTTCATGTTCATCCATTTGCAGCTCCTTGTGGCCCACTTTTAACCCCAGGCAACCTCCATCCCATGTCAGCTTCTATAGTTTTAGATGCTCCATGGATGTGTATCCATGCAGCATTTGTCTTTCTGAGAATCTCTTATTTCATTGAACACAATGTCCTCAAGGTTTGTCTACACTGTCTCATATGGAGAAGTTTCTGAAGGTTACAAAGTTATTCTACTGGCTGTTGATACCACATTTTTCTTATCCTTTTGTCTGTTGGTGGATCATAACGTCGTTTCCATAATTCCCATCTCTCCTCACATACCGTTCCTCTTCATATGAGGATCTGGAATTAATGCAGCTCTGAGGATAGCAACAGCTCTTAGGAAAGGCTGGCACACATTAAGTGTTCGGTGAATATTAATCGCTGCTGCTGTTACTTCACTAACAATGGCTGGCTCAGTCAGAGACATCCCTAGACTGACTTTGGTGCTATTCCTTATCCTCGAGTGAGGAAGCATGGATAGGTTTTTATTTTTATGTCATCTTCCCATGTTAGGGGAAGGACAACCTAGCCACTGACCTAATAGACAGAGGGATGGAGAAGGCCACCCCTTGATCAGACTACACATGCAGACATTTCTGTTGCATGAGCCAAACACATGCTACCTATTGTTTCCATCTGTAGAATTTATTCTGTATTAATTACCCACACACAAAAAAAATCATCCTGATGCCATGCACTGCTCTACATTTAACTGGGGCATTAAATAATGGTATTGGCTTTTTCTTTCTGAGCATGAGCATGATAGAGTGAATGAAATCTCATCAGCATACAGATGAACAGGATGTCCAGTGTACCCATTTCCTGGAGATAGAACAGAGCGCCATGAAGTCACTGTCATACAGGAAATTTACTAGGCCCCTCCTTCCTCAAACACAGATGAGCATTGACGGCTGCTGAGAGACACTCTCAGACCAGCCAAGCTGTCTAGAAGAGCTACCTAGAAGTGGTAGTGATCAACCAAGTTGACTGGAAAAGGCTCGGACCAATTGAGCTACCTGGAAAGACTCTCCAACCTGTAGAGCTGACTGAAGGCTGGTCAGTGGACTCCAGGTTTCAAGGTTCATTAGCTGTCACCCATACTGAGGTGGGCTTTGGTGATGCAGCTGTCTCTGAGTAACCTCTCACTCATACTCCTGTATGTAACCCCAAGAATACTCCCTGACTCACCAGGATGGACTTTTGTAGTGGCCTTACATTAGTCTATTATTAGTTTCCTTTGTGGACTGAGTTGACATCTGTTCATGTCCCCCACCAGGAATAGTGTCACACAATGTGGCAAAGCCTTGAACATCTACATTTAACGACACAGCTTAGCCTATAGCACACAGCCAGGAATTAGGCATATAACATGTGTTGTTTAGTATCAGCCGTATCTCTGTATCTGAACTATCCCCTCTAAATTTTGTTTAGGGTTTGGAGACTGAGATTGAGCTTAGAAAGGTCTCCTCTGGGAATAGATCCAGAGAGAAAAACAAACCAACAGCATGTGAAGTTCTGGCCAGCCCACCACCACGGAGTGTTTCCTGAGCGAGCAATTCATGCTGGTGTCAAATGGGAAGCAAAAGTCACTCTGGATACCTTCCTACTTGCTATTGCTGTGATGCTACAGGATTTGCCTCAGGATGACTTTTTCTCCCCCCCCCCCCCCCCCCCCCCGTATCTTAACATTTCTTGGCCAGACTGCTGGTGTTTTATTGAGCAATGGGACCTCTGTTCTTAACATGGTTAAAAAACGGTCTGTGTGTGCTTTCCAAGTCCAGTAAGACAGCATTCCCTCCCAAAATAAGAGCTAGGTTTGCATTTTGAGGCTGGCTATTGGATTGGGTAGACTGTGCTATGCAGACTGTGGACATAGAAATCACTTCCCACTTTGGTCTCAGTTTCTTTCAAGGTGAAGTGAAGCGGTTGAAACCCACAGCTTCCAGTGTTGATCAATTCATCAGATTAGAGAATGGAAAGAAGGCCTTACCAAATGCCTCAAGTATTACTCCCTAAAGCCTTTCCCAGCATGCCAGTGGCCACAAAGCCTCACCTATGTCCCGAATTCATGACAGATGTGAATGTTTGTCCCTGAGAATGAGATGGTCCAGATTGTTCATTTATGAGCAATTCTTTATTCCATTGTATGATTCTCTTTTTTCAGAAATGAGAGAAGAATACTTACTTGTGTTTGAAGACAGAGAGCCAAAGACAGTAATTTATTATTGCTCACTAGTGTACTATGGATACGCCCTAGTAAAGGAATGATCAGTCTCACAGCATCTTAACCAAATGGACATCAAAATCACTTGTGAGATTTGCTGGATATGATGTGGGAATGTCTTTTTGTATGCTGTGAATATCAATCTTTAAATAAAGGAGCTGTTTTGGCCCATGACAGACACCATAAAAGAAGTAGGTGGGGAATCAGAATAAATAAAAAAGAAGGGCAGAGTCAGAGACAGACCAAGCCAGCCCTCCCCCCCAAAAAAACATATAAAAAAACATAGGTGAACCACTGGCCATGTGGCAGACAGATTAATAAAAATGGGTTCAGTTAAGAAAAAAAAACTAACAATATGCCTGAGCCATAGGCCAAACAACATAAACTTAATATAAGTGTCTGAGTCATTTCTAGAAGAGCCTAAGCAGCTGCAGGCAACTAAAAGGTCTAAGGCTACAGGTCTGTGGGTCTAGACCTCTGGCCAGACCGGGCCAAGAAACCTTATTGTAACATAGATGCGTTTGCTTGTAACTCCTCTCCTAAAACACCGTGACTCAGTAAATGGGGAAAGGGGCCGCATTTGCCACTATCACTGCCAATTCAGAGCTCTGAGTTTGTGGAAACCATTATTTCTTCATTTCCATCTCAATGTTCTTCCACTTGGTAATTCTAAATTATCATGTCTTACCCAGTACAGTTCACCTTAGTGGAAATATTCATCTGCTATCAAGAGAGATAAACAACTCAGGGCTAGGCTAGGGTTGTCACTCAGTAATAGAGCATTTACTTAGTGTACATGAGGCCCTAGGTTCAAACCTTAGTACTACTAACAACAGAGAGACAACATACCTTTTGTCCAAAGACACACAGTGGGAGCCTTACCTGGCCATAAGACAGAAAATAAAGCAAGTCAGAAAATGCTTTTCTGTTGTTGCAAATGCAGTCAGCGTCTCTGAAATTATGTGTGATGTTCTGCTACAGAGCGTACACATTCTAAGCAACAGCAAAAATCTGTCCTTCACAGAAGTCAGGGAACAATATTTGAAATCAATGAGCTTTGTCAAGTCACCAAGGTGCAGTCTGGGATTACAGCACTGAAATAAAGCCAGGCTTGATCACATCAACCCTCCTGGAGAGTTTACTTAAGGAAATCTCATTTGTTTGCTGAGCTGTAAATCAGACAGGGTCTAGCTTCCAGTTCCTTCAGACTCACATTTCTGTTGCTATATTAGAGAATCTAAAAACAAAAAACAAACAGACTGGAGGCGAGAAAAAGAGAAAACACTCTTTAAAACACCGAGAAACAAAATACAATTGGTACCACAATACAAACAGAAGTGTTGGTGTCAGATGCAATGGAGTGACCTCTAGCTCCCTCTGACCACGTCGAGTTCACATCCATCTCTCCTCTTCTGTTTTGATGACAGAGCTTCGCTGAGCTAACCTGCAGATTGGCCATCACCAGACTCCATGCCAGAGTTGCTATGAGGTACATGGGAAGGACATTGTAGATAAATGCCCAACACATACTAGATATTCTTGAATGATTAAAAGAATCATCATTTTCTTACAAAAGTTAGGCAAATGCAAAGAAGTTTGCCTTTGCTTCATACTTTCATCTCAATGAGATGAATTCAGAAGCAATCAGACCAAATTTGGAAATTTCTTAATTGCTTTTTTGTAAATAGAGCACCAACTCTGATATGTATGCTTCTCTAGAGGCAGAGTACATACAACATGTTAGCATGTGTATGACATTTGCACAGGAATCAAACTAAAGACTCTAAAATGTCGTTAGATTGCACAGTAGCTGTAAACTCAGTTTCATTTTATACCAGCTACAGACTCAGATTGGGTGAGCATGGCGGCACATGCCTGTAATCCCAGCACAGGGAAGATGGAGACCTGAGAAGCCCACGTTTGAAGAGAGTTTAGGCTTCATAGAAAGACCAGAATTACAAGCAAGTCAGTGGAGATGAGTGATTGCTGTGATTTGGTTCATTCCTCTTTATTTTGGGAGAAAGGCCAGCCAATGAAAGACACACTTAAAGATTGCACGTTCTTACAGAATGTAATAATAATATTAAGGCACCTGAATTTAAAAGGTGCTTGGTTGTCGTGAGGGAAGGGGAGAACAATATTCAGACCTTTAAAGAACTAACACCCTCAGGTCTTGAATGTGCTCGGGAGCAAGTTTATGTATCCATCTTAGTGTGTCCAGACAAGAGGAAACAGAAAGGGATAGTCGTGATCATAACATCAGACAGTTGGAATGGAGGGAACACTTGAGGTATTTTGTGAGTGGACATATGCACCAAGCAACCTGGTAAAATGCAGAAAACATAGCTAATCAGTTGAAATCATTGAGCTCCATGAAGTTTAAATTGAAAATAAATCTTTTAGAATTATTAATACATTTTTAAAAGCTACTACTTCTTAAATGTAAGGAAGAGCTTTATAAATCATAAACTGTGGGCACAGAGTTGTGGTCCTTGAATCTTAAGATGGTTTTCTAAGAGTATCTTTTTAGGGGGAGGGGGTCTTTTATACCATCGGATCACCTTACAGTCAACATGTATCATGTCTATAAGGTTGTTTTCATTCAAAAAGAATATCTAATAATTAATGGAGACCCACATGGCAGCCTGGGACTGCCGTGTACAACATCTCTCTTTCCACCTCTTAACCTTTCTCATGTCCGGGAGGCTCATAATTATTTTACATTTCATGTGAGTGTCACAATACTTCTGAACCCCTCTTCTCCATCCAGGAGGGATGTTCCAAAACAGACACAATAGCCCCAAAATAAATGGCTGCCTTCAGACTCTCATGAAAGAATAAACCTCACCTTGTTCGCGTTACTGTGAATTTGACATCTGCATGTATCAGTCAACATCTCGTCACTGTAACAAAATACTCTAAACAAACTATTTCAAATGCTCATGGCTTGCATACGATTTCAGGAGTTTCAGCCAATGGTCCTTGACCTCATCAGTGTGATGCTGAGGTAAATCCTGACATCATGGTCAGGGATTTATGATGTGGCAAAGCTTCTCAAATGACAGCAAGGAAGATGGAGGGCAGGGTTGGGAACAAAATACCCCTTTCATCATGTGACTCCACCACCTATTTCACTTGACCCCATATTCTATACGATGCAATCCATGACTACATCTTCACTTATCCATGTAATTATGAATCAGTGAGAGAATTCATCCATCGGTGAGATGAGCTCCATTGTCTCTGTTTTTGTTTTTCCTCTTGCCATAGAAAAAAAGTAAAGGGGAAAGGCTTGGATTGGTTTGTTTTTGTTTTACATTTTAATATACATCATGGCAGGGAAATCCAGAGAGCAGGAGCTTGAAACAGCTGGTCACATCAAATCCACACTCAGAAAACAAATGAATCTTCCATCTAGAGAAACAAAATAAACAAAGAAACAAAAACATCAACAGAAAGCATGCCCAGAAGCCTATCTCCCAGGTATATAGCCTTGGTCAAACTGAGATCCCTAACAACATACAGCCATCAGCAACCAAGTGTTTCCCCAAAGCCTCACTTCTGAACATTATTGCATTGAAGATTGAGCCTTTAGCACAAGAGTCTTGGGAAGACATTTTGTAGCTAAACCACAGCACAGTGAAAGCAGCCAAATTTATATTCTATTATTACTTTGCATTGTGTAACTTCCCTTCTAAGAATTACAGCATTTATGTTACATTTTATGACCACCATTAGTTAAAATGTTCAGATTTTATTTTAGGCTAAATACATTTTAGTGCTCACTGCTCACACTGATACACACTTCAGCATCACACACTCCAACCATGCACAGAGAGGCCCTAGCAATGTAGGACATAGGACTGGAGCACTCCCCAAATTCCTTGAATGATAATTGAACTGACTTTGGGCTCACACCTATTTTTCCTTAAATCTCTAGAGACAGCCTATGGTCTTTTCTACTCATCTACAAGATCTCTAGAAGAACAGTGTCACAAATATATGTGACAATATTGGTCAATAATATTTCACCATCTTTAAAGGATATCGGAAACCCTATAATGTGTAGAATTCTGACAAAACCATTTTCTTACTTTGTTATTTAATTTTTATTGTTATCCTGTTATCATCTTTAGAAACACTGACTATCTTGTTTATTTGTTCATTCATGTAGCCCAGGCTGGCCTCAAACTCCTTGCATATCAGAGACTAGACTTGTACCCTTGACCATCCTCTCTCCACCTTTCAAATGATAGGATTACAGGCATGCACCACCGTGCCTGGTAGCTCAACTATCCAGTGCATTCATCCATTCAACAACTATTAAATCAAGTCCCCCACCACCACCACCACATATCCCCAGGTGGTAAGTACTGCTCAACAGGCCAAATCTAGACTAATGAGCAGGATAGGAAGTTTCTATTCCATGGCGCATGCCTTTGAGTGAAAGAGGCAGAAAATAGTTAAGCAAATAGAAACCAAATAAGGTCATGTTGGATAGAGATATATTCTGGAAAGAGAATCCAGGGTGATTCAGTGGTGACCACAAGGCAGTGGATCAAAAGGATGGCCCGTGGCTTCCGTGGAACCATGAGAGACCGGAAGAAGCTATTAACCCAAATTGTCTTTGTCATATTCTGTGTCCAGCAACCTTAAAAGTCCAGCTGAGGGATTTTGAAAAGCAATTTCAAAGGCATCTTGACTGTGACCCCTTCTTACAACCTTAGCTGTTCCACACGCAACTCAGCTACTGTTATCTCCCCTTCACTTTGCTTTTCTGGTTGAGTCTACCTGCTGGGGTACCCTTCCCACCCAATATCCACAGAGACTTCTGAAAGAAAAGTCAAATTATGTCACTGCCTTGCACATAGCCTAGAAATGGCTTTCTATGACAGAGAAATGTCAGTAATGAAATCATCCAGTTTGGGCTCATCTATCTTTATAGCCAGTTTTGGCCATATTACTAAAGTCTGGCCAACGAATGGGTCACGAACAGAAGTGGGTGTGAACAGTTTTGAGGTTGTGCTTACAAGAAGAAAAGGACTATCCCACCCTTTACCTCTGTTGTTAGCTGCATTGAGGACCCACACGAAAGGATCCTGCCATCTGCCATGCAGAAATGGTCATTCCTTAGGGGGATCAGCCGAAGAGAAACATAGTTAGTTCCTACCATATATGTTCAGATTATTACACAGGAGAGAAATTGTTTCCATGTTCTTCAATCACTGCCATTAGGATTGGGAGTGATGATTGTGTGTGTGTTCTGGATTGTGTCCTTGAAAGACCACCTCTCTTTTCTCTGCCTCTGCTCAGTAGGAACAGGAATAGCAGCCATGTTGGATTCAGAAATGCAGGCACCACCTTGAAGATTTCAGAGTCATCACGGTGCCCTGTACTGCATATCTCTGCATAGTTAGGTGAGCAAAAATCAAACTTGTATTGTACTGAACTTGGGAACATCCAGAAGCTCTTGTCCACAGCCTCCTCGGTGTAAATGGTATATTTCTGTTATACTTCAGTGAAACTTGAGGCCCTTATTTATGAGAAGATTGTGTGTCTCTCACAGGAAGACAATACCGTGCCTGTACAAGAATAAAAATAGATTAGTTTCCTTCTCCTCCTCCTGTTTACAACACATGATTTTAGTGCCTGGAACTCTGAGACCACTGTAACTGAGTTTTAATTGGGGCCCCTAAATAATACCTGCCATTAGAAAAATCCTGCTCAATAAATGGATAGCCTCACTAGTCGTGTGTGTCTGAAGGTGTCATGTTATAATCTGATTTTTAAGAGATTCTAGTTCTTTGGAGAGGTGGGAATTATTGACTATATGCATTTCCACTGTCAGAGAGAGCTTTCTGTCTAACGTGCCACTGATTTTCCCACTTTTCTCAGAGTGCCTGCAGGAATGAGTACACTAGACACTCCATGGCAGAAGCTTGATGTGTTAGCAAAGTATAGTGCTGGCATTCTGTTTAGATAGTTAGCCTGCAAGTGTCAAGCCCACCGCTAGCACATCCATTAAACTGTGCAATAATCAGAGTCTTGCTTCAGATGTTCGTGGGCTCCCAAGGAGAGGTTTGACTTTACATTGTTCCCATTAGCTGTTCAGCTGCAGGAGTAAAAGGAAGGAAAGCCAATGGGCTTTCTGCTAAATACCAAAAAATGAGGTAGGGATGCTGCGTGCACTGTCTCCATTACTCTCTCACAATATTCCCAGAAGAGCCATATTAATCCTGGTGGGAAAACTGAGGTTGGGAAGCATTGACATTTGATTAGGAATGGTGAGCAAGATGATTGCAAAGCTGGTTTACTTCCATGTCTATATCCAGCCAATGTCCATGCTCCTCCACCCACCACAGCCCTGGATCTGTCCCCTCTCTGCATAACAGGTGTCTCAGACAATGGGACACAGAAGTGACAGCTGGGCACAGGAGCCTGGAGATTGGCGTTCCTGTCACCTCTGCTCCTGACTCAGAGCGCTGGGAGCTTTATCTGAATACACGGAGCACTAGAGTTGAGGTAGATGATCTAGATGCAGCCTCTGTAGGGAGAAGGGATATGGACCCTGTTTCTGGTACACGAGTGTCAGAAAGAGTCCTACATTAAGCACTCTAGGTCAACTTCTCCTTCCTTCCTTAATTCCACACATACCTCCAGGCACAGCTTTCCTGGGTTGTTCAAGAAAACCAAGAGGTTAAGTGCTTCTTCAACCACTAGTTATATATTGAGCAATTTCTAGATAACAAGCATTGTGCCTGGTCCACGCTGATGGCCAAAATTCATCTATTTTCTCCCCTCATGGAGCTTCAGACACTTTAGTACTGGGCACAGGCAAATAAATTAACATATAAGACTCGGAAAGGAAGGGATAGAGAGAGATGTGAGGAAAAATAGATGATTCATTGAGTAAAGTGCTTGCAGGGTGAGATTGAGGAGAGCTGAGTCCTACTCCCAGACCTTCCATTTAGTAGGTGATGTGATAGTACCTACTTGGAGTCCCAACACTGTGGGGAAAGGAGGCAGGAAAATCTCTGGAGCTTACTGTCCAGCCAGCCTAACTAAATAGCAGGTCAGTGAGAGACTATCTCAAAGAACGAGGTGGAAAACTCCTGAGAAACAGCAGCCAAGGTTTACCTCTGGCCTCTACATACTCACACATACATGAACACCACACACACACACACACACACACACACACACACACACACACACACACACATTCCCCCAAGTCATTAATCCTATAAATCTTTTCTCAGGTTCTCCTCACTTCACGTGTATACCCTAGCTGCCAGCTTTGTGCTTCTGAGAATTAATGTTAACATTTTTGGTTTAGGAGCTGGTAATTACACACAGTCCTGTTAAAAATAACTGTATAGACTTATAGTTAAATAAAGCATGCTAAATGCAGAGGTAAGAAATATATGGAAAATGAAATTTAATATATAGCAACAGAAAGTAAATGTGTGGCCTGGGGCAGGAGGAGGGAGGGGGTAACAGAAAAGGCCATAAAAACGGGGGGGGGGGGGGGGTCCTGGACATTTTTGTGTTTTGACTCTAGAGATGGCTTCATGAGTGTAGACAGATGTCAAAACTAATCAAATTGCACATATAGTTTGTTATATGCCATTAAACTTCAATAAAACTATCAAGAAATAAAAAAGTGCCCAAACCATATATTTGTTAAACAGTTGAGTGGGTGTGTTGGGACTTGGGGGTAGACAAGGGAGGTAGAAACCAAAGGTTGGCTGGGTACTGAAAGCTAGGTTAGTTCTGTCATCTCAGGTGATGTGAGCTACTGAAGCGGCTGCCTCAGAGTGAAAGAGAGCTGCTCTTCAACATCTGGATGTGACTAAAATCAACTCAAAAGCCCTGCTTCAAGGTTAGTGTACAAAGGTCGATTATGGTTTATGTTGTTGAGATTGGATTTTGGTCCCCCAACCCCCCGCCCCCTGAAACCATCTGGAGGAAAAGCCTCATACTTCTGTGTGACAGCCTCCTCTTACCAACTCCATATTAAGTGTGTCACATTAGTAATTAAAATCAGCCATGGTAACACTACAGGAACCAGCCAATACTGGAAAAATCATGGGTCACTTGCCCAAAGAGCCAGCTGTTGAACAGACACAGATGTGACAAGAGTATGGAAGCTTCTAATTCCTACAAACTGTTTATAGTTCAGGGCTGGGGAGATGGCTCAGCAGGTAGAGTTTGCTACAAAAGCAGAAGGACCCTAGTTCAGCCCCCCCCCCCAGCTCCTATGTAAAAAACCTAGGCATTGGAGGAAGAGAGTGATTGACATCCCCAACATCAATGTCTGATCTCCACCCACAAGTGCCTGTGGGCTCTCTCTCTTTCTCTCTTTCTCACACACACACCACACACACACACACACACAGAGAGAGAGAGAGAGAGAGAGAGAGAGAGAGAGAGAGAGAGAGGATGGTAAGACATGTTTTCACAGTACTTGGGCCTTTATTTCTCTGGTTTCATCCACATCATGTGAGGTTCATCCCTGGAGTTAATCATCCCGTGGGATTAACATGGCACGAAAACACTAAGATAGAGTAATATCCTGCACGGAGACAGGGGCAGGAGAGTTTTACTACCAAGAGCAGATCTGAGTTGCGTTAGATACTTGATTTGCAGGTCATCTGGGGGTCATAGTTTCTGGAGAGAATCCCAGGACCGGGACTTGCTTTCAAAGAGGAAGTGGAGGATTTACAAAAAGTAAACTATGTCTTGTCTGAGGAGAGACACCAAGGAAAGGATTGTAGCTGATAGTTGGAGGATTAGGCACACAGGAAATGGACACTGGACAACAGAGAAGGGGCTCTTGTGGACAAGGCAGAGACAAACCTGAGACGGAGCTTCCCACACTTTTGCAGAAAGAGCCAGTAGTTTATTGGTTAAAACCTTTGCTTTGAATCGACCTGGGAAAGGAGACTACGGAACGAGAAGATTATCTCATTGGTAAATGTACGCTGATCAGACACCGGGGCGATTGTGTGTGTATGTGTTTATTATAGAGGGAGGAGGGGAATCTTTCCTCATCTTTCAAGACACAAAATCCTCAATGAATTAAAAGAAGAGAACATTGTCCCCTTGCCTTTGTGTTTGCTTATTCAGTTACAGATGTGATATTTCTATTTCAGGTCATAGGCCCCACGCCTTTGCCTGGGAGAGAATATCTCCCCCCCACACCCCCCAATACTCTGCTGAAGCTGGTGGCTGGGAAGGAAATACCAAGTACTCGAGATCCAGACAAACAAAAGAAAGAGTCTCTGGCACACTCATCAAGTCCTTGCAGACATGTTCAGTTTAGACTTTTTGCTTCCAAAACTGTAAGAGAACATTTTCTGCGGTTTTCAGACATCAGATTTATGGCACTGTGCTAGGCAACTCTAGGAAATAAGACAGATTTCTAAGAGGCAGACACAAGGCTGGAGAGATGGCTGAAAGGTGGAGATATAGCAATGGTTCTCAAGCTTCCAAAGGTTGTGACCCTTTAATACAGTTGTGGTGACTCATGACCATACAATTATTTTTGGTGCTACTTCCCAACTGTAATTTTGCCACTGTTATTGTATGGTGATAAAAATATCTGATATTCAGAGTATCTAATATGCAACCTACCCAAAGGAGTCTAGACCCACAGGTTGAGAACTACTGTCATTGAGGATTCAGGTTTGATTCTCAGCACCCAAATGGCAGCTTCCAATCAGTTCTAGGGAATCTGGTACCCTCCTCTGACCAGGCATGCACATGGTGCACAGACATACAGGCACCCAAAACACCCATTCACATAAACTAAAATAAGTCTTGAATAACTATATATTTTTACAAAGCACATACACATCCTACCTCAGACAGGACAGACTCTTTCCCAGCAGACCCAAGAATCTGTACTTTAAAGCATCCTCCTGAACTTTGGCACAATCAAGTTTGACTCTGCTATTGGAAAAAGAGGAACAGAGTATGACATTGGTCTCTCTGGACTCAAATAGCTCAGTATTATAAGACGTTTTTGAAATAAAAATGAAATCTCATAGGCTGCCTGCCATTTTCTCAACAAAATACCCAAAACAATTAGGCAGTGGTATGAGATACCCAGATTATTAGTTACTGGACCTCTGTAACTACGTAAGTGCTGACTAGTTGGCAACCAGAGGCACGGGGCTATAAACACAACAGTAAGTCTCATTTGGGTGAGAACTCATTGTGTGTGGGCATGCTCTGAAAGGAATGAGGAAGGAGAGCTGAATGGTCAGGACTAAACCCCAGCAGGTAAACAGAAACCCAAGCCAGAGAGGTAATGGAGAATCTGGGAGGCATTGATAACAAACGCTGTTACCTTCCGGGCTGGATAAGAACTGACAGGGAAGGAAGGAACAAGCTTCTCACTCTACGGTGATAGTTTTCATTTCTTCAGAGGCAGGCAAGGAGGAACAGTTGAAACAGGAGAGCTAGAGAAAACAATTCTACAAACAGATCCGCCCAAGCATAAGGCCCAGGCAAATGACCCTGAACTTTGGTACCGTACCTCCCAACCCCCTGACCCATAGAATCTATACATACTTTCAAGCAATGAGGACATGTCTGTCTTCCATTCAATTCCCAATGATGGAAATACAGTTCAGTTGATAGAGTGCATGCCTTTCAAGCATGAGGTTCTGTGTTCAGTTCTAAGAATCCATAGAAAAACCTGCCTGTGGTGGCATGTGATTAAAATCTTAGCACTAGTGGGAATGAGAGGGACATCTCTGGGGCTTCCTACTTTGTGAGGTCCAGGACAGTGAAAGACCCTGCCTCAAAACAAGCATGATAGATGGTGTCTGTGGACAGATATCCAGTGTTTCCCTGTGGCCAGTGTACATGTGCTCATATACCACACACACACACACACACACACACACACACACACACAAACACTACACACCATACATGCCACACACACACACACACATACCACACATACCACACACACAGTACACACCACACACACTACATACACACCATACACACATTCACACAGACACACTACACAAACACACTACACACCATACATACCACACATACACACACACACTACACACCACACATACCACACACAGTATACACCACATACCACACACACACCATACACATATACACACACACTACACACCACACATACAACACACAGTACACATCACACACACCACACATACCACACACAGTATACACCACATACCACACACACACCATACACACCTACACACACACACTACACACCACACATACCACACACAGTATACACCACATACCACACACACACACCATACACACATACACACACACACTACACACCACACATACCACACACAGTACACACCACACACTACACACACACTACACACACACCCCATGCACACATATGCACACACACTACACACCACACATACCACACACACACTACACACACACACCCCATACACACACACACTACACACCACACACAGTACATACCACACATACCCATACACACACACAACACACACACACACATACCACACACCACACACACACACCAACTACTACTAAGGGAGAGAATTTTCCTTTTAGTGGAGGGGATCCAAAGATAATGAAGTCTTAAACTTCCGGATGTGGTGTGCCATAGTATGCACCTCAGGTGAGTTTATAGAGAGGGAGTGTAGCCTCAGGGGGAGAGGTAACAAGAGCAATGGAGACTTTTGATACTTGCCCTGTGCTCCACCAACAAGTTTGACGTTGGCCTGTGATACATCTCAGAGTTATGATTCCTAAGGCATGTAAACCTTATAGCAAAGTGCCTCACCAAGGCAGAGCATAGTAAACAACGGTTGTACCTTTTACAGTCATCCAGTAACCCTCACATTGCAGAAAACTAAAAAGCTTGTACTTTGCACTGTGCCAACCCCACCTGTCTGTTCTGACTGGACTTGTTACCATAATCCTTTCTTTCCTGGCCACTTCTAACTTCATACAGCCTTCCCCTCAGCTGCCCTGTGAAGACTTCTCTGAGTCGTCAGAGCTAATTGCCCTTTGTGCCCTAGTCACATTCCACCATTAATGGTAGACTGCTGGATTGCAGAGGCCTTGTTGCTAAATCTGTACCCTTTCCTCAAATCTTCAGGGTGCAGCCCATGCCTGGTCCAGAAGAGCTCTCACTAGTGGTATGTGTATCCAGAAGATCATGATGCTATCATCTCAGAAAGACAGTCCTATTGAGAGCCCATCAATCTTAAGGTTCTTTGCCTAGCATTAACAGATGAGGAAAAATGTGCTTGGAGCCTAGTAAAACAGAGGCTTAAAACTCAGGAATGCTGCCTCCTGCATGGTGCAGAGACCAGCCCGAGAGGTACAATGAACATCCATCGAATGTAAGACGGTCTAAATCACTTCAGACCACACACAATCTTTCCTTCTACATCTCTCCTCTCAGTCCAAGTCCCTGGGATAAATGCCCACATCCACACAGTTGCTCAATTAGAGAGAAACCAGTGAGGCTCTGTGCACCTGGTTAGCACTGCCTCATATCATTAAGGTCATGCCAGTCACTTCCTGTGCTCTGATTCCATGTTTAGAAACAGGGCTCCCACAAAGAGCAGTCCTACAGGGCAGGGAACATACCAGGTAACAGGGATTTTTTTTTTTTAAGTATTGCTTGAAGTTTAGCATAACTGGAATGCTCCTTAGAAAGAATTCTTGTGTAAAGAAAAGCTGTGCCAGGCTAATCTGGCTGTACATGGGACACCGTGTGTCTGAGTTATACCAGCTTGTTCTGGACTGTAATAAGGGAACTAGTCACCAATGATCCAACAGAGACACATATAGACCTAATATTAGCCAATCATTCATGACATGGCTCACTCAAAAGCCCAAGAACTTTATAGCATGGTGACAATGTTGATGACTCAAAACCTTATCTTGGTTTTAAGGCTCAATGAATACAAGGGAGTTAGTCTGGAAACCTCTACATGGCTAGTGGCTATGATGGCTTGAAAGAAAATGGCCCCCAAAGGGAGTGGCACTATTAGGAGGTGTGGCTTTGTCTGAGTGGGCGTGGTCTTGTTAGAGAAAGTGTGCCACTGTACAGGCGGATTTGAGGTCTCATGTACTCAAGACTGTCTGAGACTACTTCCTGTTGCCTACAAGATGTATGACAATTAGCTATTGTCTCCAGTACCATGTCTGCCTGCATGCCTCCATGTCATAACATGATAATAATGGACTGTACTGGCTGATTTTCTCGTGTCAGATTGACACAAGGAAGAATCATCAGAGAATACAGAGCCTCAGTTGAGATAATGCCTCTACGAAATCCAGCTGAAAGACATTTTCTCAAATAGGGAACAGTCTGGGAGGGTCCAGCCCATGGTGGGCAGTACCATCCTTGGGCAGGTGGTCCGGGGTTCTATAAGAAAACAAGCCAGTAAGTAAATAGACCACCAGGGAGCTGGATTCCGATGTAAACACATGAGGGTTAGTTTAATTTTTTGGACAGGTTCAAACCCGGGCCAAAACCCTGTGTTCTGACACAGCAGAGGGAATTCGGCCCTGAGCTCAGAGGTGAGAGGGTTTTAAAAAAATATATAAGTGGGGTGTTACATGTCTTGACATTTCAGGGTTGGGTAAAGGAGTGTGGGGTAGAGAAATTCTTGGAAACTATTAGTTAGCAAAACAAAGTTTTGAATCTTTTGGCTGTCAGGTGCAATTTTTGAGATTTTTCTTAGATTCTTCTTAGACCTGGGCCCTGCCCTTAGGCACTAGATGTTTTTGTTTTTTGTTTTGTTTTTTTTTTTTGTTTTGTTTTGTTTTTTTTTTTTTTTTTTTTTTTTAAAAAAAAAAAAGGTCTTTCCTTGAGATTGTGAAGGTGTAGATTTCTGTTGCACAGCTTTGTTTCAAGGAAGGACCATTTGGTGCCTGAGGGCAGGGCCCAGGTCTGATAAGAGTCTAGAAAAGTTCTCCAGAATGTGCCTGACAGCCAATGGATTCAAAACTTGGATTTGCACCTAAACTTTAGCCAATAGTTTCCAGGAATTGCTGTACCTACACCGCTTTACCCTGAAATGCCAAGGTGTGTAACACCCTATTTATACAGCTTTTTCTTTAAAAACACCCTCACCTCTGGGCCTGTGGCTGAATTCCAAATTCTTCCACTGAACACAGGGTTTCAGCCCAGGATCATTTGAACCCATCCGAACGAATAAACTGACCCTTCTGTGTTTGCATCAGAATCCAGCTTCCTGGTGGTCTTTGAGGCTCCCTCGACAAGGGTACAACAAGATAAAGTTTTGTAATCCATACCTTCCACTACAGTTACTTTCAGAAGTGATATTTTAGAATGTAGTTGATAAAAGCTAACTTTAGTAAACTGTTCCCCTGACCTATCAATTGATCAAATTACACATTTGATTCGGAATCATGGTAAACCCCTGTGTCCTTACCTTCAGTCTCTTCCTTCAGCTATATTTATTCATTTAAAATTGTTACCTAACCAACACAATTATATTCTGTTGTCCCTTACTATGAACCAAGGTGAGGACACTATCCTAAACCAAATACCTGAAATCTGCTGGATATTATTATTATTAAATTTTAGGTTGCATTTTCTGAGGTTAGGATAAACGTGATGTGGCAACCTTGTGAGAGGAAAAATAAGGTTAAAAAAAGTATTCATATGTAGATGAGAAATAGCCTTTAACAATGTGGACTTAAAGAAATAAGTATTCAGGTAAATCTGCGGGTGTCCTTCAGAGCAAAGGGAAAACAAAGTCTCCAATAACAAGTCCTCACTTAGTTTGTCTTTAGAATTTGCTAAGCACTTGCCTGTGCCCTGTAGTATTTTAGTCTCCTAGCGACTCTGCAAGCTGGAAACACAGGCGTTTACTTATACTTCACAAAAAGAGAATGGAGATCAGAAAGATTACCCAGGGTCACAGGATAGGAGTTGAACCTGCTGGAAATTCAACAGGTTTACTAAACAAATGTATGTCATCTGTGCTCTGATTAGAGGGAAAAAGCACATGTGCTAGAGTCCAGCAGAGCTGTTTTTGACTCATAACGTGTGTGTGTGTGTGTGTGTGTGTGTGTGTGTGTGTGTGTGTGTGTGTGTGTGTGTGTGTGTGTGTGTGTGTGTGTGTGTGTGCTAGCTAACCACTGGGAACTAAGAAGTCGCTCATTTCTCTGGACATCATTGGTTTGTCTGTAAAATGGGAGGGGATGATAATGCCGTATACCCTATACTGTGTGACAAGCCATAGATGAGATGTCAAGTGACCAAGATTAATACTTTGTATCACAGTTAAAGCACATGGTTAGTTAAGCACGTTATGAAGATGCTGGTGCCACTGCCTCTTCCTCCTTCCCTCCTCCATGCTGTTGCTGATATGTGTATTAGTGGCAGCAGGTACCCAGAGCCAATGTACATCTGGCCCCAAATTGTGCTTCCATTCTGTGTAATACTCTACATTGTTCTTTCTCTTTGACTATATGATGTATTATATACCCCTTATAAGCAATTCCTTCGATCTACCACACCTACATAAGTTCTGCCATCTGTAGCTACTGTTATTCTTTTTACATCTCTCTTTGTATTTGCCTTTGATGTTTCCAAGAGAACTACAGAGCTTAGGAAAAGAGTAGGGAAGTCTAGCCACCCTCCATTCACTAGCCATTCTTGAAGAAGAGCCTATCATTCCCAGCACGTCTTCATTTTGTTTCCCATATTCCTGAATCCAGAGAATCCATTCTTCCGTGGTTTAAGCTCATTAACTACAGTTGTCCTTTTCAATGTTTTGGGTGCTAGAAGAGGGGAAGGGATAACCTGTGGTTTGGCAATTAATGCTTTTCATTGTGAAATCAATTCCCCGGATAAACTGGCAACAGGACAAACTGGTTCACCTAGAGCTTTGGCCCCACCATTCAATGCACTTCATAATCGCAGGGCAGTCCCACCAATGTACCAGTTCCCAGGCCCTGGGAGGGCACAGGAGCTGGGGCAGGCATTGTGTGTGGAGCTAGATTTCCCAGCCACCAGGAGTCTGAAACATAGACACTATTCACATAGCGAAGACCCTCCACAGAGCTTCAGGGCCAGGGCTAACATGGCTCACTCTGCACAGCCCCAAACGTCCCTACTTAACCTTACTGTTAAGTCTCTTGAAATGATAACAGGTAGGCAACCCTGGCCAAGAAACAGAGAAGGGAACCTTTCTTTCTTTCTATGGTATGACCTATGCCCCTCTCTGATCAGCAAACTGATGGCTGAGAAGACGGGCAAAGTCCTGAGGATTCTGTGGATGTTCCTTCATTGTCCATTGGAATCCAGAGATGGGGCCAGGAAAGAAGGGCATCCCAGAAACGAACAGCATGCATGAATATGTGACAAACCAGTAGGCATGTCTAATGGTTATTCCTGGCATAGCCTCCTTAGACTGAGCTTTGGACACTAGTTTATCTTTGAATCTCACAGATTGTTCACATGGCATTGCTTAGAATGGGTATGGAACAAATGGCTGATGGGCCATACATCCAACTAGTAATTCACTGAGCTGACAGGCAAAGGATGTAGTGCTTACTAACTTCCCTGATGTGTTCGTATAAAACTAAAATAACTGAATAAGATAGATGGTTACTGTGGCTGCTCCCAATGAACTATACCAGCTGACTTCCATGTCCTATGTACTCTCCTCTATTGTTGACATCAGGCCTAGCCACTCACCTAGGACTCATGGGACATCAGCAAGTAAAGGCTTCAGGGACACAGCACATTGAGGCTTATCTACTTTGTTCCAAATTACATGGGAAAAAAAAAAATGTTCAAAGAGGCCATGTAAGAAGAGAAAGACCTTGATACTACAGGAAGGGGGTGGGGGAAGAAAGGCCAACCAGGCAAGCACCCACCTGAGCTTCACCAATGTAAAATAATGAGAAACAATAAAATGCAAGTTATATAAGAACCGCTAGTTTCAGAGTCTATTGTCCAGCAACAGGAGATTGGGATAATCTTTTTTTTTTTTTTTTTTTTTTATTAATGGAATTGTCTGGACAAAACAGTAGCATGGCATGGAAAGGTCTTGAAAATGGACAAGTGCCATTTGTAACAGAGGGAGGGTACAGATTTAGGTCCAACCTTTATGATGATCTGTGGCTCTGCATTGACCTAAGAATCAGTCTGAGGGTGAGAGCCACCTTCCTGGCAAATGGAGAGCATCGCAGAAAACCACAAGTGGACAGAATCCTAAATGGATAAATGGATTATGGGGAGCATGGCCCCTAAATCACAGCTCTTACATGTAGATGGCAGGGGACATTTCAGAAGAGGGAGCCAAAAGATTTTAAGAGACAGAAATGCCAGAAAGTCTACTGTGAAGCCGTGTCTCCTGTAATTAAAATTCTGGAATACCAGCATGTACACTTCAAGTAAAGAGGCAGAGCTGGAGAGAGGAAAGAGGCACGATGGTCTAAGGCAGAGGCTTTCAGCCTTCCTAATGCTGTGACCCTTTAATATAGTTCCTATGTTGTAGTGACCCCATAATTTGTTTTGTTGCTAGTTTATAATCATAATTTCGCTACTGCTATGAATTATATTGCAAATAGTTTGGGAGATAGAAGGTTGCCCAAGGGGTTGTGACCCACAGGCTGAGAACTGCTTGTCTAAGGAGATGGAGCTCCAGGTTGCCTATATCCAGAGGTAACCAGGCCCAGTGAAAGTAAATTATAGCAACCAACTTTTCAAGAAACCAAGTGATCAATCATCATGCCAGTTTATTCATCTGCAATGAGAAATATTTCAAAGTCCCAGTGTTCAGCTTTCTCAGGTTGGAAGGAAAAGATTGCTCCAGGCAAATACGTTTCTTAAATCAATAAGGGTTTCATATGCAGAAACATGGAGAACTCTGAACAGGTAAGCACTAAGGAATACTAATGGATTGTCACTCAGGGCCTGGCATCCCTTCTTATACCTGGAATCTTCACTTGTTTTAAGTCAGAAGACTTGCATCTCTCCTGGTCTATTGGCTCACAGAGTTTCAGGGAAACTAAGTTAAGGAGATATCTCTCACTCTGAAGAGATCATAAGAAGGGAAGCCAGTTTGTGTGTGTGTGTATGTGTGTGTGTGTGTGTGTGTGTGTGTGTGTGTGTATTAAGTGTGTATTAATATGAATGTCTTCTTCTGTTTGTGAGACAGGGTCTGTCACTGAACCTCAAACTCCCACATAGCCTAGGCTGGCTAGT
The DNA here is from genome assembly GCA_033318265.1 of Phyllotis vaccarum. Taxonomy (NCBI): domain Eukaryota; kingdom Metazoa; phylum Chordata; class Mammalia; order Rodentia; family Cricetidae; genus Phyllotis; species Phyllotis vaccarum. The sequence continues at coordinate 31,270,634 of JARWLC010000008.1, forward strand.
CAGTGAGCCTGCCTCCCCAGTGCTGGGGTTATAGGCCCATGCTGCTGCTACAGACCTTCCCCCTCTCTCCCTCCCTTTTATGTGGGTGCTGGGGTCCAACAATTGAAGGATTTGGGAAGCATGACCTTTAACTCGAAACCCAGTTCAGGCACTTCTCTGGAATCTCCCTCCAGTAACAAATGCAACAAATGCGCCCCCCCCACCCCGTGTACGTGTGTGTGTGTGTGTGTGTGTGTGTGTGTGTGTGTGTGTGTGTGTGTGTGTGTGTGTGTACATGTGAAGTCTAGATTATGTTTGCTTCTTTACGCGGCTCACTCTTGACCATTAGATTTACTTTTATCCATCTTCTTCAGACCAATCACTGGTATGCACCTCGGAGGAAGACAGAGGTTTGTGTTTCTGAAACCTGACATTACAAGAGCATCTCAGTTAGAATGCCACTTTATCATCCCATCTAGGTTTTAGCCTCAGGGAATGAAGTCCATGAAATCATCCATTCTACCAGGAAACTTCTGCCTCGGGAAAGAGCTGCAGCTGGCCACAGCTACTTATTATAAGCTTCAGGTACCCCTGGCCAAGGGCCCCTCGGGGGCTTCCTGAATTTTAGGTTTCACTTTTTGTTTCTTTTACCTTTTCTTCTCAGTGGGGAAGCTTGGGGGGGGGGCACTGTATCCCATTAATATTTACACCCCAGGGGCCCAATCTATGAGACAAAGCCTTTATGTCTCATTGAAAAGATTCTTGCAGACCCTTCCCTACAGGTCTGGGGATACAGCTCACTGTGGTAGAGCATGAGCCAGGCACGGATAAGGCCTAAGTTCAATCAAACACTATTGCAAAAACCACCACACAGGCTTTTTTATGGGGCAGGGGGACTTAGCATTGGCTAGAAAATGTGTCGTGGAGGGGGCATGATCCTTTGGCATGTGATATTTATGGAGTGGCCACTCCACACTTCAGCACTGATGTCAAAAGACTAGCCACTCGACCAGCTTTCAAAAGGCCAGAGGGCAGTGCAGCAGTCCCAAAGGACAAGATCCCTTTTAGCTTTGAACAGTTTTGAAACTTGTGTTAACTGGAATTCAGGCCAGTTACAGCTGTGCCCACTTAGGGCTGTGCTAGGTCTTGTAAATACTTCTGAAATCCCATTCAGTGCATCAGTCTCTCCTGTCATCCTTCCTTTGCAGGCAACCGTCTATCTCATTAATTCCCTTTGACAGCGTGGGAGATAGTTCACCTCCGCTCAGTCTGCCTCTCCCTTCTCCATTCTACGTTTGCACCTTGTTTAGAATTCAGGAAAGTAGTCATTTAAGCTTGGATATAGTGGGGCTGAAAAGAAGGCACTAAACTCGCCTGGGGCCAGGAGAAGTGCTTAAAAGCCCGCGGCTTTAGGTCTATCCGTACAAAAGTTGGCCTCCGGTTGAAGCCACCTGAGGAGCTTTAAAAACCAAGGATTGTCAGGACATCAACCCATGGGGTCTAATTTAAATGTGGAATGCCAGACTGGCCACTTAAAAAAAAATCAACAACAAACTCCACATTGAAAAATTACTGGTGCGAATTCTTCATTGCTCGGCTCACTCTGGGGGAAAAAAAAGACGAAGAAGGAGCACGCAAAAGGAGACGCAAATGGAGGTGAGTGGGGTTACTCTGAGCACAAAGTGAAGCCGGAGATCTGGCACCAGCGCTGTTAAGTAGCCCACCATCGGACCAGAAATCCCATCTGCAAGGACCAGAAAATCAGAGCGTGCGGCGATGCTAAACACGCAGCCCTGGAAGGGCGGGGATGGTGGGCGGGGATGATCGGTGCTCCGCCCCTGCACGCCTATGGGCGCACGGTGCGGGCCCTGACGTCACTCTTGTCAGTGCAGCGGCACATGGACTGCCTGATGCGCTGAGCCGGGCGCTGCGGGGCCGCGGAGCGCGGGGAGCAGCGGCCGCGCCGGGGAGGGGGGTGGGGCGGGACGGCACCGCCTCGGGTGCTAGCGCGAGGGTCCACGGCCCGCGCTTTGCCTTCTTCTGCTCAGCTGCCCCATCTACATTTGTTCTCCTCTTTCTTTTTCTGTTTTCTTTTGCTTGCTATTTTGAATAATTTGCAAGACTGAGTGATTGGAGGCAGGTGAGAGCATCCTGCTCAGGGGCCGGAGGAGCCCGCGGCACTGAGTGCGCTTTCCCAGGACTGTCGGCACTGACAACCCGAAAGTTTTTAATTTTGATATTTGTATGCTGATGTATTTGCAAAGACAGAAGTAAATTTTTTTTTTCTTCCCTGTTTCCAACTGTTTTGAAAGCTACTTTTGGTTGGCAAAGGACAGAGGAAAAAGCTCATCAACATTTCGGAGCGGCGATTGGCCTTCTTTTTAAAAGACAATTGAGTGCACCACGATGGAGAAAATGTCCCGACAGCACCCCCTGAACCCCACTTTTATCCCGCCTCCCTACGGCGTGCTCAGGTCCCTGCTGGAGAACCCGCTGAAGCTCCCCCTTCATCCTGAAGACGGTGAGCGTTGCCTGGGCAGCAGGGCTCAGGGAAGGGACAATACTCCCAGGGACCCCCTGCTCTGCCAGGCACCCGCATCTTTCTTCTCCTCGTCTGGCTTTAGTGAAATTGGGGGCTCGCCCATCACTCTTTCTCCTCAATGCAAAGAGGATCCCTCCAGGGCAACATTTGAAACAGCGCTGGGGACCTGGCCTTGACTGTCTAGATCTGTCCTCCTGCAACTCAGGTGACAGGTGAACTTGACAGGTCTAGGACTATTGCCTGGAATGACAGGGCATGAGCTTCTGCGGGAAAGCACTTGTCTCTGGGACTGGGGAAGAGAAAAGGGGGGTGCTGGTTAGAGCCGGGGGTCCGAGTAAAGCGGGGGGGGGGTCCTCACTCGGAAGCCTGGATATTAGGATTGTGTTACTGTTTCCGTTACTGTTTTGTATTGTGAACTCACGCGGCATGAGCGGAGAGGCTCCCCCCCCCCCCGCAGCAAGGCAATTCACAAAGCGGGGTGGGGGTGGAGGGTGGGGGGAGTGGTCTGCCGGCGGGAAGCGGTGCACGCCTCCAGCGCTGACACTTTCCCCGTGCACTCTTCCTGGTGGGAGGGGAGAGTTGAGCAGGCTCACGTGTAACCGCGTGCAGGAGCCTCCTCTGGCTTGAGCCCTTTCTTGGTAAGTCTCAAACCTTCCGTAGGCAACGGTGGCTGGAGCTGGGGAGACAGAAATAGGGTGGGGTGGGGGGCATGCATGTGAGACCGGGCGGGGAAAGCAGCTGATGCCCCATGGATTTGTGTTTTGTTTTGGGCGGATGCAGTTTCTTGCCTTTGGTGGCAAGCGAATCATGCGGCTCCTGAATAAAGTCTGGAAAGATTATTTAGCTGCAAATAGCTTCGGGGTGTTTGCATCATTTTCTCTGGGAGAGAACGCCTGTTGCGTTGCAAGAGTTGCTGGTGCTTGATTGCGCATTCAGACGCCCCCCCCCCCCCCCCCCCCCCGTACCCTATACCCGGAGCCTTAAGGAGTAGCATTTGAGAGAAAGCGGTTGCGGTAGCCTTTTGCAGTGGATGCTTTAAATCCAACTCTCTAATGAGACTGTGGAGGATTTGGTGATTAGAATGAGTGGCAGTGGGGCTGTATATCTCTAAGGAATAACAACTCAGAAGCAAATTCTGTAATCCCAGCTTCCACCCACACCTGAATATTGGCAAAATGCAGAGAGCTTGGTAAAGACCAAATCCCGGAGAGCTGTATTCCCAGGCAGGAAATAGCTGCATTCTTTCATCCTAGTTAAGAATACAGCACCTTTGCAATAATACCTCTTCAGATGGGATGCATAAATGTATACTTTTTTTTGGTAAATTGGATAATATTTAAACGTTTGGGGAAAAAAAAACCCTACAGTTTAAAACAGATGTGCTTTTTGTATGTGTCTCAGTGGCTTTTCAAGCAAATGGATGAGTTTGGAGGTTTTACCCTCAACCCCACCATCTCACCCGCTGCCCCTCCCCCACAAACCCCTGGCTCCTGAAACAGGAGCCTCCTTATCTTCCCTTGTAAATGGGGATAGTTGTAGTCTTTCAAGTTTATGGAGATAATATCTGGAAAGGGATGGGGTAGGAACTAGGTACACAGAATTACAAAAAAAGAGGAGAGCTACTTTGCTAAAGACCAAATATGAGTACTCTGACTTATAAATCTGAATGACCCCAGGTTCTGTCTGTAATCAGTTTGTGAAAGATAAAACCATGCCAGGTATTGGTGGCTTCCTTAAAAAAAAGAAAAAATCATATCAGGTATATATAACCTTGGGTATTATTTTCCCAGCAGAGATTTCAGCATAGACTTATCCCTGCAAATAACACACTGAGGACTGTTCTCTTGTTTTTATTCCAAATGAGCCTGTAGCCCGGTCTACAGACCAGTGCTTTCTTTCCAAAGTAAATAGGAAGATGTTGAAACTCTAGATTCACAAAAGACAGCACCCAGAGGGCCTCAGTGTCCCTGAGAAGAAGTTTTGTAACAGATGGCAGGGAAGCTGTAAGAAAATGACCCCTTTTCTGTTTTAAAAATAAAGCTCACCTTTCCATTTTCCTTCAGCATTTAGCAAAGATAAAGACAAAGGAAAGAAGCTGGATGATGATAGCAACAGCCCGACAGTCCCTCAGTCGGCCTTCTTGGGACCCACCTTATGGGACAAAACCCTTCCCTATGACGGAGATACTTTCCAGTTGGAATACATGGACCTGGAGGAATTTCTGTCAGAAAATGGTATCCCCCCCAGCCCATCGCAGCATGACCACAGCCCTCACCCTCCTGGGTTGCAACCGGCTTCCTCCACTGCTCCCTCCGTCATGGACCTCAGCAGCCGGGCCTCTGCACCCCTCCACCCTGGCATCCCATCTCCGAACTGTATGCAGAGTCCTATCAGACCAGGTAAATTCTGGAGCGTTCACCCTTTTGATGTGGGGTCAGGGGAGAGGGTGGCATGAGAAGACTTTAGCACACCTTCCTAGAGAGGAGTCCTCTCTCCTTTTTCTGCTCGGAACATCTTTCCTCTTTCAGTGAGCATGCCCAGCTGTCATCGGCAGTTGCTTACATTCCCTCTCAGGACCTGCCCTTGGAAAGCTGATGTGTTCAGGTCTGGGGTGCGAACCCAGAATATTTATTTTAATCAGCTCCAAGGAGAATTCTGAGTAGTTGGTTCTTAGGCTACAGTTTAAGATACTCCAGGCTGGAGTTAATGACTGGACTGGAGGGTTAATGTGAACACCCATTCTATCTCCTGCTCCCTTCCCCTAGATCCCCAAACACAAAGGTAATAGGGTCTTGCTGGGTAATTTGGGTAGACCTCAGGAGGCGGGATTAACCCGTATCCACCCTTCTCTGGCCTAAAGGGGTCAATGTCAGTAGAGGTGTGAGCCGGCTGTTTGTTTTCGGAATCCATGCTCTCTTGTCTTCAAGAGTAGAGTCTAAGTAAAAGCAGGCTCTCCTGTGAACAGAGGCTATGCCTCCACCTTCCTGGCACTCTGTTCCTATGAGCTAGTCTGCATTTACATTCCTTCCACAGTCATCTGTTTTTTACGTTTATTCCAGGCTTGTGATAGGGCTAGGGAGATAAGTTTTGGTCAGTGTGTGCTTGTGAGGACCAGAATTTGACATCTAATGCCCACACATAAAAGCCAGGCATGGTTAGGTTGGGCAGTGGTGCACGTGCCTTTAATCTCAGCACATGGGAAGCAGAGGCAGGCGGATCTCGGTGAGTTTGAGGTCAGTCTGGTCTACAGAGTCAGTTCCGGACAGTCAGGACTGTTACACTGAGAAACCCTGTCTCAAAAAACACAGAGAACAATAACAAAAAGCCATGCATGGTGGTTCATTTGTGATCCGAGTGCTGGGGAGGCAGAACAAGAGGATCGCTGAGGTTAGTGGGCAGCCAGCCAAGTCAGATCAAACACACACATACATACACACACATATACATACATATACACACATATACACACATATACACACATATACATACACACACATATACATACACACATATACATACACACATATACATACATATACACACATATACACACACATATACACACATATACATACACACATATACATACACACACATATACATACACACATATACATACACACATACACACATATACATACACACATATACATACACACATATACACACACATATACATACACACACATATACATACACACATATACATACACACAGACACATATACATACATATACACACATATACACACACATATACATACACACATATACATACAGATACACATATATACACACATATACATACACACATATACATACACACACAGACACATATACATACATATACACACATATACACACATATACATACACACATACATACACACATATACATACAAAAATACACACACATATACATACACATACATACACACACATACTCACACATACATACATACATGCACACACACAGAGACACACATACACACACATACATACATGCACACACACAGAGACACACATACACACGTATACATACACACACACAGACACATACACGCACATACACACACGCACACACACAGAGACACATATACACACACATATACATACACACATATACATACACACACATCTACACACACACAAACACATATACACACATATACACACATACACACATATACATACACACACACAGACAGTCCCATTTAAACAGCCTCACACATATACACAAATGAATAGTAAAGGATGTTTTGAAATGACTCAAAAATAACACCCAGAAAGAACTAGGCTTTAAAAACCATTGTCAAATGAGCAGGATAGGCACAGACTGAGGCAGCCCTGGATCCATACCTTTACCACACCACAGCACCAACCAAAAAGGAAGAAAGACCATTTTATGCACCAGTACCAGGAACAAAGATTCAAACTGATAAATTGACAGGAAGGTCACTGAACGGAAGGCCTTAGCTGCAGGGAAAGACAGAAAACAGGACAATGAGAGACTTGTGTGAGCATTTGCAGCTGAACTCTGTGTCCTCAACTCGGGCAGAAATTTCTGTCACACACAGAGTGGGGTTTAAATGGAAAGGAAGGAGGGGAAGGAGGAGAGAGCACACATACCTATATATAGGTTAGTCCTGGAGTTCAAGTTCACCTTCTCAAATATCTCATATTTCAAATCTGTTTTACCCCATCTCTCAAATCCACTTCAGTTGATAACTCTAGGCCATGGATTCTATTGGAATGAAGTCTTAACCTGCAGCTACCCAATTGGCTGCATCACCCTCTTGATGTGAATTAGATGGCTTACTATGAAGAATGCACAGTGCCTATATCTAGTGTCTTCAGTTTCTTCACTGGGAGAGACAGCTAGCAAAATACATAGCCCCTCCATGCTAGATATAATGATGTGTCACAGGGAGAGAACAGAGGCCCAGAAAGTGGACACTGGTACTTTCCACATTCTGCAGCATATCTGAGTGACCTTGTCAATGGCACCACCCCTTAGATCCTCAGTTTTCCCTTCAATAGAAAGATATAGTCTCAATCTAATGGGGCTATTTTGGAAATTATAGACAGTACACCAAGATCAGGTGGCTAGCTTCAGGTGTTTTGTTAATTCAAGCGGTTGCGATTGTTGCTAACTTTCACTGTTATGACAGCATCGCCTGAAATTCCTTCCTAAAGCCATTAGATACAGTACACAGCCCCTCTCTGTAGAGAAATATTAGGATATTTTGCCCAATGAGTATTGGCTAGGGTGTTCCTACTGAGGGGGAGAAACTGGGATCTTAGAACTTGAGGCTCAAGTCATTTCTCAGAACTCCTTAGAGACCCGGTGGTCTATGACTTAGGTGATGGGATTTCCCAGTCACAGTTGCTGTCTATAGGCACTCCCAAGTGTCTGTATTGCTTTATTAAGTTACAGAAGAAACATACCAAGGGGTTTGAAATAACCCTTCCATTAAATATCCTTTAAAAAGTAGTAGAATTATGTTTCAAAATGAATTGAAAATCCACCAATAGTCGTAACCAGAAAAGAAAATGAAAGCTCTATTTCAAATGACAATGGATTAAAAAAAAATCACATTCTTTCATTCATACAATATTGCTCATGATGAAGATTATTCTGAGAAACGAAATTCTAGGGGACACAGGCTTGATGGATGTGTTATGTCAAAAAAAAAAAAAAATACAAAGTTCTTGACTATTCTCTGTAGCTCTCAGAGATGACCAGAAGTCCCAATTGAATCTTGAGTAAAATAAGTCCTCAGAAGGGAAGAGTGCAGATGTAGCCATGAGCATTCTGGGAACTGTGTGATTTCAGACTCAACTGAGATTTATCAACCTTGGCACTCCTCCTTGAGGGCAAGTCTTGTGGTATGGAAGATAGAATGTTAAGGGATATCCCTACTCTCTCCTTAAGGGGCACCCACACTCCAGTTGTGGCAACTAAAAATGTCTTCAGTCACCTCCAAAAGTCTCCTGGACCTTCAACTTGGGCAGCAAAATCTAGACTTAGTTTAAGTTATTATCATACAAATGAGCACTTTTTATTGCCTGTAATACTTTATGGCAAAACTTTTGGGAGATCAAGAGACAGTGGGTTTCCAAGAAGAAAAATACGTATATTCGCGAGTGTGTTCTGAGCTTTTAGGGGATAGAATGGTGTCTGTTGTAAGGGTAGCCAGGAGATAGTGAAGCACAGTTCAAACATTTGCCTTTAGCTCAGTATGCAACTTTTGAGTTATGTTCAATAGCATCATGTCAATAGTACGACCTGTCTAGGTGAAAGGTAGTGAAGCCAGATTGACAAATCGTGCAGGATGAGGTCTAACTAGAGAGTATCTTGGAAGAGCAAGGTGAGCATAGTTGAAAAGTCTTCATCATGAGTGCTCCCTTGACCCCTTCCATGTATTAAGCATCCCGATCCAGTTCTTCCTACTCCAGAGACAACGCTGAAAGCGGTGGTCATAGTGATGATGTCATGGGTTGTCTCATCCATGATGGGGAGAATGGTGACTCTTGGATGTGGGGGGCTTCAGGGTGTCTGAAGGAAGCATCTTGGCTATCCCCAGCCCAGCAGTATGGTAGAAACCATTCTGTAGGCTTTGCTGTTTATAATCAGATCATATCAGAGGTAGTGGGGGAAGCGTGTTCTTGTAGGTTCTGTTCTCGATACTTGGAAAAATAAGTATCTGTTTTCCCTGAGAACTGAGTAATTGCTTTAAGGACAGCTGTCCCTTTAGGGACAGTCAACTATAGCAGACCAAGGCAGAGTTATTTTTAAACCTGTGCTTGTGAAGTGGGTTTGAAACCATTTCTTCTGGTTTTTTACTTTTATTATATTTGGGGTGCCCTGTCACTTTAAGGCCCAGATTCAGTTGACAATTAAGAGGGCTTTCTTTTCAGTTCTGAGCCCAGGGACTGAGCTATGATGAAGGCTGGGTATACAGAAAAGTGAAAATTCTTCCCTGTGGTCACACGTGGGAAGAAGAGGATTTTGAGTGAATGGCACCGAGAGAAAGGGATGGGAACACGTGCTGTAGCTTTGCAGCCTGCGGTCTGTGTTTTGTTTTCTGCTTGGTGTCCTTGGTGGTAGGACTTTTGACATGAGAGTGAAGTTTCAGCTATGGAGTTTATGTAATTATCTGGGGAGCTCTGGGCAGGTGGTTTCGGGATTATGGGAAGTCCAACAGAGGAAAATGGATGAATCTTGCTTTAGAGGATCTGCTGACCATATATTTTCCTATCCAGTGTATATCCATCTGCTGGCTGGGACCCTGGGAATGATGGTATCATGTATATCACCTTAAGAATCTTGGGAGTTTCTCCCTCATTTAGATCAAGAGAATTCCAAAAGGGAGACAGGAAGTCCAGTTTGTTCTGAGTGTGCTCTGTTAGAATTACTTCTCTGTCCACCATGCCCTGGAAGGTGTTACCCTGTTCTCATGTCCATGTTGCTGACATATACAGAAAAATAGCAATTCCTTGCCTGGGGCAGGAGCTATTTGGGGAGAAAAATGGAAAGCAAGAGACCTTGGTAGGAATGTAGCATTGGTACTGGAGGTTGAAATGTTTATCCTAGGCTCACCCTTGGCCTGCCAGGTCATTCTGTGTCTGCTTCTTAACCTCTCTAAGCCCCAGTTTAGGTTGAAATAAAATGGAGGCTATAAATAATCTTTTCCCCATGGGTTTTTTATCAGGCTTAAACAAGATAAACCATGGCAAAATGTAGTCTGGTGGCTTGCACAGGAAGGCTCAGTGTAAAGTGTCCTTAGGAGAGCAGTGGCAGGGCAAAGCCATGGCTGGGTTCCTTGTCCCCATTCTATGTTTAGGGATTTGTTCATCTAGTCCTCTTCCCTCTGCAAAAATAGGGCATGCTTTTTTATTCTTTTTTCTTTTTTTCTTTTTCCCTCAGCATGCCCAACAATCATTCTTGCAGCTGGTGTGACCTTTCTCTCCCTCCTGGGTTAGAGCAAATTACTTCTCTGATGTTAACCTAGCCACAGCATCTCTAGGTTAGCAGCTCTCATTCTGCCTGTGGGAAACAACCCAGCATCCATCCCTCACCCCTAAGTCTCATGGGAGCCCTGGACACCCTGGCTGCCTGCCTGCAGTACGGTGTGCTCCAGGCACGTGGCCATGCCCTGTGGAGCTTGCCCAACTCTGGGTGGTGTACAGGCTTGTCCTTTTCCCCTTTTCCCCTCCCCCCTCCCCTTGCTTCTCTTCCCAAGAGAGCTATAACAAGTACCAGTGAGCAATTGTAATCCTGACCCTAGCATGAGAAAGCTGAGCTCCAAAGGGAGGGCCATTGATAGGCCAGGGAAACCTGTTCTGTCTAGCATCCAAGCCAGCCCCTAAGCCTGGCCCTCTGGCCTGCCTCTCAGAGGCCCTGTCCCCGCTGTCTTTCCTACACCGTGGCTGTGGGCAGGATTCCTGGAGGCTGGCTTCTGCCAAAGGTCTTGGCAGAGTGTTTTCAGTTCAGCACTGTGCCTACCAGACTAGAAAAATAGCGCTAGAAAGACAGAATTAGGTGGAGAAAAAAGGGGAGAGATGGCGGGGGAGTTGGGAGAAAGCCTTGATGACATCCTAATGCGGAACGCCAGAGGGTGAGGAGACAGCAGTGATTTATTATGTGACTCTGCCACCTCTCTTCCAACTAGCACTAATCACTTTTACCCAGGAATCATTTTTTATGTCTTAGCAATGAAAACGAAGGGGGGGAAGGATGGTAGAAGAAGTAATAAGAAGGGAAAATTACATTGACAGCAACCGAAAGGCAGAAAGGCACAGGTGCTACAGTGTTTGGTTCTGCAATGTCAGGAACATTCATATTTATTCCCTTTGATCCCTGTGTTTGAGATACATACCCCATGCGAACACTTTCCCCTAAAGCACTCAACCATTATTTTGCCATAAACTTAAATTTCTTAAGACCTAATGGCCCGGAGGCTCGCCTCATATCACGTGTCTCAGAATGTCGCGCGTCTGAGGCGTGGATATCCATATACAATGGGGCAATGGTTTCTAGATCTGGGTTCCAGTTAATAGAGTTCCAGTCAAGTATGAATCGTGCTGCGGCCGCTTTCAGGCTCCCAGTTGATCTCAGGTAAGTCAGTAAAATGATGTGAGCTTTCGTGCTCCCATCTGGGATTCTGAAACAATCATAGACTCTCTTTCACAGGGTTGAGAAGATCCTATGAGGCAGTGCGTGGTAGAGCAGAGGCACAGAGCCTAGTACACAGCCACTCTAAGCAGCACCCCCCATCTCCAGTGAGTGTCATTCTCTTGGGGGATTGAGCCTGAGACTCGGAGTGTCTTGGTACTGCCCTCTTGACTGGAGTTCAGAATGTCAAGGACTCTGGGTTTCTCTTCTGTCTCTCTAGATTGTCTGACCTGGTCCTCACTTGGCCTCTGGGTTTTATTCGGGTGATTGGTCATAGCTAAGCATGACCATTACTGGTCAAAAGACTGAAGCAAGGAAGCAAAACACAGCTTGAAGAAGTTAGAGTTATCTCATGAGTTATTTGCTAGTAGATCTTCCAATGCCGCAGCCTAATTTTTATAGTCAGTTTTCATAACTACACTTGACTCCATGAGAAGGGAAAGCATGACTTCTTAAGAGACCAGAAAGGGAGAGTTTAGCCGGCGCTCCTGATGAGCAGCAAACCGTTTCTTAACATTTCAGAAGGTAGTCCTCCCATGTTTTACTTTACTGTGTACATCCTTGAACTTGCTGAACTTTCCTTATACAAGAAGGGCCCAGCCGATACCATGTTTCCCACAAGTCAGTTCTGCTGCTTTTCTCTGGTGACACAGGGATTAGACTGGACCAGGAAAGGCTATAAGATGCCAGAGGCAGGATGGACGGGACTAGAAATAGCATCAGGTTTCGCTTCGGTTCTGTTATGTGTCTAGGGGAAGATAGATGAGGCAGGATCTGGTTGCTTGTCTCCAGCGGGTGGTCACTTCAGAGAGAAGTTCAAACTTGCAGCACACAGATAAGTCAGGACAAACCGTTTGCTCAGTGACAAATGGTGGATTTCTTGAGGCCTCAAGTATCTATTGAGAAGAGGGTGGACTTGTAATGAAGAAGACACACATAACATTTAAAACTATGGAAGGGATCATGCCAGCTTTTGCTGGCAGACCCCACAGGAAGTGCCCGGCCTGGCTTCCTAAAAGAGCTGGACCCAGTGCTAGAGCTTCAGAAGGGGGAAGGGGAAGCAGCAAGCTGTAGAGGCATGAAGTCCACAGCGTGCTGGGGCAACAGAGCAGAGACTTAGTGTGGCTGCTGCATGAATGTTCATCTACAGGAGAGAATGAAGGAAGGGGGGTCAGTCACTAAGGCAGCTTCATGCGTAGCAGGCTCCAGAGCCTGACCTGTGTTCCAGAGGTATGGAGGGAGCCATTGAAGGTTTCCGAACAGAGAACCAGTATGTGAACGTTTCTATTTGGGTTCAAGGTTAGATTTGAAACATTTTTAGAAACTTGACAATAGTTTCCTCCGGCAAACTAGGATTTCCTTTTTTTTTTTTTTTTTTATTATTATTTTGAAAATAAACACTCTTCCTCCAACATCAAACAGCTTTTTAAAACACGATGTTCTAATTGATGTAGATGAAGTAATTTCAAAACACAGAGTTTAAGTTTTAGTTGTGAAACCCATAATTTTGGTGATTGGGGGAAGCACTGTCTGGCAAGAAAATAGTTGGAGGGATTTGAATGGCTTAGAATTTAAATGTCCAAAAGCAGAACTGGCCTCAAAGGAGTAAAAAATAGATTTTAATAAACTCAGCCCATTAGTGTTCATTGCTTTTAAATGCCTCTATTTTATATGGCTTACTAGGTTTGCAAACAAGTATATTGAACCAATTTTTATGAGCGCATTTGTGTGTGTGTGTGTGTGTACATGCAAGTGTGAGAGTAATGAATACCTCATGGCATAAGCAGTCCTTGATCATAAGGATTAACTGCAACAGTAATACCAAGATAAGAAAAATACTCAAGTTTCTGGGAAAGTTATTAATTTTACTTGAGAAACAAAGAACCATCATCTCACTGCGGCATGCTTGTTATGCAACCTGTGTTTGTGGCTCCGGTCATCTCTGAACCTGGAATGAACTGTACCTCGTGCTTATAGCATTCATTTGTATGGGGAGAGTATTGCTAGATGAAGCTTGGTGAGAGGTGACTGGATAGGGGATGAGATGCTGAATGGTAACAAGCATGAAATGACTTCTTTGGGTCCCCTGAGAGTGTGCGCATATCAAGCTAGCATTTCAGGAGACTGGGTGACTTACCACAACCCAAACCAGTTCCCTTCAGTCAAAATGAATAAATCCCAGGCTGTTGTGCATCTCCAATTCCAGCTGCATCCAGTGGACAGTCTCCGGTATGAGTCTACTAGAGAAGAAATTGTATAGCATGTCCTTCTGTTTCCCCGTAACTGGATAGGTGGAATTTCTTAAAATGTTTGAGTCTCTTCTTTTTCGATATTGACAAACTTATCATTACCACCTGAAATCACTATCGACCCAGTCTCATGATCTCTCCTAAAAAAAAAAAAAAAAAAAAAAAAAAAAAGAAAGAAAAAAAAACAAAGAAAAAAAATGACTGGTCACACCAAGTTTCAAAAAGTTTTATTTTTAAAAGTTTAATCTGGCATGTTTATTATCATTATTATTGATACAAGAATATTTTGGAATCTGCAGGTCTTATGAGATATGAGTGGTGGCTAATGGAAACCCCTTGGCACTCCGATCTTTCCCTATAGATCCTGAATTCCTAAAAAAAAAAAAAAACAACAACAAAAAAACAATGAGTATGTGCTACAGAAAGATGCTCATGGGACCCATAGCACTAAATCATCTGTGACAGAATGTTCTTGCAGAGTGGAGTTGCATAAATGGATCGGCAGAAATAAGTGCTTTGGCAGAACTCCTTGAGTGGGGAAGAGCACTGTTTGCTATCCTAATTAGCTCTGGGTAGCAGTCTTCCCTGATGTTGAGGAACCCAGGCTTAAGTCTCCTTAGTGGTCTGTAAGAGCTGACATATTTTTAAAATTTGTGTGTGTGTGTGTGTGTGTGTGTGTGTGTGTGTGTGTGTGTGTGTGTGTGTGTGTGTATGTGCGTGCATGTGTGCAGTCATGAACGTGCACATGAGCGCATGTATGTGTACATTCAGGAGTCAGAAGACAGCCTCAGATATGAACCTCATGAGTACAGTCCACTTCCTTTGAAATGCAGTCTCTTGTTGGACTGATTACTCAAGATTGGTTGGCCAGGGAGCCCCAGGGATCTCCCTGTCTTTGCTTCCCCAGTTCTGGCTTTTTTTTATGTGAGCTCTGGGAATCAAGCCCAAATCTTCATGCCTGTGAGATGAGCACTTGACAGTTGAGCTAGTTCCTCAGCCCAAGGGCTGCTACTCTCATTGGAAAGGGGTAAGTATGCTGTCCATCCGTGCACAGGAAGGTTACCAGTGACAGAAAGGATGCCACTGGGCCCTGGCCAATGGGAATCAGTGCTAGGACCCAGATAAGCAAGATCACCCAGCTACAGCCATCAGCTTACCCAGGACAGAGATCACCATACCCCTACAAGTTCCATTAAAGATGTGGGCAAAGAAAGCCCTGTGCTTGGCACAGAAGACTTAATTCATCTTATTCATAATGGTAAAGGCTTAAAGAGCGCACCTTGCATTTTACTCAAGAGAACTATGAAGCAAAGAAGGAAGTGCTCTCTAATGCAACCACAATAGCATTGTTTTACTTTTTAAAATTACATTTACGTGTGTGTGTGTGTGTGTGTGTGTGTGTGTGTGCAGGCATTTGAGTATGTATGTGTATGTGTGCATAGGCATGTGAGTGCATTGTGTGTGTGTGGGGGGTGCAGACATGTGTGTGGTGTGTGTGTGTGTGTGTGTAGGCATGTGAGTGCTTACTGTGTGCCACAGTCCATTTGTGAAGTTACTTCTTTCCTTTACCATGGGCATCCTGAGATCGAATTCATGTTGTCAGTCTTAGCCAGTGAGCCATCCTGCTGCCCCAGGATTGCTTTTAAAAGCTCCAAAAGCCCTGGAAAGAGCACAGGGCGAAAGGTAAAGTAATCAAGAGGAGAATGTGGAGAGAAACAAAGTCTGGGTAGACTTTCTGAGGATGACAGCCCAGCAGTGCCGACCTTAAAAGAAGTGCATAGGTTTCATTTCATTACAATTGAGTTCTTTATGCTGCCCTACATTTTCAGGGAAGCAGACTGTTACACTTCTTCATAGAAGCCACAGTCGGTGTAAATGGCCAGTAACGTGCATGGAAACAAAAAGTTTTTAAAAATTTTGATCATATAAAAATACATTTCACTTTTAGCTTATGAGTAAAACTCACCTAAATAGAGAAGGCCAACTAATAGTATCTAATTATTAGAATCCTTAGATGTTTGAAGGTGTACTGTATCCAGTGTGGGTACTTTATCAACTAGGCATAAAGGAACGTTTGAGAGTGTTGTATCTGTTTCTCTCTTTTGACTTCCAGCCTGCTGGGTGGTAACATTGCATTGACTTTGACTTTCTAATCACTTAATCTTGAATCAATGATACTGAAATTTGTGTCTTTTGTTTTTATATGTGTGTAGTGTGTGCATGAGTCCATGTTCGCGTGGGCGCACCTGTGTGTATGTAGAGGCAAGTGTCCCTCTCTACTGCTCTCCCCCTTACTTTTTGAGACAATGTCTCTCACTGAATGTGGAGCTCACTGATTCTGCCAGAGTCCCAGGGTCTGTCCTGCCTCTGTCTTCCCAGCACTAGGATCATGCATGCCCATTACCATTATGGCTTTTGTGTAGGTGCTGAGATTAGGAACTCGGGCTCTTATTCTTACATAGCAAACATTTTACCCACTGAACCATCTCCTTTATCTCTTTATAAAGATACATAATTTGAAGAGCCTGTTTAACCTACTTGAGCAGGAAATAGTCTTAAAGGACATTAACCATGAGCATCTACATTGGTATTCTTAACCACAAGTATTTATTAGTGATGTCAAAGACCATCCGACACAAATGTTTCTGTGATCACCTTGAGTCCCCTACACATTGTTGCCCTTTATGTCCCCCTCCAGTGCCATCTCATATAGAAGTGTTTCATATTTCTATCTAAAATTCCGTGTAAGTACATAAAAAACACTGAGCTCTTTTTCATTGATTTGCCATCAGAGAGGATGTCATCGACAATTCCCAAAGATAATGGTTTTTTTTCCCCTTGAGTTTTACTAATAAAAACTCATCTGTCAGAGGCACTTCTCAGCTAATCCCCTTTTTATTGAGAAGTGATTGCTAAACTTCTGCCCTTGGCTTCTGTCTTGACTTGACTGTCTACCAGGAGCATACAGCCTTTTATTTCCTGCCTTGTAAGAGAACTGAAATAGCTGCTTCCAGGATTCCTGGAGGAGCCAGTGAGGCAGTAGGTAGGAAGTCACATCCTCTATACATAATGAATGGTAACATCCATCACTCTTGTCTGTGTTCTACAATTATTGTTTTCTCCTCTTATCATCTCCTCTAATCACCTATGGACTCTGACATGATGACACACCTGTGTGAGAACACACCTGTGTGAGTAAGACGATGGATGGCTTCTGTTCCACTCCTTTGGGCCAATCTAGAAAAGAAAAGGTTATGAAAAGACAGAGCAGGTAACCCTGTGTGCATTAGCACCTGTGGAAAGATGCATATGCTCACAGTTTCATGATGAATCTTGTTTCCATTAGCCCTTTAAGACACCACAAGCTTTCCTGGGTAGCTTCTCTAGTCAACATCTGTGAAGCCCGAAACTGTGTTTAACTGTATCTTCCACCTTGCCATTCTTCACCACTGCTACAGTATGGAGAGGGGAGCAAGAGCAGAGATACATGTCTCTTCACTCTTGGGCCTTCCAAAATGGAAGGCATGGTGGAAGATGCTTCCTTCTGTCTTCTTTTGGGGAAATGCCTCTGAGTCATAAAGGAGAGAAATGGATGCTCTCCATTTTGGGGGTGACACTCTTGTTAATGTGAATAAACAGGACAGTGGGTTTCCAAAGCCAGCATCCCCACAGGCTTATGTTCCCCTTAATAGGAATCTCGTCAGTGCTATTTGGGGAGCACCCTGCCAGACAGAAAAGTTCACACAGAAAAAATTCTGCCCTTTCCTTGACATGAGATGGAAACACAAAAGGATTGCTAAAAACAATTATTAAGGATGATGATTAAACTGATATGTCTTTGCTTTCATAGCACATTAGAGGTGTGAGGTTCTTGGCATATTTATTGGCACCCTGTTATGTGTTGCATGCACATGTGGATAAGGCAGGGTAAAGCTAACAAACCAAAGGGTTACACAGTACTGCAGCATCAAACCTAACATGATGTTTCTCCTTAGAAGGATATTTCTTTCATCCCAGCTAAAGCACCATCATCATATCTCTCATCCCCTCAGTATATCTCTGGACTCTCCTTTTATAAAAGATTAGATATAATCCTCCTAAATTTAAACTAGCTAAATGCAATATGGAATCATTGTCACATGCATAAGGGGCTTTTTTCTCCTCTCTCTCTCTTTCTGTGTGTGTGTGTGTGTGTGTGTGTGTGTGTGTGTGTGTGTGTGTGTGTGTGTACATGGAGGACTAAGATTGACCAAAGCATCTTCTTCACTTTATTTACTGAGGCATAATGTCCTCTGAACCCAGAACTCCCCAGTTTGGTTAGTTTAGATAGTCAACTTGCCCAGTGGGTCCTACTTCTGCTTCTGGAGCCCGAACTTGGGTCCTCATGCTTGAAGAGCAAGGGTTTTAGCTACCAAGGCTTGTACCTCTGTGGCTCCCATGTAGCATCCCAGGGCAATTTTAAGGATTTCATGTAAGAGGGGTAGAGTAATTTGCTCATAGTAAGCATGATAGTGGTTCTTGGAATTAGTCTTTTCCTAGGAGAGTCAAATGTTGAAAATGCTTTGCCAAAATACGTTTTCTTTTGTTTTCCATCAGCCCTTCCATCTTGATTACAGGCAGCTTAAAAATAAGTCAGGCATATCTTAGTGGCCAGAAACCATGGCAATCAGGATGGAATCATTATCAAAGCAGAAAAAAAAAAGCTTTGATAAAGCTATCCAGAGAAACAGAGTCTTGAGAGCACCCACACACTTGTCTGGACTCTTATGTCACCAAATTCGATTGGATTTGAAATCACAGCTCTTGATGGAAGCCATGAAGTGTTGAACCAATTCTGAGCTCTGTTCTTCTCATATAGAAATGGTGGCCCGTCTCACAAGGTTGCCATGAGAATTAAGTTACATTAAACATGATATCCGTGAAACAGCCTACAACTGGGCCTACTTAGGAGTTGTGACTGTCATTTTAATTCATAGTCACATTCTGTTGTTTAAAGAAAACTTTCTAAAATGCATTTGTAGTTTCTGGCTTTGGAGTATCAATTTCAGGTTGCCAGACTGAGTCTTTACAAGTTCCCTGATGCTTGCTTGGGGTCATGAAGAGCTCTTTTATGTAGTTCTGTGTGACTAGTTACAAGAATCATCTTATGCTAGCCACCTTTCTGGGTTTTACTTCTTTTTCTATAAAATGACAGCAATGCGTGTCTTCTATGTGTTCACAGATGCAAGATAGCCAGAAAGTGGGCCAAACAAAACTCAGAGCAAGATTCAAATTGGGTTGGCTTTATTATTTATTTCCGCTGGATTTGAAACAGCAAAGAGGGAAACATAGCAAAGCCACTTCAAAGTAACATAACTATGAAGAACGAAGAAGTTGGAGTCAGGCAGTCTAGGGTTGGCAGCCACTTTGCAGGATGAGGGTGTATGCTTTTGGGCACACAGCACTAGCATTCTTGTCTGTGAAATGCAGGTACTGGTTTTAGCTTTGTGAGTCTGTGTGCTAAGACTCCCCAGAACTGTAACACTTAATAGTCACATTTGGGTACCCCCCCCAAAGCAAAACCCAAAACAAAACTTGTTTTTTAATGTCTTAGAATCATGGTGCTAAGGAAATGGATTCAGAAGCTGTCAGCCTGCCACTCATAAGAGTCAATGGTGTTTAAAAACTAAAACTTTAAATGCCAGGCATTTGACACCATTTGAGGTGGGAAACAATTAAAGTGGGTTAAAAACAACCTTGATTCTGGATGAAAATCACTGGTTTCTTAAACATCCTGAAGTTTACTCTGAACCTCAGTTATCTGTCTGGAATCATTGCTCCAGGGTTGCCTACGTCAGCAGTGGTTCATCAGCCAGACAGCATACAAGGCAGGGAGCACGGAGGGGGGGAACACCCCAAGTCCCCAACTACCTCTTTGGATGGCAATTTTTCCATCTGGGCTTTAGCTGCTCTTTAGTATGTGTGGAGGCAGGTTTCTAGGACTGTTCATGGTGGTAAGTTTCATCTCGTAGACTGGAATGTCATCTTGAAAGATTCTGAGGCTCAGCCTGGATCAGTGGAAAGAAAGAGTTCTGGGATTAATTAGCAATGTCTGGCATGTTTAGGTGTGGCAATACTGCTGCCCCTCCAGAGCAGGTTGGGAAGATCCCTTAGAACCTGTTCCCTCCACTGGGCAGCAGATCAAGGACTTCGGCCAGTGTTGTTTCCGGTGTCCAGAAAAAAAAAAAAAATGTTTTTCCAAGCCTCTGGCAGGTTCTATTTTATTCTCTAGGGAGGTTCATTCTAGTTAAGTGAGCAGAGAGAATGGAAGTCTGTTGATTCAGCTCCACAGTCACAAGACAGGAGCTGCAAAGTCAAGAAAGTTGGAAACTTGACCATGTAATTCCGTGGAACCTCCAATGAAGACCAGGCAAGGTTCTCCCTGGCCCAGCAAAGGCAACCACAAACCACAGATCTTGCCTGCCTCTGGCCAGAAGGTCATGGCTGCAAATTCCCTGGACACTAGGCCCTTGGTAGGCAACTAACCTTACACTCCATATCCAGTGGGCCCTACAGAATTTGCCAGTCTATTTAAAATCAAGAGTGCCTCTCAGTTATCCAGGCTGATGGGACAGAGCATCCCAGGTCTGTGTCTCTCCAGCTTTGGAATGTGATTTATGTTTTTATACTGTTGATCTGCTTTCCCGGTGATGTTTGAGCATTTCGGATTTTTTTTTTTTTTTTTAGAACAGTGGAGGGGGTGAGGAGCCCTTTTTGCAGCTAGCTCTCAGATGTCTCTGAACCTCCTCACTTGAAGCCCATGAATGTTACCATTTTTATACCTACCTTGTATTGTGTTCTTACTATGTGATCCCCGGGATCCTGGAAGCTAAGCAAAAAGAAGCATATTCAGGAGCATGTTGGGCAATATTGAGAGAAGGGGCTGAAGGCTGACCGTTGTAAAGAATCTATTAAGGACCTCACGGTGGAGTGGCCCTGACTTCCTTTGTTCCTGCTGCTTCCTGTTGTTTTCCAGTGGCTGCCCTTGAGCTCTGCATACAATTAACTTTCAATTATCCTGAATCTGATTAGTCAGTTTGCAGATTAACTAAGGGGAAGGCTCACCTGGGTCTTCGAGATGCTCTTCAACTCAGTTGCTCTTGCTGATTAATTAGTTGGTTATGGCTGATTGCCTGCCTGCCTGCCTGCTCTAGGATTCTGAAGCCCTGGGACTGGGTTTCTTACAGCAGGGGAGGGTGGTCAAGGGGCAACTTTGTCCATGACCTTTCCTGCTCTTCAGCGGGAGGTTTGCACTGGTCATGGAAAGCTCTGAATTCTCTAACCCAGTCCCTCAGAGGTTCAGACATTCCCTGGGGTCCTATGGTTGTACCTTCACCCACCTTTTGTTTTAAGCAACACACTTTCCAAATGGAGAAATTTAAGTTAACCATAATGGGGCTGTGAATTTGAAAGTTACTGCCATTAGAAATCTAATATACGGAGAGTAGGCCCAGCAAATGTTGGCTCCTCAAGATCCTGATCTACCCAAGGTGACTGTTTGAAGTGCTTGTCATTGGATATCATTGTCATCCCAGGTCACAGAAAGCTGACTATCTTTGCCTGAGACTCTATGGGGTGAGAGAGCAGACATATGTATGCTGGCCATACCTTACGCAAGGTCAGAATAAACCCTATAACCTGACTTCAAGCTCACCGCATCTTGGTTTGAACAGCAGATACCTTAAGTCTTAGGTATATCCCAAACCTTGAGAAAGTGTCCACTAAGGATTTAGGTCTGTGGATCACAAAGAAAGAGGGGATATGTATATATCATGTTTGATGGGGTTCAGTTAGTTGCCCTTAGTGCTTACCTAGCATTCACTGGAGAACCTGACATGTCTCCTCTGGGTTCTCATTCTGTTTCCCATACCTTTGCGCCATGACTTCAGCATCCATCACCTCTTTCTAGTGAGGCCCACGGGTTTCTTTGGTCCTTCGTGTTTTCCCAGGGCTTTCAGTGTGTATGTACAGTCTAGAGATCACATTTTATTAACACAAAGAAATCTGCTTGGGCTGCCTGGTTTTGCAGTCACGTGGAGAGAAATGTGTTTCTTTGGTCCGCCAGCCTGCAGCTCTCTGTGCAAAATACAGCAGAGAGCTGGGCACGGGGCCAAGCTTACATTTCACTTCAGAACACACTTTCGAATCACTCCTTGGCAGAACATCCCTGGCGGTGTCTATTTGGGGAGTAAGTTAGAAAAGTGTTGTTTTTCTCTTATGAGTGTGTCAGGAGATAGGACCTTTAGAACATGTTTTGCTTTTCCTGCCCTCACATCTTCAGGGTGCCCAGATATCTATATGATCCAGCAAAAGGCAATAACAGCAGGAGAAAGAAAAGCCCCCCTTTGTCCCTGGCTGCCCTGCAAAATCAGTAAACACAGCCAGCATTGGTTGGGATGGAGAAACTTGGGCCAGGATCATAACATCAAGAGCTAAGTTCTGCAACTCCGGGGGTAAGGGAGCTCCTTTCCCAGATAAAACAACATCGTTGTCCAAATCTTTCATTCCAAAAGATCTGAGACTTCCCTAGGGTTGGCCCTCAGCCAGCCAGCGAAGGAAGGAACTCCAGCAAGCCTTTGGGATGGTGAGTGCTAGGAAAATAGACAAGTAGACCTCTTCCATCCCCTTCTCCCCCCCTCTCTATTTGTATTTCTTTTCCCCTGTTGCTCCAAATCACTCCACAGACCCCACCTGCTCTATACTGTTCCTTTCCCATCTCTGTATTCTCCAGGACCATGTTCACTGTTCTGCCTTCCATAAAACAAAATGCCTAACTTCAAAAATGAGCAATCAGAAGAAAAGGAAGTTTAATTTGGGTAACCTTCCCCCATTGCCTCTTGCTCTTGTAAAGTGATGACCTGAATAAAGCCTAAGTTGAGTCTGAACAGTGAAGTTGCTTTTGAAATTTTAAATCTCCTTTAAAAAGATTTTGCTGGCATTGTATGGCCCTCTCCATTCCCTCATGAGCTATATCCCTCTCATGAAAGGAAACTCTGTCTTTGCCATCACCCCCACCTAGAAGCTACATAAGGATTTCTCAAGGGCCAAGCCTTGCTCTGATTCTAGCATTTGAAACTTGAGAAGGCTGAACTTTCTGTTAGTACTGTGTGGCCAGGTAACAACTAATGGGGGCAGAGAGAACCTTCCCTGGCAGATGCATGTGCCTGTCTGCTGTTTCATTGGCCAAGTAGCCAATGGGAGGCCCCTGCCCCTTGTAGAGGATGCCTAGACTCTCAGAGCCAGGCTGCAGCTGGTCAGCTCCTGGTGAAGCCTTTGCTTTCTTTGCAATGACAGGACCCATCCACCTGCCTGGAAACCTGTTGGTAATTAGCTTTAAAAATAATGCCAAGTTCACACCTGGCTGCTGGGTGCATTAACTCAGTGGGGTGGGAAGAGAGTGCTATTTCACAGAAGAAATGCCATAGCCTTCACGTCAGTTATTCCAGGTAGGGTTATTTAAATCAGATTATCAGAGAGATGAAGTCACCTTGCACCTTCCAAGAGATCTTCTGAAAGTGTTGAAGAATCGTGGAAGTTCAGAAATCTATTCAGGGCTATGCCCCCTTCTCTTCATATATGAGACAGGGACATTTTTAAATCTTAGTTTCTTTCTGGAGGAGACCGGAGATTGAACCATGGCTTCATAGGTTCTAAGCATACACTTTACCACTGAGATGCACCCTCAAACCCATCATTGGTGGGGGGGAGGAAGAGAGGGGGAAAGAGGACGGAGGGTTAGTCACTTGTCAACATCAATGTCAATTCTCCACTGTGAATGGTAAATGAATACCTGGCTAGTTACTATTTGCCACCTTAGAAAAGACCATTGACCTCTACCTCACTTAGGGAGTGTTTGGGGGATATGACTTCATTTTGCAAATAGCAGTGTATAACTTTGGAATGTTGTAACAATAGGACAATTATTATTCAGACTGTTCTAGACTAAGGGAATCAGTCATCATGTTGTGGGGCTGGATTGTGGCCACTCCCCTCACCGGTTTTAACCTTGTAGGATTTTTGCCTTTTTCTGAAAAAAAAAAAAATTGATCTTCTAGGCTCCCGCAGGTCTCTGTACTAACAATAGGATCTTGACAATATTTCGACTGGGTTTTTTTTTTTTTTTTTTTGTCACTAACATCTTGGCTTGTGTTTTCCACACCAGAATTGGTAGCCACAAATCATTAGATGAATGAGTGAATGAATGATGTATCAAAGACCAACCCTACTTTTGTTAGAAATGGCTTGAAATAGGTTTTGTGTTGGCAGAATTTGTTTCCAACATGGTAGGTGTTTACAAAAAAATCTTGATGGCGCAGTGAGCCACTGGGTACATCTTAGCCAGTGGGTCTTGGAGGAGGTCAAAAGTAGTCTCCTGCGGCTGATGCGGTGACAGATCCTAGGCTTCCTCATGCATGACACTTTCATGATCTGCTTTTCTTAAGTGTCATCTTCTGGTTGATTGTATGAACAGGCAGGAATGAAGAGGCCTTTGAGAGCAGAGAATTTAGATGCTTGCAAATCTAGGTAGATATCAAACTTTAGTTCTCTGCCCTTACAGAGACATGTCTGGAAGTCAGCTGCTTCATCTACATGTGCCAAGATCTCCTGTTAAAAGTTCTTAGAACCTACTCACCGTTCTTAGGTGGGATTTAACTGGGTAAGTAGACAGAGTCCAAGTGGGTTGAGAGAAGAAGATGGACTTTAAAAAAAAAAAAAATAAGAACTGTCCACCAAGGGCTAAGAAAATGGCTTACTCGGTAAAGTGCTTGTTTTACAAGCATTAGAACCTGAGTTCAAATCCCCTAATTCCCACATAAAAAGCTGATGCTGTCCCTTACACTTGAGCATGCGTGCACACGCGCACACACATCATCATCATCAAGTTGCATTTCTTTGATATAATAGATAAAGGCAAGCGCTTCTCTGTAGACAGGCTAGTTGTAGCTTCTTCATATGTAGGATTTGACTGGCTTATGAAATATCAAGTCTCTCTATACCAGCCAATAGCTGATACTGAAACAGACATGGCCAGAGCTGAAGAGAATGAAGCACATCACAGTTAGCTGCAGCCACCTACCTACAGTGCCATCACCATTAGCTGCAGCCACCTACCTACAGTGCCATCACCATTAGCTGCAGTCACCTACCTACAGTGCCGTCACCATTAGCTGCAGTCACCTACCTACAGTGCCATCACCATTAGCTGCAGTCACCTACCTACAGTGCCATCACCATTAGCTGCAGCCACCTACCTACAGTGCCGTCACCATTAGCTGCAGTCACCTACCTACAGTGCCATCACCATTAGCTGCAGCCACCTACCTACAGTGCCGTCACCATTAGCTGCAGCCACCTACCTACAGTGCCGTCACCATTAGCTGCAGCCACCTACCTACAGTGCCATCACCATTAGCTGCAGCCACCTGCCTACAGCACCATCACCCTAGGTTAGCTGCTTCTCTCTGATGCCCTCAGTACTTCCTGTATCCGTTCTGAGTCTGCCATCTCATCTCATGTCTCCATGCCAGGAATGAAATGTGACTCTCTGGTGGCAGCTGGGTCATTCATCCTTCCCACATTCACCATGCCTCTTGGTTCATCCACATGTTGAGGAGAGGAATAGCCATCTTACCTTCCAGGTTGAGACAGCAGAGTTCTTTAGGCAGAGGTAACTACATAACGTTATCCACTGACTTTTATAATCACCTGGGAATCTAACTACCACAGGTCAGGCCTTAAGAGTGTTTGTTTTCATGAAAAAGTGTTTCATTTTTAAGACCAAACTGCAATGATTCCTCACCTGTTTCCCTGAGTTTTAATCTTTCCTAGTCCTTCTATTTTATCATGAAACACACCCGATTTTAGCCTAGTTGGTGGAATTCTGCATTCCCTTTGTTTATACTGTGTCAGGGAGCAAGAGATTGATTGGCCTGGACTCCTTTTGTGCTCCATTCTGGGATACAGAGAGGTTATATCTTGAACAACAGGAAGAGACCCCCTGTCTCAGCCAGACAGAGAAGCATACATATAAACAAGCAGAGCTACCTTAACAGAAGGGCTCAGTGCAGACTCAAGACACAAGAGCAGCTTCGCCAAGTGTCCTTCGGATGGTTGTGGAGGGACCATTGAGTATGGCAGCTGTTCTAGGCAATAGCCTGTCATGATTGTGCTAGGGGGACAGAGCTTTCCTTTGCTTTATGCCTGAGAGATCCTTACTCTGGCAAGAAACTTTGTACCCTCGATTCCACATTTCCACCTTCTATCAGGCAGGAAGCAGACAAGAAACAGCTCCCTAGTTACCAACCCTTTCTTTTGTGCCTATGATAGTTTGAGCACCAGGTTACACTATTTATATGTGTTATCTCATTAAACTCCAAAGCCACCCCTGGGTATTACTAGTGTTAGCGTTAGAGTGGTACTGTTATTGCTGTCCCTTTACAGATGAGATGAGACCCAGAGAAAGTGAACAGAATGGTACAGAGAGCAGCTAGCTGGCAGGGCTCTCTGGGAGAAGATGCGGTGCCACCATCTGGCACTTGGGCTCTATGTTAGGTCACTGCAGCATCTTCCACTATTCAGGAGAAGGTTCTTTGCCCGCAGGAAATAGCAGAATGTCAGCAGCCATCAATGCACCTGTGCCCATGGTATGATATGGTGGGCTATGTGGTTCTGGGATCCTGAATATAGAAGGACAGAAGAGAAAAAGATGTTCTGATCTGGTAGCATCTCTCAAGTCCTTGGCTCTCTTTAGCCAGCCACCAGGGAATCTAATTTTAAAGGACAGCCAGACCAGCTTGCAAAACACAAGGTTTATGTTTAAATCATGAAGATACAGTTTAAAAGTGAATTCTGTGCTTTTGTATGACTTGCAAAACCTCAGTTCCTTCTGACATAATAGCAGCAGAGATGTACCCAGGATGAAGAACTCGGCTGTCAAGCAATATGGAGGAATGGCTGAGAGTTAAGGACATGGAATGACATTGGGCATCTGAGGCCACTGGTACCCAGCTCTCAGCATAGTCCAAGTCACAACCCACACTGTACAGTGCAAGCAAAAGATATGCCCAAATAGTCAAGACAGCCTCCATCTTTCATGAATAGGGTTCTCTTGTATAGACACATGCATATATGTTTAGTGAGACACATGCATGAATACCTGATGATGGTGGGCATCAGCTATGAATTTATCCCTCACTGAGATGTGGGGGGGAAGGTAGAAGCACTTTTCCAGTATTCCTGGAATACTGTCCAGGAATCTATTTCCCCACGACACACCCAGTGAGGGTTCTTTCCAGATACACACGAAGGATGTAACCTCTTCAGAGATGCTTACGGGAGGCAGCACAAGGCATGTTTCCTCCTTCCTGTGTGTAAGGCAAGTTGTATGAGTGAGTGAGTCTTCAACAACTCACAATGCAAAAATAGCTCTGCCTGTGAGGATGTGGCCTCTTTTCCCTGAGTGTGGACCAGATGTCAGGCTGCCTGGTGAGCACTCAAGGAATGTGACAGCTTCCTTCTGCAGGGCTTCACTGCTTCTCTCCAGATGGAAGCCTCCATTCCCATGTGGTTTTCAGATCTGAAAAACAAGACCTGAGAAGGATAGTTCAGGAGTCTTGCCCTTTATCAAAAGCCTGTGTGTAGATATGGATTTTATGGATTACCTGCAAGTCAGAGGCGTGGCCATGACATCACTTCCCCAGTTGTTTAGTGACAATAAAAATGAATGGAAGCCTATAGCCTATGGATATTCATTTCGAGCTGCTTCTACTTATTTTTGATCTCACATTATTCAGAGCCAATGATTTACCATGCACGGAGTTCAATGTCTATGGTTGAGATCTAAGGAAGATGTCATCCTTTGAACTGCTAAAGCTTATGAGCTGCAAAAAAGATAAATACTTGTGATTGGAGTGTGATAAGAGGTGGAAGGGGATATATGAGTGATCATCTCTGCACAGGTAGAGGCGGGAGTAGCAGAGCCGATCTTCAGTTCCACCCTTAGTACCTTGAAGAATAAGCAAAAACAGTATCAGTAGACAGGAAGGATTTCTGACTTAGTGAGTTTTACAGGACTTAATGAGTTTTTCCTAGCAGGCAAGCCATTTGTAGGGAAAATAGCAAGTCCGCACCAGTGAATCACAGGCAAGAACTATTCCGAGTATTATAGGACAGAGGACGTGGATCAGGAAAGAAACGGAGGAAAAAACCAAATATGAAAGTGGTGGTTAATACTCAACCTGACTGAATCTCCTTACTCTTCCCAGATGAAGGAAGAGCTTGTGGCACAGTGTGGGGCCTACGTCAGCACCCCCAGGGCGCCATTGCATGCGTCTCAAACATGGTGTGTTCAAAGAAGATGTTGGGAGATTAGAGGCGGCATAATTGATATGATTTAGAAGTTGCTGTGACAACGCTCCCACTTCCAGAAAGTCAGTGTGTGTGGGAAGGCAGGCAAGCTTGTGGCTTTTGCCCTGGACTATCCTTTGCCTTGCTATCACCTGCTCTGGGCCAAAGGTCTAGCCAAATTCAAAAGGACAAGTGCCCCACGTGGCTCATTTGCAGCCAGTCTTTGTGAAACTGACCCTGGAATAAGATAAGGAGGTCGTCGTTAGCAAAGCAGCAAAACAGCTGGAAGCTTCTAGGGAAGCAAGCAGTCAGGGAGAGGGAAGCTGAGCTGGTTTACCAACTCTTTAGAAAACATCTCCCCATATTGGATAATGTAGCCTGTGGATTTCCATGAAAAACATAAATGGATATGACCTCCATGAGTGTAAACTGCCTTTGTTATAAGCAGTAGCACAGAACGCTTTGGGGACAGGAGTAAAATAGACTTTGGAGTGGTAGAAAGATTTGGGTTAATGAAAAATTGTCTGTGAGATGTTTCAAAGACCTCAGTGCTTGCCTCTGTGGGGCCACCTTCTGGCAAATCATTGTATCACGTGGTTGGAGGCAAGTTTTGGTTGCAAGCCCCTGAAATAGGCGCCTTTGGTCACTTTGGTAATAATTCATTACTTTGACCTCTCAGGAGAATTCTGAGTGGCAGTTCTTGACATTCTTTTTTTTTTTTTTATTTTACATGTTTCATTACAAAAGTACTGCCAGATCATTCTTAAAGTCAGAACTGTATAGCAATATAGCTAAGTTCTTACAGCCTATTTCCGGTTGGCTTCTAGCAGTCTCTTGCATGCTCTTGAGATTTCCTTTGCCTTTGTTAGCATATACATATCTATGTGTGTGGGTGTGTGTACATTGGGGACATAAAATATACATATATATTTATATATAAATACACACACATTTATATGTACCTGGCACACGCTGTTGCACAACTTGCCTTTTTAATATCTGTTGGAGAACTATCCATATTAGCACATATAGATCTGCCAGCTGCATGGAATCCCGTTGTCTGGGTGTTCTATGGTTCATCGTTGCCTCTAGGCATCTAGATCAGTTTCTTCCACAGATGCTATCATTTGCGTTTGTGGTAGGCCTAAACTTTAATTCCTAGATGTGGAAATGCTGGATCGAAATGTGTAGGCTCCAGGGGAACGGAACCAATTCGCACTCCCACTAGAAGCGTGTAAGAAAGCTATTTCCTCTGTCATTGGAAAGAGAAATAAGAGAGCCCAGGCCATGTTTTCCGATCTGATTGAATTGGGAGGGGTGCTGGACGCCAGTGTTACCTCAGTGTTCCTAAGAGCCTCATAGGTGAATCTCTTAACACGGCGGAGAATATGGGTCACAGGCAGAGAGTAAGGATAAGTACTTTGTCATGTCCTTTGAGATCCAAAAAGCGAGACCTCATGCACTATTAGGGGTTGGGAGAAACAGAACGATGTATTTCTTCTGAAATTTCCACTAAGCAAGTGGGACATATCATTAAATGAATTCCTATCTAAAACCATGGTATATGGAAGCAACAAGGACCAGAGAAATGCCACCCAGGTTCTGTTGGATACTTTTTTCTTGTCTTGCAACTGTTTAGTTACAATGCATTTTTTCTTTGTATAGGCTCTTTGAAAAAAAGTTACGGCCTCAGATTCTTTAGGAATTAATTTGTAGATATTAAAAGTTAACACTGTTTGCTTTTGCCACCATACGAAGTGTCCCGAGTTGGTGTGAAGCTGGCCATCTTCAGAAATTCAGTTTCTTCTTTCTCTTGCTTAGGTAATACTCGAAGCTTTGAGAGGCACAGAAACTGTCAGCAGCCACCTGAAGACTCACACTAGTTACTGTCCTCTGTGCAGCCTGTTCCAGACAGACATCACCGCCCTGCAGCTCTTTGATCCTGGCCTTTGAGGCTGTGCCATCTCATTCTCTCCTGGGAGTCTCTGTCCTCCGAGCGGCTCTGCAGCCCCCACCCGCTCACACTCTTCCTCAGAGTGCACACTTTGCTAACACAGACACAAACAGAGAGCGAGAGGGAGAGACAGAGAGAGACAGAGACAGAGAGATAGAGACAGAGACAGACAGGGACCATTTGTCTTCACATAATAGCGTTTTCTTTCTTTCCTTCCTCCTTTCTTCCTTCCCTCCCTCCCTCCCTCCCTCCCTCCCTTTCTTCCTTTCTCTCTCTCCGTTAAAACCCAGAGCATCATACATGGCAGATAAGCCCTTTCCTTTGTCACTGAGCTCTATCACATGCACAATTTCATTATTACGTTTTTTGGAAACAGGTCTTCACCAAGTTGCCCAGGCTGGCCTTAAGCTTGTTATGTGGCTCAACCTGGCCTTCAGCTTCTGATCCTCCTGCTTCAGACTTCTGAATAGCTGGTGTTAAAGGCAGGAGCCACCATGTTCAGCTTATTTTATTTTCGTTCTGAGGGGACTTCCTCCTGCCCACTCCTAACCAAGGTGCTCCTAGTGTTCTATTTTCCTGTTTGTTATTGTGAGAAACCTCTCCAAAAGCAACTTCGGGGAAGAAAGGGTTTATTTAGCTTATAATTTCAAGTTTTAGACCATCACTGCAAGAAAGTCAAGACTCAAATTTCCGGCATCCTAGGCACAGCCAGCAGCAGAAAGAGAATAAACATGTGGATCCTTGCTTGCCCACCTGATTCATCTCGCATTCTCCTGCCTTATATAGCTCAGGACCCCCTGCCTAGGGAAGTGCACTGTGCGTTCATACTGGGTGTTTTCTACATGAATTAACCATCAACCTGTTATGTTATTATATCACATCTGCCCGGTGTGGCTGATAAACGGCGATGGATGGAGAGAGGCCCCATGCCCCATGTGGACACAGTGAAAGGCAGCACAGCAGAGGACACTTAGACTGGGTCCATGTGGAGGGACTTTATTATTATGAAGAGAGGGAGAAGAGATAGACGGAGAAAGGGGAGAGGGAGAGGGAAAGAGAGGGAGGGGGTTGAGCAACGCACCCCCTGGCCCTAGTCATTCCTAGTCAACACGCTGAAATGACAAAGGGATCCAGAGGCTCTAAGGCCTTTGTGATCATGGAAATGTTGCAGAAGGCTAAGAGGCTTCTTTTGGGTGCACAGTCCTGGTGGGCATGGGCTAGAGGATCTGAGAGGGAGCCATACCGCTGATGATCCACCACAGCTCAGGGATGACTCAGTGCTAAGTTTTTGTTTACCAAGAAGCACACCTTGCATCTGTGAAAGAGAAAATCAGGTTTTGTCCCATGAAGATTTCTGCACAGACTGCATTATGCAGAAGCCAGATGGGTTCAGTTTGGCTAATCTTAGTGCAAGTTGGGAAATTTCAACTGAAATAACACATTTCTAAGAAATTGTCTGGTGTGGAATTTTGTCCTCATGTATGTATAAAAGAGCGGCATGGCTATAGGGCAATGCGATATGCTTAGGTGCATGTATGAGGATTTGCCTGTACCCCCTTCCTACTTACTGTCATATTAAGAAGAGATTAAGAAGCTCCCTCATTTTTTATTCAGATTTTTTAAACACACCAGCACTGTTCTCTCTCCCCTCCCTCTTCCTAGTCCTCCATCAAGTCTGCATTCATTCTTCAGAGAGGGTAAGGACTCCCAGGGTGAGTCAATGCAGTCTGGAATATCCAAGCCCCTCCCCCAGTATCAAGGCTGAACAAGGTGTTCCTCTGTAGGGAATGGGCTCCAAGAAACCAGTTCATTCACTAGGAATAAATTCTGGTCCTACAAACTGACCACACCATTTGGTTGTCATCCATATGCAGATTCCCCAGTTCCAGTTATCATTTCTGAATTAGTGAGCTCCCAACAGCTAGGGTCAGCTGTCTCTGTGGGTCTCCCCATCATGATCTTGACCCCTTTGCTCATATAGTCTCTCTTCCCTCTCTTCGATTGGACCGGGAACTTGACCCAGTGCTTAGCTGTGGATCTCTGCATCTGCTTCCAACAGTTGTTGGATGAATGTTCTATAACAACAATTAGGGCGGTCATCGATTTGATTATAGGGGAGGGCCAGTTTCGTCACCCTCTCCACTATTGCTTTGAGTCTTAGCTGGGATCATCTTTGTGGAAGCTCCCTCATTTTTTCCTGCTTGCTGTATCAATGGCTGTTAAACAGTTTTTCTCTCATGAAAGATCTGAATTTATTTAAAAAGTCCAAGAAGCCTTTTCTTCAAACCTTAGCTTGCATCTGAATGTAAAACTCAGATATATCCTTCATGACTGTTGATTCCGATATAGGTATCTGTAATATACCTGGGGCTCTAATAGTATTCTCTCTCCTACTGCCTCAGGGACTGATGATGGAGCTGTAGTGTGACATCTTCCCTGCTCTGAAGAAATCGTTTCTCTAGGTACATATCAGCACAGAAGACTTTGGCATTGACCACATCCGACCCTAACCTGACCATCAATGAGTGCAAAAGCTGGTAGCGTTGGAGATGGTTCACCTTGAGATCTTGGAAACATAAAATCATTTCATTTAGGCCACCAGGTGACTCTGTGGAATTAACTCGATTTGTTCTCTGAGATCCATATTTCTGACAAAGCAAAACACCACCCCCTACTCCCGGAAGTCCCACCACTTAACAATGCATGCTCCATAATCTTTCAGAATTATCAATGGCAAATATATAGAGAGGGCATGACCTTTGTTCTGTGATGTTTTCACAGACTGTGGGGAGGAAGTCCCTGGTAGTAGACCATAGATGATGTCTCTCCAGGCATTTTACCTGCCAGTCTTTCTCCTTCCATATCACATCATTCTCAGACCTAGATATAGAAACGCACAGAAAGCTTTAGGCCACAGGTTTACTAGACAGTAGAAGGAGGTAGCTTTATCAACCTAGGTTTGTCAGCCTATTAGTATGCTCTTATGAGTACTGCTCTGAATTTTCCCACAGAGATTCAGACACCTTACATCTCAAGACATGTGAGGGCCCCATTGTTCCTGCCTCATGCAGGAGCCCTGTGAGTGTTGCTTGAAGGAAATTGTCTGCCAATAGCTGCGTGTATTAATGATATCTTTGATGGTGTTGGGCATGTGGGAGTGGAGGTGTAGGAAGAAAGGACTTTGGAGTTAGCCTTAACTTTGAATATAGCTTCTTTCAACTCACCATTTTAAGCTCTAGCAAAGGACTTAATTTGTTCACTTGTATTGTTTATCTGTTTGGTTAGTTTAGTTTTTAAATTAAAGATGGAATCTGGCTAGTAGTCCAGACAGATCACCCTCTGCCTCTACTTCCCAGGGCTGCATTACAGGTGTGCATCTCTATACTCAGCTTGTACTGTTTCTTCCTTGTTTAAGGGAGGTGATATGGTAGCTGCTTGATGCGAAGGCATAGTAACTGCTCATGAGTGATCAATAGTATTGTCAAGGGAATCTCTCTTTGGTCAATCTCATTTCTGTTTTGTGAAAAAACTGGGCAGCCTTTTCTAAGTAGCCTGCCCTGAGTCCCCTCTTCTGATGGCCCCTAAAGGGTCAATGTTCCTTCCTTGAGATCTCTTCTTTGACTTTCTTGTTGCTGTCTGTTTTCTCCCAGAGAGGCTTCAAGATCAGCACATCTGTAACTGGTTAACATAGCTCTTCAGACATCCGAATCTACCCAGAAAACTGAGGTGCATGTTCTCAAGGCATCTGTAGGCAAATGGGCCACCAGACTCCTCCTCTCCCTCTGAATGTATTCACTTTGCCTGTTCCCTCATCAGTGAAAATACCTCTTATTCCAATATCCACATTAATGTCACCCTCTCCTCCTCTTCCCATTCAGTTGGCTAAACCCACGCTTATCCCACCCACCACATCAGTGACAAGTCTTCTCACCCAGGTGTGTGCAGACCTTCACCCATTCTGGTTCTCTCTCTAACCCTGCCTCCATGCAATCGCCACATCCATCTTCCAGAAAAGAACCATACACATGCTGTTCTTCTGATCTTCTCCCCAGCTGGGTCCCATTTCCTGGATGGTAAAATCTCTAACTGTTCCTTGCTTTCCATCTGTATTCCTGGGCCCTGAGCTCCAGCTGTTCCCCAACTGGTATACGACTTCTGTGTCTGGACTCTTCATGTGTTTGGTCCCTCTTTCCTCAATCTTCATATCTTCATTCTCTGGCCAGTTTCCAGACTCGGCCCAGCACAGATGCCAGTTCCCTTTGAAAAGTATTTCCTAATGTCCTGTACTCCCTCCAAAGAGAGAGATTAACAACCAACGTTCCCATTGTAACCTTTGGCTCTTTGGACAAAGTTCTTTCAATCACTTAACGCTCTGTATTCTAGTCATCTGTGTACTTACCAGTCTCCACAACCAGATTGCATGTTCCTCGAGTTTACATTTCCTTATTATATTCTCAGGACCCAGTCCACAATAGGCACCCAATAAAAGTAGTTAAAGCAAACACATATTTTAATTCTTATTTTAAATCTTTGCTACTTTCCTGTATGAGGCATGGCTATGGTCTTGTCTGAAAAGATTTAAAGTCACATTTGACTACTGGTAATGACTTAAAAGGCATCAGTCAATTAATATGATAGCAACTCCAGGCTGGCATATGTTAAGTTCAAAATGGCATAGAGAGATCAGTTTGCCCTAATTTCAACTAACTTCCTCATAGTTCAGGGGAGGTGAAGGATTGGGATCAGGGCTTATTAGGTGATAGGTCAGAGGAAGCTGGGGAGATGTAAGACACAAGAGCTCAAAGGCAAGACGACAGTATGGCTTGGGTAGATTGTCCAAGGCAGGGGCGACATGCCTCACCACGGAGATTATTCACCATCAAAGGGCTGGGACTGAGAGGCACTGAAAAATTAACTATAGGCTGCTTTTGGTCATGGTGAAGATGTTCCATTGGAATAACAGATGGCAGAAAGACCAGGTACAAATACAGCTTGGTTGTCCAAGTCCTGTGTGAACGAGCCTGCATCTAGCCCATTACAAGGGTCCAAAACACAAAAGGCACACTATAATGGACTCCCTATTTCTCCACCCAGAAGGAGCCTTGGTCATCCTCTCAACCATTTATCTCATTATATCATGTGAGTGCAAACTGAGGCTCAGGGACTTGCCCCAAGGTCCCATAACTGAGAAGAAGGTCCTTAGAGTCCAGACCATGGCACATTTTTTCATTCTGCCTGGGAGTAAATGGTTAAAGTTTAAAGCTGGACAGCATTGAGAAATATCCAATTTCCAGGTATGTGGAGCCCTGCAGGAAGGGTAAAGGTCAGCAGAAGCTGGAGGTGATCTGGGCTTGAGCACATCCAGGCTGAGTGAGGCTGGAGGCACTGACTGGCAGGCCACAGGTCATTTAGTTCTCTGTGTGAACTTCAGTGCAGGGGAGTTGCAGAGAGCCCTTGGACAGAAGCCAAGACAAGGAAGTTCAGGAAAAAGCAGTTACTTGCGGGTGCCAAACTTGGTGCCTGGTGAAGGGGAAAATTTGTGGCTCTCCTTGAGACGCCACAGACACACCTAAATGCTATTCATGTTATCCAGAAGTTGATGTTTCAAACAATCCTGTTTTCCTTCCTCTGTTTTGCTTACTTTGGGCTTGGGGTAGGGATAGGGCATGGGTGTCACTGTGGAGAGTGTGGGCCTTTTGTTTGCAGTTAGGTCCTAGGTTCAGGGTGGACCAGAGCAAACACTGTCTCTTTCTTTGCTGTCTTGCCCCACTGTCCCCTTCTAAATCCAAACCAAAATTTGCACGTAGCCCAAAGGAAAACCATCAGTGTCATAACTAACCCTGGCAGCACTTTGTAAACCAAAGGTTTCAAATGGCTAGGCCTGCACATTTCCACCTACTCCAGCGATTAAAGAGTCTCCCGGGACCTAGGCGATGCTGATGCTAGTGGTGGGTATCGCTGTTGAAAACGGGAAGAGCCGCTTTCTGAAAATAGACTGCAGGTATGGGACAGCTCGTTTCCTGGCTCGATAAGGAGGTCGGCTGTCCTAAGGGGAGTCAGGTAGAGTGCTTACTGGCTCAATTTCTCTAGCAGTAAAATATACCCATTTAGTCCTACCCACTTCACAAGGTTGGCAGAAGGGCAGAATGAGGTCATACATGGGCAGCATATATCCAAAAAGGTTTAGGTGTTCGTGTTGAAAGCAGAAGCCCTCTCCTCTTGTTCCGTGGAGACCACCATCACCTTGCATACCACCAGGGGCTCTGAAGGTTGACTGTATTGTCTCCATTTTTCTCATTCCCCTGGACCCTGGGACCTATCCTTTATTATGTGGCATTGTTTAAGGGCAGCTTGAGGTGGCCATTCTTTACTACACCTCTGTCACCGCAGCAGCCTTAGGAGGAGGGATCTGGCTGTTCCCTTTCAGAAGGACTGCTATTATGCCAAACAGTTTACAGAGTTTGAGCCAGCCGGCAATTGGCTACTTGACCTCATCTTCCATTCCCCAGGACTTAATCCCACCCACTCATTCTTCACAAGTACAGAAAAATCTGGGAAACAACTCCCATTTCTGTGTAGTTCCAAATATTGTTGGGGGGAGTGTGGGGCAGAAAAGAGATATGGAACAGGGGCGGGCATTGTTTCCCATCCCATCCAAGGCATCTGTATCCAGTTTTAGGGCTTCAGAGCTACAAGATGCCAAGTGGAACTCATGCTGGTACTCAGTACTGCTGGCACCATGAGTTTGTTAGTGCCCTCCTGAAGTGCTGTCACACCTATAGAAAACCCATAGAGCCATAAATGCTGAGTTCTGCCACTCTGTATTGCCCCTCCCAGGTCTGTGAAAGGTTCTCAGCCTAGGGAAGAGCAGGTAGAGGGTGCTCTGTTGCCCTCTTCTTCACGATAAAACTGGGGAGACTTAGGGCAGCCACACACACTCTGACCTCTAGTTAAAACATCTGTTCCCTCCTCGCCCGACTGGCTTCTGCCAGGCTGTGGTTGTGAGCTCTGGTCCCACTGCTCAGCGGGTTCAAGAAGGCAGATTTTGCTGACAGCTCTGGCAAGAGTCCTGGTGACAAACACCCTTGGAATGAGAGGCCTTGCTAATCCTCCGGGCCAAGCTCCTGCCAAGTTAGAAGCTGCCGAGTCAAGTCAGGGCCACTTTGAGTACTGATACACAGCCTCAGGACAAAGTGCTTGTCCTGGACATGGGGTCACACTTGGTGGTTTCTAACAGGCTTAGCAAGGCTAGGGCTGGAAGAAGTGGGTGCCAGGGGCATGTCAGGAGAGAGGTTCAGACCTCAGACCTACTCAGGGCTTTTTCTCTTTCTGTGTGTTTGGAGTTCCAGGTGAGATAAGCAGGATTGTCTGCCACCCTCTTCACAGGTGACAAGATAGGACTCTTCAGGGTAGACTGGACCCATGCATGAGAGCTCTGAGGGTGTAAAGCCCTGTTCTGTCTGTATTTCTGATAAGCAATGCTCCCTCCTCTAGGATAGGTCCCAGAGAATGGTCCTAGGCATACGTGAGAGCCTCAGAATAGTGTTCTACCTACACTAATTGTCATGCTCATCAGAAAATGTATAAATATAAAACACTTCTTCCCCATGAAGTGACCTGTAAGCCAACACTTTGTTTATAGTTGTATGCTGTTCAGAAATCCTGTCCCCTCAGGAGTGGAGTTCCTGGCTTACATAGAGGTTCCTACATACACTGATGTGAGGGACCACAGAGGCAGGTGTGCTAGTCCCATGGGTTAATGGTTGTCTTGACAAATATGGCTTCACTCTCTGTACAAGATCATTATTCTGAAACCGGAGCAGAAAGGAGATGGAGTGATAACACAGGGAGGGAAGGAGGGAGGGAGGGGAGGAGGGAGGGAGGGAGGGGAGGAGGGAGGGGAGGAGGGAGGGAGGAGCAGAGGTGGAAACCCCACTTTCCTGGGGCTTGTGTGCGTGATGGAAGGAAGGCTATACTTGTCTCTTTGGGTTACCGACTCTTGTCCAGGGGCCCTTGGGCTGGAGATGGGATCTGAAGAGACCTCTCTTTCTCATGCTGCCCATGAGAGGCAGGGTAAAGGAGAGGTGAGGTATACATTTAGGGTCTGGCCGTCTGGTGGGAGTCCCAACTGACTTGAGTGACTTAATGTAAGTGGTCTCATCCCTGTGGCCTCTTCCTTCCTCTTCTGTAAGACATGTGTGAGACAGTGTTCCCTGAGCAGGGCAAGCGGATGATTCAATATAGTTCTGTTGAGAG
Source organism: Phyllotis vaccarum (assembly GCA_033318265.1). NCBI lineage: Eukaryota > Metazoa > Chordata > Mammalia > Rodentia > Cricetidae > Phyllotis > Phyllotis vaccarum. The sequence continues at coordinate 31,309,176 of JARWLC010000008.1, forward strand.
AATTGCTAGCCCAGTCATGATGCAGAGCCACCCCTAGTTTTCCCTAGAGGCAGGACTAGGCTTCATGGCCCTAAAGATACATCTGCCTGTGTCAGAGTGAAGAGGAGGGGAATCTGACTCCATTACTGGGTATGCCTGGCAAATGGCACAGCGCTTCAGAGCTGATTCCGTTCCTCTATTTTTCGCTGTCCTTTATTTCCACATCTAGAGATGGGGATCCTCATGATTCTGCCCTCAGAGAACTAAGGAGAAGATTAAACATGATCTTTTTGAAAAGCCTGGTGGGAGCAAGGGTTCCACCTGGTTACCCCTCAGTTAGTAACAATGATACTCACTGGAGGAAGCCCACCTGCTGGCCCCCAGGATGCATTGCATCCATCTTCACATTAGATGGAACAGAGAAGCCCCCCTCCCACTGTTTCCACACCAAGGCTCAGATGGCTCTGCAGATTTACTGCTTACTCTTTAGTTTCTGCTGACAGCCTGTTACTCAGTGAATAGAGGTGTTGGATAAGAGCCTGGAGATCAAAGGCATCTCTACAGTGGGACTTTTCTTTGTATTTATTCTGCAGTCTTAAGCATGAAGACTTCCTGGCACCATGTCTGAGTATGTCTTGAAATGTACACACACACACACACACACACACACACACACACACACACACACACACACAAGCCCCTCCCCCTAATTGCTGTGGTCATGGTGGCTGCAGTCCTTTGCCTTTGATGCTGTGATCTGCAATCATCTCCATGCTCTGCTCTGTGACAGGTGTTCTTACCCAGAGAGCCATCTCTCCAGCCCCGGGGTAAACCTTTCCTATCTCTGTCTCTCTCCCCCACCCCCCACGCACGCCTATTAACTCCTTTCTTCACCCCCTTTCCTTTTATTTAATCTGCATTATCTTTCATCTGCAGTTTCTTCTTTGCTTCACTCTTGGGTCCTCTCTTTGGTTCCTTCCTCCATCCCATTTTTTGACGTCTCCTCTGCTTCCCCTTTCTTCCTTCTCTTCTAACCTTCTAGCTCCTTGGGTGGTCTTCCCTCGGCAACATTTATCACACCTCCCTAGAACATAGATATCCAAGAAAACATGCCCACTTAAAAATAATGTTTTGTTCTTCGGATGTTTAAAAGCAAGGATGTCCCTTAGAAGCAGTTTGAAAACAAAAATGAAAAAAATTAGTTCCTGTTCCAATGCTATTAAAAAAAAATAATAATGTGAATGGATGGAGATGAATACTAAAAGGAAACCCAAAGGGGCTAGATGGGCAGTGGGCGGGGCTGGAGGAGGCGGTGTTGGAGATGGAACCAAAGTAAGGCAAAGGAACAGGCAGGCAATGGGAGCAAGAATGTTGTAGGTCGGGACAGTGGCAAATACCCAGGCCTGGGGATGTGTGAGGGCAGAGAAAGGGCTTCTGTGGGGGAGAAGTCCTCAGTGTTGTCACGTGTCACAGTGGCATGATTCTGGAAGCTTTGATACTAAAGGTGACCTGCCTGGGTGTCTGCTTGCAGATGTCTTCTGGCAGCTGGATTCCACGGTTGGGGCATGGATGGAAGGACAGAAGAGCTATGAAGACAGAGGTTACAGAGGTCCAGAAGGGGGGTGGTGCTGGCCTAGAAATAGGGCGAATCTATGTGTGAGTCAGTCTCTGATTGTAGAATCCACATTTTTGCATTTATGGCTATTCATAGACCGCTCGGCAAGTTCTTTCCAGGTACTATGCATCCTGCTGAACGTTTTACCTGTACGTTCTCATTTCTCTTCCCATCCTTTCTCCCCCTGGCTCTTTGGCCAGCACTCTCGGCTCCTTTTGTAATCAAAGAAATCAAAATTCAGAAATAACATAAAAACATCTTTGTCTCTCCCCAGGTCTCTCTGTCTTCCTTACTCTCTAGCTCTCTCTTTCCATCTCTCTCGGTCTCTCAACCAGCACTGTCTCTCTTCATCACCATGTGTCTCTATCTACCTGTGACTCTGTCTCTCTATGGTGTGCCTGTATCTCTGCCCCTCTGCCTCTGTCTATCTCTCTGTCTGTGTTTCTGTCCTTGTTTCTCTCTCTGTGTGTGAGAAAGAGATGAAGAGTGACCAATCATTCCTTTTTTGGTGGAGCGTGACAGAGAAATTTATTTTGTTATTCTGTTCGCAAGTGACCTGATGTATAATGCACAGGTGGCAAAATTGGAATCAGAAAGAACCCAAGGGTGTCTCACATCCCTTTTCAACGTTACCTACTTAACCTCCGGCTTAATGTGAACAAACATCCTCCATGCACAGTAACTCAGCTCCTGGGCTGTCATGAGAATGCTAACCAGTTGCAAAAACTCAGGAACATACGCAAGTAGGATTTATATTCACTCGTCTGCATTTGTGGTGAGTCACTCCGTGGTTGTGCTGACCTTAGTTGGTCCCACCCATCTGGGGAGCAGTTGATTGAGCTGGTCCTCTGGCCTCCACAGGGCCCTTCATCTTCCAGCAGGCTCGCCCAGACATGTTTGTAGTGTTGACACGCTTGCTGCTGATAAAGAGACAGAACCTGCATAGGGCCTTTAGGCCCAGCTGCAGGAACACCAAAACATTCTCCCCACATTCTCTTGGCCAGGCCAAAGTAAAAGACTTTCTCAGATTAGGGAAGCTGGGAAATAAATTGTGCCCGGAATTGCAAAGCCACATGGGACCTTGGGCCATCGAGACATATCAGCATGTGTTGAAGGAAATTACATCTCCTGCCATCAGAGCAGAAACCAGCTGACCTGGACTCAGTCTGAGGAGAAGCACACTTTAAGGATATGCTCAGGAGGTTTTACTTAATCTCTGTACATATTGCAAACTCTCCCTTATTGATCCTAAAATATCATTATAGCCCCCAGGCAATGGGCTTCTTACATTCTAAAGGCATTTCCAGGACCAGGGGTGTTTTTATAGTGAAGCAGGCAGACTATGAAACCCCACATTCTGAAATCTGGGAGGTACCAAGAGAATAAAATGTGACCATCTGGGATTGAGAAGATCATAACAAGCAAACAGACCCAAACTAAAGATGGAGAAAGAAGGGATAGGTGGGCAAGAAAGAGCTAAGACCAGACTTTGGATCCCAAGGCCTTCCACCCATCGGATGGAAAGAATTCTCCTTTTCTTTTCTCAGACCCTATTGATAGAAGATGATTTCCAGAGCTTGCTATTACTAGCGAATAATAAATATTGAGCGACATATTGTCTCTATTTACATGGTTGCTTTAAATCTAATGTCTGTCTACCTAACTACCCAAATGAGGAGTACACCAGAGGGGTTGTGGTTGCTGCAGCTAGCCTTGAGGACTATAATAAATACAATGGTTATTTATTACTTTGACGCAGCTATAAATTAAGGACACAAACTGATGACCTGAGCAAAAAGGACACAGATTGCTGTTGTCCCCAATCGTTGATGCCTGCCAGCTATCAGCTAATTGAACATGGGCTGATAACTTCTTATTAAAGAGGGGGATGAGGAGGTTGTAGCAGGTCTGTGTGGTAACCAAAGCAGAGACCAACTTTGGGTTTCAGGGTGACTTTGAGTTTCTTCGCAGATTTCTTTAGGACTTCTATTCTACTCTTTCTTCCAGAATCTTTCTTGGCTCTTCTGGAAGGAGGTCTGTAGAAGAAGAAACCAATGCCCAGCACACTGTAAAATCTACTTAGTGGGGCAGAGCCTGTATGATTTAAATCAAACCTTAGAGAAACATCAAGCCTGAACAGAAAATAAATACAGTTAGAAAACACACAATCACACACACACACACACACACACACACACACACACACACAAATTATCAATGAGGGTAATACATTTAAGGAAATTTGCGATTGTTATTTCTGATTTTAAAACATTGCCAGTACAATAAGAGTGGAATTCCCGAACTGTGAGGCTATGAGCCTTCAGGTTTAATGGTTGCCAGGGCTCAGCAACATTTCCCTTTGACGTATGGACAGTGGGATCACACATCTTACCTCATCACACCTCCTGTTGCAGGTGCAGCAGATGAACTGAGTGAGATTAAAACTCTTCAAAAGAAAGAAGTGGGAATGACAAGCATTAGGAACAAGCTGCCACTGGCCCTAGAAGCAGATAAAATTATTCACTCAAAAGTTAAGGAAAGTCAGACTTGCTAAAACTGTTAGAAGCAGGATAGGGAAAAGGGCCTGGATAGGAGCTGGGCATCTTAAAATCAGTTTCTTGCTACATACCAGCAGACTCTGACAACCACTATAGAGTGTTTAAAATTAATAAGCACATCAAAAATTGAAAAGTTAGGACTATTGTAAGAATTAAACTAATACATGTTTTTTAAGACCTCCAAAATATAAGTGGGATATTCAGTATGTTAAAGATAACTATTCCTGCAGGTCTCGCTTGTGATCTTCACAAAACGCCTAATGAAGATTTTAAGTAAAACTCAGCAAATGCATTCTAAACTCACCTAAAAGGATGTATGATTGGGAGCAACCAGAGACATTTTGACAAAGAACAATAATGGAGACAAAACTTGTCCTGTCAAACATTAAGCCTTAGCAATATCAGTCATTAAAGCCAGGGATTTGGAAGGCATTACCTAACATCCTTTTATGTTGTACACAAAAAGAAATTTTGGTGTCAGAATAAACCATTTACAATTGTAATAAAGAAAAGTACAGGGTTATATAGAGTATATAGAGATATATGGGCGTAACATGTACGTATGTAAGATATACAAAATCAGTAGTGAAAACTATATGCTCATCAACAGTGTGGGAAAACTGTTATATGTAAACCAGATGACATGAGTATATTAATAGTTTATAAAGGTTAATTTAAAACTGAATAAACACGGAGCTCACAAAGTGGTTCAGCAGGTACTTGCCACTGAGCCTGATGGCCTGAGTTTGATCCTCAGGACCAACATGGTGGCAAGAGAGAACCGGCTTCCACAAGCTTTCCTCTGACATCAAGTCCACAGCACAATGAGCCCATATAAATATTCTCTCAGGCTCACAAAATAAATACAATGTAATAATTATATTTTAAAATTAATAAAATCTAAACCATTTAAGTCTTTTTGAGAATTTTAGATGTGTATATTGTGTTTACATTTTTTTCCACACACCCCCACTCTGCCCATGTCCACCACTCCTCAAATTCATGACCTCTTACTTGATTTCATATTTATATAAATATGTGTGTATTCATGTATATATTATGCATGTATGTATGTATATATATGTATGCATGTATATATAAATTCTCTCCCTCTATAAGCAGCTATTAATTACCTGTAGCTCTTCATCTAGAGGTAGGGCCTTGTAAGACTTCCTCCATCCACATCGACATGTCAGCTGGTGGAATCACTTCTTTAGGCAACTGTACTGTTAAAATTTTTTGAGTGCAGCTTCCCTGTCATATACAGAAGATACAGTCTCATAGCAGACTCTGGATTTGTCAGTCTTACAGTCTTTCAGCTCCTTCCTCCTCCAAGTTCTTCGAGCCATAAGTGTAGGAGCTGTGTTGTAGGTATTTCAGTTGGAGTTTAATAAAACGAGGGGTACAGAGTTGGTACCCAATAAATATGTGGGATGATGAGGATGACTAATAACCAGAGAGACGGATGTTTGTGCATATTGAACTGGCACCATTTTAAAATGAATGTTTAGTTATATGAAATTTGGACTCTCATTTGTGTGTCTGTGTAAGTATGAATAAGATAACATTTTAGGACAAAATGTGGAAATATATTCATTACAATATTTAAAAAAATGTAGTTGGCTCCATGTGAGCAGCCCAATTTCTAGAGATCTATATAAAAATTCTGAAAAAGCTCATTATCTGGGGAATTATTGGATAATTATTATATTCAATACTGATGGTTTTAACAACAAAGTAGAGACTTGGGATGGAGCTGGATGGGGGGAGTGGACAGCACTTCATTATCATACAAAGATTCCTGGGTTTGATCCTTATGTAGCAATACAGCATACATTTACTGTTCATGTTACTACTTATATGTCTTAAAATATAAAAAATTAATATAAGATACATAATCTCATTTGGGTTAATTGTGTGTGTGTGTGTGTGTGTGTGTGTGTGTGTGTGTGTGTGTGTGTGTAAAAGCCAAGGAGTAATGGGGTAGGGGTATAGTCCAGTGGGAAGGTATTTGTCTAGCATGTTGGAAGCCCGGAGTTTGATCCTCAATACCAACTCCTAAAGTTTTTCAAATGATAAATGTTCAAGGCATAAGAGCTTTGCATCAAGGTGTTTATCCCAGGGATGGGAGGTGGAGGATAAAGAGGGGCTGTAGAGAGAAGAGCCATGGGAATTGTATGTTCACTTTCTCAACACATTCTGCATTTGAGGTTTTGCTGTAAACATTTTTGACAATTTCAAAGTGAAATGTAATGCTTCACTCTAAGTCAGTAATTCTTACATTAGAAAACTGAAAATTCATAAAAGCTAGAAAAATATAGCAAAAGCCTTCCTCCCTATGACCTGATGGTTACAGAGAGTTTTCAGGAGGACATAATGTAGCAGAAAAGATGGATAAATAAGATGACAAGAGGGGCCCAGCTTTGTATCTCTGTCCTTGGACACTTTGTACTTGACCCTGGGGCAGCCATTACCTTGTGCTGAGTTCTACTTATATTTTCCATTCTGTGGGAAATGCTGACCTGCTCTGGAGAAAAGGGCTACAGAAACAGAATGCTAGAATGTTCTGCCTAAGTGGGAAGTGTCACATGGTCCATTAGAATGACAGTGGATGCATGTCGGAGTTCAGTGTCTCAGAGGACCAACCAAAAAAAGAGGATTGCTCTATTGCCAAGGCTGAACGAGTACCAAAAGAAGGAAATGGAAGGGTATGAAATAGTAAAAATATGAACATCTACATACTCTGGTAGAAAGTGTGTGTGTGTGTGTGTGTGTGTGTGTGTGTGTGTGTGTGCACGCGCGCGTGTGTGATCACATATGCATGTCACTTGATAAGGCTTGCAAAATTTAAGATAGCATAATAAGTAGAATAAGCCTAAAGGAAGAATTTGAAGTAATGGAGAAATTCTGTTTGGGAAGCATTAAAGGATGTTTTAAAGCCAGGCATGCTGTCCCAGCACTCGAGAGGCAGAGGCAGGCAGATCTCTGAATTCAAAACCAGCCTGGTCTACGGAGTGAGTCCAGGACAGCAGGGTTACAGAGAGAAACCCTGTCTTGAAAAAACCCTGAGCAAGGAGGTGGGGAAGTGGTGTGTCAAATGCTGAGTAGATACAGACACCAAGCCTGGTAATAATAATCTAAATTCAGTGATGACAAAAATTTAATCCCCAGGACTCACATGATGGGGAAAGAGAGAACTGACTCCTGCAAATTGTCCTCTAATCTCCACGTGCATGCCAACACACACACACACACACTCTCTCACACACACACTCTCACACACACACTCACACACACTCTCACACTCACTCACACACACACTCACACACACTCTCACACACACATACACACACACTCACACACACTCACACACTCTCACACACACACTCACACACACCTTTAACTGACTATAATAGAAGACAGAAGAGAATAGATAGATGCCTATAACATGGTGGATGGGGGCAGTGGTGATAGAATATTAGGTAATAAGAACATTAGCTATTCAGTTCAAAAAGATTTCCTCCATGAAAAAGAATGTTCCTATTTGATGGAGTCGAGGTTCCCTTTTAAGACAAGGTCAAGAGGCACAAGATGAAATTGTATTATTGTTATCCAGTATGGAGCTACAGTCCATAGTAGCTGGAGCTGTGCAGCAGCTTGGCTAATGAGAAAACCCCATCATCTGCCAACGCCTCAGGGGCTGTCTCTTCCTTTTTGGCAGGCAGCACACAGAAAGCTCAAAGCTGAGAAAGGACCTAGAAGGTCATCTGGGTCATTTATTTTTCAAGCTTCCTTCTAGGCCTTTGCAGAAACAGGTATGCCGGGTTTCGGTTTCATTACAGTATGAGCAAAGGACTTCATGCTTCACCTTCCAGTAGGTTTTTAATGAAACTTAAAGATTTCTTCATATACAGGGCCCACCTTTGGCAATGAGGAAGAAGAGGAGCTGAGCCAAACACAGTCACGCTGTACCCTCTTCTTTATTCCTCCGGCATGAAAGGAGCAATTGTAAAACTCAGATGAAACCAGAAGTTAAGCTTCGGGACTCCCAGCATAAACATTTGGTCTGTTATTAAGTTCACTTTCACCAGCTAGACAAAGAAACACAGTCCACCCATTGTTCCATGGATGTTTGTGTAGTTCAGTGGCTCTAGTCCATACAGGGTTCAAGCAGAAGTTAGGTTGTCTCCATTATGCTCTTTCTGCTCTATTTTTTTTTTTTTTTCCTGATGGGCCCCTTCTCGGCATCCATAAAGCTATGCCTGCTCTATCACAACAGCCTTGAACTTGACCTGTCTCCACCTGTGCCCTCTTCAGTTCATTATACTACTGTCTTTTTCTAAGCTAGCTATTTGTTATTCCCCTCCTCAAAGTCCTCCTGTGACATCCAGTCATCCGTTATATCCCCACAGCTCACTTTGCCTGTGGCCACATCTCTTGTAGTTTTTACCTAACTTATTCTGCCCTCTGGTTCTGGGTTCCAGCTACTGAGGACTACTTGCAGATTCTCAAAAAAAAAAAAAAAAAAAAAAAGCAAACTGGAGGGCTGGGGATGTAGCACAGTGGCAGAATACTTGCCTACAATGCTCAGGGTCCCACCTTTGATCCGAGGGAGGGAGCAGAGAGAGACAGAGAAAGGAAGGAAGGAGAGACAGAGGAGAAAGGAGAGAAAACAGAGTTGGAGAGATATCTCAAGTGGCGAAGTGCCTGCTGTAGAAGCATGAGAACTTGAGTTCATGAGATCCCTAGAACTCATGTGAACACCCAAAAGGAAAAGAGGATGGAGACAGGTAAAGACCCTGAATCTCACTGGCCAGCCAGCCTAACTAAATTCATGAGTTTCAGGTTTGAGAGACACCATCTTGAAAAATAAAAGTGGAGAATGATTGAGAAATAACACCCATCATCTACCTCTTGCCTCGAATGCATGCATGCATACCCATATGCATATGTGTGCACATATACACTGTCAATTACTCATGCAACACACTACACACATTCACTAAACTGCTTGAAAATGTCTATCTTAACAACTTTGTGGCTAGAGTACCCTTTGGCTGATTGCTATCTTTTCCAGGGTGCAGATGGACCAGGTGTCATCGCCAGGATCACTCCTAACCTCTTTTATGTTATGTATGGTTTCCTACACTTGGGATGCACATGAGATTTTCTACACTCTACCCTAACTGGCTAATTACAGGTCTGTCTCTGTGACTCATCTGGGAAACACCTGAATTTTCCTACAATTGAATCCCTAAATTCCTATAACTCTATCCATCAAACCACCCAGCCTTCCTGGCATGTATTGATGCTCCATGTGTGTCTTAAGGTTATTATCACTGTGATAAAGCACCATGATGCCATGTTACTGACCTCTCCATAATTCTGGGGTCTACATGCAACTCAGATACACCTTCACAAATAGCCTCTCCTAGGCTCTCTCTGAGGAGTCTGATCTAGCCACGTAATGGCAAGCCCCAACTTCTCCCCATGAACTCTTCAATTTTGAGATTTCTACATCACCTGAAGCTGCACATTCACCAATGACCTCACCTAGCTTCCCATGGTGACAAGCGTCAGATGCTCTTGCCTTTGTGCCTTCAAAACCAGTACCACTCAGGAGATTCTTACACATGGCCCAGTTTGGCTGGCAGCATGAGGTACAAGCTTAGCCACCCTGGAACACAGCTTCTCTGTGCTGACTCCAAGGAAACGCTTCTCAGAAGGTTTCACCCCAGTGATGCTTATTTCTTCTTAATTATGACAAATTTCTTGACCCAGGTACCCAGCACCAGTTGTCCTAGTAAAGCAGAAGATTCACTTCCTTGGTTTTGATTTCTTAGTCACAGCTCATTTGACAGTCCCAGTTGGCCAGAACCACAGATTCTTCTTAAGCTCAAAATATCAAACGGCCTTGATAGAGTCTCTAAGGAACTCACACTCTCCCCAGAAACTCCACATGTCAGGCCTCCATAATCTACACTGCACAGCATTATCTTTCTTATTCCTATAGGACAACCCACTGATTTCTGAGCACTCACCACACAAGCACTAAAGCCTTCCACAACCCCCCCCCCCCAACAGCATGGTCTGGTCAACATTCCACTCTCTGCTATCAATTTCTGTCTTGGGATTATTATTTTTGTAATAAATCACCATGCATGGCCAAAATCACCCAGAGAGGAAAGGGTTTATTTAGCTAACCCTTTAACATCACAGTCTATTGTGGAAGGATGTCCGGGCAGGATCTCAGAGAAAGACCCTAGAGGCAGGAGTTGATGCAGAGAGAAGTGTTGTCTCCTGCCTTGTCCCTTTAAGCCTACCCAGCCTGCTTTCTTATAGCAACCAGGACCACTAGCTTGGGAGTGGCAACATCCACAGTGAGCTGGGCCCTCCCACATCAATTATCAATTAAGAAAGTGGACCACAGTCTTGCCCCAGGCCAGTCTGGTGGAGGCATTTTCTCATTTGAGGTTTCCTCTCCCCAAATGACTCCAAAGTTGACATGAAGCTAACACAATGAATGTAATAGGAACTGTTATTTTTTAAACCTTCTTCATCCTGTTTGTGAACAAGTACATATGTGCTTTTGTTTTGCCTGATAAAATATGAGTCACTCATGTTCTGTCTGCTGTGTTCTCAGACATAGTGAAGATGAATAAGGGCAGTAAGTGTTAGGATTCTGTCTCAGTCCCTGAAGCCACAGAGTGATGATGAATAAGGGCAGTTAGTGTTAATATTCTGTCTTAGCTCCTGAAGCCACACCTGGCCAATGGCAATTAGCCTGATCCTGCCCCGAGTTCTGACATCAAGCTCTATTTAAGAAGGATTCCCACGTTTAACTCCTCTATTGCCATTGTTCCTTCTCCCACCGTGCCAGGGGACACGCTTCTCAACCCCTGACACCTCCCCCGCCATGTGTGTGTGTGTGTGTGTGTGTGTGTGTGTGTGTGTGTGTGTGTGTATCCCATTTATCTCTTTTTTCTCTCGCCACAATATTGTCTCCCACACATGCATCAGTCTAACTGTCTCTTTCCACACCACCCATTCCAGCTGCGTGGGGTATAGAGCCCCCATCCACCACCATCCCTCAGCCACAGAGGTATACACGTTATCATAGCCTAAAAGTAGGGTCAGACCTAAGTTGGTAAAAGACTTTCAACACACCTAGAGAATCACTAGGTGGTTGTTTCCTGGATTGGCTTAGAGTCTATATAAATGAAAACTCATGTGTTGTTCCAGGCCAGCTGTTGCCAGCAAACCGAAATACACCAAGTCCCATTGACCCTGATGCCATCCAAGTCCCTGTCGGGTATGAACCAGACCCAGCAGACCTTGCCCTCTCCAGCATCCCAGGGCAGGAAATGTTTGACCCTCGCAAACGCAAGTTCTCTGAGGAAGAACTGAAGCCACAGCCCATGATTAAGAAAGCTCGCAAGGTCTTCATTCCAGATGATTTGAAGGTAAATTGGAACTGGTGATCAGGCTGTGGGTAGATGGAAAGCCGGATTAGGAGAAATTAAAGGGGTCATTCCAGGAAGGCTGTACATACTTGGAAAGGAAGGAGCCATGAGTTCTGATTGCTTGTTGGCATATGACTTCTTGGCATGCTACTTCCTCTCTAGGAGTTTTCCGAAATATGCTTTCATGTCTTGATACTGATCGGAAATAAGGAGAAGCCGTAAAAGGCTGGAGAAACATTAAGTCCCCAAAGGAAGCAAACTGGCTCCTCTTTACAAGGGATCCCATGTGTCCATGTAACAAGCCCAAATCTTTCGAGGTTGCAAAGTGGGGGAAAAGATGCCTGGGGAAGGGAACCCAGACCTCAGTTTTCTGAGGTCCACCTCCTTTGTTCATTGTTCATTGACAGGGAATACTACCATTACCCTGAGTGCCTTGGAGACTAACCACGTCTGAACTACTTGCCCTGTATTGCCAACTCTGGGTGACCAGGATGGCATATTGTGGGCAGAGGTGGTGGATCCACTGCTATCATTGTGTGCCATGTTAAAGCTCTCTGGTTGCTAACTCAGTCATTAGTTCTGAGTGGGTTTTCCCAACTGTGTTGAAGGGGAATGTATCACTTATCCAAGGAAACACATTTGCCTGTTTATTCTGATACATTTACCTGAGGATAAGAGATATTCCTAAAATCATGCCAGCACAGAACTGTTTATGATCAGCGGTTTCATAGACTGTTTTCTGTTCATGCTTCTTCCTAATCTTGAGAACAATAAATCATATGTATGCAAAGCATCAAAGCTTAATTAGCCCTTTTTGATACCCAATCCCCATTGCCCAACCATAAATATGCTTCACATGTAGAGACACTCCTTAGGAAAACGAGAGGTTGGGATATTGTGTGAACGGACGTAAGCCAGTCTTTCTACATTTTTGTATCTAGAAAGAGCCCAAGAGGCAGATCTACCCTGAAGATCTAAAGATGGCTGTTATCCTCCTATCTGAGAACTCCTTAATTGCTGAACAATGGGCAAGTGTCAGGGTGGAAGTCCAGAGTTAGGGCTTTACAGTGGAGAATGTGGAGCCTGAGTAGAAAGGGGAACTGAGGTGAACTCTACCTCAGAGGGTCTGGAAAGGTCATTTTAGCATGTTAGCCCAGACAACGGCCCTTGCATAACAAATCAAGAGCTGTCACCCTAAGAATCAAAACCCATCTCAGAGCTTTGATGGCTAGACTGTAAAGGTCCATAGGGTTAGGTCCAAGCTGAGCTAAGCACCTTCTTGCAATCGGATGCCTTTCAGGATCTTGAGTTCTTGGTCACCTAGTTCTGTGCATTTCAGAGTTTTAGCCCTTCACCTAAACCAGGAAGCCTATTCAGCTGGGGCCACTTCTTGACTGGAAAGTGGTTTGACAGGCTGCTACCAAGTAGTAGACGGAACTTCTAGCCAGACCTTCACAGACTCTCCAAGTTTGCATGGTTGAAGAGTAAGCCTACTTAATGGCCCGTGTACTCTTGGCAGCAAAGAGGCCTTGATAAACCATCTGTGCTGGAATGATACATACTGCTGCTGTCATGGCTAAGCCTGCTCTTTCCACATGCTGGGTAGGGAACTGGCAGGAACCTTCTCCTTCAATGTGCCCTTAGGGGTTTTTTCAGTTGCAGGTGAAGCCACAAGGCACAAATCTGGAGCTGCTGAGAACAAGAAGAAGAGCTGGGAGGTGGTTTTTTTTTTTTTTTTTTTTTTTTTTTTCAGCAGAGAGGACTGAGCTGGGGTGGGTGGGGACATAGGGTGGGTGGGGACATGGTGTGTGTGGTCCTCAGCACTGGATAACAAGCAAACCAATATAATGGGATGAAATGGACAAGAATGGTTTTCCCGAACACTTGACTTTCTTCTCTGAAGTTGTGTTAGGGTAAATACTTAGGGAGAGCTAAGCAATGACATATAGGAGGTTCCTAACTGATTTCACATAGTCACATCTATTTCTTACCACTCCTAAGGATCATTAATTCACTTGACAGACATCTCGCAGAGTTTTAGGAGATACTGAAGTGATGTCCTATAAATTCTAGTCCATAGAGACAGGTAATGTCAGTCTGTTAGCAATGGGAGGGATGAGTAGGTCTCTGCTCTGTGAAGGTAACTGGGAAGTCAGATAGCATCCGCTCCTGGCAGGTACAGATTGTAAGAGGGGGCCCTGTGTCAAATCTGTCATTCCTACTAGAGATCCTGCCTTCCCATCTCCATTCAGAATGAAAAGAGACAAGTTGGATTTTCTAGGCCAGGACATCCCTTCTTTCATTACTCTCATCCTCTCCATCCTTCTCTACAGCTCTGTTCCCTGCTTCCCTCCTACTTAAGAGCTTTATCCTCCACTCCACACCTGTGCTAGCTCATCTGCATGTACGGGCAGATGAGGGGAGAAAAAAGCACCATCCATGTGATAAGAGGTCTGAACAAAAACTGAGTTAAGTCAGAAGAAAACCGAGTAAGGAGAGTTGGTTGTTACACTCAGGTCAGTTGGTGACTCTGTGGTCCTTAAAGACACGGTCAGAAGTGTCATAGGGTGCCAGATCCATTCAAAGCTTCCCAAGGGCTTGTTCTTAGCTACAGCCTCACCTCCTGCCCTCATGTTCCCTTGTGTGTAGGTTCTAATCCGTTCTGACTCAGCCCTTCATCGGAATGTTCTTGGAAACCATACTCCTGGGCATGTTGTCAAGCGTGGTAGGCTTCCTGATACTATAAAGGAGTGGAATGGAGGGAGACAGCTGAGTGAGACAAACAGCCTCCATCAAAGCTGGGTTCTTTACTGTTAGGAAGATAGCTTTGGTTTCCCTTGCCTGTGTGATATCACTGGTTTTTCCAGGACCTCCCAGCCATTCTCCCTATCTGCCATTCCTACCGGCTTTGGGAAGCACAAACAAATTCTATCAACAGCCACAGCATACCTGTCCACACTTGCTCATCTAGGTATTATTTCTCAAAGGGCTGCCTCCTCCCTAAGAAGAAGAATTCTCATACCAGCTATTATGAAGATTACTCTTTCCTCTCGTGATACATTATGAAATGTATAGAAGTCTAGAGACACTTTGGGAACAAAGGACAATCTTGTGACCAGCAGACAGGAAGTACTTTTACACACTGTCTTTGCAGAAGGTACATGTCTGCTGAGGATAGTGGACAGGTGTAGGGCCAAACCACTGATCCTGGACATCTTTTGCAGCCTTGAGCCCCATGCATATGAGTGACTTTCTTCAATGCCCACTGTTGCTTGGCAACCTGAGAGAGGGGAGGGATTGGCCTCGCCCATTTAGTCTAGGTGACATCAACTAAAGTATCAGCTTTGCTAAGACAGAGATCTTCACTGTAGCAAGTTGTTGCTGAGAAAGGAGCCGCACAAATTCCTTTTGGCACCATCCCATCAGTGGAATAAGAAGGTCCGAAAGGTCTCCCTCAGACCTCCTAGGTGCTTTCCTTTCTCTAAGTAAAGGAAACAATGATGGAAGCAGAGAGGGAATCCCAGATAGGGTGTAACTGAGGCCCAGTAAGCAATTAAATAGGAAATGAGAAAACATTATTTAAATGTTAGCCATTGGTAAGAGTAATAAAGCTAGTACTTTTAAAAATTCCTCTTTTTGATTACCGAAGTGTACATGCCCCTTATGTGACATTCTAGTAGCTCAGAATATAATCTAAAAGTGTGGGCGATCCTCCTTTTGCCTGCCACCCCAGTGGCTTGGTCCCTCTTAATGAGGCACCTATACTGGCCACTGTAATCCATCTGAGCCTCCAACTGTTAGATAAAGTACAATTTTAATCAAACTGTGATATAGATGCATATTCTCCAGCAGATGGCTGTTGTTTCTATCCACACCACACAACATATCACACAAATCTTTGTAGTCTCCTTCACCCCAGGTCTTCATTTTAACAATTGTAGAATATCCCTTTGTGTGGCTCTATGATACTGTAGTTATCGACTATACTATAAATATTTTAGCTTTTACAAACAATTCTACAATAAAAAATTATACCACTGTCTGCATACATGGATAATGTAAAACCAAAATCATAGAGGTGGAGTTGCTAAAGCAATAGTGTATTCATTAAAACAAATTTTTGAAGACACTTGGCATGATGGTGCTAAGTGGGCAATGGCAGGGGGATGAGTTCAAGGCCACGCTTGGCTACATAGTGAGTTCAAGCCCATCCTAGGCTATGTAAGACCCTATCATGGGGTGGGGGAGTAATTAGTTAAAAAACAAAAATTATGTATGTATATTATTGAGAAATATCACTATGTTGCCTTACAGTAACAGAGTTCCAACTTTGAAAAGCCTATATGTGTATTCACAAAAGAAAAAATATAAGTTAAAAAAAAAAAAAAAAAACCAAAACTTGTCAGCCAAGAGAGTGAAGAAAATTGGAAAGGAATTTAGGGTGTGTGGTGAGCTTCCAGCTTTCATCTGAGCTCTGATCACTGGTTTACTGGGCACACAGCTGCATTGGGCAAAGCCTGTTGTGACAGGTTGGTCCTTTCCCTAGGAAGGAAGCCATGGCTGGCAGGACCATTCTCTCGGATGTGTGCAAGCTGTAAGGGAAGGAGCCAGGCATGAAGATGGTGTCCCAGCACACCCCTGGCTGATACCCAGTATGTGCGGCTGAAACCTAATATCTTGTTTCTTTTTCCCTCTTAACTAATGAGCAGGATGACAAGTACTGGGCGAGGCGCAGAAAGAACAATATGGCAGCCAAGCGCTCCCGTGACGCCCGGCGGCTGAAGGAGAACCAGATTGCAATCCGGGCCTCGTTCCTGGAGAAGGAGAACTCGGCCCTCCGCCAGGAGGTGGCTGATTTAAGGAAGGAGCTGGGCAAATGCAAGAACATACTTGCCAAGTACGAGGCCAGGCACGGGCCCCTGTAGGATGGCAATTTTTTTTTTTTTTTTTTTTTTTTTTTTTTTTTTTTTTTTGAGGGCTGGCTTTTGAATAGATGGACAGCTTGTTTCCTGTCTGGTAGCACCACACCCAAACCAACCTTTCCGACATCAGCACTTTACCAGAGGCATAAACGCAACTGACTCTTGTTTTTGGTGTGCATCTCTGCGTGTATGTGTGTGCGTGCACACGTGCTTTTGGTTCCATGTGTGGTCAGCGGTATGCGTATGCGTACGTGCGTGTGCATCTGTGTGTGTGTGTGTGTATGTGTGTGTGTGTGTGTGTTCCTTCACACTTGCCATTTAAAGATAGTCCTCTTGTCTTTTAGTTCCAAACAAGAAAGGTGCCATGTTTTTATTAGACTCTGGAGACCCCTGTGGGGTTTCCTCCCCTTCCTTCTTCACCCCTGCCCCTTTTCACCTTGCTTCGTGTTCCAGCAAACTTACTTGTCCCGGGTCTATGTAGCTACAGGAAGCAGAGCCCTGGTAAAGCAGTGGCTCTCAGTTATCTCGAGCATCAGCTCTTGTTTCAATTTTGACCATGAGTTACCATATGCTACAAAGGTGCACAGCATACCCTAGTACTACGCTGCGGTTGAATTCCCTCATAGGTTGCCCCGCCCCCATTCTCTCTCCCACCCTTTCTCATCCTTTCTGTTCTGGTGATAATTGTCTTCAAATTTAAAGTGCTGTTTAGATTTAGTAGATCCCATATTTACTTACTGCTACGTACTAAGTTTCCTTTTAATTCTACCAACCCCAGATAAGTAAGTACCATTATAGAACACAGAGTGTGTTTTGCACTGTACCTAAAGCAATAATCCTAGTGTACGCTAGAGCATGCTGCCTGAGTATTACTAGTGGACGTAGGAAATTTCCCCTACCTAGGAATTTCACTGTCTTTTAAAAATCAAAATTAAAGTAATGCATTTGCGCATGACCAGAATATTCTCAGGACAGGGAAGCAGAGGGCAATGGGAGGCCTAAGAATGTGGGATTGATTTATCAGTATGTAAGCCAAAAAATAATGCATCTTGGAGAAGCCTTTGCCATGGATGTGCTTCATTTTGCTGTCTCCCTTCGCCCACACCCGCACACTCCCACTTTTCTAGCTAACGTTTTTCCATTTCCCTCTTGATATTCAAAATGATTGAATTACTTAAGATTCAGTTCACCCACTTTTTTGTAATATATCTATTTTGGGAGGATATTTTGCTGTTTTTAGAAATCAGTTAATTAAGTTAAAAAGTTGATGTTTTGTAAAGCCCCCTTCCCCCTGTGGTGTCCTTTTTGAATGCCTCACAAATTACTGATTCTGGAGCCTGTTTCTTACCCTCTGTTTGCTTTTGAACATATGTGCGCCTATCAAGTGGACTTCTGAAAAAAATGAATGTAAAAGACACTGGTGTATCTCAGAAGGGGATGGTGTTGTCACAAACTGTGGTTTATCCAATCAATTTAAATGTTTACTATAGACCAAAAGGAGAGATTATTAAATTGTTTAATGTTTATACAGAGTAATTATAGGAAGTTCTTTTTGTACAGTATTTTTCAGATATAAATACTGACAATGTATTTTGGAAGACATATATTATATATAGAAAAGAGAAAAAAAAGCAAAACTATTCCATGTTTTAAAATTATATAGCAAAGATATATATTCACCAATGCTGTTCAGAGGAGTGCTTGGGGGTTTTTGAAGTCTTTAATATTTTAAACCTATTACTGACACATCAGCATGTTTTCTGCTTAAAATTAAAATTTTATGACAATATTGAGGCTTGCTGTGACGAATCCTGCTCCAACGCTTTCTTGTTTCTTATTAGGTCTCAGAAGGAAGTCAGTTAATGTCACCCAAAAGCACAAAATGGGTTTTAGTCAAATATTTATTGGATGATACAGTGTTTTTTAGGAAAGGCATCTGCCACATGAATGTTCACTTCGAAATTCTGAGTTGCTGGATTAGAGTGTTGTTGCCAGAGCCCCAAATGATTTTGTTCTTTTTTGGCCTGTGCATCTCATGCAATGTAAGGTTGACCTTGGTGCTATGTGTATGGCTTATCATTTGATAGATGTTTTGACTGTAAAGATGGTTGTTCTTTGTTTCACTGAGTTGTATAATGTCAAGAGAGTCTGCTGTTTCCTCAAAGGCACATTTTGTGCTTGATTAAAATCCCCTTTCATCCATGGATGTTTTCCAGTTTCCTGCCTCCACAGTATCTGAATTCTCTGCAGATCTGATGATGCCCTTCTCATTCCGTCAGCCACTCTTCTGTCTAGTGTCAGAGTTCTGGAAAACGAGACCTTTAGGATGGCTTCCTAGGTACCTATTTAGTTGCAAGCCATAGAAAATGGTGGGAGATGAGAGAGTACGAGAGACTTGAAACACATTTTCCAAGCAAATTACTAATAAAAAATACTTTAACAATCTCACATAGAACTGAGTAAGAGATGATACAGTAATAGCCATGAAATGACAAAGATTTGGTCTTTTTGATAATAAAGAGGCTAATTGCAACTACATAATAACAGTATTCATCAGAGCAAAGATGAATATATTTAAACTTAAGTAGAGCGGTGTTGAAGGGTTGTAAGGTGGACCATCCAGATTCATGGAACTATCAAGTGGTAACTGACAGAAAAGCATACCTGGTCTTTCTTGGAATTGTTTGTTCCAAATGAACATTACAAATGTTTTCTGCAAAAGACATTAAAAAATCATTCTAAACTTATTCTTTTGTATGCCAGGGAAGGTTTTAGAAACCTACCTCATTCAAGACAAAACACCACCACTTTGAAGTCTTCACAGGTGCCTTATATGTCGGTCATTATTTTTCCCCAGGTGAACTTCTGTCTGTCTGTGGGCATTAACTAGATGAGGCAATGCAGCTCAATGTCCAGAGAAGCTAGGACCCAGGGTCAGATGATTACAGCAGATTATGGCCATTAGGAAAGTCCTGTTTTCAACTGTCACCATTTCAATCTAGGCATCTTTCAATGATTATTTGACCATTAAAAATGTATTCAAGCTATAGCATGCCATGTCATGTAGATGTAATTTGGGATGAGCAGTATAACATTTCCTTATCACGTCACATCATCTCATTTTTATCAACTATTTTCAAAGAAAGTAAAAAGCAAACAAAACTAATCAATGTGTCTCTCTATTCATGCTACCTTAAGAGAATGGGAGGGCTATAAATGACAGTTTTCAATGCTAGAGGAAGTGGCATTTTGAACCAGTCACAAACCAAATCAGGCATGGATGGGCTAGGCCTTTCTATCTAAATATAGTAGTCCTTTAAGGAACCATCCCTCGAATGATAAGGATGGGATTCAGTTACTGGGTGAGCAGGAAGCTAGAGTGAGACCCCAGAGGTTCCTGCTAATCCATTAACTTAGTGTGGATTAGTTAGATTAATTATAATATACTTTTGAAAGGGCCACAGCCTTGTTTCTGGGGGATGGAGTGTAGATGGCAAATTCTCTCCTGCCAAAGGGTAAAGCAACTACATTGTACAAAATACAAGTTAGATTCTGATGTTTCGAAAAGTTCATCTGTTTTTGTCCTTCATGTTCCTTTGAGGAAAAAAATCAAACTTCATCAGAGGTAAATATGAGGTTCCCAGGCCGTGGCCAACTGGACTGTATGGTCTGTCTCCATAGGCCAGTATTCAACTTTGAGGTTGGTCCCCTGCAGGTGACTGAGCTAAGGCATGATGCCCTTCCTGTGGTTGATAAACCTTCCACTCTGGCTCTGAAGGTACTTGTTTCCTGCTGAAGGCTCCTGAGTACATCCCCCTGGTGAAGCCACATTCAACTCTAGGTGTTTGGAAAAATTAGTGCCATTAACAAATGAACAAAACATAGGTCATTTTTGACGGACTGAAGTTTTAGTTAACTACAGCCAATGCATTTTGCCAAAATGCACACAAGGCAATGTGTATCAATGTATCAAAGTGGAGTCAGAAAATCTGTAAATTTTTAGCACCTCACCAGACATACCAATTGACTATTATCCTTTTGGCAACACCACAGAGATTGCATCTGTTAAACAGGTTCAGGTCAGCAGGAGGTTAGTGTAATTGTACACCATGGTGTTGATGATATTTATGCTGTTGAGTCCAAAACTTCTATTTGTTCTTTTAAATGTTCAATAAACTAATTTTTTCCTTTTTTTGCATCTATTTTTTTTGTGAACAGCCGACTAGCAATTGATTCTGTTTCTGTCACCATAACCGATAGATCATTTACAGAAATTTGCGTAGAGGATAATTATACTATATAATTAGTAATAAAGTACCATGTATGGATGACTTATGTACCAAATACTGCTCTATACACATAAGGTATTTGAGTCTCCAAATAACCAATGAAGAAACAATTGTGACAGAAGAGATGACAGTATAGACAAGTTAAGAAACTTACATAAGGAGATGGAGAGCTTCCTTCATGGTTAAGAACTATGGCTGCTTTTCCAGAGGATCAGGGTATAATTTCCTGCATTCACATGGCAACTCACAACCACCTATAACTCCAGTTTCAGGGGAATCTTATACCTTCTTCTGGTCTTTGTGGGTGCAGACATTTACATAGGCAAAGCTTGTCTATGCACATAAACTAAAATTTTAAAAACAAAAATAAAAGCATTCTGAAAGTAATGAACATAAAGCTGCAGAGATGAGGCCCGACCTGTTAACTAGGTACCATATAGAGGGAGATCACAAAAGGTAGTTTGGGGCCGTGTTCTTGTTGGGTAAACAAAATAACACAGGGACATATTATAAGGGCACAGATGAAGCAATTAGGAAGCTCGTTTGAGTTGGGGCCCAGAAATCAGATTTTGTTTGTTTGTTTAAATGCTCCCAGGTAATTGTCACACAAGATCAAGCACACTTGAATCTCTCTAAACCTGAAAGGGGATTTGTTCAGGACCCTCAAAGGTGACCAAAATCTGTGATGTGCAAGTCATTTATATAATACGGTGCAATGTTTGAAGGTAGCCTATATATGTCTTCCATCTGACGCTGTAAATCACCTCTAAGGTACCTCTACCTATTACAATGTAAATGTTATGTAAGATGATGTATTTACAGAGAATGATGAAGAGGGAAAATTTCTGGGTGTGTGCAGTGTAGACACAACCATCTCAAGCTCAACTACAGAGCATATAGGAGCAACATCCAGCTTGAGCCTTCATTAAGTACTTTCTCAGACAGATCAATTTTCAGGAAAGAAAATTACATATAAAGGTGGTGGAAACTCTTTTAAAACTTGGCCTGTGTACATACTTTGGTATACCAATTTGACCGCTGATTAAAACAAGCTAATCCTTGTGCACACAGTTTGCACAGAACTCTTTGAAATGATGGAGAGGCACTAAAGAGACCAGTGTAGTAGTGAATGACAGATTTGTAAAGGCTTTGTGTTCCTTCAATGTCCTCAGACCTCCCAGGTCTTGACCTTCCCAGGGCCTTATTGTTTAAACTCCCTTAAAATCAATAGCCCTATAATTACCCTCTCCAACTCCACCCTTTGAAGAGCTAATTTGAGAAGGCTTCAGTTCCCTACAACCAGTTTTTCATAGCTGGTAACTTTATAGTTAATATTTTTGAATTGGAGTATTAATGTTCTTTATTATTACATCATTATAATGTGATATAAATATGATATAAAAAGTGATATATCTGTGTGTGTGTGTATATATATATATATATCTCACTTGGAAGGTATAATACCCAGCAAATATGAGTTGCTTCCCCATTCTGTCCAGTCCCCTCTCCCCTTCTTTGAATATTTCCAAATGATAGATAGGAAGCCTCTAGAATGAACTGGTTCAGGATTAGTGTCCTCTGTCTGGCCTTTGAAAATCAAATGAGTAGCAGGAGGGACACAAGAAAACAAAGAGCCCATTTAGCTATTTTGTCCCCAGGCTAGATTTACTTGCAAGGTTTCTCTCTTAAATGTATTAGAGGACAGGAAGTGGATTAACGGTCTGGCTATATCTGTATATCCGCTATGATCTGTGTATCTGTAGCATCCATCACAGGCCCATGGTTTGAATGTTTGGTACTGAACTGGTGAAGCTATGCTTGCAAGTTTCCAAATCTATGGGAGCTGGGACCTGGAGGGAAGATGGAAGTCACTGGGATGCTTGGGAGTATTGTTTCTCTCTCCTTCCTGTCTGGGGTGAACTCCTCTCTTGGATGCATATTCCTGCAGCCATGTTGTTTTGCTAAGCACAAGGACCAAGTGACCATGGGTCAAATGCTCTGCAACCATCAAGCAAAATAATTGTTACCTTCTTTAACTTTTTTTCCATATCTTCTACCTATCTGGTCATCTCAATGAAAAAGTAATGTGATGGTTAATGTCAACTGTCAACCTTATGACACCTAGAATCATCTGGTAGATGAGTCTCTGTGCATATCTTTGAAGGATTACCTTACTTAGGATAATGGAGGTAGAAAGACCTACCTACCCACCATAATGGTACCATTCCATGGGATGAGATCCTGACTATGGGCTGAGCAAGCATTCATCACTCTCTATTTTTGACTATGGATGTAACATGGCCAGCTGCCTCAAGTTCCTGTGACTGTCCTACTATGATAGACTGAACCCTGGAACTGTGATAATAATAAACCCTTCCTGCCTAAGTTGCTATTGCCAGAATATTTTATCACAATAACTAGAAATGGAACCAAAACAGCCTCCAATCAATCATCACCTTCCACCCCCAAGATGAAGCAGTACTGTAAGCACTGTGGACTTTTCTACCCCCATCATCCCAAAGGAACCCCAATTTTGTGTATATACATGTAAACACAATGTATTTTTTTGTTAGCATAGCTTTGTTTCAGCTCTGTAACTTTTCTACGTGGAGTGGAGCTTCTATGAGGAAGCAGCAGTAGGGAAGGGAGGAGGGAAGAGGGAGGAGGGAGGAGGGAGGCTGCCATGGGGATTCCACACGTTTGAATATCACTATGCAAGATGACCAACATCCCTCACTTGGTTTTCATCCCAGCCCTTTCAGGAACCCTAGGAGGTATTCAGGGAAGAACGAAGAAGCAGATTTCATGATGGCAAGGCTCCATCAAAGGTCGGAGGAGTGGGACGGACCTCTGTGCCAAGGCGAGCTGACATGTCTATTCTGACCCAGCCTCATTCTCTGTGGGTCGGGGGAGGGCATACGTCATTCTCAATCAATACACACTCCAATGTCCTCAGCCACAACTAAATAATCTCAAATAAATTTAAGAAAATGCACGCTGGAAGCAGTTTGCTGCGTCCCTAGTCTGCACCCCGGTTCTATTCCACCCACTACCTCTGAAATGGAAGATTGTGATTTGCATAGAAGATGACAGTTTGGGCTGACTTTCTCTGAGACAGGGCTGCCTTTTCCAAAACGAACCTCCTTCACCTGGAATCTAGTTCTCTCTAATTTTTCCGTCCAGAACTTTGAAGTTGAAATAGGTGTTCTTTGACAAAGCTTCCTGGCAATGCCCCGCCCTGTCTGCAGCTGCCTGCCTCTTAACTGGGCAGCTCTGTAGAATCCTGCGACCTCTCCTTCAGGTCGCCTTCTCCCACAACAGACAGGAGAGGAGACACAGAAGAGACCAGACGCTTAAAAGAATTCTTAGAAGACCAAAGGCCTTTCATTCTTTTGAATGAAGATGACACTTAGAAGTAGGGAAGGCAATTTTAAAGAGGAGACAGGTGGGTGTACAGAAAGGAAAGGAGCCATTCCTTGGGCTCTGGTGAGGGCCTTGGATCTGAGATATTTGTGTACCGAGAGCTCATCTCCCTCCCAATCTTGCCATCTCTTATTCCCCCCCCCCCGGCCTTTTCTTCTCTGTTCCCCTGCTTTCACACTTTGCTCCCTCTGTGTGCAGACAGATAACTGCACATGGACAAAGGTGTGAATAGCACTAGGGGAAGTGAGGGTGAGGTTCATGTCTCCAGGCAGAGGATAGCAAAGGGGAAAGGCCAGATGGCAGCCAAGATCTCCTGGCCCTCTGACAGTGACCTCATATACATGTCTTGGTTTTTAGACTCATTCACCAAAAAGTCAATGTAATTTCCCATCTTCAATTCTGACTTAGCACCACAACATAATGTTTGAATCAGAAGATGTACTTTCTATATGCTATCTAGCAAATCCCTTCGATCTCTGGATGAGAAGTCTGTGATCTTGAGAAGAAAGGTGACTTGCAGAATCCTGCACACAGTTACACACAATCACTTTACCCTGCTTTCCATCCCAGGGTTTAATGCGCTTCCCTCTCTCTCTCCTTTTGCTATTCTGAACACTAGACCCTAAGTACAAAGTTGGCCTTATTCTTGCTTTGCAGATGAAGAAATGAGCACAGGAAGACCTTCATCCCTTCTGTCTACTCTCTCCTAGGATGGAGTATATGCTCTAAATATCTAAATCCTGCCCACTCTTCATTATAAAGTGAAATCACTTTTTCTTAAATGTCCTGTAGTCTACCATGTTGCCCGTGGTTCCTCCCTTCTCAGAATTCCACCCATTTTTGCTAAAGGCTGTTTATGTTCTTCTCTTGTGATGACTAACCTCACATAGATTAGGTACATTGGTTCATAGTATAGCACTGGCCCCAAAGACTCCAGCATCTTTGAAGACAGTGATTTGATGCCTGAGACTGTGATTAAATCTAATCGTAACGACTTCATTGCATGATCTTTTTTTTAAATGTGTTTTTCTGTTTTCAGATTTGATTGGCCAAGAGTTGGGTTTTTTACATTTGTTTGTTTGTTTTTGTTTTTAATTAAAAAAAATACAACATACCTGTGTTGGCTTTTGACAAAGATTAAGAAACACAGTGGAGAACTGGGAGGGTGGTTTAGTCAGGAAAGTGTTTGTCTTGCGAGAATGAGGACCTGATTTTGAGCCCCCAGAATGTACTAAAAAATAAATATAATACACAAAAAAAAAACCAGAAGTTGAAAAAGTTGGATGTGGTGTTGTATACTTGCAAGCCAGTTGGCCAGACAGCCTAGCTTACCTGACAGTCCCAGGCCAACAAGAGACCTTATCTCAAAACAACAACCACAACAAAACCCCAACAAAACCCAAGGTAGATTACACGGAAGAAACAACAGTTGAAGTTGGTCTCTGTTCTCTAAATCCATGCAGGTATACATGCTTGTTGTACATACGTATCCGCATGAAAACCACACACATACCACAGCAAACTTAGAAAAGCAATCTAATCTTGGGGCACAATTATTTACTGAGGCCTGCTTGCTACATATATCCCAACCCCAATGAGACACCTCCTCAAAGCAAGTGTCCATAGTGTACACCAAAGGCTTGTGGTAGGATGGGTCAGCCCCAGGTACAGGTAGTAAGAAGCCAATTGTTCAGAAATAATTTTCTTTTTGTTCTGTCTGGTTTAAATAGGATTTCATGTATCCCAGACTGTCCCTTAACTAGTTATGTAGCTCAGGATGACACTGAGCCCTTGATATTCCTACCTCCACATTACAAGTGCTGGGATTTTAGGAGTGTGCCATCATGCCTAGCTTGAGGTGATCCGAAGTGAGATGTTAATATTCTTTGTTATCCAACCATTTCATCTTTCCTTAGAAGAAATTTATCTAAACACTGACCAAATACAATCAGAATTATGAAATTTCTGATGAAGGTATTTGAGTGGAAACTCTTAGTTGTAGAAACTTGGAACACTGCTAGCCTAGACCCTGGGGGAAACAAGGGCATGAGGAGTGTTGGAATTTGGAAGACTCTATTAGGAAATGGGATTTTTAAAAGTGAATCACTGCTGATCTTGGACACACATGAATATTTAAATCCTTTTGGGAAAATTCCTATTTGTAAACCTGTTGCTTTATGTGAACGAAAATTTTAGAAATTAGATTGTTGAATGTGCCCCAGTTGTCCACACATGAAAAAAGCTACCCTGTCCATTGACTGACTATGCTAAAAAGTGTAATTTTGACAGTTAATCAGTAAAACATTTACCTATGTTAAGGCATAGGCGTAAAATCTATAATAAAAATAATTTTGAAACAGACCAATACTTAAGTGTGAGTTTTGTTTCCTTTAAGCCTACACTAATAAGAGATTGGAGAGATAGCTGAGTTAGTAATGTACATGACATACAAACTTTAGGACCTGAGTTCTTCCCCAGTACCCATATAAAAAGCAAGTGTGGCACATGCACTTGAAATCTCAGCACTAGGAAAGCAGATGGGAGGATCGGCTGGGGGTGGGGGGGGGGGGCGGGGGGGGGGGGCTCAATGGTTACCAGCCTACTCAGCAAGTCCCAAGTACCAGGAAGAGGCTGTCTCAGAAAGCAAGGTGGATGGCTCCTGGAGATGGGCCTTTGGCCTCTACACATATGTACATGGATGTACACCACACGTATGCAAACATTTTAACACATACATGTAATACACACATAAAAATACACTAATAAGAAAGATATGACAGTGCATGCTTATGATCTCTATTTCCTGAGAGTCTGAAGCAGGGGGGATGATGACAAGTTCCAATTAGTCTCTGCTGCATAGTGAGATACTGTATTAAAAACAATAAACAAAATTAGTGAAAAATTTAAAACACTATGATATCTACTCTTTTTTCTAACTTATTATTACATTTATTTGACTACCATGATTGTTGGGTTCTTTTTTTTTTTTTTTTGTAAGACAGTCAGTAGAAACCAAATTATGGCTTCTAGCCAATATTACCACTTTTTCAAAGTTGCATCATTATGAAAAATAATTACCTTATACAGAGGAGAGGAGGTTAAAAATTGGCTGCTTTCTAAACAGTGCTGGGTACTCTCCTGCTGTGGAGAACCATTCTTTGGCAAGACCTCTAACATCCTCACAGAATTTTGGAAACAAAGCTTGAATAAGGCTTGTCTCTGGCAAGGAGGTGTACTGCTTGGAGCTTCTTATAAAACTTCTGGTCCTTGTCCATTTTCAAAGTGTGAAAGGAGAGAGACATTTTTCATCCTCAGAACTTCCTGTCACATGGTAGAAGGTTTCTCCACACTGACACTATTGGCATTTCAGGCCAGACAATTTATCAGGAAGAAATTTCTTGAGCATCCTAGAGTGTTCAGCTACATCCCTGGCATTTACCTACTAAATACTAGCAATACTTCCCCTGTGACAACAGGATTTTCCACCAGAAATCACCCAGTTGAAAGCCACTGCAAGAGACTGAATTTCAGCATTGCTTTGTTGAATGGCCCCCCTTTATGCTGTTGAACTTGGCCAATGTTCCCACTGTTGTTTAGCTCTCCTCCTCTTCCTCCACCTTCTCCTCTCCTGCCCCCACACCTAGGAAGTGAAAATAATGCTAACTAATATGACTTAACATAAAGCTCACAAAAGATAACACACAGGGAAATAAATTTACAGCTACATAAGGTCATTATGATTGACAGACCAAAAATTGGATGAAATAGCTCAATTATGAGGGCAAACAAATCTCTTCAAAATATTTATAACTGATTTCATCTTTAATTCAGTCCCTTATAACTTAATTGTCCAATTAAAGGTAATTTCTTCTTTTTCTAAATTAAAATAGGCTCTTCTACTCAACACAATCCATTTGAAGATTAACTCTAAGGACAAATGTTTATGATTTTTCTCTCTCCCTCATCATCTCTCTCAAGGTTGTATATTGGAGTTGGGTGTCACTTATCAATCCTATGGCAGTGCATGGTAGAGTTTCAGTCCACATGTTGGCTTCAGGTCTGTGCTAATCTCTGGGATATTTGAGACTGGGTTCATCATGTTCATCTTGTTCTTTGGAGATTCATGTATCTTCCTAGACATGGCTTCTAGGAGCAAGGTCTCTGTACTCTGAAATCACCTATTGATCACCTAGTCTGTTCTAACCTTCATTTTTTTTTTCAGCTTTGGTGCCCCCTACAACAACCAGAATCTGTACATATTAGCATGTAGGGCTTCAAGCCAACTTACCTGGACACTTTCCCAGTCCTTACCCTATTGCCTTGCAGCTATCTCGGAGGCTGAGATGTGTAGGCCAAGGACTCTCTTTAGATCAGGTTTAAATGGTCATTTTCCTTAACTGTGTGGCCCTTCTCACCATCCTTTCTTCCTTCAGACTTGAAACCATCCAAGTTCCTCTGAACCTCTTCAGGACTACAACCACCACCATCTCTACCTTTGTTGAGTTTTCAGACTTGAAACCATCCAAGTTCTTCTGAATTTCCTCAGAACTACAACCACCACCATCTCTACTTCTGTTGAGTAGGAAATTCCTTTATCTTTTTGTTTTGAGACAAGGTCTTACTATTCGGTCCTGGATAGCTGTAACATGAGGTTTCTGGACCTGACCAGCCCCATGGTCCAGACCTGCCTACAGCTGCTTTCCCTCCCCCCCAAATGACTCAGACGTTATATTAATTTCATGCTGTTTGGCCTGTGCTATGGCACAGGCATATTGCTAGCTAGCTATTTCATCTTAATTCAACCTATTTCCATTAATCTGTTCTGCCACATGGCCTGTGGCTCACCTGTGTTCCTTACATGTTGCTTCCTTGGTTTGCTGGCTCCATCTCTCTGTCTGACTCCTCCCCTCTTCTCCTACCTATGCTCCGATTCCTGCCTCCTGCTATGGTGCCTGTCATGGGCCAAAATAGTCCTTTATTCACAGCATATAGAAAGACATTCCTACATCAGATAGCCTTGAACTCAAGATGCTCTCCTACACCAATTAACAATGAACACAGGCCATTGTGATCTGGACAGTCCCTCATCTGAGACTCCTTTCTTAGGTGACTTTAGGCTATGTCAAATTGACACCTGTAATTAAGTAGGACAGACCTCTATTAACCTACGCTAACCTATAAAACATTTTTTTGCTTCTTTCAAGAGATAGCAGATTTATCAAAACATTGATGTCCATTTCAAAAACACTCAGACTTATGGTGAGGGTTCATGGCCAGGTGATGGGAAGAATTCTGTGAAAATGGAAAAAAAACCCAAAAAACAAAAAAAAGAAACATGTTCCAAATTATCTTCAGATTTCTGCCAACTGTCCTCCCACATGGACATAATCCGTTGCCCTTGAAAAGCAAACCCACCCCCAGAGAGATGGAAACATAAGCTTTGAAACCCCCCCCTTGCTTTTCTGCTTTGTCCTTTCTCCCCCCTTCCCCGCCCTCATCTTCCTCTGTCATCTGCCTTCACTCTGGATTGGTTTCCTCTGTGGATTGTCCCTGGAAGGAAGCCCTTGGGTGAGCAGAGGGCTTGCTGACTGCCTTCCTTCTTTTCTGGGGAAGCCAGACTGATACAGCTGTGCTGGCAACCAGTGTTTCCAACAAGGGTCGCCAAGCATGTGGGGCCTCTCCTGAGAGAGCTCATACAACATTCCTTCATAGAAAAACGAATCAAGTATGTTTCTTCAGAACTACCAGAGAAGGCCAGGGCAGACTGGGCTCTTTACCAGCCGCAGGAACCTCAAAAGCAGTCACCTTTGAAAATTCAGATCCTTTGACCAGCTTTGTGCCAACTAGGCCTTCCTGGTAGTGCCCCGAAACTTATATTACATGCATGTGATACACACATGCATGGGCACACTTCCCCCTGGATTTGTACAAAGGAACTTCCTCTACCACATAGACTAAAATAACTCTGGAATCCCTTTTGGGGTAGATTTTAATTAGGAAAGACATGGCACTTAAATTATGCTTATTACTTTCAGTTGCTTGTACAGACTGCCAATTAAGAAAAGACCACAAGAGTCATGTGAACTATATTTTTTAATGGGATGGATCTGGTAGGAGAAAAACTACACCATGTCAGAATGGGCATGTTACTTAGTTGAGAGGCGAGAGTTTGAACAACTGATCTAATTGGGAAATAAATACTTTAGGAGACATCAGGGAGCATGTCCTTAGTTAGCATTACTCAGTGACTCCTCCTGCAACCCTGTTCACTTGTTACGGTGTCTGGCTGTTAACAATAGAGGTAGAGTGGGGCCTATGTTTAACTAAATGAATTGTGAGTGTGGTGGAGGGAGATATTCAGAGAGAATCAGATGCTTAAGTGTGTGCACACACGCGCAAGTGTTTGTATGTGTGTGTGAACAAAGTTCGAGCCAGACTTTACTTGTGAGCAACTTGTAGGGTACAGTGCTACTTACCAATGAATGACTATCATTTTGCTGAGACTTAAAATTTGGAATATATTCTTAAAAGTTTCTTTTTCCTGCCTTTCTTTCCTACATCTTGATAAAAGTAAATTTTCAGCCTACAACTATGATTTTAGTCAAAATCCTTAAGTCACCTGACTTTGTATTTCTTTGTGTGTGTGTGTGTGTGTGTGCTCATGTGCGCATGTGCATGCATTTGTGGAGGCCAGATGGCAACACTGGACATCTCTCTCAATTGCTTTCCACTTTATTTTTTGAAATAGGGTCTCTCACTGAGCACCTGGGGCTTACTGAAGTAGCTAGACTGTCTGGCAGGTCCAAGAGATCTTCCAGTCTCAGCCTGCTGGGGCTGGAATTACAGTATGTGGCACACACCCCGCTTTTCAAGGGTGCCTTTACATTGAAATCTGGTCCTCACATTTGTGTTTCTAGTACTTTACCAACTTGGCCATCTCCCCAGCTCCTGACTTTCAGCTCTTTAACAGTCACGTGACTGTAACTGCAGCATCTGCTTATTTTTTCTAAGGGTCACTGATGATTACCACGTCACCCATTTTTTTTTTCTCTGTTTTTCTGCTAAAGAATTATGGGGCCTCAGTTGTATCACATGCCTTTTCCATAGCGATTCAAAAAGTATTTATTAATCATCTCTTTCCAACCAGCCTGAATTCTAGATGACAGGGAGTGGTGACTGGTAATGACATAAGCGAATACAGGGTGGTTTTAGATTATCATGAAAATTGTAAAGAGATTCAAAGAGAGAGGCGCCAAAGAGCTATGATGACAGGGAGGGGGTAGACAGTCAGGAGAGACTTTTAAAAGCTGAGACATGATTCAGCATGGGAAGGAACCATGCCCCCATCTGAGGAAAGAGGAAGGCAGCCACAAGAGTAAAGAACCTTGACGTAGGGTGGGCACATCTGTGGGCTTGGGGGGATGTCGAGGGGTCTGGCACTAGGATGTAGAGGGAGGGCAGTTGCCAATGTATGGAAGAGGTTACAGGGCATGGTATGAAGCTTGGGCTTTATTCCAAAAGCTGGGAAAATGTGTGGAAAGTTTTAACAGAGGGGAGCTCACTCTGGATTACATTTTAAAATGATCCCTCTGGCTGCCATATGGAGAATGAAGTAGAATAAGGCTTGCACACAAATTGAGTGGAATAGTCCACAGCGAGGTGATGGTAGCCTGGACTACAGGTAGTGACATTATGGAAAGTCCTGGGTCCAGTGGATAAGGGAACAGGATCTAGTATTCAATCCCACTGAACCAGCTGCTCCAGGCCTATACCAGTGCCCGAATCCCTTACTCCCACCCTTCACGCCTGCAACAGTGCTTTCTCTGGATAACCTGGTCAATGGGGGCTGCTAATATCTCCATGGCAACAAGAATAACATGGTTTGAGACATAATCATAGATCAGCATCTCTCCCATCCACCTTCATGGAATGCTGGTCACAGAATAGGCCATGGGAGGTCATCAGAAAAGGACAGGGAAACAAAAGAGCTGAAAGACCCTGAACTCCTTGTGGAATATCTGACCCTGAGGAAGTCTGAGGAAGGTGCAGACAGACAGGAAAGAAGAGACCCACATTCATCAAAGATCGACAAAGTGGATGGTGGCAGAAGAAAAGAGACAGCAGACAGAGAGTGCTGGGCACGAGAAGACTGGGGTTTTCAGATGAACTTGAGGGTGTATGCTCCCTGCACTGTGTTCCTGCAGTGAAGCCTCAACCACCCCTTTTTTATAACAATACACAACTCATCTGTAGGTAAGAATTTACCTACATTCTAAGAGTTCTATGTTTCCTGGATGTCCTGTGAGCATCATTGCTGCACTGCTGAGGTATTGCTATTTCATCACGTCCTATTACATGTTGCATCCTATTGTAATCTTTTTTCTATAGGTCTACCTTCTCCATGGGAGAATGGCCTACTTGAAAGTGGTCTTATTTGCCTTTGTTGCCTTGTGCCATACCCAAGGACCTTGTATGTAGTAGGCAATCCACAGAAAGTTAGCTGTATGACATTCCTGACTGCTCTTAGCTATTAATAATCTCTGTTGGTTACAGGTGCTTTTGAGAAAAAAAAATGATGATAGTCATGGATCTTTTCCTCCAGAAGAACCCACACATAGGAGAATGTTTTTTTCTAGATGGTGGTGCATACCTGTGATCCCATAACTTAGAAGGCTGAGGCAGGGCTATCAAATTTGAGGTCAGCCTAGACTATATAGGAAGAACCTTTCTCATAGTAGATGGCAATTAACACAGAGATTCCCTACTAATCAAGGTATAAAGAATAAGAGACTGTGCAATGCCCAGTCCTAAATGGGACATTTACACATACATACCTGAGGCTCAGGGATCATCTCAGAAGAAGAGGCAGAAAAGTTTAAGAGCCAGAATTGCCCCAGTCGACTACAGGAAACACAATGGGACAGTTATCCATATGAACTCACAGTGCCCATAAGACCAGTACAACCTCAAGGCAGAAAAAAAAAAAAAAAAAAAAAAAAAAAAAAAAAAAAAAAAAAAAAAAAAAAAAAAAAAAAAAAAAAAACAACCAACACAGAGGGAGAAGGTAGTTGCTAAGTCCTATCCGTAGCTGACAGGGTATTGGCATTTGATAGCTTCTGGGAGAAGACAAGACTGTTTTCTTTAAAGGATGTGATCTCTGGAGAATGTCAAGCATGCCGTAGGTCAGGCCTCATACCCAAAAGTATTTAGGCAACTACTGTGGGACTATGCTCTTGTAGACTGTAAATATTTGTCTTTATAAATATTAGTTTAATAAAATGCTGATTGGTCAGAGGAAGGCAGGCAGGAAGTATCAGCAGGGCTACCAGACCAAGAGAACTCTCGGTAGAGGAAGAGCAGAAGCAGACTTGAACCAGACGCAAAGGAAGGAAGACAAGAAGGCTGCACCGAAGCAAAGGTACCGAGCCACGTGGCTAAACATGGATAAGAATCATGAGTTAGTTTAAGAGTAAGAGTTAGCAAATACTAAGCCTGAGCCATAGGCCAAATAGTTTATAATTAATATCAGCCTTTGTGTGATTACTTCAGACTAAATGGCTGTAGGACCAGTTGGGAGGTACAGAGAAACTTCTGACTACAGGTAACACAAGTTGTACTTGATGAAAGTTGAGGAAGGAAGCAGGGGTGGGGGGAGAAGGGAGGAGGAGAGGAGAAATCAAGGTCAAATATTAAGCAGGTAGGGATATGTGGGATCTGGGAGGAGTTGGGTGTTGGATATGATCAAAATACAGTGTATGAAATTCTTGAAGAGTTAGTGAAAGTATTTAAAAGTAATTATTTATTTAAAAGAAATTATTTAAAAGTAATTTCATCTTATATCTAAAGCCTCTATCTCACCATAAATGGGATGCATATTCACAGTTATTGTCTTATCATTAATTTTAATTGCCTTCTTGGGTCATGTTCTTTCTGAATTGTTGCTACCATGAGTCACATAACTGAAATAGTCTTGTAACAGAAATTGGCAAGGTTCTTCCACAAACAATATGATACTTAGAATATTCATCTTTGCTATCAAGTCATATTCTTAAAATATGTAATGACCAAAAATTAAACACAAAATTTCCATGTGTGCACATGTTCCTGTGTGTAGAAGTGCAGATATGGATGTGTACATGTGGAGGGCAGAGAACTTGGATGTTGTCCTTAAGTGCCATTGAGCTTGTTTTGAGACAAGGCTTCTCACTGACCTTGAACTCACCACATAAGTTAGGCTGTCTGGCCATGGAACTGCTGAGTATACTTGCCACTACCTCCCCAGCACTGGATTCTACCATAGCCATATCTTTCTGTGTGAGTTCTGGGGGGGTCAAACTCAAGTCCTCATGCTTGCAAAGCAAGCAAGATTTTGCCAACTGAGACATCTTCTTAGTCCAATACATAAACTTTTTATTTTTTTTTATAGCTGGTAGAATTGAATACCAAAAACTAATATTGATATATTCAATGCCACCATACCTTTTTTGTTTCATAACTAGAACTCAGATATCCAGACCATCAAATTGATTCTCCCATCTGTGTCTGATTCCTGGCCAGACTGTACATATCACTCTGGTTGAAGATTCCAACAGTCAGAAGGATCTCAAGAACTAACTGGATCTAATGCCAGTTTTTAGAAGATGAAAGCTAAGATAGGAGGCTCCTACCCTGGGCTGTTGTAACCGGATTATGTCTGTCCTGGACAGAAGAACCCAAAGGGTGCTGAACAGTCCACTGTTCTATGAGTAACACGAAAATTCCAAGTGTTGTATTCAGGAATTCACATCTATTGAGATTACTAATTAGCTCATTTCAACCTCCTGGGCACAAACACTTCCAAGTATCAGCTCTATATCCTTGCAATCCAGTAGGTTTAGGACAAAGTCCCAAGGAAATGGAACACATGAATGGTCCTTTACTCCTGATTTCTCTTGTCTATGGTAGAAGAAAGCAGATACTGTGGAGTTTCTCCCACACTCCTGCTTTTAAAAGAGAGGAAGAAGAAGAAAGAGGGAGAAGGGTAGGGGATAGATGGGTGGATGGGTGGATGGGTGGATGGGTGGATGGGTGGATGGATAGATGGATTTTCTCTCTGGAATCTACTCAGAAGCTCAGAATCCAGTCTTTTACAGAATTAAGGTCCTTGAAGATATAGTTTTTAAAGAGAAAGTCAAACTAGATTGGAGTGGGTCTTGAGTCCAATGACTTGCTGTTCTTATAGAAAGAGGAGAGGGTGTACAAAGCACCAAGAGTTCAGGGTGGAGAGTCTATGGGATGATGGAGACAGGGGCTAGTGATAGAGTGACAACCCACGGAATATCAAGGCTTGTAGGGGATTGTGTTGTTCCATTGTAAATAATTGTTCCCGCCTATGAGTTTAATAAAAAGCATTGATTGGCTAAAGGCAGACAGGAAGTGTGGGTGGGGCTACCAGACTAAGGAGACTCTAGAAACAGGCAGAACAGAGCAGAACACCAGAGAGAAGCCAGAAGATGCAGAGGACAACTATGCTGCTCTGAGAAAAGGTACCGAGCCACATGGCTTAACAGGAAAAGAGTCATGGGTTAGATTAAGGGTAAAGAGTTGGCAAATTATATGCCTGGGCCTTAGGCCGATCAGCCTAAAACTATTGTAAGCATCTGCGTGTCTCTGTGGGTCTGTGGGCCTAAATCTGGAGGCAAGGCCCAAAAGTCTGGGCCAGAAACCTCATGCTACAAAGGCTTGCTCATGGGATGATGGAGACCGAGGCTGATGCCACAGTGACAGCCCATGGATGCCAAGGCTTTCTTAAAGCCACCAGAAGCTAAAAGAGACCAGGAAGGACCCCCTCCTAAAGCCTTCAGAGAGTAAAGAAGTCCCTATTGGGACTTTGATCTTGGATTTCTGTTCCCTTGAACTATAGAAGAATAAGCTTATAGTTATTTTAAAGTACCAGTTAAAGTATTTTATTACATCAGTCCTATGAACTTGGTATTCAATACCTCTATAGACTCAGAGAAAGCAAACCATTTTTCATTTTTCCGAACATGCACAACACCTTTATCAGCTACCTCTCTCGCCTATGCCCCAGGTCCTTCTCCAATTCAATGCCTACTTCACTCTTAGACTTTCGGGTAGTTTTTCTTGGCCAGAACTTTTATGACCCCCTTCTCTCTCCCAGGCTGGTTAAATATTTTTTTTCCATATCCCCATAGAGTATTTTCCTGTATCATGATTGCTATGAGAGGAGCAGGCAGACACCATAACAGGCTGCTCAGTCTTCTTTCAGAGATCAGGCCTCAATCTCAGCTTGCTAAGACTGTGCAAGCCATTTCTGAGGGAGCCACAAACAAAGGACAATCAATCTTCAAAGCCCCTAAGAGCAGGGAAGAGGCAATAGCCAGTATCAGGCCTGTGCCAGCCCCCACAGTCAACAGCTCAAGGCATTAACCAAATAAGGACAGAACCTGGGTTTGTCTAAGCCTGCCCTCAAATGGGAAACCTATAGCCTTAACCAGCCCTTGCTAGCCCCAGTCAACTGGAACATACTGACATGATTGGCACTTGAATAAGCCAACCATATCTGAGATGATCTGCTTGTCCCTTAAGTGCTCCTTAGCTATGCTTAAACGGAGCTTATGGGCTTCCTCCTTTTGTAGCCATTTTGCCCTTGTGTGGAATAGGTGGCCCTAGCATGCTGGTACCTTTACTCTAGAGATAATGAAATTTCTTGCTAATTGCATACATGGATGATGGTCTTTTGTGGGACTTCTCTAGGACCCTAACAGTTACACATGCCCTTGCCTATTTATTAGACTAGGAGGCTCATGAGAAGGTATCTTGCCTGAGCCTACATGTGACAGAACACCTGGCATCTACTGGATCGTTTTAATGTGACTGCACATTTGCTTGTAGACAACTGACCTACTTAAGACAATGCAGATCTCCTATCACATGTCAGCAGTAAGAGCGCCATTGAGTTTATAGCTGGTGAGTTGGAGTCAGTGTAGTGCCAGGAGGCAGACACATGGTCATGAGGCTTTGCAAATGCCCCTGGCTGTTTCTCTACAGCTATTTCTTATGTGCTTTATTGCCCTGGGAAATGACACCTCAGATCTCTTCTCCTGGTCATAACCCATGTTCCAGAACAACATGTTCTTCCAAAGCCTGGGAGTCCAGAGGCATTGGCCCTTGTTCTGGCCCTTGCTACCTGTGTGGCCTACATGACCTGAACATTACAACACCCATGACTTGGCCGTGACCTATAAACTGAGGAGCTGAACATTATCATTCCAGCTCTCAGAGTCCCCTCTCTGAGATGCCACAGAGCAGAGAACAATATGATATTTGTGTTCTATTAAGGTGATGTGCTTCCCCCAAAACTGTTAGGTACCAGAATCCCCCCTTCACCCATGCTTCCAGCTTCCAATCGCCCATGACTATGTCTCTACTGATTGGAATGAATTAAAAGGTGTGTGTGGAAATATAGCATCCTTTATAACTCCTCTAGTCATTTTCTGCATTCAAGAGGTACTGTTCCCAGTTCTGGGAAAAGAGAACAGAAAACCCCCACACTTTACAAAACAGTAAAGGGACGACTAACTTCCTACTAAGGATTGCCATTAAGTACCAGATGTCCAGTAGGGGAACCTATAAAAGAAAGCAGCTGTTTGGCTACTGGTCTCCAGGCCTCCCTGCCCTCCAGGCTTTTATACCATAAGTTCCTGTGCCTTTGAGCTGAAAGGGACCAACTCCATTGCATGGGCTCCATGCTTGATGTGTGAGGACCATCCAGATCCGGCAGCACTGGTCCCTGTGGAAGACTCCCTCCCTTTTCTGGCTCTCTAGGCTCCTAGGAACCTCAGACTCAGCTTAACTCAGCCCCAAAGTTACCTTTTATTGCCTTTATTCTTAGGCTGACTCTTCTTTGTTGTCAAAGAAGAGCACAGCTAACAGAGACAACCATTGTGCATCCTCCATGTGCTACTGGGTCTTAAGTATCAGGCCTAGAAATGGCTGGATTTCTCCTCCAGAATCCCTCTGCATTTATCTTGGTACTGTGAGTCATCCAACCAACCATATTTGCTTTTCTTTTTTGCCTTGGATGCTCAGATACTCTGGGCCAGGAAAAAAAAAAATCTGCAACTCAACCCTAGCATATCTACCAAATCCTGTGATGCTATATAAAATGTTAATCTTATTTTCTCCTTTTCCTGCTATGTCTCCTCTTTTCTTTCATCTTGATCCCGACAATTACATGAAATTAATATTTGGATATATTTCTCCCCATCTTTGGAGAAGTAAGCTCAAATCTTTGCCCAAGGAGAACATTAAACCATCAGTAAAAATATATAGTATTTGTAGGTCTGTAACTTTCCCAATATTCTGCAACTGACAAGGAAAGGCGGCTCAGAGGATGTGCTGCTTGGTTTTTGCCAGCCCAACACAAATCTAGACATAACTGGGAAGAAGGACACAGTTGAGAAAATGTCTTTATATGACTGGCCTGTAGGCACGTCTGTAGAGCTTTTTCTTAATCAGTGATTGGTACGGGAGGTCCCAGCCCATTGTGGGTGAGGCAACCCCTGGGCACGTGATCCTAGGGTGTATATGAAAGCAGGCTGATCAAGCAACAGGGAGCAAGCCAGTGAGCAGCATCCTCAAAGGCTTCTCCATCAGTTCCTGCTTCCAGGATCCTGTCCTGTTTGAGTTTCTGTCCCGATGTCTCTTCACGACGGACTGTGATGTAGAACTGTAAACAGAAATAAACCCTTTCCTTCCCAAGATGCTTTTCGTCATGAACCCTTTGTAAGTGCCTGTCCTTGTGCTGAGCATCACATTGGATTTTCTCATTTGTCATCACCAGTATCACGTCGCAGCAAAGCTGCAAAACCGGGGTTCCGAGAGACCAAATCATTTGCCCCAAGCTCATGTTGGTTCTGACGCACAAACCCACACAGCCTGGACTTGAATTTCTGAACCCTTTGCAGCCTTCCCACTGTATAATAGAGGTAAGCTTACAGACACAGATGACTAATTAAGTGTTGTCTGGCTTCTTTTGAATGCCCAGCTGTATGGTTAGCTATCACCGACTTTATCATCTAAAAACTCTTCTGGGTGTCTGGCTAGGAATAGGTATTTCTGAGCTTCACAGTTCTCCATGGAGCAGATGGATCAGAAAACACAAAGTCTGTGTGCAGCACTGGATTTTTAAATGCCAGCCTGAGTACTGGCAGAGAGGAAGGATTACCTAGCATCTAGGGTGAAAAATAGAGCCATTGGGGACAGCAGCCCTGCTCGTTGGCGCCACCTACCAGTAAATGTTAGCAATTGCTCAGAGAAAGAAAAAGAAGTTACCTAATTCCTCTCTGGTATCGAGTGTTGCCTGCACATCTTTTTCCTCCCCTACAAATCCTAATTCGAGACCTGCTTTTACTCTAAGAATTAGAAACTCAGAGATACCAACTAACTTGCTGAAGAATTTGACCCTAATCTGT
The DNA here is from genome assembly GCA_033318265.1 of Phyllotis vaccarum. Classification (NCBI taxonomy): domain Eukaryota; kingdom Metazoa; phylum Chordata; class Mammalia; order Rodentia; family Cricetidae; genus Phyllotis; species Phyllotis vaccarum. The sequence continues at coordinate 31,348,901 of JARWLC010000008.1, forward strand.
GCTCTTGGAACCTTTATTTTATTTTTTATTTTTTCAGTTCTCAAAAGTAGTATTTCCTGGTAGCCTGTTACTTCTCCACCCTCTTACATTTGGGATCGCAACTGCTCCACACTCCATTGGAACTATGATGATATTGTAAAGAAGCATATAAACTATGGGTGTCCGTAGGCTGAGGCTTTCCACAACCACAGTGTTGTCCAACTCTTTGTACAGTATCTGATTTAAGAAGCAAGCCAGAAGCTCTACTTTCTGATGAGGTGCTGTAGTGATTAAAAATACTGGTATCATGAGGCTCTGAATAGCCAGAGCCCTCTGTATGAGGTGAGTAGCTATACAGAGCCCTGGGTCCTGCAAACTTACTGTAATATGACAGGCTCTACAATGACCTAGGACATGGCCCTTGGGGTGGTTTGAATAAAAATGGCCCCCATAACCTCACAGGGAGTGACACTATCAGGAGGTAGCCTAAGGATTCTGTCTCATCTGACTCGCTGGTCCAGAGGAATCTTTCCTACCTGGTCTGCAGCCACTGGTTATAAAATAATCCTTCAGAGGCTTATATTAATTACAAGCTGTTTGACCTATGGCTCAGGCTCATTACCACCTAGCTCTTATAACTTAACTCAACCCATTTCTACTAATCTATATATCGCCACATGGCTCCTGGCTTACCTGTACATAAAATGTCTTGCTCTCTGGGCAGCTGCCTGCAGTGTCTCCCCAACTCCACCCTTCTTTGTCTTTTATCTATACTTGGATTTCCCACCTGCTGCTTAGCTACCTTGCCATAGGTCCAAACAGCTCTTTATTAACAAATGGGAACAAAATATATTCACAGCATCCAGAAAGACATTCCACATCAAGGTGTGGCCTTGTTGGAGTAGGCGTGTCTTTGTAAAAGGAAGTGTGTCATTAGTCACTAATGGGCAGGCATTGAGGTCTCAGAAGCTCAAGTCAGCTCTAGTGGTATTTGTTGTACCTGTCACGAGACCCCCAACAAAACCATGGAGTGAGCATGCAAAAACAAAGGTTCCTTTATTCAAGCCTGGACAAGGACTTCTTCCCACACTCTCCAACTCAGTGAGTGGAGGAGGAGGCCTCAGAGCCCTGATTACAAAGGGCGTTTATGGGGGAAAATCACAAGCAGGAAGCTGTATGTCTTGGCATTCTAGGATTGGGTAAGGGGACATAGAATGAGGTAATCTTTTGAAATTATTGGTCAGGCTATAGGAGAGAAATTCTAATGGTTATAGGACATTAACAGGATTTATGGCAAGATACAGGATGTATAAAGAGACATCTGGCTCTTGTTAAATTTTACTACCATGCCTCCTGTTTGACTGTGTCCAGGATCTAGATGTAGAGCTCTGAGCTACCTTTCCAGCACTGTGTCTTCCTGTGTACCTTCATGCTTCTCACCATGATCATAATGGAATAAGCCTTTGGATTGGTGTCTCTTCACAGCAACAGAAACCTTAACTAAGATAGGCCTCTAGGTATTCCTGTTGGAATCTTGATTGAATTAATGAAGGTAGAAAGACCTACTCACTTCAGGTGGCATGGTTTGTAGGGGATTGTGTTGCTTCATTATAAATAATTGTCCCACCCACTGGTTTAATAAAAAGCGCTGATTGGCCAAAGGCAGGCAGGAAGTGGGGCGGGGCTACCAGACTAAGAAAAACTCTGAGAACAGGAAGCACAGAGCAGAATGCCAGAGAGAAGCCGGAGGAAGCAGAGGACAACTTTGCTGCTCTAAAGAAAGGTACCGAGCCGCATGGCTGAACAGGAAGAATCATGGGTTAGATGAAGGGTACAGAGTTAGCAAGTTATATGCCTGGGCCTTAGACTAGTCAGCCTAAAACTATAGTAAGCCTCTAAGTGTCTTTGCGGGTCTGCGGGGACTGCGGGTCTGTGGGTCTAAACCTTGAGGCAAGTCCCAAAAGTCAAGACCAGAAACCTCCTACTACAATGGTTTCCTGAACTGTGTAAACAGAGAAAGAAGGCTGTGTTGCAGAATAGAATATTTGTTTAAATATGTAAAGAAATGTTGCATTGGTTTGGGTTGCATAATCATTGTTTAACTATGTAAAGATGTGCTACTTTTGTTTATGCTACATTTGTTTAACTAGATAAAGATGTATGGCCGCTTTACCTTGTCTGCCTAAGGCATCTGATTAGTCTAATAAAATGCTGACCAGCCAATAACCAGTCAGAGGAGGGATAGGCAGGACTGGGAGGCAGAGAGAAAAGGTCAGCCAGTCAGTTTTTAGCTGGAAATAAGCCTAAGCTAAAGATTTCACACACATGCAGAAAACATGTCGTATTCGTTTGAGTCTGGGTTATTTACTCAATATCATGACCTCCAAATCCTTCCTTCGCTTAAACAAATGGGGTTATTTTATTCTTTATGGCTTAATGAAACTCTGCAGTGTATATAGACCACATTTTCTCTATCCATTCATCCATTGCTGGATATGTAGGTTGGTCCCATGTCTGGACTACTGTGGCCAATGCAGCATCCAACATGGCTGTGCAAGCATCCACCATGGCTGTGCAAGCATCTGGAGTATTTATACAGGAGTGGTTCATCGGCTAATCCTACTTCTGGTTTTTAGATGAACCTCCATTCTGATTTCCATAATGGCTGTATTTGCTTGTATTTCCACTAATAGTGCATGACGGTTCATCTTTCCACACATCTTCTCCAGCATTTCTTATTTCTTGTTATGTTTTGTTTGTATGGGGAGGTTTTTTGTTGTTGTTTGGGATTTTTTGACACAGGGTTTTTCTGTATTGCCCTCACTATCATAGAACTCAATTTGTGGACCAGGCTGGCCTTGAACTCACAGAGATCTGCCTATCTCTGACTGCCGAGTACTGGGATTAAATATGTGAGCTACCATCTTCCGCTTGTTTTCTTGGTAAGTTTCTTGACATTACTGACTAGTATGAAACAGAATTTCAATGTAGTTTTGGGGGACTTTATTTTTTATAAATGTATTTTCTTTTAGTTTTAAAACTAAGATATATCATTTCTTCCTTTTCATACCCTTTCTATTTATCCCCCCTGCTCCATTTAAAATTCATGGTCTTATTTTGTTATTGATATATGTGTATATATATGTATATATATAATGCACATATGTGTGTGTGTATGTATACATGTATAAATACATAAATGAAACATGATGAGTTCATGTCATATTGCTTGTATGTATATGATTTCAGGGCTGACCATCTGGAATTGGGTAGCCATTCAAGAGGGTCATTAGTCTTTAGTTGCCTGCAGTTCTTTGTCTAGGGATGGGACTCTGTAAGATTTCCCCCCTTTGCACATTAGCGTGTCCTACTGGCATTGCCATCATCCAGGTCTTTTTTAGAAAGCCATATTGTTGAGGTATCATGGGTGCAGCTTCGATCACGCTTCTAGGAGACACAATCTCCAGTAGACTTTTTGTTCCTCTAGCTTTTACAATATTTCTGACCCCTCTTCCTCCATGCTCCCAGACTCTAAGATGTGGGAATTGTGTTAGATGTGTGTTACAGATTGTGTTCCATCCATTGGGCCTGCCTCCCCCATCTGCTAATCTCTATAATACGGTCAATTGTGGTTTTCTTAATGGTTTCTATTCACTGCAAAGAGAATCTTCTTTGATGAGGAGTGAGAGTTGCATTCTCTGTGGTAGAAGGTAAGTTTTAGGATCTATTCTAGGAAATATGCTAGTCCAGTAAAGTGGCAGTTAGATTCTCTTCCAAGATCCATGATCTTCCTGCGTAGTTTTACTTTGTACTTCCCTTACAACAATGGATGATGAACATTTTTGAAAAAAATATTGATTGGCAATGTGTATTTCTTTCTAGATGTCTGTTCCATTCAATTTTCCATTTATTGATTGAATGAGTCATTTGGAGTCTTTAGAGATGGTATGTATTAGCCCCTGTCAGATGATTAGTTGGTAAATAGTTCATCCCATTCCATAGGCCATCTCTTCACTCCACTGATTGCTTCCTTCTCCATGCAGAAGTCTCTGTTTTGGTTTTCTATGTTTGCTATTACTTTATGAGCTATTGGCAAACCCTTTCCAAAAAGCCCTTGCCGTTCAATTGATCTTTTTTCAGGGCTATGTTGATAGGACAGGTTGGGAGCATTTGTTGGAAACAGTCATGAACAATGTTTAACACTGGACTTGCTTAAAGCAGAGGTCACATTTGGGACAAAGAAGAGGCTGAGAAGGGCTTAGGAGAAGAACTCAAGACTGAGATGCCCCCAGGAAAGCTGGAGCATCTTTAAAGAGATCTAAAGACCACACATGTGTGCAGGGCTGCCCCTCCCCCAAATGACCTGAGAGTACTCCAACTTCTTCCAGTTGACAACGATGGTCCACATTATGGGGGGAGCGAAGGCCAAAGAGGCAGAGTTGGAAACACACTGCCAGAGTAGAGAAAGCTCATCAAAAAGCTCACAGAGAGGTCCTTGGCAAAGTAGTACAATGCATTTAAAGTCATCTCTACTCAGTTGTTGGCTGACCACCATCGATAGAGTGGAGAATTCTCCGAATCTGTTCATAAATATCACTATATAAGCACACAACGCAATAATACCAAACTCTCAAGAGGAGATTGCATCCGATTTCCAGGGGTACCACCCATATTTACCAAGTAAGTTACTCAGTTTCCAACAACAACAACAACCACAAAACTAGTTAGGTATGGAGATAAAAAGGGATTTCAGCCTGTGTTCAGAGAATGCAGTGTTCCCCAGAAACTGCCTGTGAGGAGGCTCAGGCTTCACATCAGCAATTATCACTATGCCCAGAGAACCAATACCACGCGCAAAGAATGCAGGGAAACCGTGACAACAATCCTAGCGGAATGGAGACTATCGATACAGAGCCAGAAGTTGTAAGGAAGAAGCAGATAGAAGCGGCAGAGCTGGAAAGTATAGAGTATCTGTGAGGGCTAGAGCAGCCTGCAGCAGAGGAGAGCTGGACAGCGGACGGTGGACCAATTGTGCTTGTGAAGTCTGAGGAAAAGAAAAAAAAAAAAAAAGACAGTGGTCATCGCAGACCCACGAGAAAACACAGCGCATACAACATGCTAATATGACTGAACTAAGACATGAATAATGACCTAAAAGAAGAGGGGAGAGCAAAGGAAGCAAAATAACCTCGAAGAATTAATAATTCCCAAGGTGTGACTCAGACACATGCCTGCAATCACAGCACTCAGGGGGATGAGGCAGGAAAATGGCAGGGGCCAGCCTGAGCTACTATACTAGCTACCCTTCTTACTGCTGTCACTAAATACCTTAAAAGTAATAATTTAATGGTGTCCTTTGTTTGGCATACTGGAGATTAAATTTAGGGCCCTGTCCATGCCTGTCCTACCTCCCTAAACAGTTTAAAAGGAAGAACAGTTTTGGCCGATGTTTGCATATGTATCAGCGGTTCTGCTCACTGTTTACTGCTTTCCTCAGCAGCCACCCTGGAATGTGAGCATCATCTCCACCGTCTTTGCTGACCTTTGCCTTCATCTGCACATGTTTGTACCTTGCTCTTTCAGGGGCACACATGTGTATATGTAAGTGTGTGCATGCATGCATCCAACCCATAAAATACCATGTAATATTAGCTTACCCATAATGCTTTCACTGCTTCCTTCCTTTGTTCAGACTCTAGGGACAGGCAGTAGCGAGGTGCTTTTCATCCACTTCTTCACTGTCACAGAAGCTAGACTACCCTTGCAGAAAATGATTCTCCTTCTGGGCCCAGGCTAGTGATCGACTGGATAGAGTGGGCTCGGGCAGGATTGTATTTGGAGAGTGCGAGGCAGCTGCGAATTAGGATCAATGACAGGATGCAAGATTAATGCCACAGATCAGGCAATCGCCGAGGCCGTGCGAGCAATAGAAGGGGACAAAAGATAAAGGAAGGCAGAGTAGACAGTGCCGCAGGAGATGGAGAGGACACAACGTGGCTGTGACTGACCAAGGCACCTGTGGGGTACAGTATTCGTCACATTTGGCTCCATTTTCTCCTTGCCTACAGCCATCTTTACCCAGGTCCTCATCACTCATTTGACTGTCTGGTCCATTGTATCATTCTTTAAAACTGTGTCAGAAAGGGATGCACCCCGAGATTTTTTTTTCCAACATTCGATTCAGCTTTAGAAGGTAAGAGGGGGAGGCACAGGAGACTTGGGTTTTTGATTACTGTTTCAGTCAGAACAAAAGTTACATCTTCACTTCTCTGACTTATTATGGGTTTAAAGATTCAGATATATTATGGGTGTCTGCTTTAACAATGCTTCCACCCGTTTACAGCACCTTTTCAGCTTGACAAGCCTTCTTTTCTATATTCCTCTGTAAGTAAATCAGCAAAATGCTTCCTTCATTAAGTTTATCTCTCTGCTCCAGAATATCTTTAATCATTTTTTTTGGCCATAGGTCAAAGCCTTACTCAATCCTCTAGGGACCGGTTTCAGCCAGAAGAAACAGGCCAAGGTGTTAGGCGGTTTAGAATGTTAGTACATAGCACCCCCCCCCCACTCCCCATGCGTGAACACCAATGAAGTATATTTTATTGATTCTTAAGGGAATTGTTGCCTCTCTCCATGTCTTAGAACAGTAGCTTTGTACATGGGGATAGCACCTCACAAAATGAAAAGATATTCATCTTACAACATTGTTCCTTCACATGCTAACTTTCCAGTCTGAGAACACTGCCCAGTGATTTGGGGGAAGGATTATGCTCTTCTTTTTTTTTTTTCTGGGTGTGTTTTTTTGTGGGATGTTGATAGGAAGTGATTTCCTTGTCCACCTTTTGTTATCTGGAAAGACACTTGCCTCTGGCTGTTGGGATGGCTTAAAATAACATTCTTCAACACTACACATGGGGCTGGGTGCCCCCTGGTGGTGATCTGTAGCCGTGCAGCTGTTTCTACAATGGCCATAAGAGTGGTGCTTAATTCTAATCTCCAAGCCAGTTTTCATAGGTTAGCTCAAACATCCTCATAACAATCCAATAATAAGTGAAGTCATCGAAAAGGGCATAGAGATTGACTTTCAGGAGAGGGGCTTGAATCTAGGCAGGTCAGGCTGGAGTCTGTGCCTCTGACTCCTATGTTGTGGGAAGAGATGCTATGGTTCATATATGAAGATGAATTTAGAGGCAGTACCTTTGGAATGATCTCACAAAAATATTGGTAGAGATTCTCCTAAGAAAAACAACTGGACTAGACAAAATTATTTAAAATGTGCATTAATTAAAGTATGCAAAAAGTGAACCAGTAGTATTTCTCAACCTGTGGGTCATGACCTTTTTGGGGGTCACATATCAGATATTTACAATTATGAGGTAGCAATGAAATAATTTTATGGTCAGGGGCCACCACAAACATAAGGAACTGTATTAAAGATCACAGCATCAGGAAAGTTGAAAACCACTGCTGTGTGCCATAAAGCAAAGGTGGAACATTCATTCTAGAAAATATATAACATCTTAATAAGAACATAAGGGTCTGTGACTTTGAGTCACGTTATACCATATGACAAAACTGGTGAGGGGCAGCCTCTCTCCAGTCTGAAGCTATGGCTTCTCCCCTGGATAAGCAGAGTGTATTTCACATCAAATCCAAGCCCTTAGTCTGCAGAAATCCTAGTCTGTAGAGGCAAGTCAGAAACTCCCTGAACAATCACCAACAATAGTAAAAGCTCATGAGCTGTGACCCTGAGGCATCAGAAACACTGTTAAGTTTTACCCATGTGGAGCTGCCAGTGCAGGATCTGAGCCAGGTTTCAAATGTCCCTCAGCACCCACAGATTCAGCAATATAGTGTGGAAGCTTGATGGCACAAAGGGCTTAACCACAACTTCTTGTCAAGAGCTGCTCAAGCAATCAACTATTCTGAGTCAAGAATAACACTAGAAAGCTAGACTTAGCAGGAAAGCAGTCATCCCTTACAGCTTGGAAAACTATGCGCGTGTTCAAGATTGTACCCTCATAGAGGGACAAAGAGGAACCACCAAACAATGGTTCCTTAGTTACATGTGGAAGAATAGTGAGGCTCTCCAAATTGTGATAGTAGCCTCCATGTCATATACGTGGTCAAGCATTATTGAACAGCTAGCATTTGGCTAGTTAGTTTCATTTGGCTAAAAGGCAAAATGAAAGAGAAAAAAAATCCAAGCCAATGACATTAAAGGCTGCACACGGGAGAGAAAATAGCCTGCACAATTGTTTCATCCTGGCTGCTAAGCAGACAAATGGCCAAAGAAACAACCACTTCTGGGAGACCAAGACCTAGAGCTGATATAGTGGGTTATCAAATTTGTCCACTTTCCAAGAAATGACTGTGAGACATTCAAAGAAGCAAAGAAATATAACCTATACATAAGAAAAACAGAGAGAAGCAGGTACCAAAAACGTTCTTGGAGAATAACCTAGATGTCACACTTAACATACAAAATTCCGAAGTAGCTGCTTTGATGTGCAAAGTCTGAAGGGTAACTTGGTCTCAGAAAACATGAAGGTGATGGAAATCTCACCGAATATGTAATGTCAGTAAAGAGACAAATTATTTTCCAAAGAAACAAAGGGGAAGATCTGTAGCTGAAAATGGTAAGAATCAAAACAAATACTTCCAGAGAGAGGCTTCACAGCAGATAAGAGATGGTAGAAGAAAGAATGAATTGGTAGACTAATAGATAGAGACTAATTAAAAAGTAAGGTAAAAAGAAAAAAAAAAAGTAACTAGAATCCCAGTAGTATGTGGGACCATTAAACACACCAGCATACATGAAATGAGAATAACAGGAGGTGTGGGGAGAGAGGGACGAGAAGACAGAATGGGTAACATGCCCCAAATTTGATGCAAAGCATTAATCTAGACATCCAGGAGATCAGTGAACACCAAGACATGTAAACACCCAAAGATCTGCACCCAGGCATCTTATTCAAAGTCAAAGAAATGAGAGATCCTTGAAAGCATGGCTCTCAAAACACAAAAAGTCAAGTTCTCATAGGAAACGGTAAAGGCTAGAAAACAGGAAGACGTGATGTTCAAAGTACTACACAGACAAATCCATCAAGAATACAAAGTGATACAGTTATTTTTGTATCACTTGGTACATTCTCACAAAGTTAAACACAGTATTGCTACATCACCTGGTAGGTCTATTCTTAGATAAACTAAAATTTAAGCTTCCACAAAAAATACATATACGGATGATGTTTACAGCAGGATTGTTTATGTAACTAAAAAGCAGAAGCCCTGCAAATGCCCACTAGTGGATAAATGAACAAACACCATACACATGGAATAGTACTTGGCAATAAAAAGGAATGAAGCACAGTCATGTTTGGATTGCCAGTGGGGATGTGTTCTGAGAACTGCATTGTTGGGTGAATCTCATCATTCTATAAAAATCATAGTGCGATGAACAAACCTACATGGCACAGGTGAAGTTGTTGTGGCCTTTTTCTGTAATCAAGAAATTCAGCAGTCATGAGTTGTATACGGCTTATTCTGGTGTAGCAGGGCATATTATTAAACACCAAACATTTTAAAAATGCACGAGAGTATACTCTGGAATAACAACTAAAGCATAACACAGGAAGTTCATAACCTGAAGCATGGGCACTTACTTACCACTACCAGATATTGTCATATGGTGGTTAATTGCATGTGCTGTACTTACATGCAATTGGTAGCGCAGTAACTCTTTGTACACCAGTGTTATCACAAACACACCAGTAACTTGTTGTACCACTATAACTACACCATAGTTGGTAGGGATTGTAATCCCATTGTAATCTTCTGGGACCACCGATTAACATGAAGTACTTTGACTGACATATCCTTATACATGGTTCAGCTTTGCTGAAATACATGATAACACAACACGGAAGAAAACAACTAAAAATAAACAAAAGCAATTACTCTGGGTGGTGAGATAGTTGGGTGGGAACAGGCCCCTGTTGCCAAGCCTGAAAAGCCGAATTTGATCCACAGAACCCCCTTAGTAGAAGAAGAGAAGCAACTCTGGCAAAATGTCCTTTTACCTTGACAGTGAGTGCTCTGTGGCATGTGTGTCCCCCCACACACAACAAAATAAGGGTTAGAAAAATGTATGCTAAATGAAAGGATCCATTTTCAAGAGGTCACAAAGTGGACAAATTATTTTACAAAATGTCCGGAATAGGTAACTCTCTTTTAGAGACCCACAATCGATTAACGGTTTCCCAGGGATGGAATAGTAGAGTGGGGCAATGGTTTGCTGAAGGGCATGATATTTGTTAGAAGAAGGGAGATGAAAATGTCTTAGAGTTATATTGTGGTGAGTTCTAGGGTGCTTGAGTCCTATCTCCATGAAGCTGAACTTTTAAGATGAATTGGACAGGCTCTTGGCCCTTGGGAAGTTTCCAAGTATAGTGTGCCTTCAGCAGTCTTTGTGAATTAGACTAGAAATTAAGGCAGAAGCCAGCATGATTTCTCTGGGGGGAAGTATTAAGCGTTAGGAATGTCAAGCTCCCGATAAACTCTCAAAGCACAGTCCTCTCTTAATTGAGAGTGCGTTGTACTTTGAATTGAGAAACATCCTTAGGTTCTGCATTGAGACAAGTTCAGAGAAAGAGGCATCGGGACAAATGAGGGACTGTTCAGTTTGTGATAGAAGTGAGGACAACAGAAGCAATGGCAAGGGGGAGGCTGGTCCTGCTAGATTCCGACAGATGAGCATAAACTATCGATAACTTCATGAGAGACAGGCCACGGTGAATAGGTAGTTCAACTAATGGATTGAAGACTTCTTTGAAGGAATTGCTGGTAAGAGGGTCTGAAGAAGAGAACTGTGTAGCCATGGTTTGGGAAGGCATGCAGATCTGTGAGGAGGGTGACAGCTGGTGTTTGTCAGTATATAAACTGGGGTAGGAGTGAGGTCAGTGAGTTCATAATGCCTGGGTATTGGGTAAGTAGCTGGCCTGCGTCAAAGCTAATGGAGTGTGTGCTTGTAGGGGACAAGGATCATGTGGCAGGTCCTCAGTTCTTCACTTAAGAGGGGAAATGATCAGTGAGGGGGAGATAGGGGTGTAGTATTAAGTTTCTGGTCTGTTTGGCATGTGGTCCAGACCCACAGTCCCGCAGACCTACAGTCCCACAGAAACACACAGACTCTTATAATAATTTTACGCTGATCAGCCTATGGCTTTGACATATTGCTAGCTAGCTCTTGCTCTTAAACTAAGCCATGATTCTTATCCTGCTCAGCTATGCATACTTTTTCTCAGAGCAGCAGAATTGTCCTCTGCATCTGCTGGCTTCTCTGGAGTCTCTGTGGCATCTCTGCTCTGCTCTTCCTATTCCCAGAGTTTTCTTAGTCTGGTAGCCCTGCCCACACTTCCTGTCTGTCTTTGGCCAATCAGAATTTTTATTAAACCAGTAGGTGAGACAATTATTTACAATGTAATGTAATTGCACTACAGAGGGGTGACATAAACCAGCCCCAGCTGAAGTTGTGTTCATAATGGCTATATGGTGCTATTTTGGTTTGGTTTTTAACAGATATAATTGTGTGGACAGAACAATGTGGTACAAAGGCAATACCTATCCCACCATCTAATCCTGAACTGTGGGAGGATAGCACAATGATGAAACACTTGGACTCCTATTACAAAATACCATAAACCAAGTGCCTTATAAACAACAGAAATGTAATCCTCAAAGTTCTAGAGGTTGAGAAATGGAAGCTCATGGTACTGGTAGACTTTGGTGTCAGCTAAAGGTCTACTGCTCATAGATGGTGCCTTCCTTCTGTACCTGTGCTCACTGGAAAGGGCAATCTCACTTTCTCTCTGTATATGTCTCAATCCCACTCACAAGGACTCTGCTCTTTTGATTTAAGAGGGCCCTTCCTCTCTATACTATCCTCATCAAGGCTAGGATTTCAACACATGAATGGTAGGCCGCAGACATTCAGGTCAGAGCAGATGATACAGTTATCTTGAGTTTCATCAAAGGAAAGAAGTAGAGCAGATGCTCCAAGAACATCTGGGCATGTAGGTGAGTTTGTTAATCACTCAGCAGTTTCTTGGTGACAAGGTGGTAGGGCTGGAGAGAGAACGAAAGTAAGGACTTTTTATATGAGGGGATATTATATAGACACGTTGTATGTGTATGTGTGTACATGTGTGCACGTCTGTATGTATACAGTGTATGTGAGCATGAACATGGGTGCTCGTTCTGTGTGGAGACTAGATGCTAATGTTAGGTGATTTGCTCTCAGTCTCTACCTTTTGAGACAAGGTTTTCATTAAGCCTAAGAATTCATAGATTGGACTAAATTAGCTGGCCAATGGGCTCTAGGGTTCCACTTGTTTCTATCCCTGGTAGCTGGGGCTATAAACATATGTTACTGATTTTACCAAACTCCATTCCTCATGATGTACTGCAGGCACTTTACCAATGGAACTATCCCCTCTGCCCTTTGGTATATCTTTTCTATGGCACCAAGATAGCTTGCTGTTTGGTGCACAACTTAATATAAGAAAATTTGTTGAGGCTATATGTTTACACGCATATAAAACATCCGCCCCATCCTTTAATAAAACAACTGCAGAGAATCCCAGTGGTATCTGATTTGTTTTTATTTTTAGTCCCTTTAAATGGCTTCCTTTGTTCTTTTAGTTACCCTGGGTCCCTCCTTGGTGGTTTGTGGCTTTGATTCTGTTCAGCTCAGCTGGAAAATAAACCATTAGGAAATGCACTTGGGCTTCTCTGCGGGCCCAGCAGCAACCCAAAAAGAATATGTATTTCATTAGCACACCAGAATGTGGGGAGAAGTGAGAAATCTTTGGGAATGAAAGCGCCAATGACTAGGAGAGATGTCAGGCAAGCTTCACAAAACTTAATTTTGATTTTTTCCAGACTTCACAGGAACCCGAGCTGCTGGACTAGATAAGGCAGGGAGGTTGTTTAGGTGAGATTTCAGATTACTGCAGCAGGACAGAGATCTTCTTCCTCTATTGGGAAAGGGTTTTGTTTGCTGTAAAATAGTATGTAAATCAAAGGAAGCACTGTGGCTCCCCTCCCCCCAAATTAGAAGAAAAGCCACAGGAGAAACGAGACACTCAGAAGCTGTCATTGTCCACAGATGTTGGTTCTACCATCAGTGGCGTCCGAAGCAGGCTCAGCCATCTGCTGATCTGAAAGCAAGGCTATTGGCTTCGTGTGAGAGCCCAGCTTAGCATTTATGTGTGTATACACGTGTTTGTAGATGTTCACATGGGGGGATACATGTAAAAATGTGTACAAGTCCTTGGAAGCACAGAACTTGACAGCTGGTGATGGGTGATTCCTTCAATTTCCTCATCTACTTCCTACTTTATTTGTGTGGGGGATGTATGTGTTTTATGTATGTTGTGTGTGTATGTCTCTTTGTGTGTGATTTCTCTCTCTCTGTGTGTGTGCATGGTAATGTGTGTGTATAGTCTCTGTGTGTGTTGTATATATGTGATGCCTGCCCCCTCCCCGTGTGTATGTTTGGTACATGAGAATACCAGTGTGGCCCCATGTGGAGGGCAGAGCATGACTCTGTGTTCTCTACCCTCACTCCCTGCCTTATTACTGTGACGCAGGCTCCCTCACGGAACCAGAAGTTCACCTTTTCAAGTAGGCTGGCTGGTCAGAAAGTTCTTGGGATTTACCTGTCTCCAGGCCTCAATTTCAAAGCTATAAGCACATGCTTGAAAAGCAAGAATTCTCGAGTACCAATTCAGCTCCTCAATACCTCTCCATCTTATAAGACAAAAAGTCTCCCACTGAAACCACAGCTGACCAATTTGGCTGGCCTAGCTGCCCGTGAGCCCTGAGGACCCTCCTGTCTCTGCCTCCATATCATGGGGACTGCAGGCATACACTGTCCTGCCTGGCTTTTATATGGCTTCAGAGGATGAAATTCCAGCCTTTGTCCTTGTTCAGAAAACACTTTACCAATCAAAAGCCATCTTTCCAGCCCTGAGCCCAGATTCTAATGAACTGGGAAAAAGCATTTGTTGAACTCAGAGGGACCCAGTCCATCCTAAAAAAAAAACGCTTTTATGGCCATTCACTGGAGCCCTATTAAGAGGTATTATATTGGTAATTTGAATGAGATAACATATCTATTCTAGCAAGAACAAAAGCTATTTTCTTTCCAATTCAGTTATCATACACACTCATACACACACACAAATGCACTCACACACACACACACACAAAATGAAGCAGTGGATGGCATTCATTGCTCTGGTAAACAATTATTTTCTCTCTCTGAACTCTAACACTGTGATTCTTTAAAACTGAAATTTCCATTGTTATGTTTGACTTTTAATCACTCTTCAGTAAAAAAGCAGCTTCATCCATGCACTTATAGTAATAATCACAATTATCTTTCTTGAAATGGCTCTGTTGGCCAGTCTATGAATATACATTATACCCACTTTTGCAATAACCTTGTGGGGCAGTTAGAGGCCATCAATTTATAATCAATCTGCACGGAACATAGAAAGTTGCTGCTGCTTAGCCAAGAATCCTTTATTAGTGATTAAAATCACAAAGAAAAGTTTTGCTTAGCTTACTTTGTGTCCTTGACAAAGCTTTGGTAATGGTTAGATTCTTAACAAGGATTTCGAATCCCCACAAAATGGTTAACTAATCCTGGGTCACTGTGATCAAACATGAGTGACAGCCCATTAAAAATAGCAAGTATAAATTCATACCCATTTTATTTTCTTGAATGCTGAAGAACTTTATTAAAATTGAGAGATAATTTTATTTATCTTTTGTGTGTGTATGTGTGTGTGCTAAGTATAACTATGTAGTGTGCGTGTAGGGTGTATGCACGGCCATATGGATTCATGTGGAGAATGGAGGAGGACCCTGGGTGTCTTCCTCTACTGATCTCTGCCTTATTCTCTTAAGACACTGAACCCAAAGCTTGCCATTTGGTAGGCTGGCTGAACAGCAAGCACCCAGGATCCACCTGTCTCTGTGCTCCAACACCAAGGTTATAGGCATGTATGGCTGTGCCCAGGTTCTTCTGTGGATGCAGAAGATTGACCTCGGATCTTACATCCTTGTGCTTTTATAGCAAGCTCTTTTATCCACTGAGCATCTTCCCAGGCACAAATGAAGCATCTTTAACTGTGGGAGCCTGTCCTTCAATTCATTCTCTTCCTGTTTCCTACTGTGTCTCTGGGTAATTTCACTTGCATTAAAGATGACTGTGATGATATCCTGGTGACCTTACAATCTTCAATTATACTTCAATCTCTTTTCAGAGTTTAACAGTCATAGATATCTGATTGCTCAAATTTATTTCCTTGGAGGGAGGGGCTAAATAACATCTAAGTTACAGATGTCCTGCACTCCGTTCATCTCCTTTATTGCCAAGCAAACTTCTTCTCCGTCTTTATCTGCCTAGGTGGCAAGAGCAGGATCCTGGAAATAATCATAGACTTTTTCCTTTGCCTCTCTTGATACTTCTACTGGTCACCAAGTCCTATAAAAGAGGGTCCCCAGAGTCTCCTGTTGGCCATTCCCAGCAGCATAAGGAAAACCATCAGAAATAAAAGTATTTGAGCCCCATGCTGGTTCTCTTGAATTTAAATCTCTGAGTATAGGACCCTAAGATTTATGTTTTAATACATACTCCAAGTGATTCTTGGGCATGTTCTATTCATCATCCTTTACCCCATCACAGGGGCTGCTGCCATAACATACATTCGTTTTTCACACTTGAACTTGCAATCATTTCCCAACTAGTGTACCATTCATATGAGGCTCATGCCTCCTACAGTTGTGTATGTACACACACACACACACACACACACACACACACACACACACACACACACACACACTTCAACAGTCTAGCATATCTTTCTCCATCTTTACATCTCTCTAGGTTATTGTTTTCAGATATCTAATCATTCTCGATTCCACATGAAACTAGTATTACCCTAACATCTAGTTAGTCAGGACTCTTCCCAAATGTGGTGGTTTGAAAGAAATGGCTTCCAAAAGATGTGCCACTATGAGGAGGTTGTTGGAGTAGGTGTGACCTTGTTGGAGGAAGTCTATCACCGTGGAGCTAGGCTTTGATATCTCCCATGCTCAAGCTACGCCCAGTGTAGGGCACACAGTTGCTTCTGCTGCCTGTGGATCAAGATGAAGAACTCTCAACTCCCTCTCCAGCACCATGTCTGCCTGCACACTGCCATGAAGATGATGAACCAAACCACTGAAACTGTAAGGCAGCGTGAATTAAATGTTTTCCTTTGTAAGAGTTGCCTGGTCATAGTGTCTCTTCACAGCAAGAAATATAATAGGATTAAGACATATGCTCTTAGGTGACTACTGAGACATTTAAAAAGTAATGAGAAACAGCTGAAATGGTTGCTGGTAGAAGGCTGGAAAGGTCTCAAAGGCAGTGAGAGAGACCTGACCGGGACCTCTACCTGGTTTTCCCAGCTTTTGCCACCATCAGCAAAAGACTTTAGAAGTACAAAATAAGCCAGAGGAAGTTTATCTCAGAGTAAAAGCAGAAACCAGGAGAAAGTGGGTGCTTCTCAAGAAAGTTTGGTAACCTAGGATTTTGGATAGAATTATACAATCCGATTGATTATTCATGAATTAAGGTGTTGAATACCAAGTCAGTACATGTAGTCTAGAACTCAGACATAGTCCTACAAAAAAAGAGCTGTAGAGAGACAACCTAGAAGAAGAAAATGTGAGTGCCCCGGCCTGGAATAGGCTTGACTAAGTGTTCAGTCAGAGAGAGGAACAGGCAAAGCAATACTTCCCGTAGAGGTACATTTCTGTTGGCCACGAAATGTTTCACATCATGAGAACACTTGCTTACTTTCCTTGGCTATGAATTCTTTGATGGCTTATTTTGTATCTTATGTTTTCTTGCTCTCTCCAAGGCCAAGGTTTGCATATATGAAGCCCAACTTAGTTTATGGAGCTACTATTGAGGTGGAGACAATGGATCCTGGCACACATAAGCTGCATGGTTTTATCTGTCCATCAGTGCCCCCAACTCCCATCCCTGCTTAATTCTTATCTGCCACAGCACCGGAAACAAGGCTGTCTTCTCTTTCCCAACTCATTCACAAGGTCAGTCTGAGAATATTAAAACACTCGCTTATTACGTCTGAACTTTGAAGTTCTAGCAATGTGTGTGGGCAGTGGGGGGCAGAAGTGATTTTAAATGATGCTTGGGATTTGCCTGTGTGTATTTCACTTTCTAGGGTCCTTTCTTGCTTAGACTGTCACGGCCACAGCAGAAGTGAAGATATGCAGATGGAATCAACTTGACTGCATAGGTCAAGGATAGGAGTGACAGAAAGTGACAGAAAGATATGTGGAAGAGTTCCGAGTGTTAACAGTCCACTTCTGTCACTGCTCCACACAGAGACATCTGAACATCTGTGCGGGTTAAAAGTTCAGTCAGTCAAAGGAAAGAGCCCAGTGGTGGCCAAAGCCAGAGCACTTTGAGCAACCTAAGAAATCAAGCAGCGTACTTCAGAAAATAAAACAAAACTCTGAGCTATTGATAGATAGAAACAAATGATGGAAGAAGCAGGTACATGAAGGAGAATAGCCAACTGCCTGGAGAAGAATTCCAGATAATTTCCCGTACATATTCTGTGTTCAAAGATGCCGAATGTAACTCCCTGTTCCTTAACTGTGGGCTGAGCACTGTGATGTCCTTCCTGAGGGTTTAGTGTGGAAAGGGGAAAAACACTGCTTAGAGAAAAGCCATCAGCCAGGGAAGAATGTCAGCATCATCCATGATGAGTCATGATGGAAGAATGTACCCTTGAAAATACAAAATGTAAATATCATTAGAACTTTATAGTCTCCATCAAAAACCCAGAACCACTGGCTGATTGTGAAAAAACTGTTGGACAAATCCTAATGAATGCACCTTATACAACACAGCCAACCTAAACAGTGCTCTTTAAAACAAACACACACATACATACCCCCTGCCCCCTACACTATTACCACCATTATCAGGATCACCATCACCACCACCACCATAAGGACCACCACCATCACCACCACCACCATAAGGATCACCACCATCACCACCGCCATCACCATCACCACTATCACTACCACCAACACCAGATCACCACCACCAACACCATCACCACCACTATCATCACCACCACCACCACCAGCACCACCACCACCAGCAACAACAAAACTGAAAAACCATACAGCCAAGAAGATAATACATGATAACTAAATGTAGCATGGTAACCTGTATAAGACCCTGAACCCATAAAAGGAATTATGTAAAATATAATGAATATTCAAACAAGGTCTAAACTTTACTTGCTAATGATTTTTTTATATTGGTGTATTAACCATGACTAATGCATCCTGAGATCTAAGATATCAGTAATAGGGCAAACTGAACATGGGAGTATGTGGGAACTCTGTATTATCATCATAGTTTTTCTGTAAATCTAGAATTAAAATTACATCAAAAATAAAATAAAATTTAAAAACAAATATAAATGATAGAGTGTAAAAAAAAACCCTCATAATTTGTTAGCATTAGAAAGTAGGGGTCTTTAAAAAAAAAAAAAACAACTCCGTGTGTGTGTGTGTGTGTGTGTGTGTGTGTGTGTGTGTGTGTGTCTGTGTGTGTGTGTGTATCTGTCTGTCTGTCTTTCTGTATGGTATGTATTACTATCGTTGGTTTGAATGTCAACAAGTCACAAATTAGAAATGTCCCAGTTGCCCTACTTGTGAGACAACCTGTCTGGATGTGGGCAGAAGAAAGAATTACCTTGCTTTTCCTCCCATGGCCTTCCCTCTTGCAGCTGAGTTCATCTGTCCTCTTGCACTGCTGTTGATTTCTTTGCTGATAGAACCAGCATTTCCAAGCTTCCTTGTAGACTAGGGATCAACAGGCTTACAGAAACTTCCAGGCTTCTGGCACCATGTGGAGCTGTTAAGGAACCCCCCCCCCCCAGTCTTAGGAACTAAGCATGGACCGAGTTCCCAGTTCTCAGTTCTATTGTTACACATATATTTCATCCCATTGGTTTTGTTCCCCTAGAAAACCCTAACACATGTATGTTTATGCATGTTCGTGTGTGGGAGTATGGACATACGCATGCCAATGTGGAGGTCAAGAGGTCAACACTTGGTGGTGTGTTGATAGATGGACGTGTTGCTTATATCTCATATGAGAAAGAATCTATTGTCTGTTGCGGAAAAGGCCAGGAGAGTGACCCCTAAACTTGCTGGATTCTTGTCTCCATCTCCCATCTCTCTTTAGGAGAACTGATATTAGAAACATTAGCTCTGCATCCAGCTTCACCAGGCTTTTATGGTTCTGAACTCTCAGATTCTCTTGCTTACATGACTAGCGCTGAGTCATTTCCCCAGGTGCTATACTAGTCTTTAGCCTTCGGTCCCATGAGTCTGTTGGGTTTGCCATCAACTTTGGTGGAGCTAGAGTAGAAACAGGCTCTGTGTCCAGAAACAAATATGTGATCTCTCCAGTGATCACTGGATTTTGGACCTATTTCCAATCACTTTAATTGTGTTCCCCTAGGTCAGTAAGCACACAGGCCATTCTTAAAGGCATATCTAGAGCCTAAATATTGACAGTATCATCCTGTTTATTTACAGAGTCCAGAAAAGAGTGGGAGGCAGGCTATCTTTGAACATTGCCTAAGTGCCAGGCTGACTTAACCTTGCTGACTTAACCTTTCTTATTCTATTTCTTCATCCATAAAGTGAAGATAATGATGCTCCCTGGAGTAGTATAAGGTTAAGGTTAAATTATACAAGATCTGTGAAAGCTTTCTGTGACCTAGAAAGGACTTTGCAATCTTATTTTGGAATGTCTTGGGGGAAATGAGGACCTCCTTCAGTTTTTCACCTTTTAAACAGCCCTGTGACATGTTCTCTCCATTCTGCCTGTCAGACGTATGTCAAGTGTCATTGATAAGCTAGGTACATTAAAAAGTGCCTCAGACTGTTAATGTCATCCCAGGAAATATAAAAAGACAAACTTGTGTTTTGTTTTGTTTTGTTTTGTTTTTTTAGCTTCTAATGGCAAGAATAGTAAGTGTTTAGATTGGGTAAACTACCTGGAGAGGGAACAATAACCAATGAGAGGCATAACTTAGCAACAATGTCTGTGACTGCTGGGGACTGAAACACACCAATCAAAATGGCTCATTCAGCCTATGGGAGGGTCCTAATGTTGGTGGTCTTCAAGGTTTAATAAATCATTGTTTTAATCATAACTTTAAGGACCCAACTCTAAAACATTTTGTTATCCACACTGATACCTTTAACTTCCTGAGTACTGGTAGGCCTGGCAGCAGCAAGCAGGACTTCCTTGGTCCCAGTGGATATGATGGGATTGCCATCTACAAAACTTGAGTCACAGCCCTTGACCTTAACCATGCCATCTGAGTTACTACCCTCTAGTCCAAGCCTTCTGTCAGTCCCTAACCCTTGTTTCCATTTGAAGTATTTATCATTTATTTATTATCAATTTTATTTTTTCTTGTTCCTAATCATCTCTCCTTCTGGACCATAACATCCATGAGGTCTTATGTTTCATCTTGGTCATTGCTGGTCCCTAAACCCCCTCATAAGGAGACCATGTCTCTCCATAGTCCACAAGAGAGCGCATGCATCTGCCCTGGGGTTTCTTTCTTCTCTGTTCTCTTCAAGCACCTACACTGCTTTTTCTTGGTTTCTCACTGTTGACTAGGGGTTTTGCCCATCAGGAATATTCTAGAATAAGAAAATGCTAGCTCTCCTTTGGGAAAAGACTAGCCAAAGCCAGCACGAGTTGGTATTGTCTAGGTATCAAAGCCAGAATCTGTGACTCAAGGAGCCTGGGTAGAAGCAGGAAAAGAAGCTTGTTGGAATGAATGTTTATGAACAGAGAAGCAAAACAAAAATGGTACCAAGGTGGGCAGTGAAGTATGCAGAAAAACACACACACACACACAAACCAAGATGGCAGACGGTGATCAGTTCACCACTGAGTCTGAATGGAAGCGCACACTGCAGTTTCTGTTTTTGAACACCTTTGCATGTTGAGGCTCCAAGCATCCTGAGAAACATTAGTAATGACTCTTCACATTTAAGAGCATTGTATAACTTACTAAACACGGTTTTCAATATCTCTTCATTCTTGACCGCCCTAGGGTTTCTAAAGGCTGGCTGATCTGCAATCAGACAAGGCAAGCCTGAGTGCCTTTCCCAACTCCACCCAGGTAGGAGTAGGGGAAGTGGATGCAGACACTTAGCTTCAAGTCTTGACTTCATTCTGTCTCAGGGCAGCTGGAATATGGGATGGTGTCTTGCGATAGTAATAGGTTTATAATCTCTCTGGGGTAGATTTTCTGTTTAGATTTGCGTTGTTGCGCATTATTTATAATGCAAAATTTAAAAAAGATTTGGAAACCAAAGCTGAGTCACTTGGTCAGATCCTGTACGGTATACTGAAGAGACGTCAGGCCCAAGGTAATCAGGTGCTGAAAGAATTAACTTTTAACAGGAAGAAGAACATTAGGGAAAAAAAGATAAAGAAAATCACATGCATGATCAAGCAGGGGAAAAAAATAGAAGGCACAGGGGAATAACTTGCTCCCTTGGGGTTTTATATTCTCCTTCCAGATCCTTTGATTATATTTCTATTCCTTTTACCCAAATTTATTTTACCCCAGACTTAAATAAAGAACAGATGACACAGCATAGAAGACTTGGTGAAAAAGCCTTTCCTAAGCTATTGTGCCTGAGCACAGGGCCAGGCTGGCTTTCAAACTCACTGTGTGATCCTGGGTCACTAATCTCCAAAGAGGCTGGGCTTCTGAGCTGTGATAAAGGATTTAGGACATTTGCCATGCAGCAGCCTCCAGAAAACTGAAGAGAAGCCATAGTGTCAGGCATGAAGATTCTCAAGAAATTTCCAAAGAGAGTTGTTTTAGGATGGGAGACATTGTCGTTACTGTCCCTCCCAGGATTTCCTGGGTTACGGTTATTATAATTCAGGGCTCTCAACTTCCCTAGCGTTAAATATGACAGGACCCTAACTGCATGTGTGGCAGGACCACCACTATCTGCCACTAATATGACATAAAAGGAACAAAATAAGTGATCACCCCACCTGCCTTTCTCTGTCCTAATTCCTAGCCAAGGACAATTTCACAGTTGTCAGAAAAACCCTGATGGTGTGGGGGGGGGGTGGAGGGAGACAGAACCTAGCCTATATTGATTGTCAGGTTCTATGTTGGACAGTTTATGCAAATAACTACATGGTAGCCCTTGAAGCTGGATGCATCACCTTCTCTCCGGTTGACAGGAAGAAATCAAGCTTCAGCATGCTAAGTGACCAGCCTTCTTGCTTTCTCTCCAGTGGTCACCAGGCTACAATTGCCTAAGCAAAGCCTTCACTCTTCCTAAGTCAAAACAAGAATGGCTGGCTGGCTGGAAGATGCTATCTCTCTGAGAGATATCCCTGGAATGCAGCTACCTTAGCCTGTAACAGGGAGGTGGCACACTCTACACAGATACCATCTTTCAGAGGAACAGAGGAGGGCTAGGGTGCCTGTAGGAGCGAGTAAGGAGGAAGTTCAGTCAGTAGCTCAGCCTCTTGCTGAGTGGCAACTCTATCCCCAATCTTTTTCAACTAACTCAAGACATTAGACTACTGGGACACTCAGGAATATGCTGGCTCACATTTATCTTTAGGATCATCAATTTTACGGGCTGGGAAGAAGACTCAGTCTGTGAAGTACCTGCTGCACAAGCATGATGATTTGAGTTCAGACACCTCAATACCCACATAAAAACCCCGGGTGCCGGTGTATACACCACTGTATCCTTAGCACTGGGAAGTAGAGACAGGTGGCTACTGGGGGTCACTGTCCAGCCTGTCCAGATAAACAGATGAGGTCCAAGTTCAGTTGGAGGTTCTGTCTCAATAAAGCAAAGTAGAAAATGGAAGAGGAGACATCTGATGTCAGCCTCTGACCTCTGCACATGAACGCATAGGAACACTTATACATACTTGTACATTCACGAACGTGCACATACACACGAAGTAAAATAAAAAGATCATTTTAAAACTAACATCTTCATATTGTTCCTCTGCTCTGTAAAGTCAATGGCCTCGATAAATCACTTGTATTTTTTTTGCAGGAACTGAGCTGAGACTGAGGTCTTTGTCCAAGTATCCTCCACCATTTAAGAGCCAGGTCTCAATGTAGTATTCTGAATATGCTGAGATAGTGATAATACCTGCTGCATGGAAGGCTACAAGAAATGTTACCAATAATAATTTCGCCAGTCATGTGCCTCTGGGCTTTACATGGCCTGTCATTCAGAGCCACTATTAAAAGAAAAATAATTCAGGACATTTCTCAAGGATGGCAAGGTGGTGTTTAGCCAGTGAGGGTTTTGGATCAACTCTAAAAACAAAGATGAATGGAGATTTACAGCCCAGAAAGAGCAGTGGGGGTCAGTAGATGAAAAATTATTAAGAAGAAACATTAATGATAAGGAGATTCTCACTGAAGGCCGGGTGAGGGACATGAAGTTCAACCCACTATCCACAGCAGGGAATTTTTATGGAAATGACACAGGAGGTTAGGAACTGGTCAGGAAACGTGTGACACAAGCCTGGTTCCGGGCCTTTGTCCCTCTGACCTCATCAACTCATCCACATGACTCAAATCCGCCTGACACTTCTGCACTTCCTGTGGCCTCTGCCTGGAGGCTTTTCCCAGCAAACTTCAAGGTGGCCAGGGCCTTTGATCTCATACCCCTTTCTCCAGCAGGCCTTCCCTAATCTGAGTCTATCATCCCACCTCAGCATTCCCTACGATTCCTTCCCGATCCATCCTTCCCCCTAAAAGCCACCACCACCACCAGCCACCACCACCACAAAGACACACTGTGTGCTTCCTGGTCTATTTTCATTTGTTCCCTCTGGACTACAGTGCCTGTCCCATGAAGCAGCACTTTGCTCAGATGCCTGCCTTCATTCCAGCACCTGGAGAAGTGCGTTGAAGGAATTGAATGCCTGGATGATGCCTCTATAAATACCTTCAGATCCTGATTATGCATGCCAGTAAAAGAACACAGTGACTTCTTCTGACAAATGACCTGTGACCCATTCATAATGTATTTCACCATGCTTTTTTTTCTCGGTCACAATTTTAACACAGGCATTAACTCAGATGGACCATAAAATATTTTTCTTTTATAAGAGGTTTATAGAGGTCCATAATCATAGGGAGTAGATAAAAGGCAAAGATTCAGAAATATTGAGACGAAGAAATTCACTTGGCTGGAAAAGAATTTACATGTTTATAAGATCACCATCGTCGCTCTCAGAATAATAGATGAGTCAATATGGATGACAACCATGAAGAATGAGCCAGACTCTTAGTGGGAGCTCAGCGCCCCCTTCCAGATACCCCCCCCCGCCCCGCAGCGTTCACCCTCCCAGATATACCCATGCTGCTTTCCTACCCCGCTCTGCACATGTACACTGCCTCCCCACCCCATCTCCTTGCCCATGCCTCGGTCACATTTTGAGTCTGAGCTAAAATGGTGCTTCTTCAGGGCGATCGATCTTCTGACTCCTTAGGCAAGTTAGTCACACCTCCCTCTGACAATGACACATGTTGCATTATTATCATTTATTTATTCTCCTGCCCTCCCCTGGAAACTGAATGAGCCATGTAGCAAAGACTCACCTTATTTAGTACTGTATTCCCAGGCATGACTTCCAGGATGATACTTAGAAGGACTGGTGTGGATAATGGAGAGGCTTAAAGGCATTCTAGAACCGAGAAAAACAACTCAGCCTAAGCAGGTGTTTCTCAGGCATCATCTCTTGCCTGGGAAATCGACTCTACTTCTGATGAGCCTGACAAACCAACGTGCAGCTCAAGTGGAGGATCAGTCACTCACTCATGAAGGCAGAGTTCATCACAGGTTCCCTTAAAAAGTGTGTGCTATTTGGCTGTGCTTTCAAATGGAAGAGCTGAATTTCAAACTGGCAAATTGTACTCAGCCTTGTAGATGAGCAAATGTGTGGCACAAAGAAAGGCCCTTCCACTGAAAATCTAGGTAAATCAGCATTCAATCCTCCTTGCCTGTGTATATTGTTGTATCTGATGGCCACTCCTATGGTGCCAGCAGAAGACTGACGGAAGCCCATGAAGACCACCAATACAGACTACAGAGGGAGCCATTCAGGGATGTAGACTGCACCAGGCTGGAGCTTGGCTTTTACTACTGTTCTAGTATCCCAATGTCTTGGCCAGTCTTTGGCACATAGTTGAAACTCAATAAACATTTGTTGAATGAAAGTGAGACACATCACTGATTAAGAAACAGGGTAAAGACACTACAATAGTTGGAAGGCATTCCTTAGGGGCAAAGAAAGAAAGAAGCTACTAGTCAGTCTGTGTGTTCCAAGAGGCAGGCTTAAGTAACAACAGATTTTACTGAAGGCTGACATCTTCCTCTATGAATACACAGCCTCCTTCCTGAAGAAATGTTTACTATTTAAAGAACTGATTTAAACACACACACCAACCTTTAGAAAGCATGGACCATTTAAAAAATGTTTGTATATGCACACACATGCATGTAGGTGCCCATGGAGCCCAGAAGAGGATATCAGACCCATAGAGGTAGAGTTAAAAGCAGTGTGAAGCTTCAGACATAAATGCTGGGAACTGAAATTGGGTCCCTTGCAAGAGCAGCAAATGCTCTTAACTGATGAGCCATCTCTCTAGCCCCCATAGTTATTTTTGAGTTAAAAATGCACAAACATTTAAAAGAGTTCCTTAAGGCTGTTTCTGCATGAAAAAAAAAATCACCCTAGGTGGGCTCTAACCATCGTTTTAAAAGCTTGGCCATATGGTAAGGAAGCACTTTATCTAGCATCAACAATATCCCAAGATGTAATACATTTTACCCATCATGACTGAACTGTGAGAAGCAAAACCCCTTTAACAGATAGGAACCGAGGTTCAATATAACTTGCCTAAGCTAATCTAGCCAATTTATTTCAGGTGCTCTGTTTCTATCCTGACTTGATTATGACATTGACCAATGGGATTCAGAAAACCCTAATGCAATTCTAAGAAAACCAAATACTTGTGATGGAAATAGGGCCTGGTCTTTTCATTGGCCAACATCAACTGGGTATATAGAATGTTCAAGAACAATGGTCTCTCCTCAGAGTTGGAGTAAGGCTCTGAAGCTAAGTTCCCTAAATTCCCTCAGCTTATTCAGATCACTTTGACTTAAAGCCTTTCGATGTGGGATATCTTTCTGTATGTTGTGAATATCATTGGTTAATAAAAGGACTGTTTTGGCCTATAGCAATGCAACTTAGAAGCAGGTAGGAAATCCAAGCATAGATACAGGGGAAGGAAGGCAAAGTCATGAGAGACGTGATCCAATTGCCCAAGAAGCAAGATGTAAAGAAATAGTAAGCCATGAGCTATGTGGCAAGACAGATTGGTGGAAATGGGTTAAGATGAGAGAGCTACTGGAGATGAGGCCTAGCCATGAGTCAAACAGCATGTAATTAATATAAGCATCTGAGTCAGTTTTGAGGGGCTAAGCAGCTGTGGGTGGGTACAGACCCCTGGGCTAGGCCAGTCCAGAAACTCAAAATAATCATCCCCCTCTCTTACTGCCTGAAATGGAGAGGGGCTAGGGGTAGTATTAAATTCAATCACCAATACCAGAAATGAGAGTCAAGAATTACATCTAACACTTGAGCTGCAATTAGGGGTATAGGGTTGTCTAACCTAGCGACTGGCCTCATGACTGCTTTTCATCTGAATGACACATGGCATTACGCAAGCTAAGCAAAAGCTGCCCTAGGTAAAGACATCTACAAACACAAAACCTTCAGGCCTTGAGGTGACAGGAAGACCATGACCAGGAGATGTTGTAATATACTGAAGAGGGAATAGTAGCAGGGGCCTTAAAGGAAAGGAGAGGCTTCCCATATAAACCTGGAGAGGAGTTTCATTTAAGACTGAAAACGGAAAGGGGGAGGAACAGAGTGAACACTCCAGCGTACAGCCATAAGAGGGCTGACGGGAGAAGGCAGGAAGGGCCTCTTCCGAGAATAATCTTCAGGACTTGTCCTTGAACAAATCCCAAGTCTCTAGACCAACCCCCCAAAAGGAGAAATCGCTTTTCACCACCGATTAGGGGAAGTTTCACATCAAGTGATTTGGTTCAATAGCATCCGTGACAAAGTGCTTGGAAGAGCCAGGTGCTGGTTAGGACCATAAATCTGGGGCTCAGTTAGACCTCAGCACAGATGGCTCCTTATCATCGGAGAGTGCCTCAGGGAGGGGTGGAGCGATCTCTTTAAGCTGTGGGGCTTTGTCTTTTTAAAGGGACTACGTTCGGTCTATTTTTCTCACACATACACATACTCATATATACATATAATATGACACAATCTCTCCCTGTGTAGCTGAGGCTGGCCTCAAACCCTCCTGGCTCAGTTTCCTAAATGCTGAGATTTCATGTGAACATCAGCACACCAGGCAAGCAGGCAAACTGATAACGTGTACTTGGGTTACCTCTGGCAAGGCAGTATTGAGCAGATTAGGAGGTGAAGTGAAAGGGCCGCTTTGTTTGTCTCTCCGTTCTGAGTTTTGGAAGACAACTATATAAATTATAAATGTGTGACACACTTAAGCTCTCGAATACCCACCCAACACCACTTTCAGCCATATGCTCCAGACAATGGAGTCAACCCAAGTAACAATTTTATTCTAATCCACAGCACATTTTTTTTACATATATTTTAGTGGTTTTGACAGTGTTGCTTATGAGTAGACTTTAAATGAATCCGTAAAAGTTAATCTATTTAAAGTGAAATATTATACACAGTAAAACAACAGGCAGTTAAATGTTCAGGATCATGCATATAGAGTGGCCCGGCTGGTGTTATCCTTGGGTACCCTTGCCTACTGAAGAGATTACCAGCAAGTACCAATTCTGACATTCCTTGACAATTTACCAAAATCAGAGCCTGAACATACACACCAAATAAACTTTCTTTTAAAGCAACAATGGTACAGAATGTCAATTAATAAAGCATATCTTCAATCTGACAGCTTCATCAAGTAAGCCTACTCTAGACAAACAGGTTATACTAACATCTGATCTAAAGGCAAGGAGACTTCATTTCTCTTAAACACCAAGAAAAAATGAACAACACAACACAGCAATCTTAATATAAGACATTGAGAGAAAACTAGAAATAATATATAAATACCACTCCACTGAGTCAGCATAATACCATGGACTATTGATGAGAGTTTCTATATGTCAATCAAAGTTTTACAGATGGTATGACAAAATCAGTATATTGAAAAATGCAGAGAAGGCAGAAATGTGAATTTATGCGTCTAGTCTCACAATTTCAAAATTATTATCAAACTGATACAATAAAGCTCAGTGATTTATCCATGATAACTGAGCCGTTGGCCATCCAAATGGCACTACAATAATTCACCATGATTCAGAACGCTCATGAAAAGTATCTGGCAGACGGCCAACCCAACAATACTATCACAATACGCAAAGGCTCCTCCTCCACTGTGGAAAGGGACCCTGGAGAAAAGATGACAAAGCCATAGAATAAAGTGACAACTTCTGAAAAAGTTGATGATATCAAAATACTTTCTCATCCCTGGTGGACCGCACCAGGTCAAGTATATCAGCCCCACAGCAGCACTCAATTCAGGGACAGAGATTGGCAGGAAGGTTTGGAAAACTGCGGTTTTAAAAAATTGGCAAATTCTCCACACTTAAGAAAACCATCAGAAGAGGTATGTTTGTTTGTGGAATGTTGACCGCTTGCTGCAAAACTTCACATGAACGGGGAGCCGTGGGAGTACTTCAGTGGAATAGCTTTTTAAAAATTTACAAAAAAACAAAAGCCCCCTTTTAAAAAATTAACCATGTTATGTCAAGATGAAACATGGTAAAAATGTAGTGTTCCATTTCCATGATTCTTCACACAGTGAACGGGAAGAGTGATAGAAACAGCTTTTGTTTTTCTTAAACAGGAAGTTGCGCTACTGCACTGACTGGCAACCTGACCTAGTAATTTAGAAAAAATCATCTAGCAAACTCTGTAAAACAAAAATACAAAAATTCTGGTTTGTAAACATTGGTTGGCCAAGTCTATCCAGAGTCCTTCATGACAGTGGAATGGAATGCAGAATTAATTCACTACCCCATTTGTTGGCTGTGAGGAAGAAAATTCCAGGGCACAGCTTTTATACTTTCACAGTAATTAGATTCAAAAAAAATTAAACGAAGTCGGTGCAAATTGCGCATTCTTCTTCCCTGGGCAGCGTTCGGTTCTCACCCCCACTCAAGTACCTCGACTGAGATAATACTGATTTGAAGACCTAGCACAGATTGGTCATAAATGCCGAATAAAATCCGTGGGACTTCGGTAAAGGTACTTCCAAATGGCATAGTAGTGCACAGCAGCTGCTGTGGCCACAAACAAGTGCCAGATAGCATGGGCAAACGGAATGATGCCATCACTCTTGAAGAACACCACTCCCAAGCAGTAAATCAAGCCCCCGCAGGCAAGCTCTTGAAGTCCGTCAGTGTTATTCTGTAGAGGAAAAGGTGTGGTGTTACTTCAGGGGTGACAAGGTAAGAATTAATATCCTTCCCCCAAAAGACTCCTGGTTTTCTACATAAGAAGTGTGGTGTGAACAACACCCTAATCTGGAAACATAAAGTAGCCCTAAAATGCATCACCCTGCTTGACCTAGAATACCCTTTGGATCTGCAGGCACGATTCATTGAACACATTATAGGCTCCACAGGCAAAGTGGTGACTCGGCTCATTTAACTGTGTATCTAAGCAGATTATAATCACAGCTGGCCATAAAGTACCTCCAAAGTTTGCATAATCTTCAGATCCCAGACTGCCCTTTGAATATGTGGCAGCCCCAAGAAACTAGCTTATAATTTATATCTCAGCCAGGTTGTCACATGCCTTTGACCTCTCTAGCACCATCTATATCGACTGCTTTTTTAGATCTTTGCAGCATATATAATTTAGGGAATCCTTACTGCTGACATGAGGCCTGTCATACAGCCTGAGGGATTTCCTAATTTCCCCTGTGCTTCCAGGTGATAAAGAAAATCCTGCGCATTTTAGGCCAAAAGCAAGCATATTTAAGGCTGCATAGAGAGAGTCAAAGGCCCATCTATGAGAGTAAACTGTAAACTGACTTGAATGAATGAAATGGTAGAGGAGATGTTGCAGGAGGGTCTGCAGGGGGAGTAGAAAGCCAAGCCAGATGGTAGCTAGCCTTTGGAAGGTAAAGAGAATGTGGATATCCTAGGTCAGCTGGGTGCTAATGGCAATAGCCTTGGGTCAAGTCCATGTGGCCCCAAGGTCCCTGTGGCCAAGTCAGGCAAAAGCAAGAGGAAATTCCAGTTCACCCAGCTGCTAGGAAGGAGCCCATGGGCCTAGGCAGAAGCAATGACAACAGCCTAGAAGAATCTCAGTGCCAGCTGGTAGGACATAAGGCCAGGTGTGATGATCGGTTCTATTTTCAACATTCATACGGACCTCTGGATTTTGTAGGATTAAAAGATTAGGGAAGTCTCAAAAGGAATAATAGATTTTCTAAGAGACTGAAACCAGACTTTAAAAACAAAAACCCCCAAATTCCCAATGCAACTTATCACACACATGTATTACTTCCTACTGGTTATTGCTCTACCATCACCCATCATACAACACCCCTGTATGTACTCTGCAATGCCACCACTCACAGGATACCACCTCTTTATTTGGAAGGACGGAGACTAAGAGAGGACCCTGATATGATCACATGGCTGTCCAATGCCCCACTCTATTCTCAGAGACACCATGATTTGGTTTTGACACACTCCAATCCTTTTTGTCCAAATAAGCAAGAGATCAAACCAAGTACACCAATACTTTCTTTGTTGTTGGTTTTTTGGTTTTTCTTTTTTCTTTTTTTTTTAACATATTCTGTTAAGGGATAGTTTCTTGAAACACATTTACCTCATCGGACACACATGATGTTGCTGGCACCACCTTGTAGACACACTGTGAAGCACTCACGTGTGTTTATTCATGACCCTAAATTGGGCACTATCAACAGCATTCACTGACAGGAAAGGGGAGCTTAGGTACTTTTCTCAAGGCCAAGTTCTTTCCTAGTGCCAGAATAAGATTGTGAACTAAAGTGGTCTAACTCCTCAACTTACATTTGGAGTTGGGAAAATGGGTGTTTTCAAAACAGGGGCTTATGTGACTCATTTTGTGAAGTTTACAGATCAGACTGAGCAGGCAGAACAGTTCGATTACATTGACTACATCCACATAATCCGGCACCTCTATAGTTCCTTGGTGTCCCCTTGCCAGCCAATCCTGGACCCCTCCAGCCACCAAAGCAAGCACTGTTCTTAATGCCTACCACCACGCTTGTAAGGCTCACCTGCTCTAGAACTAACTTCACATACATGGAATTATACTGCTCATTTTCTGGGCATGACATGAGCATATTTTTCAATTCCTTTTTTTCCCCCTGCTTAGTAGATGTTGCACGAATAAAGGAAACTCAGAGCCAGATCTCAGGGAAAGGCTGAGATATCAAAGAGGAAGCACCACAGTCAAATCTTACCCAGCTATCTTCCAGCTTCCTCAGCCTAGCTCCTCCTGGCTTCTACTGCCTGCTCTGTCTTTCTATGCCTGCCTTAAATACCTTCTTTGCCCAGTTGTTTCACATCCAGGTTAAGATTAAAGGCCTGGCACCACCACTGCCTGCCTGGGAACCTGGAACTCCCTCTGTAAACTAAGCTGGGCTCAAACTCAGATTTGCTGGGATTAAGGGCGTAGGTCACCACTCCCAGACATTCCATGTGCTGTGATTAAAAGTGTGAGTTACCATTCTCTGATCCTCCTAGACTGACTGAGAGTAGATCCCTCTAATATCTCAGATTGTTTTTACTAAATTTGAAACATATACCCAGAAGTAGTTAATTCCTTCATTGAACAAAACATTAATTCTTGTCATCTTGGAGATTTCTATGAATGAAACTCATCTTAATTTTGTGAGTCTTTCTGAAGGTGAATGTTTTCATTTTTGTTAAGTAAACCACTAGGTCACAGAATAAATGTATGCTGAATTTGATTAGAAACTAAAATTTCTAATTTAGGAACTAAGACTTTTGGAGGTGGGCCCTAACATTTTATACAATGCACAGAAGTGGGGCACATTATTTCACATCCTAGCTACTAGCATGGCTCTCATATTTCTAATTATAACTATTCTTTGGGGTATGTTGTACCAGTCACTGGGGTTTTATTTTTCATTTTCTTGTCCACTAATCATATGCATGTTGTCAAAGGGTCATGGGTTCTTATATGTATTTTGTTCCCTGTTAAAATCTTTGACCCATCTTTAAAGGACTTTAGGATTGGTTTGGAGGTTCATAGACTGAGCATATATTTAACAGATGGCTGCTATCAGGACACATGTCCTTTATCACAGACATAGCAAGTACTTCCTGCCATGGTGTGACTGCATTGAGTCCTCAGAAAAACAAAGACTCTAATTTTGAAAAACTCCCCAACATACTTTTCTTCTCTTATGGTCTTTATTTCTTTGGCTCACAAAATCTGTGCCTATCCCAAAACTGATGACAAGATCTTCCAGGTTTCCTGAAGCTTCTGTTTTCAAGAACCTTATGTTTCCTGCTTTACAGCTAAGCCTATACTTCAAGTTAGAATATTGGAAGAAATGAAATTGAAACTCAAAATGTTGTAAACTTTCTTTTAAAAGCATCTTCCTTCTTCCGTTGAGTCTTGTTTATATGTTAATGCACTATTTTCTTAATAAACAGACAAAGACTATACTCCATTCCTCCTGGACATACCCATGGTGCAGTCCCAGCAGCCAGTGGTCGTGTGGTGACCTCAGTCCCAGACGTGGCCCAGCCCTCTGTGGGCTCCAATCTCCTTCTAGGGCAATGCCCTAGGTCTTCACAGAACTTGTATATACTACTGGTCAGCATCTCACTACGCTATCCACCCTTTCCATCCTCTGATGGAAAGACGCCTGGAATCTCTGCATAATGGTGATCACGTGATCAACCCCATCCTCCCTGAGTGCTCCAGCCCTCCTGGTGAGGTCAGCGTCTTCTTTCTTCACCACACAAACGTATCTCCTCTCTATAGCCTTAAGGGCAGTGGTGGCTATTTTCTACATCCTATTGATGTTCGTGTTTGAGGACTTACAAAGTGTGTCAAAAATTTTCTCAGAGATCACTAGAGAATTGGCAGTTGCACAAGCAGATGTGAGACCTTCTCCTCCTCCTTCAAGAATTATTTATTATGTACACAGAGTTCTGGCATGTGTGCCTACATGCCAGAAGAGGGCACCAGGTCCTATTATAGATGGCTGTGAGCCACCATGTGGTTGCTGGGAATTGAACTCAGGACCTCTGGAAGAGCAGCCAGTGTGCTCTTAACCTCTGAGCCATTACTCCAGCCCTGCCATTACATCCTGTAACCCTGCTGTATCCAACTGCATTGCTAAACTCATTCTTAACGCCTCAGACTTTTCTGTAAATACTTGCTTCTATACAAAGACGAAGGTCATCTACAGACAAATCCTGTCCTTTCCTATTGGCCTGCCTTTGTTTCTCTCTGACGGCATAGCTAGATCAATTACATGCTGTCTAGAAGTAGTGACGGTTACTGCCTTAATGATCACTGTCTTTCACCAAAAATTATATTTGCTGGGGGCGTTTTCAAAAGTATTCTTTGTCAGATATGTAAAGTTTCTAAGTTTGCTAAGACTTTTAAAATTATGGTTGAATACCTGCCAAACACTTTTCCTTCACCTGTTGAGATAACCAATCTCTCCCCTAGATTCTCTCAATGTGGTCAATTTTAATGACTGATTCCTAAGTGATGTACCAACCTTGCATTCCTATAGGAATGTAACCTGATTATGATCCTTTTTATATTCTCATGGAACTAGATGTTCTGGTATTCTGTTTGAGCCTTTTCTGTTTCATGAGTACTGGTTAGTAGTGTTTCTGCAATGTGCATTTGATTCTCGTGGTAATATTGGCCTTAAAAAATGAACTTGGAGTGTCCCTTCACGTCCAGTTTTGTTTGATTGATTGATAACCCTCAGGTAGCTTTGGCTGGCCCTGAACTCTTGGTCTTTCTTCCTTTACCTCCCAGGTACTGGAAACACAAAAACATTTCCCCTTACTGAGCTCCACTCCACTTGTGAATGTTTGTGTAGAAACATTATTATTCTAACCCTAAGTATAAAGTTGCTAGAATGTATAAATAAAGCTACCAGGCTTTGGGAAAAGCTTATTAATTTATTTATTTCTAGATGCTTCTGGCTATGCATTTAGCGTCCTTGAATATTATTATAAGGATGTCAGTTCTTTGTTTCTTCTTCAATCTATTGTAGGGAAAACAATTCAAGAAATGTGTCTGCTTCCTCTAAGTTGCTCTATTTATTGACATTAAGTTGTTTACAATATCCCTGCATTATCCTTTCAGAGATACGGGCTCCATGGTGATTTTCTGTATTTCATGCCTCATAACGGTATTTCCTGCTTTATTCCAGTTCAGTCTACTTAAGTTTTGCTGACAGTAACCTTTTCAAAGAACAGCTTTTGATTTCATTGATTTTTCTCCGATTGTTGATCCCCCCCTCAATACTAGGGACTGAACCCAAGAGTTCTGACATGCCAAGTAAGCTCTATACCACTAAGCCATATCCACAGCCCTCCAATTATTTCTTCACTGTTAGTTACTTTAGGCTAGACTTGCTCTTCCTTCCTGTCTGAAGGAAGATGCTAACATCACTAATTTTAAAACTTTCTTTTTAACAGTATTACTTAGAGTTCTAAAAAACAAAAACAACAGCAGTACTGTGGGGACCTGAGGAAGGCCTGAGTGAATGTGTGTTACTGACATGGGCACAGACATGTAGTGGACACCGGTGCCCCAGGCTCAGGAGAATCGGCAGAGCCTCTGTATGAGTGAAGTTTAGAGGGTGGCAAAGCATCATTTTAGTCCAAATACTAGTGTTTACCAAGGGCTGACCAAAAGGGTGTGCAAAAACTACCAACTACAGCCTTGCCCTTCTAGATGACTGCCATCTGAGACTGCTCCGCTAGGAGACCTACCAAGGCTAGCCAAGCTCTCCTGCTGGTGCTGCACATAATCAACTACCTGAGCTTTTACACTACATAATTAGAGTCCCTCCAACAGAATGAGCAGAGCCCACCAGGCCTCGGCTTTTCTGTATGTGTGTCTGTCTGTTCTTTCTTCATTCCCTCATCACCCTAGTGAGGCTTCCAGGACCACCCTGTGGAGGACTAGGTGCAGAATCATGTGTTTGTCTGCATGCAGAACAGATATACACACATGCATGTGCATGTGTGTACTGATAGACTTTGAGGCACTGGCTTGTGCAATTAAGGATCGGCAAGCCCAAATTCTGCAGGGGGCAGGCAGACTATGGTCCAGGTAATGCTGCTGCTGCAGTTGGCATCCAAAGGCAGCATAGGATCCTTCCTATGAAGGTCTCCATCTTTTTCTCATAAGTCCCTTAGGTGACTCCCTAAGGTCTACCACATCACAGGGAAATGCACCCTGTGTCTACTGAATTGAACACTAATATTACTGAGGAAGTACCTTCACAATAATTAGGTTGGTAACTGACAAGCATCAAGGTACCTTGGCTTAGTCAAGTTGACTCAGACAATTAATCTACACACTCACAGAGGCTTCAAAAACACTACACTCTTCCCCAACACCACTTCAAACTGTCAGGGCGCAATTTGATTACTAGTCAATTCAAAGACCCAGGAGTCTATATAGAAGTGTGTTGTTTAATCTTTAAATACTGGGGAGTTCTCTCTCTCTTTTTTTGTGGGACAGTTTCAGTTCTCTAGCATCAAATATTATCTTATAGTCTAGCACATTGTCTATTTTGATTGAAATAATTTGTATACTGACCTAGAATATGGGGCCTTGTTGCAGGAAGCAGGTTGTTGGAGGTTTGCCTCTGAAGAATTTAGCCATCTCTCTGTCCGCCATCAGGTGAGCCACCCTGCTAACTACCTATTCCCTCTACAATGTGCTTTGCCATGCACAAGCCCATAGCCAACAGCCAAGTGATGACAGGCCTCTGGAATTAGGAGCCAGAAGAAATTCTTCGTTCTGTCCCCACCCCCCACCCCTACTCCTTTTTGTCATAGCACTAAAAACAAAACTAAGACTCAGGGGCAGAAGAAACTTTAAGGTGACCTTAAAACTGGAAATGTTTGATGCCCAGTGTGGCTTCACCACTTGGGATGCTAGGAACATCACTGTTCCCCAAACGGGTGCTTCTGGAATCATCATTTTGCTCATTACCTTCAAATGGTTATTCTAAGTGAGAGCTTACAGAATTTTGCCCTGCAAAAATCCAGCTGGATGCTTGACCAAGCACATTTCTTTGTAGATTTCTGGAGGTTTCTCTAAGCAGCTCTCTCCTCCCTAGGTCCCTGCCCCATGAACTGTCTCACAGCAGATTTCTGGGCAGTCTGCTGCTCTTTGGGCTCTCCTTCAGGTGCTATTTGGAGTCCACAGGAAAACAGTGGGGGAGGTGATAGAATAGAAAGCTCAGTTTGGGGTTCTCTTTCTTCAAGTATCACAGTCTCACACTCTCTGTGCTTGATGCTAAAACCCAGTTGTTTGAATTTATTATCTAGTTCTATAGCTCATTGGGACAGGAGGATTAAACTAGAGATTCAGGACTCCCCAGCTCCACAGCTCAGAGTGTTCACTTTTACATAAACCTTTTGATCTGGACTCTGTCTGGAGCCCCCAGATAATTATCAATTCTCCAAAGAAGGTGGCACTCTCCCCAAGGCATGCTGCATCCCCGATTAGTAACACCTGCCTCATTTGGACCACTTCCTGGTTCCTACTTGTTCTGAATCAGCTCACTTATCACTTATTTTAGCACTTCGATCTCATGTTCCCATAGCAACCTGAGTTGACCCCCCCACACACACCCCAAACCCAGGACATTATAAAATTTTATTAGGCTCCTACTGAACAGAAACTGTATCTGCCTGTTGGCCTCTAAGTTCTGTAACAGCAGTGTGTGAATTATCCTGCTTCATTTTCATAAACATTAGTCACTGGCTATTATGCCACCTATGTAAAGGCCGATTAAAGATTTGGGCTAGTAAAAATACCGGATAAACCTGCTTTTATGACAGCCAGAGGGGACTGACTTGGAATTCTGTTCTAATAATTAGTAACCAATCCACATAGACTTTGCTTATATGGCTCTGGCTGTCCTTAATTGCCCTCTAACGATAAAACAGCCATGGCCCATTTTCTCATTTTGGTCCATGTGCCTTCCTCTTCTTCTTATTCTCTGGTGCCTTTACCAACTGAACTATATACGCCTATGGACGTACACACACACACGTACACACACATCATACACACACGCACACGCACAATCAATATGTATTTATATATGCAATGGTGCCAGGTACATCACAAGCTCACATTTCAAGGATATATAATTTTTTATATTTTCACAAGCCTATTTCTGGAATATTCAGAACGAGGTTTCAGCTGAGAGGCATTTTCTTCTGAGGAAGGTGGGCACTGGGTAGTGGAATTATGTTCTTACATTGTAAACATGTAAAAACTCAGTAATGAAATCTCAAGTACAATCCTGACTAGGTACAAAAGAGGAGAAAAAGGGCCTAACTGAAAAACCTGCACTTCTTCAATTGACACAGTGACTAATGCCCTTGTTAAACACAGGGCACCAGCGATCATAAGCAACTAGCCAGTCGATCTGGGTCAGACTGCCATCTGTATTTTTGATTCAAAGTGAGGGATATGCATAGATTTTTAAACAGTAATTCAACTTGAAAGAGAATTAGAAATACACTATGGGTGATATATTTTATACTTAATAAAATGAGTCTGGAATATCAGAGGACAGATATCCACCCACAGTTAAGCCAGGAGGGTCAGAGTGTAGTAACTCACACCTTTAATACCAGCCATGGAAAGACTGAATGGTGACCTACGCCTTTAATCCTCTAACTCCAGAGACGAGACAGAGATCTTTCTGTTTCTATGAGTTCAAGACCTAACAGTGGTAGCTCACACCTTTAATCCTAACTCTAGGATTATGATGGAGAGTTGAACCCGGAAGTGAAACAACTGGGCAGGGAAGATATTTAAGGCAGGTGTAGGTAGACACTGAGGTATTCTGTAGAAGGGATGAGCCAGGCAGAGGTGGTGCATGCCATTAGTCCCAGCACTTAGGAGGCAGAGGCAGGAGGATCTCTCTGAGTTAGAGGTCAGCCTGGTCTACAGAGTAAGTTCCAGGACACCTAGGACAGTTAACAGAAAACCCTGTCTCATGTCCTCTGATAGTCCAGGCTGACTTTACTAAAGATAAGATACACCATCACAACACTAGATACAAGTGTCCACTAAGGCAACAAAATACTGTTAAGTTCCCAAAAGTTATTTTCAAGGAAAGTTAAAAGTAAAACAACAAAAACAAAAGGTCGCTTTCCTTTTTGGGTGGAGAGAGAGAGAGAGAGAGAGAGAGAGAGAGAGAGAGAGAGAGAGAGAGAGAGAGAGTAATTAAAAGCAAGCAGAAAAAAATAGCAATAAGGGGAACTAATACCTATCCAACAGGATGCGGAAGCAAATCATGGGCTTTTACTTTTTCCTTTTCTTTTTTTTTTTCTTTAATTTGGAGACAAGAATTATCTGAAGTGTGACTTTTCTTCCTCAGCTGGGTGGGGACCACAGATGTGGGCCACCACAATCCGATTCTTCAGATTTTATGAGTCAGTAACTCGGGTTCTCTTTGCTGTCACAAATCACCCTCCAAACATCTCTTCCAGAGACTCAGGTTCAACCAGCTACATTATTTAACCAGAAACAGCTGCTTCTATAGGGTCCAAGAGTCAGACTGGACTCTTTTCTGGAAGAAGGGTGATGAGCTAGTGGGTGGGGACTAAACCCATCGTCTAAAACAAACAGATATGAAACAAACCTAACATACACAGCTTTGTCAAGCCTCGGGTGGTTCCTAGAGTGACTCAGTAGCATGCTGCATTATTTATGTAGGTTCCTCTCTCGGTCTATAGTTAATGGACACGTGATAGTTCCGAAAGGCAAAACTGTCTATCATTACATCAGAGTGTCAGAAATTTAGAAAAAAAGTAACTAAAATTATAAAGCTGTGTCTCACCATTGATGTCACCACCAAGGCTGGAGAAAATCCCATTGTGAGATAGAAGAAAAGTTCAACCACTTTGTACCTGCAGAAACACAAGAGGGGTTAGACACACACCCCAGGAATGCTTAGATCACACACATGCCAGCTTCCCCTTTCTTCATTTTGAAAGAGAAATATAGGCTTTTACATTACTCAAAGGAAATTCAGTCTGCAGTAGGAGACCACCGAGCCTGTCCCTAACATAGCAGACTGAGTGACAATGAGGTAACATTTCCTCTAGGATGAGAAGCACAGAAATGGACATTGGCTGCCTAGGACAGATCTACCATCAAAGCTAGTTGTAATGCAGTCCAGTACACTATTTTTCCCTTTTCCATCTCTGCTTGGTCTACCACCAGTCCCATCCAGAGTTAAAAGGACCTTGAAATGGTGAGAACAGGTATAAACAGCTTTCTCAGGGGTGGAGTAGCAGCCATATTAGAGGATGTGTTTCCTATTTCTTTTCATTTTGCACGTGTATTTCCAGCCTCATCCGATTAGGCTGCAGGACATCTGAGATGTCTAACCCCAGGAGAGGAAGAATAGACTCCAGAGCTTGGTTTACCAGAAAGGCCTGTCTTGACTTGCTATGCTGTCTGGAGGGTATCACCTGGGAGTGTGAATCTAAGAAGCAAATGCTCTCTTGGACTCAAATGTATTATATAATATACTTAGCATTCATTGCATTCAAAGGCTACTTGGAGTCAGGAATTTGGTATTCTCAGTGTAGATATGGTTTAGACGGTTATGGCTGTAAGCCTCATGAGTGCAACTTCTGACATTCCTGGGAGAGAGAATCTCACAGCAAAGTTCATTTTCTTGTGGCTTCTACTAAGAATATCCCAAATGGTATATGTTAATTTGCCTTTGTTTATATTGCTCATACTTTTAAAGACATCAGTGAATGTGTGCGTGGGGGGGGGTAGGTAGGGGGAACTATATCCAGTGTTAATGTCTTTTCTCAAGTATTCTCCAGATTTCTATCTGGGTAAATTTTGTGCAGTGACACTTAAAACTGGTTATCCTTGATCTCCATGGAAACTGGAAAAAGGTTATTTTCCATGTGAGCTGTCTATGAAACAGATGGAATTAGCTTGCCTCCAGATGAGAAATGAGGTCCCTATGGCTCTAAAATGACTGTTCACATGGACTTTCAACCTCATCTTGACACACATGTGCCAACTATGCCTTCCCACCCCTACCTGTCCAGCAATAATGAATACCAAATGGAGTCAAAGGTTTACTAAAAGCAATATATTTTCTATTTATGTATTTCTACTATTGTAAGGGGCAAGCATAAAGGAGACCACATTGTAACACAGGGGTAATTTGGGCAGTTAACTGTTAAACGATCAAATTTGCTCTTACTTTTCATGGTAGAGAAATACATAAATGGTTCCTCCAGCTGCCATGAGCCAGATAAACCAACGCATATGAGATGCCAGGGGTCCAAGTTCACGGAGATTTAACCTACAATTGCAAATGACAACAGAGGAGTCAGTGATAGGAGTTCAGAGCCCATGCTCTCCTAGTCACAGCAAGCAGAAAACCCAGGATAACAGGCCTTCAGAAGCACAGCAGGCAGGGAGGCATTGGGAAGTCCGGGTGGAATCAATCATCCATAGGTAAGATTGTCGGTCGGTCAAATTTTAGTATTAGGAATGAAACGTGATTTAAAAATAGCACCAGCTAAAAACAGACATGCCAATATGCCTCTTGAGCCTGAATTTCCTCCCTAGCAGGGCCCACTGAAGCAAATGCGCTGGCTGCTTTATTTCTGACGAGGCATTTAGAATGCTTACAACTCTTATTGAGGACCCAGGATAAAATCTAGAACTAGGATCACATCCCCAAGTAGACACCTAATATACATGCCTCCCTTAGCAATTGCTCTGCCAAGACAGACTATGAGAACTCTTCCAGCAAGTGTCTTATAACAGTTCAATATGTCACAATGTCATCTGTTCTGGTATATTAACAATAAATATGAAAAAAGTTCAGTTTGGCTATAACTATAAAATTAATATTTACAAATGGAAAAATAACTACAGATACATCTAAAACTACACAGGTACAAATTGCCTACTTGTGACTGTTCAGTTCACGGTTCAATTTTTTTTTTTTTATGTATTTACTTACTTTAAATTGCTTCACAAAAGCTTTTAAGCATGCTAGCTCTTATGTGAATCAGATCTATAATTTAGTGAGAGGTACTGGGGAGGCCTTGCACTTCTTTATATTCTAACAGATAATTACATTTCTTTTGAATGACTGAGCCTACATGAGCTGGATTCTAGAGGCCTGCTGTTTCTATTGACTACTGCAGTGGATGGCTCAATTGGGTGTTCTGAGTGATTAAAATTGGGTCAGGTCTTAATAGAGAAAAACTAAAGTTTCTTTAATTCCGGCTTTTAAAGTAACAAGAAGCTGTATTTGATCTATGCCCGAAGGGCTGTAAGACCAAGAGAATTGCGCAGGAGACCAGATATCTTAAGTAGTTAACCAGTTTGGCTAGTTACTTACTTAGCAAAAGAAATGAGAAATGTGAAGATATGCACTAGCTACTGAGTAAGCCAAGACAAACAGTATAAATTTCAAAAAAGAGCTTGTTTGTCCTCATGTATATTTACAGCATTTGCCAAAATTTATTTTCAAATATTCTGAAAAGCAGCAGAGGTAGAAAA
Source organism: Phyllotis vaccarum (assembly GCA_033318265.1). NCBI lineage: Eukaryota > Metazoa > Chordata > Mammalia > Rodentia > Cricetidae > Phyllotis > Phyllotis vaccarum. Next base: position 31,391,034 of record JARWLC010000008.1, read on the forward strand.
TGGAAAGAAAATGGAAGGGGAAAGGCCTGCTAGCTACACCCAAGTCCACAGCGCCTCCTCTGAAACAATTCCATGCCAGTCTTTCCAAATACTGAGTAATGTAACCATTTAATCAAAGTGGGTGGGTGGGTGGGGGTGCAAGTGTGTAGGAGTGTGGGAGGGGCGGAGTTCATGCAGGACGGCTGTGGGGCGGGATGGAGAAGCAGAGGGGGCAGCACGGACTTCTCATCATAAAGATGCTTTTCTGTCTCACCATGGAGTGTAGGAAGCAGCAATGAAGAAATAGATGACCATCCGATCACACATGTGGAAACAATGCTCCACTGTCCTGTTGGGGAGAAGTCAACAAGGCAGGCAATTTGTCAAAACTTTCAGACAGGAAGTAAGGGCTAGCACTCTACAAGGCCACCACCTCCAAGCCTGCTTCATTTTCTCACAACATTCACAGCTTGCCCCTCAAAGCCACAGCTCTTCTTTTTAATGACAGGAAACCGCAGTAATAGCTTTATATTTTTAGACTGTACATATAACAGGCATGAGACCATAGAGCCCCACCATAGCCAGGTGACGTAAGTCTTTTCTGGTGGTTTCCTTTTCTTTTGGAAGATGAAATTCTGTAAGGGCAGACCACTGCCTGGTTCCTCTCACACTGCCTGGCTCAGCCTAGTTCCCAGCTAACATGCCCCAAGCTGAGGTCAAATCCTTTCCCTAAACTTACTTTTTGACAATTTCATACACACACACACAACATACCCTGTCATACCCATTTCTCTGCCCTCTCTCACTCCCCCCAACCCCATTTTCAAATCGTTTGTTTTGTTTTTGATTAGTTCACATTCTTGTTTTTTCTCACATCTTTAACTTTACACATGCCAGGGTAGACAGTATATGGTAATAAGGGAAAATCTGTAATCCAGGGCCATAATATGGGGTATTAGTTATAAAAGAGTAGCCACTGCATTTTTAAATTGGCTCAGAGTCAAAGCCAGGAAGTGTATATACACAGACCTGACTCTGTGAAGTCAACTCCTGAAATGTCAGAAAGACCCAGTATTTGCTGAGGTCATTTAAGATTATAAATGCAAGGGGGTGGAGAGCTGGTCAAGTGCATACTGCTCTTCCATGGGATCTGCTCTTCCAAAGGAGCTGCATTTGGTCCCCTGTACCCATGTCAGGCAGCTTACACTGGCCTATAATTGCAGCTTCAGAGAATCTAATATCCTCCTCTGGCCTCCATCAGCACATACCCATGGCACACATTCACACACAAGCACATACAAACTTTTGAAATGTGAATTAACAAATAAAAATGTAAACACAGAGAATGACTTTAACTGTTTTTTGTTTGTTTGTTTGAGACAAGGTCTCATTCATATATCCCAGGCTGGCCTGAAACTTATGTAGCTGAGGTTATGCTTGAATTCTTGATCCACTTGCCTACACCTCTCACAGTGCTGGGATCACAGGCATGTGCTATTTTGCCCAGTTCCACAACATTATTTAAGTGCTACCATTTTGTGGGACCTCAGCACTCAATGTAGCCTCACTATACACTCTGTTGGGCAAAGCAGGCTGACAAGGATGTGTGAGGATAAGTAAAGACCACATTCTGTGAGGAAGAATGGCGCAGAGGTTGCCATGGCTCCCTGATAATTTAGCTGCAGGTCTAATGAAGCAAACGTCCAATCCCAATCAAACTTTACCACTTCAAAAAATCACCTGGGAATAAAGGTAGCCATAGGCACATGGATGCAGAATCTACTCAGAAAGTGCTGGAAAAACAGAACAGAGGAGAAAGTGAAGACTTTTAATTTCTTGTTTTGAATTCCTGAGATGATTTTGATTCCTAGCAAGGCCTGAGGACTTTCTACTACATTCTAGACACTGTGTAGGGCAGATATTGAAACCTAGAACCTTCCTCCTGCTCTGCCACCAGCTAGCCCTTGAGACACAGGCCTGTAATCCCGGCTACTGGAATGCTGAAGTAGGATGGTATTAAGTCAAGGTCAACCTGGGATACATGTGAGTTCCAGACTATCCTGAGTACCAAAGTATGACTTGTTCTGAAAATAAAAAGTAAAAGGATGTCTGGGGATGGAGCTCAATGGCAGCTCATGTAGTCTGGCACACATGACATCTGAGTCAGTCCCTACTTCTCCATGAAACAAAAAAGCTCCACTGGCCACCATTCCGACTCACAATATCTCACAAAAAGTGGACCAATCTGATCATGCAGATCACTAAGTGTGGTCAAGGTGGCTGTGTTCTCCTTATAGTACCCAGCGCAAGCTCAGAAACTGGACCTTTCCTTGTCCTTCCTCATTTCCACTGTGACTTTGTTGGGGATTTTTAAAAAGTGATTGATGGCTGAAAAACAACAAAATATCCACGAGGTTTGTGATTCTAGCAAAATGCTCTTTCAAGGTTCAAGAATCTTGTTTCTGTGAGACCTAGAGGGAGGCCCCGAATACTGAAGTAGGCATCTACAACTCTTTATTGATTCAGAAATCTAGACATCAGAGCCAAGCGAGCTGAGGCAACCACAAGCATCAGGCTGTGCCAAGAAGATAATGAAGTGCTCTGCTTCCAGACAGGCTGCTGGGTCCAGAGACTGTGTGTCCTGGGAAGCCAGCACAGACACTTTTGTGACTCTCCTGTTACCCTGTGAGTCAACACTGTGGCTTTATTCTAATCCTAGGGAACTGTCACTTTATAGGAAAGAGTGACAGAAAACAAGTTTCACGCAGTATTTTAAAGGACATGGTCTTCTCCCCAAGCCTGCCTCCTCACACGTAATGGTTTTTATTGTTGTTGCTTTGTTCTGTTGAGACAGAGTTGCCCTCGGTAGCTCATTGGAATTCACTATGTAATCCATGGTGGCCTCGAATGCACAGACATCCCTCATGTCTCAGCCTCCCAAGTCCTGGAATTGTAAGTATGAGTGCCATCGTGTCTGGGGTGATTTTTTTTTTTTTTTGACCATTTATGAAAACAAAGGTCTTATATTTCTGTTTCAAAGTATAGTTGCATTTATACAGCTCAAACTTTTCTTCCCACTCCTGCCTCCTCCACACTAGGACTGCAGGCGTGCGCCACGGTGCCCAGTTCAAGTTCCGTGCTCCTCTGAATCACCTGTCACCTGCTCCAAGTCTTCCGTTCTTTGAAAAACCATTTTCCTCTTTTGTCTTAATCCACTCAGCTATTGAAGGTTTTATTTGGTGAGCATCCATTTTCACATAACTAATGCTCTGTCTGCTAGCCTGATACTGATAAATACAAACACTTTTGCCTTCTTATTGGGAGGCCAAGGACTACGATATTGTTTGGAAAGTACCTCACAGTTAATCTTCACTATGATGTATCTCCTGGTCACCTTGTCCTACATTCTAAACTTGTCACATTATTTTCCTGTTTATCACCTAATTCATTTTACTGTATCACAATAACCTTATGAGGCAGCAAAATAACTTTCAGTTCATAATGAAGAAACCGGGGCTCTTTCTATGAGGTAAAATTACTTATTCAAGGTTAAACACAGGAAGACTGGAGTGCAAAGTTCAATGTCCTCCTCTGCTAGGCCACAGCTTTCCTAGCATGTCTGGTGTGAATGGGAGAACTGGAAACTAGCTCTCAGGATCTGAGCTGCTAGAAAGACCTGGAAAAACAGCTAAGGTACTGCTTTCTTAGATACAAACAAGGCAGTGGGGTCTTCAAAATGGTGTCCAACCCAAAGAGAATGTCTAGAATTAAGGAACAGCTCAAAGCCTACAGGATGGGAAAAAGTCCACTCTTCACCCTCCCTGACAAAACTGTGGCAGCCTGGGAACTAAGTACACATGCAGTCAACTGTGTGGATATGCACAAGACACGCACCACTGCACATACCTTAAGTGGCTCTTTTTCCATGACACTATGTGAAACACTGTGGAAATGATGAAGAGGGAACAGAGGCCCATCCCATAAATCCATGCGGTTATCTTTTCCCAGCAGTCATCAGACAGCCGATGGAGGAGGGCACTGCCCACAATGGCTGGAACAATGAGGAACTGGAAAGAAAGGAGAGAGACTTGAAGACCTAGGTGTCTACGGGATCAGGACTTCTGCTTAAAAGGTCCCCAGAGAGGAAGTTTTAAGCCAACTTTTCTCACCCTCGGATAATCAAAATGGGAGGTTGACGAAGTCAGCTGCTGCACTGGAAGCAGGCATTCCTTCCAGAGAACTGGGCCATCCAGGGAGTACACAAACAGGCCAAGACTCAACACCGCTCAACTATTGCAAAACAGCTGTTCTTTATCCTAATTTCATTAAACAAGAGCGTATTCCAGTCTCCTCTCTAATCTGATACAGAGTGGGTATTTAAAATATCCAAACATCAAGTACATTGTAGATCCTCAGAGGGGTCCTAATGTCTAAACATTCCATCCTGTCTGCCATCTCACTATTTAAGTAAAGGATACACCAGTGAATTAGATCCACATTATTTTATATAAAACATCCCCCAGTCAACTGTAGGTTTGGTTTTTACTCAAACTTGTTCATTTTATCTATTTGAGAGCGCTTGCAGAACAAAAGAGTTTGGGGCTTTCATCATTTTAAAACAGTACATGTTGAAAAATCCACCCCTGAAGCCCAAAGCTTGAGGAAACCAGAATCTAAGAATTCTGACTGCCCCATCCTCCCTCCCTGCTCTCTGCCATCTCCTTCCTTTCCACCCAGTAAGTAGGTAAGGATGACGTTGAGCTCTCCCTTATACCTCCTAAGTAATGGGATTACAGAACTGTACCACCATGGTCAGCTTTGGTGTTATATTTTGCACCATAGACCAAATTTCAACATTAAATGCCAGTTTTCATTGGTCTAGTTCAAGACAAGAGCAGAATGTGTAATAATGTTTCTTCATAAAGAAAAACTTGTCTGGAAAACAATATCCTGAGAAATCACGTGTGAAAGCATCCTTTATATTTGTCTGTGGTACTGTTGTGTTCTGAGACAGGCTGGCACAACCCTGACTAGCCTTCACATTGCTAGCATGCATCACCACACCTAACAATACTTTCTCTTTAAAGAAATGGTAGGGGTAAATGCTTTCTGTCTTTAGAAATTTCCACAGGTCTTAATACTTCCAAATATATGCATATTAAAAAGATCACATATTCTGTTCTAGAATATTAGCATGGAGCTTTTATCAGTTTTTACTAAATTTCCATTCAAACATCATTCTGTAACTTACGGCATGGAGAATTCAGGCCCATCCTACACAAACGTAGTTTCCAAAGGTAGGCCGTGTATCTGAATATCCAAACCACCACACTGGCCCAAGCTCATCCGTAACAAAACCTTTGACTTAACACCATGACTGAAGAAGCACGCCCATCATCTTCCCCACTTCTTGCTTTCAGAATATCTCAGTCACCATTTCCCTCCCAATATCCTGCAGAATGAAACTTCCAAAGAGAATAGTAAACCCAAAGGTAAAGGAATATATAACGACATAGGAAAATGCAAAGACCACTATGGGGGTGAGAGGATTTAGCTTCGCTGTCTCAAAGAATCATTTGGTAAAACAAAACAAAAAACCCAAACAACAACAACAAAACCTCCTTTTTCAACAAACCATGACTTGCCCTTGTCAAAGAAGCCCGTAGCTATCTTGAGAAAGCAGTGCATTTCATTCAAGGTGCCACAGCACTGATCCATAAGCCCCTTACTAGGATACATACTTCCTACTATTCGTTTAAATATGTACTGAGACACACAAGTCCTGGAGAACATGGGCTACAGGTTAGAGTGTCCAGAGAACAGCGATGCTCACAACTTTCAGATTCCTTCCGGTGGCACAAGCCCGCACTGACAGGTCACAAGGATGAGTGCTTCCAATCACTGCTGAAGTTACTCGAGAAGGCTTTTGTCCCACCAAAGCCCCGCATGAAGCACGGTGACAGAGAGGTTGTACTCACTGCGTGTGTGTAGCAATTAGCAGCATGTTCATAGCAAGTTGGTCTGTAGCGGCCATTGGCTGGGGCCCGATGGTTCATGAAACTATGGAAAGAGAGAAACCATCAGATTAAACACACTCTAACCTGACCCATCCAGGAAGCTTGCAGTGCCCCTGCTGCTGTTATCAACAAGAAAACCAAAGCCATTAAAGAGGTGTGAACTTGGCCCGAAGTCCTGACTCTAGAGCAAACATCTAGTTTATTTGATGAAGCAGCTCTTGAGTTTGCTTAATCGATAAACATGTGCCAAGCAAAAGCAAACAGAAACCAGATCAAACTCAGCTATATCCCCACCCCCGCTAAAATCAAAGGGGTGGTGTATAATCAAGTTTTACATCTTAAAAGTAAGGATTTTTGCTCCCCCCACCAAATTTTAGTTCTTGTCATTAAACAAAAGGGTACACACTGCATTTGAAAGATTTCTGCTTCCTCACTCGGGAAGCGTAATGCTTTATGTATGCAGATCTGCACAGCCTGCATCCCACATTAGAGGGCCTGCCAGACTAGTTTTCCTATATTGTATTACTTGTTCTGGCACTAGGCAGCTTATTTGATACCTGGCTACGTCCGGGCCACCTAAACAAGGAGGCACATTTTCACCTCCATCCTTCCCGAGTGAAAGGGTCTGCCTCAAATACTGTGTGCATTATTAGCACTTGATGATATGGCTCTAAAATACATAAACAAAGCCCGGCACTCTCACGCAGATGCTCATGTCCCAGGCCTCCCTTCAAGCTAACCATAGCAAAATCAGCAGAAGGATGAAATGTGCATTCCAGAAGACTGATGTGGGTGAAGAAAGCCCTCCAGACCCAACCCCACCTAACCCCGTGCTCATGCCAGGTTCTGGTGATGGTGGCATCAATCTGACTATTCTCTGGAGGCTAACACGAGCTCACACACACACACACACAGAGTGAGACAGACAGACAGATAGATGGATGGATGGATGGATGGATGAAAGAGCAAAGCAGCAGGCACAGAGAAACAAATGGGTAAAAGCCTTGACACCTCTGAAATCCCAGAGCTCTACCTGTCAACATGTTCAGCATCAAAAACACCAACCAAAAACTACAACAAACCAAAACAACAAAAAAGCCAAAACAAACAAACACAAAACAGCCTAGAGGTCACCTTTGCTTGCTTGTCAACATCCAGTCTGACATATCTTTACCTCCCCCTTTTTAAACAAAAGACAAACTAATATTTCCCCTTGATTAGGAGGAACCTCGTATCTTCAGATCAAATAATGAAAGGCACAACAGGTAGGCCCGGAAAAGTCCATATCCAGGGCAGGATGGACATGGGACAGTGAAGACATTTCACTTGGATTAGACGCTTAGCTAGACCCTACATGAACTTACTGTGTTCACTGACCAGCTTGAAGAACACGTGACCCACCTAGTGTTTCAGAATTTGTTCAAGCCATGCGTGCACGTGGATGTGCTTGCTAGCCTATTCTCCTTTTTCCTGGCAATCTCCTAAATTATATACTAATTTCCTATGAGAGCACTGCTATGCTTATTAGTAAAAAGAAAAAATAATTACACCCTGGGGAAGAATGCTTTCACAATACCCCAAGCCTCTGAGGATCCACCACATCCTCACCCTGAGAGGTAACAACGGAGCTCCACGGCTCAGACCCTACTAGGAATTTCAAAGGGTGGAGAATGAGCTTCCAAAATGGTTGAGGTTGGATGAATTGAAAGTGCTCCATGTAGGGTGAAGCAGGAGCTGTCTGCCCACCACCAGGCTGCAGACTAAAATAGCAACTTATATCTCAAGCAGCCCCAGTCTAAATATAGTCAAACCATTACACAGCATGGGGGATAGACTTTCACATTTTCTTCTGCAAGCAAAGAAGCTACATGGCCACATTTGCTAGTCTCTGCCCAGCAGAAATAATTCAGGTTAAAAATAAAGTGGGAGGGAGGGGAGATGGTTTAGTGGCTAAAGTTTTTGCTATGCAAGCATGGAGACAAGTTCAATACCCAGTACGAATATTTCCAAAAAAAAAGCTAGGCATAGGTACATGCACCTGTAATCCCAATGCTATGGAGATACAGGTAAATCCTCACCACTGGTTACTCATGGTTATTTAGCCTAAGTTACTTGGTAAGCTCCAGATTCGGTGAGCTACCTGGTCTCAAAAACTATTGGAGTGACTGAAGAAGATACCTGTTGCTAGTCTCCGGCCGTCATGCGCATGCATACGATACACAAGTTCACATTAACACACACACACACACACACACACACACACACACACACACACACACACACACACACACACACACACACACACACACGTCTGTGCATAGACCCGCAGAGAAAAAAGTATGAGAAGTAAAAAGAAGGGAAAGAGAGAAAGAAGCTACAGAGGCAGATACGACTCTCTTGTGGCCGACATATCCCGTCCTGGGGAATGTACTTTACACTATAAACAAAGGCAAAAAAGAACTATCTTGGGAGCATTTTACTGTCTGGGGCTCACTGAGAAAAGATGGCAGAATTGTTCTGCTGGGAAATAATAATACAATTTTTCAATTTCTCTTGATCTGCCAGAGTGCAATCGAGCTTCCTCCTCCCTCCGGTTTCTAAAGAAACCATTCTTGAGACCTAAATGGAAAGGCAGATGCAAAAGGCAAATAAACTCCTACACTCTGAGCCTACTCTCTCTAACCCCCACAAGAATGAGAAAGGCTTAAGAATAAGAGAAAAAAGCCTCCCATTTATGGAAATCATCTCTACCTATGGATCAGTGTTTTGGGCAGGGTAGCCAGCATGCAGCGGTGCCCAACCCTCTGACACTGTGACATGATACTGCCATCTACAAATACTTTAGGCCTCATTCACAGGTATCCTGAAATATGTGGGTCATGGACTGGATGGACACACCTGCAGGGGCACTGATTGAGTTCTGAGTGTGGCGATGACATCATTGAACAAGGTGAACGGTGAGACAGGGCTTATTTACTTTCTTTTTCAATATATTTCATTTGCTGTTGGCTTTTAGGTTATTCTTATATGTTCTTTGCCCCACAGCAGAATTCCAAAGCCATGGAGGAAAAAAAAGTTCGGCATCTATCTTTATGCATTAGCACACTAAATCCATACCAAAGCTCTGGGCTCGGCGGATTTGTAACTCATCCAGCAGAACTCATAGGCACAAGACCAAACCCCACAGGTTGAATCTCCTGTGTTCCCCACTCCCCAAGTCCAAATGTTGTCAACCGTAGTTTTGAAGTATATTCCAAATAAGCTCACCACTGCAAACCCCACCTGTGAAACTGAAGCCTCAGAATTGGCCTTGTTGCCTGTTTCAATACAGACTCTTTTTCATATGGCAGCCATAACTCTCTATTAAAAAGATCACATCATGCTCCTCTACACTTTGATGTATCCTTCAATAGCTACTCCCCATGCTTAAGGTGCCACCTTCTTGTCTATCTGATCTCTGGCAAATAACACCTCCTATCTGTTCCTTTGACCCAGGAAAGTCTTATCCACTTGGAGGACACTGGCTGTTTATTTCTCCTTAGAACATTCAACTTGCTTATCTTCCTTCAAGCTAACTCTTGTCACCTGCTAAGAGCTCTTCTAGACACCACAAGTATCACTCTGGCCTTTCCCACCCAAGTACAGGTCCTTCCCATATTAATTCCGTCTTTTCATTGTGTAACACAAATCTATGAAGGTGGGCTTCACTATTTTATTTCCAGTTTTAAGCACAATGCTCACCTTTTGCTGAAACTTAATGAAAAATTGTTGAATAGATGAATGAAAATACAGGCCTGCCAGCTATAGAGATAACCCATAGTCAATTTGGCTGTATTGGAGATTGGGCAACAGGCAGCCATGGAGCCAAAAAACTCCCTGAGTTTTATAAACAGAAAACCCAAAGGCCAAGGCAATGGATATCCTCAAGGCCCTGTCAACACCACTGGATGCTACAGCTTTAATTGACCCTACACAGAATGCCAGCTTCCTTTTAGGACTGAGCATGGCATTTGTTCAGACAGTACCACTGTCGGTGATGGCTCTCTTGGCAATTACTAAAGAGAGAAAGGAGATAGAAAACCACTCTGTCTGTCTTGTGGGTCAACACTCTAAGGACTGGTGCAAAGACCTCAGATGTGCTTTAAGAAGATGCTTTTCTGTGCACTAAATTTAAAATCTAATCAGTAGGGTAGTCACAGCTGGGGCTGAGGAAGATGGATCCTTTTCCAGCAGAGACAGAAAGGGAGAGGGAACACTGGCTGCAGAGATAAGAAGCGAAACTTCAAGGTTTTCCTCTGCCTACCTGCTCCACTCTGGGCAAGGACTTTGTTACTCTCTAAGCTTATATGCTTTCTTTTACTTGTAAACTGAAAAAATATGCAAGTACCTAGCCAGTTGCTGGCACAAACAAGCAGTAACTGAATGCTAGGCTAGCATTTACTATCATATCAAAGATGTTAGAGAATGGAAATAAGTGTATGTGTGTGTGTTGTGTATGTATGTGTTGTGTGTATGTTGTGTATGTATGTGTTGTGTGTGTGTTGTGTATATATGTGTTGTGTGTGTGTTGTGTATGTGTGTGTGTACAGGCACATGCTCTAGTGTCTTGAGAGACTAGACTGACATAAATAAAACAAGGTACAAAATATGCTGCATCCCGGAGGAATTTTTTCACATTCTAAATTTTTGTAGGAGCCATGAAAGTTTTAACTGTTCCGTTACAATCTTCCTCCCTATGAATGGCAGAAGTCTGGAAAAGGATCCAAAGCCAGAGTAGCCACTGAGTTTCCACTGAGTGGATCTGCAAGGTGTTCTTTTATTTAGGTAGAGTATAAACTATGATCTAACAAACTGTTCAACTGAGTCCTAACACATCTATCAGGGAAAAGAGCGTATTGTTCAAAGATAGTGTGCCATCTCCCACCCTCCCGTAGGCCCTGTGTAATTTGCCTACATGTAACTAGGGAGGGTGCACACCAAAATGTTTAATGAACACAAAAATATGTGGAATACTACCTTCAACATTTTAACGTATGAATCATAATAATTAGGACGCCTCTAACATTATTTTGAATTTGCAGCTTACTTTCAAGTTGAATTGATGCCTATAAATAGCCTTCCAATCTAGACTATAGCAGAAAAACAAGGAAGGGATTACGTCAATCAAAATAAAAAAAGACCTAGGGATCATGAAGAAAAACACAACTAATATTTGTGGACTACAATAACATGTAACCACTCAAGAACTGCATTCGGTGATACTCTGAAGGATAATTTTGTTTTCCAATTTTGAATGGGTAAAAGACTCCAAAATAAGATGGGAGCAAATTCTGCCCATCAGGGAGACGGCTCAATCAGCTGAAGTGGTTTTCATTTTCCCATCCTAGAGCTCTCTGGATGCTGGTGTAATGAAATAAAGACATTTCCCTTCCTTTTATAGAAGTATTCAAAGGGACAGAAAAGAAATACAAACTCTTCATCAAAAACGGAAGAGGTAAGTTTTCGGCATATAGCCACTGTTCTCTGAAAGCAGGAAGCCCACAGACATGCAGAGAAGAAAACCAAATCAAACAAACCGCACACACAGGGCATGAAGTTCACATACGCTACAGTCCCTCTTAAATCCATCAGGTTCCAAATGAGAAAGATCAAGTCCCTGTTGCCCATAGATATGTAGTTCCCCTCCACGAACAGTGTCAGGCAATCAATTCAGACCTTCAAGTTGATCCCGCTCTACTGATGTCAAAGACTAAACTCAACCTTTGTATGTTTTGGTTCCTTTACACTTTGGGACTGGGGGTGAAGGAGATAAGCATTATTAATGAGCACATTTTGAAATTGAGAAAAGATTGCTTCAAACTCAATAGCCTGATTGGAAGATTTCACGAATTTCCCTGGCACCTCACAGTAAACTAAGCCTGTTAGTGATGAAGGACTGGGAATGGGTCTGGCTGCCAGGCTCAGACAAAGGGATGGAGAGTTACCAGAAACCCGACGGGTGAACTTTCACCCACTTAAAAGAAACAGAAAAGCCCAGAGCTTTCTTTGGGAACAATAGGCCAAAACCGTCACCATTCCTTCTGGGCAGACACACGGTGGAGGGCTACCGTGCCTCTCCAGTGTAGTCAGCCGACCAGCTTTCCGGTGGCGCCTCCTGGGTTCCTCCTCACCATTTCCTAAAAACAGGCATCTATCTCAAAGGCAATTCTCCACCTGAATGCTAGCTAACTTGCCCTTACCAAAAGGCCCCCTGATAGCAGCCCACTGACTGACCTGAGAACCCCTAGTCTCGACACCACCACAGCATCCACCATCGGGCAAAGCTGAATGCAGGGTAGCATGCCTCAGTTTCCCTGTATCTAGGACCAAAGGCAAAACACCGAAAACACTCAGGCCAGACCCCCTACCGCGCTGAAAGACAAATCTCTCCAGAGCACTGGAGCAGCCCCAAGAGACCTCACACCCGGGTTTGTACAAGGATGTTTGCATAAGGCCCTCAGTGGACTGGGGGTGGAGGGCTCTGAGGCTAGAGGTAGCAGAAGTCGTCTCTGGATGGGGAGCGCAAGGGCCAAGCTGGGTGTGCAAGCCGATGGAGGAGGCAAGGCAGACGCGGAGTCCCGGGGCACAGATCCCGGGCGGCTCCGAGGAAAGGGATCGCAGGACTGGGGGGTCTCCCCGGGAGTCGGTCCCGATCTGCGCTCGGGATTCCCCGGGATGGAGCACGCGCCCTGCAGCGCTCTCACCGCTGGAATCGATTCCTGAACCGCATTGATCCTCCGCTCCTCCGCGGGGGCCGGGAGCTCCGTCTGGTCTGCACCGGCGGCAGGGCGCGCGGGCCTCATGGGTTTGAGCTGCTCCCGAGGCCACCGGAGTGCCAGGCGGGAGCCGCGTAGCTGGGCAGGGCCGAAGTGGGCCACGCCGGGGGTCAGCACAGGGCCAGAGCCAAAGCAGACGACTGGGGGCGGGAGGGAGGCCGCTTAAACGGCCCCGGAGCCTCCCGCCTCCCGGGCTCCTCCGCCCCCGGGTGCCCGCGCCCCGCCCCGGAGCCCGGCTCCGCCCCCTCCCGCTCCGCCCCCTGCGTGCCGCCTGAGCGTCACCGAGTCCAGCGGCCAATCAATACCCGGAGCGGCAAGAGGCTCCGCTGCCATTCAGTTCCCCAGAAGCTCGGAAGGTGGGGCGGAACCTCAGAGAGGAGGGGCGTGGTTAGCGAAAAGGGGAGGAGCGCTGGAAGGGCGGTGCTCGGCATTAAAGCCTTGAGGCTTGTGCGCTGAAAACCTGAGGAGGAAACATTGTGTAGGAGATGACTTTAAATGGAGCTGTGCAGGAAGTGGCAGCAAGCGAGGACCCCTCTCTGCTTCCTAATCTTGGCCCGGTGCCGTTTATTCATCTTTCATTCAGTTCTGAGTTCTTCCTTTCGTTTATTTCCCTACCATTTGCTACACTACCGTGAAGACAAATTATTAACACGTCTATCCCGTGAAGAAGAGATTGGAGAGAGGGGCACTCTCCTGGAAAGGTTTTTACATCATCCGTTTTGTTATATATATAACCTAAGAAATTCCTAAAGAAATTGCGACCCTTTGCTAACCCGTTTGAAAGCTAAGAGGGCTGGCCAGAAGAGCAGTTCATAGGGAGAAAGGAGGTAAGAGCTGGTGAACATAATCAGAATACCGCAGATAGGAAAGTGGTCCTTGCAGAACCTTTCAGGACCCTTCCTGGAATCTAGGTATGGTCCCCTCTAGGAATCCTGCCCACACCCATCCTCCACTCCTCAAAACACCTTCTTGAGTTACTTAGGGCCAGGTTCCTAAGACTCCTCCTGGCAATGAGTGAAGCATCCTAAGCTGGGGGATTGTTTCACACACTATTCTAGTTTTCTTTTGAGTGTACTTTCCACAACAATTACACTGATCTCGGCAGGAATCGACATCATGTCATTCATTTCACAGGTAAGGAAGCCAAGATTTTGAAAGGTGGCACTATTCACAACAGCTAAGTTACTGAGTCAACTTAGGTGGCCATCAAAGGATACAGAAAGAAAATGTGGTATATGCATAAAGGCAGCATGGAAAATTAGTCAGATATAAGGGAATGTCCCCAAAGACAGAAGAGTAATTTCACTGTGGTATGTGAGGCCACTGATCTCAGGGTTGAGTAGACTGACTGAGTTGGCTAGGCTGATGTCTATTTCCTTGTCAGGTTCCAGGTGCTTCTATTCTAAAGCTGCACATTTGGCTTAAAAGGGTAACCACCCCCAATGGAAGAGGACTGGATCACTCTTCAGTCAAGGGTCTGAGTAATGACATTTCTCTGAAAGAGTTTCAAACGGGCTGTCAAGAGGAAGAATGGCGTGTCTTCATCGGGGAAATGGACATCATCATGTGAAGTGAAATAAACCAGGCTTAGAAAGACAAATATGGAATGTTTTCTATCATATGTCAAATATAGAGAAGGGGGGAAAGTCTTTGATATCAAGGAGAAGGGAGATAAAAGTGGGGAGGGTAAATGTGTCCAAAATATGCAATAGGCATAGGTTCTAATTTATGTCTATTGCTGTGCTAAAACATCCCAACAAAAAGAAAGTATGGGAGAAAGGAGTTTATTTGGCTTACAATTCCAAGTTCAAGCATTATAGGGGAGTCCAGGCAAGAACTTCAAACAGCTAGTCACATCACATCTACAGTCAAAAGGAGGGCAAAATGTAAATGTGTACATGTTCACTTGCTTCTTTGCTTGTACTGGGCTCAGTTTCCCTTGTCATACAGTTCAGGAGCCTTTGCCTAGGGAATGATGCTGCCTAAAGTGGGCTGGGTCTTTCCACAACAATTAACTTCATTAAGACAATACTCCATGTGCCAAATCCAATGTAAACAGCTCCTTAGTGAGAATCTCTTCCCAGGTGATTCTAGGCTATATCAAGTGGAAAATGCTAACCATCATGGCATGTATAGAAAATGTCATAATGAAACTTACTATTCTGTACAATGAGTATCTGCTGAGTAAAAAAAGAAACTCACCTCACTCAAAACAGATTCACATGCAGCTTCCTCTAACACTAAGCTCCAATACTTCAGTCTGCCAACTGCCTCTCCCTAAGCTTTAAAATATTTCATAAAACATGCACGTGATTTCTTTCCACTCACAGGACAGCCTAGCAATTAACACAGATTGAAGATCTACCAATTGGCTACCTGATTTAACCAGCTTAATGATCAGTGTTTCAGGGGGTGGTAATAATGGAAGTAACTAAAAAAGATAAGTGAAAATTAGCCACATGAAATGATGACATAAGGGAAAGGAACAGAAACCATAATTATAACAATTGTACCACTTCCCTGGGGAACAGAATGAAGGTTATATGTGAGAGGGTGTGAGAAGTCTCTGTACTTTCCTGCCTTGCTTTAAACCTAAAACTCTTAAGAAGATTTGCCCTTTTGGGGGTGTGTGTGAGTGAGAGAGAGAGAGAGAAGTCTCTGTACTTTTCTTCCAGTCTTGCTTTGAACCTAAAACACTTAAGAAGATTTATCTTTTTTTTTTTTTTAAGAAAAAGAAATACAATCCTAATGCATAGCTCAACATGAATGGACCTTGGGAACATTATGTGAAATGGATGAAACCAGAGGCAAAGGAAGGAGGAGCACGTGTTATATAGCTGTGGAGCCAAGCAGCATAAGTTCATTGAGAGACACTTTCAAAAGTAAGGTTAAAAGGAGACACCTGATATCGACCTCTGGCTTTCATGCACATATACTCACATGTACATATACACATATTTGTGTGCATAACCACATAAACATGTACATACAACATACACGTGTGAAGTGAGATGCCTCTTCACATCTGTTTATGGGGAGAAATCCCAAGTGTCTTTGCAGAAAAGAAGAACTGGCTTCAATTTAGAAATTGAGATTAAGACAAAGGGAACAGAAGAAAATGGAGAGGTTTTGCTTCTTATTTGTTGATTTTGGTGATTGTGGTTTTCTTTGGTTTGTTTTGCATTAACAGAACACAAACTTTGTTCTTTGGGGGTTCGGAGATACAGGTCTTTCTATAAAGCTGCAGGCACATTTGCAAAAGCAACCTGTTCCTTACTTGAAGAGATTTGTCATTGTGTAGACGCCAGATGCTGAAGCAGCTTTTGGGAGAACACCTGCTCTGCTGATTGAGGTACACAGGGTCCCTAGACAGGATGCTGATGAGACTAGCAAGCACCTGGACCCTGCTTCCCTGACAGTGATGGACCAATCCTGAGATGCCCTGGGATGATTAAGTGAACGTTTCACTCAGATGTGCTGCTGCTTTATGGTGCATCTCTACATGTGACAGTGCAAAGTAATGATTTTAATGGGAGTCTCCTGGCTTCCCCCTTTCTTCAAAGGAGGAGTGCTGCCTTTTCCTGCCCCTCAGCTGGGAAGATCTGTTGTCTCTATGTGCTCAGTCTCTATGCTTTCCTGATGAAGGTACCGTGGAAAACAGTGAGAAATAAAATGATGAGCTGGGGAAGTGGGAAGGACACAGATACTAGACGCCTGATCTTTATTGGCAACTCTACTGGATTTGCAATCACTCAGGAGATATGTCTCTGTTGTGTCTTCGGTGGAGCTTCTGAGAAGGGCCTAACTAAAGAAGGAAGACTCTCTACCAATGTGACTGGAAACAGCCCATGGTCTAGGCTCCTGTGCGGAACAAGAAAGGGGAAATGAGTCCTGAGCAGAGAACCGCTCACAATTCCTCCTCATAATTGATTATCCTTCAAACCATGTGCTCCATAAAACCTTCCTCCTATAACCTTTCAAATGTTTGCTTGTAGCAATGAAAAGTAATAGCTAATTTCAGTACATAGTCTATATTGATCTTTCTGGTGAGGTGAGCAAGAGAAAAGAATAGCCCATAATCCAATGAATGTCGGTTAGGTGTTTTAAGAGATAAGGAGGGATTCAGCAAAGTGTGAGGTTTCATAGACATGCAGGAAGGAACAAGAAAGACAGGGGGAGGGGAAAATATTGTATTTCTTAACAAATAAAATTTAGAGGCCTATTTTAATATTATTATTACCACTGTATTTACTAGTATTGTTTTGAAAACTCCTCTCTTAGAGACGGGATCATGTAGCACAATTTGGTAAAGTGGTTACTCAGGTGAAATTTTTTGATGTCCTACTTTTACATCCATTATTTCATTTTATCCTTAATTCATTCCTGCCAAAGCCAGGCAAAGTGCCAAATGCCTGCACACCTGTAATATCAGTTAGTGGAGGCTGAAGCAGGAAAATCATGTGTTTAAGCCTAGAAGTTCCAAGTCACCCTAGGCAGCATAATAAGACTTATACCCCCCAATAATAATAATCCTTCAAGAAAATGTTGTGTCTATTTTATAAATGAAGAAGTGAAAGTATTAAGGGAACCTTGTGAGTTGATTGGATTTATAAATAGAAAAAGTCAAGAGTATAGATTTTTTGACCCCAATCCCATGCTGTGTCCCTCTAAGATTTATTACCACACATATGTAACACTTCTCTGCATGAAGCAGTATTCCACTCTCTATGATAAGTCAATATATGGTATTGTACTGGCTGTAGTGTTTGCCCTACCCCAACCCAATCACACTAGATCCATGTTGGATACTCTTACAGTCTAATGATGTTCTTGCTGAATATAGAAGGTTAGGGCTAACAGCAATTCTTTTCAGAAGAAGGCTTGGTAAGTGCAGATTTGGGTAAGCAAAGAAATACCCCTCAAACAAAGCAGAAGTTAATAGCATGGTTTGTCACCATGTGGTTCTGAAGCCACAAGAGACTGACACTGGTCTGCATAAAGCCATTGTCTGTGTTTTGTTTTGTTCTTAAAATCTGGATGTCCTTGTATTTGGATTATGTAGCCATTTAATTCAATGATTCTTACTGTTATTGGTAGGAGCTTTAGAAAGTCAGTAGGGACAACAATGGCCAAAATCAACCACAAAGGAAAAGACTTCATGTCTCTGTGTGTCTTGGGCAGTCTTGCCACTTGAGAGCAAAAATGAAACGTAACTTCCTAAAGGAGAGAAAAGTAGAGTTTGTTGGTAGAATTTTCCTCCATCCACGGTCATACAGTGCAGGAGCTGCTCCAAAGCCCTAGCCTCCTGAGACGATCACATCATTATTTCTGTGGACAAGCCACCACAGCTCCCAACAGAATGTGCATTTATCTATACATGCAACCAACCACAGCACGGAAAGAATGTTTAAACTATTCTAGAAAATTTCAGAAAGCAAAATCTTAAATTTACTATGCACCAAGTATGACACCGAACTCATGGAAGTGAAGTGATCAGGGCTATAGGTATTGCATTAGGAATTTTTAGTAATTTAGAGATGACTTAAAGTTAACAAAAGGATGTGCATAGATTATATGCAAACTCTACATATGTATGTGTGTATATCTTAGCATCCTGGAAACGTGGTATCCTTGTGGGTCCTGGGGCCAAATCTCATGAATGCTAAGGATGAAATGTAAACTTAAAGAACACTTTAAAGTCTCAGCAAAGTAGTACTAATCATTATTAGTTTTACCAAGAATATAAAAAGGGAAATATTTTTTCTGTCATACATGTTCTCAATGGGCACTCTCTGCATAAAGTCAAATGAGTATACTCATGCTAAGTAGAAAGTCCAGTAAGATAATTCATGGGGGAGATAAGCATCTGAAATTAAATAACAGCTCAGTGTGTGATCCTCCGGTGGAACATTGCTCCGGATGTCTTAGAGGCAACAGGGCAGGGTGGGGTAACTTTCAGCATGTGACAATGAGATTTAGAAAATTAGGCAGGAGAGGAAGGAGAGCCAGTTAGGCTCCAAGGGAAGAACATGAGACATACAAAGGCCTGATGTGTCTGAGACAATCCCATGTGATATAAGCTAGAGACTTTTGTGAAGAAGAGTCCCAGGTGGTGATGGTGGGTACATAGGCTTTCATAGTAAAGAAAGGATAGATGTATTAAATTAACATCTAGAGTTCATATTGGAAAAACTTGTAACATCCAGGTGAAATCATCAGTTTCATATCTAGAGGGATATCTGGGAGACATCTGGAAGGGGCACCATTGAAACTGCTAGTTACTGATAGCAACTCTAGCCAGTAGAGTGTCCCATGAGGATTGGAATGATCTACACGTATCCTGTCACCCTTGGCTACTGAGTACCTCAGAGCGGCTTTGAGGAATATGATGTTCACTGTTACTGAATTTTAATATATCTAATTTAAATGGTTACATGTGGCTTCCATAGTGCATAGCACAGGTCTGTATCCTTGGTGTCTTTGTACAAATAGAAACTCCAGTTTTTAGTTGGACACGTGGCTGCCCAGAATAAAGATCATGTTTTTCTGCTTACTGTAGTCATGCACATGTATAGGCAGCACATGTAGTCATATGGCTGAGTTCTAGACCATCCCATGTGAGCTACACTGTCATTTCTGGGTCATGCTTTAAGAGTCAAGGCTTCTGCCCACTTACTCTCCTCCATAGGTTGAAATGTGGACACAGTAGATGCACAGGGTGACTGTGGCATAACAAAACAGTGAGACAGATGAGCTTAAGTCCAATGACTTGGGCAGAAGTGCCATGCTAGTTCATAATGTGAATTAAATAACAGGAAAAAAGTTTCCATCTCGCTCACATCGCTTTTATTTGGAACTTCTCTCACATTCACCCTATCCCGGCAAAAACTGTGAGAGAAATTGGCAAATAGATTACAATAGTCCAGGTAAGAGGCAATAAAGGTGAATACTACAGTAATATCATGGGATATAAATAAAGAATAATTGAAAGAGAAATATAAAAGAATTAGTGTGTGTGTGTGGGGGGGTGTTTATATGTGCCAGTGTGCATTCAAGGATAAAGGTTGACCTAGGTGTCATTCCTCAGGACGCTTCTACCCTGTATTTTAAGATAGCATCTCTCTACTTTACTGTAACTGACTGGATGGGCTGGGCTGACTGGCTAGTGAACTCCTCAATACATAGGTCCCCATTGCTCCAGTGCTGAGGACAAGTGCATACCATCACAAGCAGCTGCTGTCACCAATCCTGGGAATTAAGCTCAGGTTCTCATGCTTCCACAGCAAGCTCTTATCACCTGAGCTAACTCCGCTGGCCAGCCCATCTTATTTAGAGGCTCACTCTGAGGTTCAGCCTGCCTCAGGTTCCCAGTGTTCGAGTCTCAGCCTCCCAAAAGCTGCCATTACCAATGTGAGCCGTCATAGCTGGCTGCAGACACTTACAAAGCCTGAATCTGTGAAAATGGTTTTGAGACAAGCAGTGACAGTTGCCACCTGTGGCTGCTTTTGTGTGCATTGGACCTACCTCAGCTTTTATGCCTGCTTAAAAATGGAAATCTAATGAGTGTAGAGAAACACACACACACACACACACACACACACACACACACACACACACACCCTAAACAAACTAAAAACAAGCAAACAAACCAGGGCACATGCCCAGATCCAGATTAGGCGTGCTGCAAGATAGATATAATTAAATGTGCCTCATGCTCTGGCCTATTCAGAAACTTCGTGGTCTTTTTGTTTATGATTATTCAATGGGAGCTCTAACAGAGAGCTAAAATAATTCTAGAGTTGTTTAAATATTCAGTTTGTGCTCGTGAAACCAGTTCTGTGTCCAAAGAAACATCAATAGCATCAACTTTTAAGAGACTTCTTGATGAACAAATAAGACTAATTTTTAAACTATGAAAACAGTTGCTTGACAATAACATGATAAGTTACTAGTATTTTAGGCAAGAAAGTTTTCTGCACTATTTTAAAAATGGCATTAAAATATCTTTCAACATTCAGAATTTAGTCGTAAAAATGTTTTCCATAGAAGGGCTGGTGAGAAGGCTCAGTCTGTAAAGTGCTTCTGCATAGCTGCACACCCTGAGTTCAGATCTCTGCACCCATGTGAGGCATGGCAGCGTTCATCTGCAACTCCAGTGCTGAGGCTATTGGACATGCAGGTGTCCCTGGGACACACAGGCTGGCCAGTGTGGCTAGTTATCTTAGTGAAAGACTGGACTCAAGAAATAAAAATAAAAGTAAGGTAGAGAGCCATAGAGGAATATATAACCAGTGTCAACCTCTGGTTTCCACATGTACAGTGCAAACACATATACACATACACACACATGCATATAGGCATATGTCATGTATAAACACATATACACATACACCCATGCATATAGGCATATTTCATGTATAAACACATATACACATACGCACATGCATATAGGCATATATCATGTATAAACACATACATTTAATTATGTAAAACTTTACAGTGTTTTAAGCAAGTAGATAACTGGATTTTCTTTGTTGTTATTGTTTTGAGGCAGGGTTTCTCTGTCAGCAGCTCTGGCTGCCCTGGAACTCACTTTGTAGACCAGACTGGCTTCAAGCACACAGAGATCCACCTGCCTCTGACTCCTGAGTTCGGGGATTAAAAGAGTCCACCACCATTGCCCAGCAGCTTTTCTTTGTGAAAGACAGGATCTTCTCACTGTGTTGCCCAGGATTGTCTCAAATTTCTGGGCTCGGGAGATCATTCAGCTTCAGCATCCTGAGTAGCTGCAACTACAGGTTTATGCTGCTACTGGGATATAAATGATACAAGTGGATATGCCCAGAACTTTTAAGAGTCAAGAACCTGTCTGGTGCTAGGTGTAGTGGTGCCTGTGAGCGAAGAATTTGAGAAATAGAAGCAAGAGGGTCAGAAGTTTAAGCCAGTCTTGGCTACATGATAACTCTGAGGTCATCTAGGGACACATAAAACCTCAACTCAATAGATAGATAGACAGACAGACAGACAGACAGACAGACAGACAGACAGACAGACAACGTAGGTAGGTAGATCGACACATGCCATAGTAGCACTACTGTTATGGAGTTAACCAACATATCTCTTACTAGATCTGAAGATCTCTCCACAGAAGAAAATCCCTGCCTGATACTATAAACCTGGTTAGAAGCCATAGTGGGGGAGGTCATAGGGAGCAGTAAAATACTGTTTAGCTAAGTTGATACAGTAGTAAATTATCTTCTAATTGTTTATGCTCATATTTATAGACAAGTACTACTTTGGGCCTTTGTCCAGGCACCCACCGAACAATGATAAATGCAGTCCCATAGCTGCACAGTATGTTCAAAATAAGTGAAAAATGAGTGTGCAAGCCTAAGCAAGGCATTTATACTATGTTCTCTGAGGTTTGGGGAACATTGTGAAAGAGGATGTGGATGAATGTAAGAGCCCGAAGTCAGAGAGAATGGCTACAAAACGCAACCTTCTGGGAAAACAAGCCATGGTGATGACAAACCCGCAGCTACTTTGGATGCCTGCATTGGGTCTACAAAAGGATGGGTCCATCAATAGTCAAGCCTGGGAGAATAAGGGAGAAGAAACCCTTCGTTGCTCATCTGTTTGCTACTGATAGATGCAGGGAGTGGATAAATCATTGTCTCCCATTGTTTACTCACTGGTGATCCCCACCAGATTCCAATGGTTAGTCTCAATCCAATGGTCACACAGATAGCCCTGGTTAAAACAGAATGGATCACAAAGCAAAAACAAAAGCTCTGACTCTGTGAGAGTGGCTGGTAGGGAGGGGAGGGGGTTTATAGGGATGAGAAGGAGAGCAAAGAAGGTGAGGGGGTGAGTCATCAGAGAGCCTTATAAACATGTATAAAGTCAACAAACAAAATTAACTTTAAAATATTTTTTAAAAAGATTTGTGCAAACCTAAGTCCTACACTAAGATTTGACCTGATATGGATTCTAGCAGCCCAGTGTGGCATTGCTAGATCAACTCAGCCCCCGCCTCCCAACCCGAGTTTAAAGCTGTCACAAAAGTTGACTATTATAGTCAAGAGCTGAGCTGACCATCATGCCCCGCCCCCCCCATTTCCTTTTCCTGGAACAGTATAAAGGGGCTCAAGGTGACAAGTCCTTTCCCAAGTCCTTTGAGCTTCCTGTTATCTACTATAACTCAGGAACACTTTTATCAAGTGTCTCAAAACCATTCTCTGGCGAAGGAATCCTCGGGAAGATTGTGGCCAGGGTCTGGGGAGATGGGGGAGGAGAGAGAATCCTTACTTTCCACGCTGCCAGTTTGCAGACACAGCTGAGCTAATCACGTTTGCATGGGTCAGCCCCTGTGATTTTTCACTTCCACAGCTCTGCAGAAACTCAGCATATTTCCATTGCCTAGTCCCTAACTCCTTTTAAAAGAGCAGTCACTAAAATCAGAGCTCAAAGCGCACATCTTTTCCTTATCTGCACCCGTTACCAAGTAAAATCCATTTTCCTATATACCAATGTCCAGCTTTACTTATCCAAGACGTTCAGGCCATCATTGGCTGCACAATTCTTACTTTGAAGATGAAGAAATTGACACACCAAGAGATTAAATACCTTACCTAACATCAGTCTAGCAGCTCATTAGTATTTGAGTCATAGGATTACATAATTACAGAGATGCAAAAAACTCCACATAAAGATGCAGAATACCCAAGGAAATTTGAATCTCAATTATCAGCATTTTTGTTTAGTACAAAAAGTCTGCTGCTGCCCCTTGTGCAATATTGGCTGGTAATTAATTAGTTCTCTGAAATTCAACTTTACTTGATGTCACAGTCCCACCTCAGGGCAACCCTTTCCCAGGGTCCTTTGCACTCCCCAATTTAGTGCTGGGTACTTTAACCATCTCACAACTTGTTCATGTACAGTTCTGATTATGAGGTCATGACAGGAAAATGAGTTTAGCAGCTTGTCAAGGCCTAAAACCCTTTAAAAGTCCGAAATGACCCTAGGTAATATTTATAAGACAGGCTAGTTCATTTATAAATAAATTCACTACAAAGCGCAATTAAATGTGGCCCCTTTGTGTCTGTATATGTAACTATATTAGAGAAATCTCAAGATGGCTGAACTCAGGCTGATAGCTATCCTACCCAGTGCCCTGTAGCCAAGTAAATTTCTCTTTTAACCCTATGTTACATGCTGAGGAGGTGGAATGGAGGGGAAGCAGCCAGTTAAGTTTAAGTGAATAGGAAAATAAGATCTAGCCAAACAGAAAACGGCAAGACTAGAGACCAGCATAATAAACAAGCAATGAGTAAACAGAGCTGTGGAAAAATAGAGCAGACACTGATAAAGAGCCCAGTGCCTGCAGAGCGAGTGAGAACAAAGGAATGCAGGTATTTTCTGGCAATACCCGCGACTTTGCAAACAGAGTCACCAGAGTGAAATCAAACCCAGATAGATAAAATTACCTTCTTTTTACTGACCAAGCCAGCCCAGCTGGTAACATGGGCTCTACTACAGGGCCCTAAGTAATGTTAGACAAAAGGGGGAGGGGCTAGGGTGTGGGTGATGGTGCTGTTCACATTAGACAACTTAGCTGTAGTCTCAATTCTTAGCTGAAGACCCAGTGAATGGTATTAGCCATTACCCCCCCCCCCCCCCCCCCCCCCCCCCCCCCCCCCCGCCTTAGCTGTTCTATAAATGAAACGGTGGATGTTCAGACACATTAGAAGAACAGGCCTCTCTATGAGTATGGTAGAACATTCCAAGAAAGCCCAGTCTGAGTAAGGGATCTTTTCCAGAGTGTGACAGTCTATAGAGACCAGTCTGAAAAGTGGATTGTTTAGTTTACTTTCTGTTACTATGACAAAACACTGGCCAAAAGCATCTTGGGAAGGAAAAGGTTTACTTGGCTTCCTCATTCAGATCCCAGTCTATTATGAGGGGAAAGGGAGGCAGTGACTGAGGCAGGTAGAAATTTGCAGGATGGGAAGTGAAGCAGAGTCCACAGAGAAATGCTTTTTGCCTGCTGGCTAGCTCAGCAGAGCAGCAGCTTTCTTACACAACCCAGGACTACCTTCCCAAGGTGGCACAGTCTCTCCTCCCTCCCACCCCTAGTGGCTGGACCACTTCAGCATCAATCATTAATCACAAAAGTGCCCCTAAAGACTTGTCACCCGGCAATCTGATGGGAGCATTTTCTCCACAGAGGTTCTTTTTCTCACCTGGGTGACTTTGAGTCCACACAGGCTTTTACATGCACATGTGGTTCTTCTGCTTGCAAATGTAAATGATAGGAAAGTCAGCTGGGGTTCACAAATTCTAAGGCAGGAAATGCCGAGTTGCCAAACACCGGGGATTTCCCAGCTGATGAGACATGAAGCACATTGTTGTTCCACTAGTTAGACTTTCATCTATTGTTCTCCATAGTAGATCTGGTGTTTTCTCCTCAGACTAACATTTTGAAACCCTTAAAAAAGGTGCCCTGATAAAATCTTCAGGACATTTTTCCTTTCCTGCCCTTCCTGGAGAATCACATTTCCACAGTTGTTAATAGAGATACCAGAGACAGATGGAGTGAGTGTGATGCTTGGCTGAGTAATTTCTCCATGTTCCATCTTACTCATCTGTGAAATGGCGCCAACGGATAAGAACCTCCCCTCTCATCTTCGTGGCCTGGAAAGCTGAGTTAGTTTGACTGAACTAGTGGCACATATGTTAGTATCAGAAAAGGTGTGTGCCTTATTGTACAATGGCATCCCTGGACAGGGAAGACCCAGTGATCCACCGAGTCTTGGAAAGATACACACCTTCATCAAAGTAGACAGAGAATGGGAGAAATATAGGTAATTAAGAAGGGAAACAAATCATTTTGAGGGTGACCGATGGGTCCAAAGATTAGAAAATAACCAAAAACCGAACTCATCAGGGCTCTGAAGTAACGAGAAGGCTCGTCTTTCTTCCAGCCAGCCACTTCTCCTCTAGAAGTGGCCTGTAGCAAACAGAGGAAACTAAAACAACACCCAAACAACCTCCCTTCTGAGGGAGGAGAAGGCTGAGAAACAGGGTTCTAGACAGGGACAGCAGAATATTGAAATTAACTAAAATATTCATTTCTACCCTTTTAGTAGCTTCCACCTCACAGGACACTTTGAGAAGTGAACGATAACACCTTGAATGTTCAGCACAGTGGCTAGTGTGGCACGCTCAGTGACTAGAGCAAATGGATGAATCATCTACTATGCCTATTACTGGAGCTTAAGTGGGGGAAATTGTTGTAGAAGGGGATGAATAAGTGACTAGCAGTTGAAAATTGGTGAATACTAAGTGCATATGAGAATTTCTTTTTTAGACATTAAACATCTCATTTTAATAAGTACTCACAGTGCCTAGGAAGCATATATCTGTAAGTACATTGTAAATAATTGTCCTGCCTGCTAGTTTAATAAAAACACTGATTGGCCAAAGGCAGAGAGGAAGTGTGGGCGGGACTACCTATGGGAACAGAAGAACAGAGCAGAGATGCCACAGAGACTCCAGAGTTGCCAGAGAACCCAGCAGATGCAGAGGACAGCTATGCTGCTCTGAGAAAAGGTACCGAGCAGCACGGCTGAACAGGTAAGAGTCCTGGATTAATTTAAGGGTTAAGAGTTAGCAAGTTATATGCCTGGGCCTTTGGTGGATCAGCCTAAAATTACTGTGTCTGTGTGTCTTGGTGGGACTGTGGGCTGCCCGTCTGCAGTCTGTGGATCCAAATGATCCAAGCCTTGAGGGTAGGCCTGAAATTCCAGGCCAGAAACAAATGGCAGCCCAATGTGGGTGATATACACCCACATAAAGCTGGAGAGAGATTAAAAAGGGTTCCAGAGCACAAAAAATGGAGTACAAAACAGCTTCCGAGTTGTGTCTCTCACATGAGCTGAGGTACAGAGATACCCTGGTGAGTTGTGTGGGCTTGAGCTAAAGAATGGCTTATGGAGTACAGCTTACATAGCCAGTTCCTGAAGTTTCACAGGAACCTAGATTTAAGCAACAAGTTGTGAATGATGTATTTAAGCTTTCTGTTTATGTAGACAGAAAAGAAACAGAGTCAAAGATGGCTTCTTCGTTACAGCAGCGTTTTCTTGGGTCAGTTCTGTTTGCTGGAAACAAGCCTAGGCCCAGCTTTTTTTTTTTTTTTTTTTAAGAGAAGCTTCCTGATTCAGCCTTAGAGGCAAAGCACTTGTGAGTCTTTTAAGAGGTAGTGCTGGCAGATACTTAAATGGAGTTCATGATCAGAAGACCGCAGTGCTTTACTAGATGATTATATGAACCCTAAAATTCCTCAGAGTGGTAATTGTGGGTTCTACTGGTATCTCTGCTTAAAAGATGAATCCTATGAAGCTAGACTAAGAGCTGGGTGGAGCCAGTCAGCCACCTTAGTGAAGCCTTTAATCCTTAGCCACGTTTTGGCAGATTAAAGGTGTGTTCAAAAACAGAAAGAAATTGAGGAAGCTGGGTGGAGTCAGTCACCCCAACCAAGCAAAGGTGTGGTCAGAAACAGAGTAAGAGAAGAAGTAAGAGATATACAGTAAAGACAGATTTAAAAAGAAAAAACCCTCTAAATGGTTTAGATTGTGTTAAAAAAATATATACGTAGGCTTGAGAGAGAAAAGGGAAAAGGGGAAAGGATAAAGTCCTTAAAAAAGAAATAGAGTAAAAAAAAAGTAATAAGCCTCACAAAGATGGAAATTACAAAGAGTGTCTGGATATTATATGTTATTGTCTTTACGTTTTTAAACTGTAAATGAAGTAATAGCCTTGAGAACTACACCCACATTCCCCCCAAAATGGATTATGGATGTTTCTCTTTGTTTACAGTGTTGGTTACAAGTTGTCATGGATAATAGTGAAAAAAATTATATGAAGAAAATTAGATTTGGGGTCTTGTTTTAAAAAGAGAAAAGGGGAAATGTAGTGGGGTTATGCTGTTACATTGTAAATAATTGTCCCACCTACTAGTTTAATAAAAACGCTGATTGGCCAAAAGCAGACAGGAAGTATGGGTGGGACTACCAGACTAAGAAAACTATGGAAACAGGAAGAACAGAGCAGAGATGATGCCACAGAGATGCTAGAAGAAGCATAGGACAACTATGCTGCTCTGAGGAAAGGTGCTGAACCACATGGCTGAATAGGATAAGAATCATGGGTTAGTTTAAGGGTAAAGAGTTAGCAAGTTATATGCCTGGGTCCCAGTTCAATCAGTGTACAATTAATACAAGCGTCTGTGTGTCTCTGTGGGACTGCAGGTCTGCCAGTCTACAGGTCTGTGGATCCAAACCTTGAGGCTAGTCCTGGAAGTCTGGGTCAGAAACCTCTTATGACATACATCTACTTTGTCTTGCTACATTTAGACTAGATAGACAACATCCAAATCTCTACTCAAGTTATATGATTTTACTACATCTTTAAGGTTCCCATGCACATCCCAGATTTATCACAATCTTACAGTGTGTGAGGTACCACCACAAAACTACATGTATTGAGAAGATGGTGGGACTCAACTAGAAGACAAGTTATAAAGATAAAGAAAGAACATTTCTATCTCAAGTCACTGAAGAGATAGGGGAGGAGTCTACAAAACAACCCTAAACCAGAGGGGTATTTTGTCAAGTGCAATACATAAATGTAAAGTGATAAGGTGCCAGGAAAAAGGTACCTTCTGTCAAGTGTTGTTGGAAGAAAGTTTTCATGATGAAGTCATTTGGCCTGGATGATGAAGGTTTGGAAAAAATATTGGCTGGGCAGTGGTGGAGCACACCTTTAATCCCAGCACTTCAAGACAGAGGCAGGCACATCTCTATGAGTTTGAAACCAGCCAGGTCTACAGAGTGAGTTCCAGGACAAAACTACAGAGAAATCTTGTCTCAAAAAAAAAAAAAAGTTTTTACTTTTTATTTTGAGAAATATTATTGAGAAAATACTGCAAGTGTTCACAGTTTTGAAAGACTGCTGCCTCATAAGACAAATAGTCTTTTTTTCAAGTACATGCTGTTCACTTAGTAGACAAAACACACACACACACACACACACACACACACACACACACACACACACACACACACACTAATGTAAATAACAGGGGCCTTGAGACAGGAAGGACTTTTGGGGATGGGATTCAAACTTAGAGCTGTGTATATGTCAGGCAAGAGCCATCCCGGGAGCTACATCTCCAGCTTCTTAGAGACTTTGACACCAACATCAACGTAATAAGTCAGTGACTTCTTTCAAACAGGTCGTCTGTTTTTAAAAAGCAACAGAACATGTGTTGATGGATGCTATTTTCACTCTATGTCCCCTTGGTGTTGGCTACCGTGTTGTAAAAGTGTGTCCATGCAAGTGTAACTTCCTTTCAGTTCCACGATCCTGGGAATTATGCAAGGAGCACAGCCAAGAGCCACCTTTCTCCCTGCCATTTACTATTCTAAATTCTTTATATGTGTTATGTTCTCATAGTAACCCTCGGAGGCATGACTGTTCTTGTTTTTCCAAGGCTGGCACTATGCCTAAATCACTGATTCAAGGTCACAATTTGCAATGTTATAGAAATAATATTGAAACCCAGGCACACCATGACATTATACCGCCATAAAATTTGTTTGCAACACAACCTCACAGCAATTTGCCTCATAGCAATTCTGGGCTTTAGGAATATAGTTTATTCTAATTTTTGCCACAGGAGATGATTTTTTTTTTCTTTGACAATCACAATGACATGAGTTAAGGGACACCTAGTTTTTTATGTCCTAGTCATCCATGGTCTATCTCTGTGCTTGAGGGATTAAAAATGCAGCCTCCATCTAGGGATAGGTAGAGATTGCAGCCTCAATCAAATTTCAGACAGCAGTTCCCTGAAGGACCTGAAGCCCTGAATAATTTATGCAGTGATTCATTCCTTTCTTCTAAGAGGCTTTTACTTTCAAACTGAAGCTCAGATGTTTTCTTAGAATCACAGCATCTTAGAATTGGCAAACCTGAGACTGTTCTTGAATTCCACGGGACTGCTCCATATTCTCCCACACTGTAGTGGCTACAGTTGCGAGGTTGAGACCACAACACTTGACAGAAACAGCTTAAAGGAAAAAAAGATGGATTCTGATTAATGCTTGTGAAGGTTTTCAATCCATTGTGTCAGGGAAGCCAGGCTCAGATCATGGCGACAGGAACAAATGGCAGGGATAATTTCTTCAGATTACCATAGACCAGGAATAAGGAACAAATGCATGAAGTTGACAAGGACAAGGTACCCCCAAAAGAACCTCCCCAAGGGACCTACTTCTTCCAGTGAGACTCCATCAACCTCCCAATACGGTGCCATCATTTGAATAACAAACATTCAACATGTGAACCTGTGAGGGCACGTCAGACTTAAAATCACAGTGGTATATCATCAGTCTCACTAACTGTCAGTTCTCTTTTTCATTTCCTTGCTCATGAATATAACGTGTTCATGTGAGAGATACATTGCTTCTGCATTCGGGATAAGAATGTGCAGGGTGTATCCAATTCTGGGCACAATCCTCTTTCGCCCTTCCCTATTTCCTCAACTCAACATGAATTAATATTGAAAGCAATTAATTGCGACAGCTGTACACACAAAACCTTCACAAGTTCAAACCAGACCAAAATGTCAGCACCGAGATAAGGGGAAGTAAACATGACTTAATTCATCCCTAATCAAGAAGCTATTTGCCATGGATACCCACTGGGAAAGGGAGAATCAGTGTTCTCCACTGGAGTGTCACTAGGTACATGAGCCACCCTCCAAGGCAGACCCTGTGTCCAAGGCAACACAAAATGGACTCTGTGTTTGTTTGTTTTGTGTGTGCGCCGTGGGGAGGGGAGCTTTTGTTTTGATTTTTTTTCTTATCTGTTTGTTGTGATTTTTGATATTTATCCTTTCTGGTTTTGTTTGGTTTGGGGAGGGGAGGGAGAGAAAATGACTTTTGGTGGGTAGGGAAGTGAGGTGGATATGGGGGGATGGGGGAGAAGGAAAGAATATGATTAAAATATCTTTAATAAAAAGTTTTAAATAACACATTTTAAAGGGAGCATAACAAAAATAAGTAGAAAGGGAAAAGGGGGGACAGCTGTTATCTAAACTTTTATTATATGCTAAGTTTATTTTTACAACCACGTAAAGATGACATTTAATTATTATTGCCCCAAATCACTAATAATACCCTTTTTGGCCGCTCTTGATACATATGGGATTTTTAAAAAAATAAAAAGTGCTGATTTCACCTATGGTAGAGATCCTGACACTGGTAATTCCCTATATCTGATGTCAGCCCAGGGCAGTTTGCAGTTCCCATTGTCAGCAAATTCCTTTTTTTATTCAGTTAAAAAATGTTTCTAACCACAGATGGCCTTCGACAGCACTAAGAAACCCATTTGTACCCTATTCTTCATATTCTCCTATAATTCCTATAACTGATTCTAAAATGCCACAGTTCTCATGAAGTCTTTTACTCTACTTTTATATCTCAACGACCCCTCCTCCATTTATGCTGAGAAAGTTCTGTATGAGAATCTTTCTCTATGAAATAAATGTCATGAATACCCAGAATTCTAGATTGGACCTGTGTTGGTTAATCTTTATTGCCAATTTGACATGATTTGGGGTGTAATAACCTCTGGGGGTATAGCTTTGGTTATGTCTGTGAGAATGTTTCCAGAGATGTTTAACCGAGGAAGGAAGACACGCCTTGAATGAGGGTGGCACAATAATATAGACTGGGATTCCAAACCTAATAAGGAGGAAGATGACACCCGTAGTCTGAATATCCGTCTCTCTCTGTTCCCATCTCTGGATGCAATGTGATCAACTGCCTGGAACTCCTGCTGTAATGCCTTCTCCAGTATACCTTAAAAACAGGACTAAATGAAGGCATACATTGTTTCTCGTCAGGTGTTTAGTCACTGAGTTGTGAAAAGGAAGTAAAAGAAAATTAGTGCCAGGACTGGGGTATTTCTGGATCACATGGCTCATAGGCCTTTGGAGATGGTTTGTGGGAGGAATGTGGAAGAGTTTGGAAATGTGGGTTAGAAAAACCCTAAAGAGCTAGAGGCAGAGTTTAATGAACCGTTATGGTGGGAATGTTCTGGATCAGGGTGAGGCAATAGGAACAGTGCCCTGGAGGCAAGATCATACCCTTCAGAGGGTGCATAGAATCTGCTACAGCTGTAGTGGTAAAAGTGGTTATTATCTAGAGCTAGCAACAGAGTTTGATAACATCATTCATTACTTTTGTGCATGAATGAAAGAAGAGCGAATTGGTTATAGGAGCTTGTACATCATTCTCCACCAAACCAAGGTAGTGTGGCTCAGGGTTGAATTTCCCAAAGGATGACCTAAAGAGCCATTGTGTGAAGTTGTAAAGGTGAAGCCTAAGTAGCAATGAGAACCCCCGGAGTTGGGTATACCAGGACTGTGGGATGTTCACTCATGAAAGCCATAGTGGTGCTATTCCAAGAGAGAGGTTATATGTACTACAGGCAATTTGACTGAATTTAGAATCACCCAGAAGACGCACCCCTGGGCATAAATGTAAGGATGTTTCCAGAGAGAATTGATTGAAGAGAGATAGCTCAACCTGAATGTAGATACTACAATCCTATGGACTAGCATCTCAGACTGATGGAAAGGGGTGGAAGCCACAGGAGCACCAGTGTTTATCTGTCTCTGCTCCCTGACTGGTGTCACCCCCCTGATGCTATGCTTTCTCTGTTAGGCTAGTACCTTTAAACTGCAAGCCAGGCAAAGCCATTCTTCAGCCATTAACTTGCTTTTCACCAGGCATTTGCCCAAATAAAGGTTGTCGATCAGAGTCCTAAAAAAAAAATAAAAATAATAAAAAATAAAAAAAAATCTGTTTTTCTTCTTGCTTTATCCTCAAAGGAAGTGCTGATCTCTTTGATATGTTTCCATTCGTCTCCATGGGCTTTGATATGATCCTATTTAGGTAATTCAGGGGCCTGGATATTTTACACGTAAGAATATTATTGTTCTTGGATAGGAGTATTTTCTTCCCCCAAAGGACAGTTTTGTTTTGAGCAAGTGTCTCATTTCAGAAACTTGAGCATCAAGTTCTCAGAGAAACTCCTCTTCACAAGTGAGATACTGTGTTATATACTGTCCTTAAGTTAGCTTCATGTCAGAGTTACCTGTGAAAATATTCTGATGTTCATGCCACACCTCAGGAGAAGGACCCGTGTCAAGGTGAAGGAGACCAGGAACCAGCCTTTCATATTTTCATAGTTCTCCCTAGTTGACTCTAGCGTGACTCTAGGCTGAGATTACTTTCTTAATCTCGGTTTTCCTAACTATGGTCTTTGTACTATGGTCAGCCTCTTTCAAAAGCTTGTTGTAAATATACAATGTCAGGATCTGTCTGCAAAGGTCCAGAATCTGTATCTTTACAAGACACCTGTTGATTGATAAGTGGCTTAAGATTTGAAAACCATAGTCTAGACCAGACTCTAGTATAGGAGCCAAAAACATTAAAAAGCCAAATCTAAATCCCAGTCTTCTTTTATAAGTAAAGTTGTATCAACAAAGTCATACCCATTTATTTTTGTCCGATTTTCTACTGGTGTTATACCTCCAATGTCAGGGTTTAGTGAGTGTGACTGAGATCCCACAGTGGATAAAGCTAAGGTATTTATGAAGAGTAGCCGAACATGTCACCCACCCTGCCCCGCCCCAACACTGTACTTTGACATAGGCAGCTAAAGACACTTGAAAAAATCTAAGAAGGTGTTGTGAACACCTTTCCTTTCTCCATGAAAACAAGGGATAAAAATGCCCAAGGGAAAGCTGTGGTCTTTAGTGAGAGTTTTGCCTGGAGAATTTTGTACAAAGAGACCTTGTAAAATATGTCTTGCCTTACTTTTTAGCTTCCCCACATTATTTACTTATGCTTGTGTAGATTTGGGCATTTCTTTTAAAACCTTTAGTGAATGTTTATCAGTTTCTCCAGTTAATCTGCCTTACGATAATCGAATTCCTGGGCCCAGATGAAAGAGTTCTAAGAGGGTGAAAGTTTACTTCCCTTGTGTTTATGATAGAAGATACAATGATGATATCCAGCCAAGAAAAGCATCCTTAAGCTTTCTTGAGGGCTTGCATGGGCAAAAGGAGAAAAAAGAAAACATCTTTGGACACCCAGTACTTTTCTATCCATTCACCAGGGTCATCTGTCAAAGTGAGCCTCCTGTTTTCCAGTTTCCAATAGAATTAATTCTGGATATATTTTCAGGGGAACAGATGGGTTGGCACAAGTCTGCCCTTTTGAGTCATGCTCAGACACAAGCAGATGCCTTATGTCATTTAAGTGATGTAGCAGAATTCTTTGACTAATGCATTATTGCAGAGTCTCTACTGGAAAAACAGGATGACATGAATCAGGAAGATGAGATCTAGTGCTTAGCAACCAAGACCTCCTCTTCCAGGCTATTCCACTTCAAGATAAAGTTTCCTCTCTTCCTCCCTCTATAGAATCCCTAAGTCATCTAGAGTACAGCTTTTAAAGATGTGTATCCTAATATTAATAAACCACTGGCCCCCTATGAGAAAGTGAGTACTTGTCAGCTTGCCCTCTGAAGGGGAACACGGAGTTGGCTGCCTTATGTGGCATACCTTTGCAAGACAGCTGGCAGAGCCCTATTCTGATTTTTCCTTTATAGTCACAGAACAGAGATGCCCACCTACTTTCATTGACATTGATCATCATGAAACCTTGTCTCAAAGTAGGCTATACAGCAATGTGTCTCAAACCCAAAGCCACTAGAAATTACTTGAGGATGTTCTTAAGTTGCAGATTATGTGGTTGAGCACTGGGTCTGAGACTGGGCCTCTGGAGCACAGAATGGACCAGGCTGATGATCCTTGGATCAAGCCAAGGTCAGTGGTCTAGGGCAGAAATTGGCTATATGGAGCTGATGGCCCAATTCAATCCCCAATATAATAGCTTACATCTGATTGGAAGACATAGCATTCACCTGCCTAATGTGTTGTCTGTGGTCACTCTCCTGCTACCACTGTAGAATTGTATAGTTGTGACAGAGGTACATTGCCTGCCAGTCTTCAAGCTCTTTCCTGTTTGCCTCATTATAGAAAAATCTTGCAGTTTTCATTTCCAAGACTGGTCCAGCCAACCTACATCAGCATCACTAGAAGGTTCTATTAGAAATATTGATTCCCAGTAGTAACAAGTCTTTTTCTGTTCTGTCAGCCAGCTCCCAAATAATGACATGGAGACTTCTTATTAATTATGAAAGTTCAGCCTATAGCACAGGCTTATTCCTAACTAGCTCTTACAACTTCAATTAACCCATTTGTGTTAATCTACATTCTAGTACATGGCGTTACTTCTCTACCATTTTGTACTTCCTGTTTCTTCTTCATTGCTCATGGTGTCTCCTTGGAAATCTTGCCTTAACTTCCTGACTAGCTATTGGCCACTAAGCTTTTTATTACACCAATCACAGCCATACATATTGATACAGTGTACAAATATTCCATAACACCCAATGTCACCTGAGACTTGCTTCTAGGTAGGGCTGGCAAGGCCCACAGTTGGTTGATTCCGACTTGCTATATGGTGATGATCAAAGCCATATTGTGTACCACTGTAGTTGCCAGGCATCGGTAGGGTGGACATGTGTGTGCCATGCACATAACACTTTAAGGAACTCATTCACATCTCTAGTTGGAAACCCGAGTCTTTCTAAGGCACCCGGAGTCTTGCATGCCTGTCTTCTGTCACTCAAAATCAGGATAGAAGATGGACTGGGAGAGTCACTGTTGTATCAAAGTCTGTTTGCAAGGGGCTCATGGAAAACGCTCTTGAGTTGATGGCCCTTGGAAGGAAGGAATAAGGAGATGGAGGGGCAGAAAAAAAGACAAAAAAGGGGAAAATGAAGTAAGGCTTCCAGGGTCTCATGAGAAGCCCTAGCTGACTCTATGGGAAACTCAGAAGCAAAAATATCCCTTTAGACATCTGCTGACAGGGCGAGGGAACGTGGTTGTAATGACTTCTGCCTCCACATCCCCATTACACACAGATGTTCTAAGGATAGGGCTTGCCCTCAGGCTAGGTAGATTGAGAGTAGAAGAATTCCCAACAGCCAAGGTAACAAGTCCCTTTTATCCCAAGTGGGTCGTGGGAGAACCTTACCAACTCCACTCCGTAAGATGCTTTTTTGGTTCATAACAATTTCTCTTTGCTGGGCTGGTACAAGCAATATGTTTTATTTTACCCTTGTAATAGTTTATCAAATCAAAATCTTGAGCTCATCTTTTGAAGACGGCAATGCAGAGTTGAAGGTCAGTAAGTCGGTGATTTAAGTGTAGGTTTGCTGACTGCAAAGGTCACCATTTCCCATTACACCCCTATTTCCCAACATATTTCCTCAGAACAGATGTTGATTGTAGGTTACATAAAAAACAGAAAGAAAATCCTGTATGGTTTCGTAAGTTTTTAGAAATCTTGCACTGAACATAAACAGGATTCCTTTGGATGACTTTCTTTGTGCTTTAGATGCTAAGATAGTGAGACTGTGCAAGAAAATATGTGGCCCTGATCTCATTTCAAAACAGAATGATCAAAGCTGGAAATTTCTCAGTGCTCAGAGGCACTACTAGCTGCTCTTCCATGGGACATGAGCTCACTTTCAAGCACCTACAAGGCTGCTCACAACTATCTGTGACTCCAGTTCCAGCAGATCGGATGTCCTCTTCTGGTCCATAGGTACCTGGCATGCAATTGGTGCACAGATATACATGCAGGCAAAATATTATAAACAAATTCTTTTTAAAAAAATAATTGTTTTGAAGCAGAACATGACACTTTAGGACACAATATAAAACCCTAACCTGGTGTGTGTGGGGGAGGTGGGTGGGTGGAGGGGGCAGAGCATGTGTGTGTGTGTGTGTGTGTGTGTGTGTGTGTGTGTGTGTAGAGAAAAGGCTCAGCCACTAAGAATTCTGACTGCTCTTCCTGGACTTTATTCCCCGGACCCACACAATGGCTCACAGCCATCAGTAACTCCAGTACCAGGACATCCAATGCTTTCTTCTGCTTTCCACAGGCACTGCATGCACACAGTGCACAGACATACATGCAGGAAAACACTCATACACACAAAAATAAATAAGCTTTAAAATTCACCAGCCCCTAACCTGTCTCCTTTGGAAATCTCTTTCCAGCAGAAGATTTGAGAATTTGCTCTTCAATTTTAGGGTAAGGTAGCAATGGTTTCTCTGCGTCTCTTTGCCAAGTGGGGAATTTTCACAGGACTTTCTTATGCAAGGAATGGAATGTAGAGTTTACACTCTGTTGCCTTTGGTCCTGATTTAGAAATCCTGGGGCAGGATGTCCTGGTGGAAGATGGGGTGTGGTCAGCCTCTGAGTGAAGCTGATACTGGTCAGCGAGAGCAAGACTATCCTTCCACATTTCCATTCTAGCTGGCAAGAGGTGGGAGGCCCAGTGTCCCAGAGCTACTGTTCTGGTTGCAAGGGCTCAGGCACTCACCCCAACCCTGGAGGTCTTGGCTTTAGAACTATGTACTGAAATTTACATGTCATATGTTCTCAAAAGTAACTACAATACTCAGTCAGTAAAAATAGAGGTTAGTGTTAAGTGCTCAACTTACTACGGTGAGTTCTGAAATTCTCAGGAAGAAAAGTAAAGGGACCTGTAACTGGGTAGGAGACAGACAACTTGCTAAAAAAGAAAGATAATGGGGCTCTGGGAAAATGCCGGTGTCAACAGGTTTTGGCTGGCTGCCTTGAAAGCCTCTCTACTCCTAGGAACATAGGCAAGATATGTTCTACACATTCTTACTTCCGGAGCAACTAATTGTAGCAGGCTGAATTGTGAGTTTCTACAGTGCCTTTTCTTATTCCAGTCTGCTCCAAAGTCAGTGAGGGAGGTATGAGGTATCTAAGGAAAACCACAGCTATATCCTGATACCTGCAGCAATATTTAGCTCTCCTTAGATGGCAAAGGGAAAAGAACCATGGTCAAAGCTGCAAGCTGGTCACATAAAAGAGAACAAAGAGCATACTTTAAAGCTAGCAGACCCTACAAGGTCAGAGACCAGCAACACTTACAAGGTCAGCAAATTAAAAGGCCAGCCAGGGTTAACGTAGAGCAGAACAGATAAGCCAAGGTCAAAGTGGGGGAGAAGAAGAGGGGAGTTTCAAAGCCACCCCACTCCCCTAACTGGGTGGGTAATAAGTAATAAGATGATGGTCCCCTTTTTGGCAATGGTCCAGAAGAGAATGCCCAAAGCATGCAGACCCCAAGTGTCTTCCTATGCGCTGAATTAAGCCATCTCTATAGACATCACATCAGTCTCTGTCTACTTTCTGCCATAAGTGATGTAGTTCTGTGAGTTCTCTCTCTTGGGGCCCCCTTCCACATGAGAGTGATTTCACCCTCCTAAGATACTCTCATCTGACCCCTCTAGAGCCTTGTTTGCTTTCTGGAGCTCTGCCTTCTGTTACAGAGCTTGATACGTTTCTCTTTTAAGCTTTCTTTCTGTAACAAAAACTCCTTAAATGCACTGTCATTGGTGAGATTCACTTTTCAGTATATGAGACAAGGACCCAGAATTGTGAATGCAGTGGAAGTTCTCTGTGACTGCAAGAGTCTGGTACCACGATGACTCCCGAGTTCAACCGACCAGAGACAGGAAATCTTTATACTGCTTTTCCTGTTCCATTATTTCAATACTGGCAGTGGTGTGTGTGTGTGTGTGTGTGTGTGTGTGTGTGTGTGTGTGTGTGTGTGTGTGTGTGTGTCTAACAAGACTGTGCTTGAGTGTTCTCACATGTGTCTGTTTGTGTGTTCAGGTGCTAGCACGCATGTGTACGGCACACATGTGGAGGGCAGAACACTGCCTCATCTCTTGATTTTCACCTTGTACCTTATTTGCGGCTGGGTCTCTTGTTTGCCAGGCTGTTAACTCTCTTGCTTCTTCCTCTCATTTAACTTAGGAGCATTGGAACTACAGATATGTACTACTGTATGTAGCTTTAGGTGGGTTCTGGGGATCCGAGCTCAGATATTTAAGTTTCCATGCCAAATGCTCTTGACTCACTGAAACCATCTCCCCCAGCTCTAGAAAATTGTTTTAGTAGGATAATTTTTCTGTAAAATAAAGGTGAAACTCAAGAAAAATGCAAGAGACACAAAGTTATGGAGACAGCAAGCAAGCAAACCGACATGCTGCCTTTGTAAGAGCATGCCAAGAAGCCATTGGCAAACATAGGCAAAGGTGGCCAATGGGACGAGAGTTCAGTCTGTTTCACGGCCCTGTTCCTTAACAGGGAGGCCTTACATGAACAGTTTTTCTTAGGGCAAACCTCTACAATACCACACAACCACCAGCCTGCAAGGGACTTGTGAACCTCAATCTAGGGTCTCTTTTACTATGATTTCATCATAGATTTAGGATCTGTGATAACTCCCAACACTGGAGTCATTGACTTAGGTCACTCTTGTTGACTTCAAGGGTGAAGACAGTCCATCTGGTCCAGTTTTGGAGACAGAAGAGATTTTATCTTGTGCTGCCCTTACCAACCTAATTTTTGTAGCCCGTGGATACTTTAAAGTGCATGGTGAATTTCATACGGCAGTTAGGAGGTGAAGAAGGAAA
Source organism: Phyllotis vaccarum (assembly GCA_033318265.1). Lineage (NCBI taxonomy): Eukaryota > Metazoa > Chordata > Mammalia > Rodentia > Cricetidae > Phyllotis > Phyllotis vaccarum. The sequence continues at coordinate 31,430,573 of JARWLC010000008.1, forward strand.
GAACCAGGGTATGCTTGTGTTGACCATTTCTAGCCTGAAAAACAAACTAGCTTTTGAAAAATCTCCCACAAAGCCCCAGTGTTTGAACCTAGAATCTCTTGATTGGTGTTGCAAAAGAATCTTTGCACTTGGGCACTTGGTTATTAGATAAACAGAGCCTGGCTAGAAGCAGACCTCGAAGCAATAAAAGCTGTAACACTATATGAGGAAAAGGACTAAGCCAGTAGCAAGAAACTTTACATTTCTCTAAAATTTTCTTAATTTAACAAAATTGGTTGTGAAACTGATATGTTAGAACAGTAAGCCTAAGTCAGAAAGGTTCTTTTCATTTGCATGGTTCATTTGCATCAGCTCTTTATTTCACAAAATAAGAGTTGAGAGTCTCAATTCACAGGTCCATAAGAACTACCCGAGAGACACAGTCTCGAAGGAAAAAAGACCAACATCTCCTAAGAAGCCCAAGCAGGTGCATAATGCCTTAGGATCAACACCTGAAGTGATCCTCTGCCTTACATATGTAAGAGTTCACGTGCAAGCGCACATGATCACATGCGTACATGAGAGAGAGAAGTAGATGCACACTTCTTCGATTCCAGCTGTCCACAACAGCAATAGAATGGACAGCATGCTGAAACCTCTCGACAGCTTCCCCTTCCTGCTGTCACGACAGTGACAGTGACTTGTCCCCTAATTTAGAACCTAAACAATATTCTGGCCAGAGTGAGGTCATTTTGTTACACAACTTCCTCTCATGAGAAGTTAGCAATTGTAGAAGCCATGTTCATGAATATTTGAGATAAAAAGAGAAGTTGAGTTCTGTGGGCTAGGAGTGCGCTCAGACCGAGAATTGAGGTAGAATTTTTTGTTTGAGCCTTGCATCATGTGTCTGATTTTTAGTATTACATCTGCATAAAATAATTCACTTCAGGCCTGACAGCTGCTAGTTTGAAATGACCACATATTGTCTCATTGGGAAATGTGTATGGTTGATTGAATATTTATGCTTTAGTAATTGTGTGACCTTGGGTAAACATTACCGCTTCCTCATCAGGTTAGTGAGAAAAAATGTTAATTGTTTATCTAATAACAATATAAACAAATATGTGTATCTCAGAGTTCCTGTGGAGACTGAACTGCTAAGGTAGAGTTAGAACACTGTCTGGGACATGCCACGAACTACTTATACATTATCATCACCAGGACGAGAGAAAGAATCAGTGTTTTTTTTGTTTTTTTAAAGTGACCTTTGGCTAGCTAAGCATGTGCAAAACACAGTACTAGAATGGAGATACCTATAGATGATGGTGGTGGCTATTGAGAAGAGACCCCAAATAAAACTGTAGGTCATTGGTCAAGTACTGTCCTACACCTAGGAATCGGAGGTGATGATGATGACCTTGAAGTTATAAGTTAGTGAAGGGAATAGGGAAAAATGAGGTAAGGGGGTAGATATGATCAAAACATATAATACACATATTTCTAAATGTCATCCTGGAACCCATTATTACTTATAATTAATGTGTGCTAATATAAACTTTTTTTTTCTTAAAAAAAAAAGCTCATAGTAAAAACCAAATAAGATATATCTTACTGACATGGAAAGTTCCATGATCTTGCCTAAAAAGAACCATTGTATTTACATTTACTAATGCTGCTTTTGTAGGCATTAGAAGCCATATTTAATTTTCATTTAGTTCTTTAATTATTTTCTCAAATAGAGATAGAACCTGGGGACAAAGTAGCAGTCGAGGCCATCAGCAGAAGAGACTTCTGAGGATGTGGTTAGGTAATACTCAGTGAGCAATGTGTTAACCTTCCTCCTGAACTCAATCCTGTTCTGAAAAACAACCTTGGGTTAGGAACTTGGCTGGGGCCAGACACAGAGAGCTACTGTTGACCCACTGCCGTTTCTTGCCTGGTCTAGAGGCTGTTATTATGATGCTTCCTCAATATGATCAATTATTTATTAATGTATTTAACTTACGTACGTGTGTGTGTGCATGTGAATGCTGTTTGTCTTCCTCAGCCCGGAACTCTCCAGGTCCTCTAGGCTAGCTGCCCAGTTGAACTCAGGTTCCCCTCCCTCTGCCTTCTCAGTACTGGGATTCCAGCTACACGCTTCTGTGCCTGGCTCTTTCCATTTTCTCTTCTTTTTTCTTTCTTTTTTCCCCCTGCATGGGGCTGAGAATAGAACTCAGCTCCTCATGGTTGTGCAGCAAACAGTTCAATCCTCTAAGCTATTTCTTTATCTCCCCCATAACACATGTGATATAGGTTCAAACCCTGGCTCCCTCTCTAGTGCCTACATGCTTTTAGAAGAAGATAGCAAGATTCCCATATCCATCCATTTTGTTGTAGTAAACTATACATGACATCAAATCTATCCATTTAGCCATTTTCAAATGTACTGCTATAATGTCTCATAACCACGGTCACTGTCCATTTCCAGGGCTAGTTCAGAATCCTCAGGGATACTTGACCCATGTCATGAATACTCCCACCCCTGTCCCTCAGCTCTAGGTACTCTCTGTCTTCTGGAAAAGTCATATAAACATGGCTGTCCAGTATTTGTCTTTTGGGTCTGGTTTAGTTCACTCAGCCTAATATCTGAAGAGTCATTGGTATTGTAGCGTGTAGCAGGATTTTATTACTTTTTCATGTTAAATAGTATCCATGTATACAAAAACAAAACCACTTGCATATCTAAACAAAGACCACAGTTTGTTTATCCTCTCATCTGGGGCAATGGAAGTCTGAGTTGTTCCTACCTCTTAGCTGTATGTGGCTTTTGAGAATGATGGGACATTTCTTAGCTCAGCTGTGTTTGACCCAAGGATCTAAGATACCACACTTGTGGTCATCAAAAATTGACCCGGAGCAGTGGTTCTAGGGTTCCTTTTTCACCATAAAAAATTAAAGATGCACTTCACATTGGAATAAGCAAAGTTGAGGCAGACATTTTTAAAAAAATTATTACAGCAAAGCAGGCCAGGGAAACGTCTCAGCAGGCGAGAGGTGCTTATTGCCCAGGGTGTTATCAGTCTGACCTTCCTGCCCCACATGCTGGAAAAGAGGAATGGAAAGAAAATCACACAAGTTTGCCTCTGACCCCCCCCCCCAGGTGTAATTAAAGATCTGAGAATTATTACTGAAAAGAGAGAAATTAAGGAAATTGAAGAAATGAAGTAAAATTGAGAAACTTCTAAGAGTTGGGAGGGTTTTCAAAGAGGGAAAAAGCCATTGTGTTTCTTTTGTCTGGGGTTTTACAGGGCAAGGGAAGAAACGACATGAAAGCTGGAGTAGTATGTGCCAAGATTGGCAAGTTCTTTGGGACATCATGGGTTGAGCACATGAGAGGGCCCACCTAGTCTCTGAATGCCCTCCTATCCCAACAGAGAGATGGTCATGGGCTACTCACCCAGGTAAATGATGCCTCATTTTGATCACCTCAGATGCCAGTTGTTTTTGACTGTGTGGTGACTGTTAGTCACTTAGCCAGAATCACTTTCCTCTGACCTTGCAGGTGTCTCAAGTGCTGTTAGCTATCCTAAGCTCTCATCATTTTCATCTTTACATGACCAGATTATTTCTTTACCATGGCAAGAAGTCAACTGCCTCAGATACCAAGGCAGCCAAATCTCTCTTGGTTATCTCATATTTAACTCTTTGTCATAGATAGTAGATAGACAGACAGTAGATAGATAGATAGATAGATAGATAGATAGATAGATAGATAGATAGATAGATAGGTAGGTAGATAGATAGATAGATAGATAGATAGATAGATAGATAGATAGATAGATAGATAGATAGATAGATAGAATGGTGCCTTACATGCTTACACGTTTCCCCAGGGGTTCAGGGGACCAGCCAACTTGCCATTACTGGCCCAGAGCTCTGTCTCCCTCTTATCTTGGTTATCCCATCATATACATGTCCTCTATTCATCTTCTTCAGAGTCGAAATCTGAGACAAGGAGACCTCTAATCTCCCTTTCAACTCCAGCCTCTTCTTTCATAAGAGGATGCATGAACAACTTGTAGTTTTCATGATGGATCCCTTTCCCTTACTAGCTACAGAAAGCTATCTCTCGCCCCCACATCTTTAAAGGGAGAGGGTTATAATATCTATTTCACAGAGCTGTGAGAATATGGTAACCAGAGAAAAGCCTAGTCCCTAGCAGGTGCTTAACTATAAAAGTTCTAATACTGCCTTGAAGGCTTCAGGACAGCAATGTGAATACAAAGATAAGATAATTCTTTTCATCTTCCCCGTTTCTTCTGATTTCTTTGTTTTAATCTCCTCAATGCACAGCATAGCTCTGACAATGGTGTATGGAAGGATGTTTCTCTCGTCCTGAAAGGAGGGTCTGGGGAACGAGAAGAAGATAAAAACAGATTTCTAGTTTCCATACGTTGCTGGGCCCAAGAATCTTTATTAGCTGAAGGATCTGCTTTTTCCAAAACAGCAACAGAACTTAGAGCAAAGATAGAGATCTTTGAAACTCGATTCTTCTGGTTGCAAAAGCCTCAAGTGTTCAGATCTGGGCCACTGGGACTGGAAAATGAAGATTCTTATCTCCTTACAACTCTTTTCTCCTTTCTAGGGCAGATGCATTCTTCCTAACTCAGAAGGGCAGGGCAAAAGCCTGTGTTTTTTCCCCTCTTGTAACTTAAAAGAAAAAGTAAGTATCTCAAAGGATCTTGAGGACAAAGAATTTCTTTAATCTTGAACTCTCACTGTGGACTCTAAGTAGCAGAGGACTTCTAGAAGCATCATCTGAGCCCTTTTCTTTGGAAAGAGGATGCCAAGTCAGCCTCAGGAAACTGCCTAGCCAAGGTTATTTTAAAGAGAGGTCAGTAGGGAAAAGGGGCTGAGTTCCACCTTTTGTTGCTTTTTAAACCAGCTGGTGTCCAGCTGACTTTCCAAATTGAATTGTAAGGAGAATAACTGAGATACCCTATTGAAAAGGGCTTCCAGAAGTTTCCATTGGGAGCTCCACTCCTCACCAAGTCCTAAACTGGGTACTACCAAAGAAAAGAGAAGGGAATAAAATGAGGCTGCCTGGGGAACCCTGGAGAGCAGAAAGAAAATTGAAAATAGTGTGAGAGGGTGTTTATGGGTAAGGCTGTAATTGGTATAGACAGTCTCTGTCCCCTAAAAAAGTACACCTGCATCTCAGTCCCTAGAAAATGTCAGTGTTATTCTGTGTGGTGGCAAACTGAGTCATATAATGCTTTCTACGGCAAAAAGATGTGATTCAGCAAAGTCTTGATGATAGGAACTGATCCCAGATGGTTCAGATGGACCCTAATGCAATCCCAAGGGTCTTCATAGGACAGAAGCATTAGAGGCTTAGGGGAGAACAGTGTGAGGGTAAAGCATGCTCACAGAGGTCACAAGTGAACTGAGGTGGCCACAACATGAAAAACCCTTAAAGTTACCCAAACCGGAAGAAACAAGAGCCTTTGAAGGGAATGTGGTTCTATCAGCTCCCTCTGCATGGATGTCAGGCTGGTCAGCTAAGTTAGTGCCCAATGACTTTCCTCTTTTCTCTAAGATAAGGGTCCCTAGAAGCCGACATCATCCATGCAGGTGTTTCCAGATGCAGAAGTTACTTTCTAGGAAATTTAGCATTGAGCGTTTGGTAAGAATCTTTGAAACATTCCTTTTGAACAAGATGCTTCTACAGCAGTTATCAACCTGTGGGTCACGACCCCCTGGAGTTCAAAGGACCCTTTAACAGGCTCAAGATCATTGGAAAACACAGATCTTTACCTTACTCTTCATAACAGTAGCAAAATTACTGTCTTAATGTATTGATGGAAGTAATTTTATGGCTGGGGGATCACCCACAACATCTGGAACTGGTTGAGAACCACTGGTTTAGGGTTAGGGAGATTGCTCCGACATTAAGAGTTTGTATTGCTCTCTCAGAGGATCCAACTTTGGTCTAGCATCCATGTTAGCTGGCAAATAATCACGTGTAGTTACAGCTCAGAAGCTCTGATACTTCTGGATTCCTTCCTCACCACACTTACATGCATGAACCAGACACACACAGAGGAACTTTACACACGTACATACTCAATTTTACACTCCTATTTTTAAAAGGTTGGTTGATAGAGATCCCCAGAAGAAAGTGAGGAAAGATTGGGAGGTTAACAAAGCTTACCTTTTCATGGATTCAAGTCTCTTCAGCAGTAAGTCAGAATGAGTATTTTCTCTTTTCAAAATTGATGTTTTCCAGTATCTGCTACAATGATGGAAAACCGGCTAGCACTAATTGAATATACAGTTTTCACCATCTATTATGTATTAACAATGCTTCTGTATAATTAACAACTATTGTCTTTCTGTCATGAAAATGTAACAGAATTCAGTTACTCTGTCCGTATGTGTGGATATAAAGGGATTTCTATTCATTCATTACTGGAATAAGCCCCGCAATGGATTGCTTAGGAAGATATCTGTGTGAATATTCTTCAGAATGAACTGCCAGATGGAAACAGGCTCAGTCAAAAGCTGTGCCCTTTTGGAAACATTTTGATACTGAGTTCTAAATCGCTCTTTGGAAAGACACTGCGAATACCCTAGCAGCTGTTATGATCAGTAATAGGACTTCTGAAAGAAGACTGTCAATTTGATAGGGGACTTACAATACTTCATGTTGTACTTAGTTTAGGTCCCCATGTTGTGAGTTTTTAGTATTGTTAAATAGTGTTACCATCTCTTTTTATGGCTTTCTACACACAGTTGTCCCAACAGAATTCAGACATTTTGTCTTTCTTCCACACAACTGTTTTTGAACAGTGTTGAGAATGATCTAGAGCAGCTGTGATTTCAGTCTGGAAGGAGTGAGTTTACTCAGTATAGAGCATACTGAGCAAAAGTAAAGAATAAATGTGAAGTAATAGCAGATAGAAAGAAGCAATAGGTGGGTAATAAAATGTCACCAGATCAGGCCCCCCAAACGTCTAGCAGTGGCAACTGGAGTAGCTAAGAAATATTACTAAAATGGGGGCTATAAATACAAGCAGGATTTGAGTGAGGGGAGCCCGGTGGATGTAACCACCCAGGGTTCCCAGTGGAGAAAGCATGGGGTAGAGCAGAGTGTGTGCTCAGGTGAGGCTTCACAGTGAAGGATGAATCCTAGCACAGAGATACCATCATCAAATCAGATGCCTAGAACAATCCAGCAGAAATGGCTGAGGAAGACAGGCTGAAACTGTCATGCTGGAGTTTCAGTTGGAGAGCCTTAGGCAGAGCAGAATCACCTCCCCATACATCAGCTCCAGGCTTCTCTTTGCCATTGCAGGCATTTTATACCACAAGATAAACAATAGCAAAGCTTGCTGGAAATGTTTCACCTTCTAACGCTTTCTGGGCACAGCGTTATTACTCTTGGGCTCTTTTAATATTTTTCTTTCTCCCTGTTATACATTTGAGGGTAGGCCTGATCCAGGACAGGGTTTTTTGTTGTTGTTGTTTTTTGTTTTTCTGTAGGATGTTTGACGTAAACATACCAGGTCTAAAGTAGGGGAAGGAGACAATTCCATTCCAGAGATGGTGTGTCAGTAAGCTCAAAACTGCATGTGACAGTCACCGATAGGATGCACATTATACCACTAACAATCACTTCGATTCACCTCACCCTTCCCCAAAACAATGTAAAACGTACCGTCTGCTACTTTCCAAAGCCGTATCCCGCATCAAGTCTTTAGTACAGCGGATGAATGCATACTTTCTTTCCTCTCCTATAATCCTGCCATCAACACTGCCTCACACTTCTGGACCACATCCAGATTATTCCTAGAGTGAAGACTGTGGTCCATCTTTTATTTTGTCCTACATAAGGAGCCAGTTATTATTCCTCATGGTGCCTTGGCTTTCTCGTCTGTAAGCGGAGGAAGAGTAATTGAAGCCCGATGGTTTTTAAGCACCGCTCAACTTTAACAGTGCAGTCAGTCTTCACGAATCACTCTCCAATCACAACTATGATGCTGGCACCTCCTGAGGCTGCAGCTGTATTGGAGAACCTGGTGAAGTCTTTTGGCCCTCTAACCTCCCCAAAGATGAAGTGATGTATATAAATTTAGAAACAATGTGTTTAATGAAACCAATATTGGAAGTCCAAGGTTAAAAAGTTGACTGTTCAAGTCTATACTTGTTTCTGTGTGGGATGTAGCAAGAAGTGGCCATATATCTCTATCTGTCTGCCTGTGTGTTGGTTTGTCCACCCGTCTAGACACTTATGCATCCATCCATCCACCAACCCACCCACCCACCCATCCATCCACCAACCCACCCACCCATCCACCCACCCACCCACCCACCCACTCATCCATCCATCCATCCATCCATCATCTATCCATCTATCTAATCTATCTATCTATCTATCTATCTATCTATCTATCTATCTATCTATCTATCTATCTATCTATCTATCTATCTATCTATCTATCTATCTATCTCTATCTACCATCCATCTATCTATTCATCTATCCATCTATCTATCATCTATCTATCTATCTATCTATCTATCTATCTATCTATCTATCTACCCATCTATCTATCATCTATCTATCTATCACCTATCTATTACTGTGAATTATGTTCAACCAGGAGGAGATGAGACTAGCAACAGGTTCTGTGGGTTTACTCTGGAACTTCAGAATGATTCTCAACACTCTCTAGTTGCCTCTGTTATTAAGTCTCTATTCATAGCAACACCTTGGAAAGATGATTGAAAGGCTTTCAAAACTACATGCCCTGGCTTTTAGTCCTTTATGCATGATTAAACATTAGGTGCATTGTGTAGAATCTGCCCTAGAAGCTTATGATTTCAGATTTCCTGAGAGAGAGAACTGGAAATGGTTGAGCAGTCATGATGTCCTCTTAAAATGAGGACACGGATGTTTAAGAGATTAATTCCTGGCAAAGAAGCACATTGGGAGAGAATAAACTAGGCCATTTTCACATAAGACTGCATTGTTAGAGAATGCCTATATATTTTCTAAATGGTAAAGAGTAGGTTTTGCATATGTTTTTATTTAAAAATATTTCTATTGACAGCTGTCAACATTTATATATGGTGATTTTCCTGGTGGGGAAAAGATTTGTTCCTGATATCACCCCTCAGGATTGTGCTGCCTTTTTGAAGTTATTAAAATAGAGAGCTGGGATTTACCTTCCATCTATAAAACTGCATCTGGGTATATGCTCCCTGATTTTATTTGTTATTTATTGTTCCTGGTTGAATTTATTTATGGATTCTCTAATGTGTTCATTGGCCCACGTGTCTATTTTAAATTTATATTTCTTCATTGAGAATTTAATAAACATATATAATAAAAATGATCATATGCACCCCTCCAATTCCTCACCAATACGTCTACCAACTTTATTTCTCTCATCCTCCTCTTCCTCCTCCTTCTTCTCCATAGCCCATTGTCTAATTAATGCTTCCATATGTGCACGGGCATGGGGCCCATCCACTGGGTGCTCCCTGGTCTTAGATTGCACATTTTCTTTACTGTATCTGCTACTTTTTACTGAAGGGAGTACTTGCTGGGAGACTTTAACTCTGTATTTGCATTTGATTTATTTCTTTCTTTTAGGTCAATATTCGATGCAATTTCATTGCATAGCTAATTGTACTGGCTGAATCTCTTTACCTGGCATCATATGCCTTAAAGTTCTTAATGCCTCTACCCCATAGCAGATAGGCAGGCTCAGAGCCATAATACCCAGTGAGAAGAATTTACTTCATATTTTTTGGTTGCTTCTGGTAATGCTGCCATAACTGCTGATGATATCCATTTGCGTGGAGTGAGGGTCTGACTCAGTCTATTGATGACTTCAGTTTTAAGGGGTCTACGTAGCTCTCAGTCATCTCTGGGTTACTCAGGTTTGAATCATCTCTCTGTGGAAGTTATTAGGCCCAATTTAAGGAAGCACAATTTTGGGTTTACTCTGTTCAAGCTTATTTTTCTGAAAAATAAAAATAACAGCCTTTTATTGGTATATGCCTAACACTCATGGCTTAAATTGGCCTGCCAAGAATCTGAATATAAAAGACAAGGACTTGGCTTAATTAAGAATCTCTGACTCAGAGAACCTAACCCTGGATTCAGGACAAGGTTGGTACCTCTAAAGTCGTCAGACTATTGAATTACAGTCCCTTCCCTTATGACTCTATTAAACTTGATCACCCCCTGAAAGGTCCTGTCTCTAAATAGAGCCATGTGCTACATACTGGTGGTGGAGACAGCTATGGAGGACATATCCAATGTTGTCCCCATAATATTATGTCACCCAGGCTCATCATGGTATCTCAGTTTATAGAAATAAGTACTGGTGTCAACATAATGACAAAAGTCTCTGATGAAATATCTCTCCAGGACATATCAGTGCTCTTTGTGAATACATGGTTGGAGTTCAGTGATTTGGGATTTAGAGCATCGACATGGATCTTTGAGGCTCACACAGTTTAGACCTTAACAACCACATAATTAGAATAGGTAGCTTTCTACCTGAAAGCAATGAATCTGCTTTATGTGTATTATGCCTCAATAAGGAAAGTAAGCATTAGTTATCATGTAAAAAAATTACTCTGCACTGAAAACCAGAAAACACATTTGTGTAACAAAAAATGTAACTTGTTTGTTGTCCATTACATTCCGTTTCCACATGAGAACCATGACAAAGAAACAAGACTCACAGGCCACTCCCAGTGGTTGTGCTGAACCAAATCACATATCCCTACTGCTTTTGGCTCTGTAGTGTGATTAAACAGCAATTCAGGGCAGAGCATTCTTGTGGAAGAAATCCGTAATGTGGGTTACATTAGAAATCCATTGGGATGGCCTTGTCCAGAGAAGCAGATGGAGTTTGTTGGTACTAGCCAAGTTCAGGCTGTTTTCCTACAGACCTTGAATGGGAGATTGTTGAAGTCAACATTCAAATAATTTAGGATAAATTTTAGGGCAAGCAGCCAATGTAGAGAGTGTAAGACTTTGCCTTAAATCTCAGATTTAGAGGAATTAAATGGAAAAGCCAAATTTTCTGGATCTTCAGCCTCTCACCTAGAAAGGGGGCTTAGAAAAACTGGCATGCAGTGCTACAGTGGAGACTTGAACGAAAGCAAAAACCGCAGAGACATAGGGACTGTCACGAGAAGCCATTTTTTAAAAGATTATTATTTTATTGTGTGCAGGTGTGTTTGCCTGCATGTTTATCTGAACACTCCATGTATGCAGGGCCTGTGGAGGTCAGAAGAGAGTGTTGGATCCCCTGGAAATGGAATTACAGAAAGTTATGAGTTGCCGTGGATGTGTTGGAATTTGAACCCAGATCCTCAACCACTGAGCCATCTCTCCAACTTCCATCCAGTAGGATATTCTTGATGTTTGATATCGGGGATGGGTTGTACAGCAGATTTATAATGGATCAGGTACAAGGATAGTGAGAGAGAATATCCCAGTTTCTGAAGTCGGATGTGGTCAAGCACCCTGGAGAGCTCCTTTTGAAGGTAGATGGCTGTATCTGTGGAATATTGGAAGATTTTTCTCCAATAAGACCCCAGAGCTGAGATGTCTTTGAAAAATCTCTTATTGTGATTAATTTGGTACCCAAGTAGCTGGGAACCTCATTGTTTGCCAAAGAATATTTTGGGTCAGAAACTATTTCTTCTAATCTAACTGGAGTTTCCACAGGATCCCCAAGCTGAGTAGCGGTAGTTTAGTTAGAGATGATTAAAAATAACAAGGAAGTATTAATACATTCACTGCTTAATGTGGTTTCTAGTACCCTGTGTTGAAAAATTAGATGCCTGCATATTGATCTGGTTTGCTTATTGGTTACTTTTCCTAAACAGATGACTTATGGCAAAAAGTTGTTCTTCTTTTGGTTGGATTTTTTGATTATATAAAAGAATTTTGAGTTAAAAGACCCATCATCATCATTATTATATGTGTACGAACTCACTCGAGAGAATCCACATGTGATAGCATGCGTGTAAAGTTGGAGGATAACTTTTAGGAATAGGCAATTAGGGTCAGCTCAAGTCATCAGGCTTGCACGGGAAGTGTTTTTACCCACTGAGCCATCCCACCAGCCATCTAGAATATCATAGTGTTTGAAAATGGAAATGACATTGATGCATTTGGCATGGTATCTACTCCATGGCAAAGCCTGTGCTATGTGCTGAGAAGCTAGCCAATGAGTCAGATCCTCACAGACCTATCCTGGCTGGAGCTGTTATCTGATCCAGGGTCAATTCATGTTCATTAATTTTTATCTATGGTGTATACGACACTTTAATTTTATACATGGCAGAACATTACATTACATTACAAAACATTACAGAAAAACAGGCACGGTGGCTGCTAATTCCAGTACTTGAAATGAAGATTGTGAGCTCTAGGTGAGTCCAGGCTACCTACTAAAGCTCTGTTCCAAAACTAAGTAACAACAAAGCTAAGTAAGAGAAAGCAACTCTGAAGTTTGATGATTAGCTCACACTTAACAGAGAAGTACACCTTGTATATTTAAGTACAAATCAAGTTCCCATAAGGTTGGTATGAATAGAAGGTGATGTCTGTCTCTAAGAATTTGAATGGACATCATTAGGAAGATTTTCTGGAATTACTTTCATTAGATTCAAATGACAAAATTGAATCAGAAAGAGGTTTGCAGAGAACGAAATGAAAGAGCTTCAACATGCAACTTTTTTTTTTTGATAATTCAAATTATTTAAAAACGGAACAAGCTTCTAACCAGATGGTGATGTTCAGAGCAGAGTAAGTTCAAGTGGCTGATTTCCATGTCTTGAGGATGGTACAGAGGGGAGCGCTGTATCAGTCACTGGCCAATTTGGACTCTTAGGTTTTCTTGGACTGTGCCTGATACTAATCTAGGGCTTTAGCTCTGGAATCAGAACCTGGCAAGCACCTTAGCTGATTCTGATAAGCTACTCAATGGTAGGCTGGTTAGCTTCAGTGGACTGGAGGGAGGGGTTCCTTTCACCTGTGTTGGGTGAAGACTGGATTCCACTGTGAAAATTCTTCAAGCAGAGATGGGAAAACAAATAAGGGAGGCTGAAGATGTGGCTCCACTCATGAGTCTTACCCAGCAAGCAAAAGCTCTAAATTTGATCCACAGCACTGCAAAAACTAGGTATGATGCATATTTTAACCCCAGAACTCAGAGGGTGGAGGCTGAGGGACCCCTAGTGCAGAAGAACTCAGAAGTTCCAAATCAAGATCATGCTCAGCTACATGGCTGCTCAGAAGCCAGCCAAAGCTACATGAGACTCTATCTCAATGAAAGAGAAGAGAAAAGACAGAAAGAAAAAAAACCACAAGTGGCAGGCATGTTTTGGAGTTATTGGGTCAGAAGGAGCTGTTAAGGGCTGCAGTGAGAAGGCAAGGCAGTGTGTGGGACTTTAAGCAGTTAGTGAGAGAATTAGCAAGTCCCCCTGTTAGCTTCTGTTGCAAATGGAACGGTTACGCAGAATCTCCTTGTGGACAGATGAACTAAAGGATGAATACAAGGAATCACAGACCCAATAGGCCTTCCTTCTTTGTGCGGTTTGAGGTAAAATGCCCCTCCCCCCCCCCAGACTCATGTGTTGAACACAGTCGCAGCTGGTGGCAATGTTTGGGGAAGCTGTGTAACCTACATAAGGTTCCAGCTGGACAACGTAGGTGACTACTGTGTGTGAGAAGAGGCTTTAATTTATAGCTGAGCCCCACTTCCTGTCTTCTCTCTGGTCCCTGATCCTCCCAGTAGTGAGCAAACTCCTGCCTTTTGCCTTCTCAACCACCAGGGACTGTATTCCTTTAAAACATAAGTCAGATTAAATGTTTCCATCTTCATTTGCTTAAGACAGACACTTTGCCACAGCGTGGGACAAATGAATAATGTTCTCAAGTCTGGGCTCTGGAACTGGAATTGTCACATTTCCATCATGCCAGCGTTATGCTTAATTATACAATTAAGCTAATGGCCCCACAATCTTAATGCTTTCTTCTATTCACAGTATACAAGAAGGCGGGGACATTCTGTGACATCATTCTCCTCGTGACACAGGAAGGAAGCACTTAGAGGTCCATTCAACAGAAAAGTGACAAATCACAGACCCGGAAACCAAGGACCAAAGTTTCTTCTTAAATGACAAGTTCTTTTGCCAATGGCTAAACCAGTTTCTGGGAAGTCAGCACTTTTGTTTATGTCCCAAGGCAATCCTTAAGTTAATTAGCTACGATTATTAGCCCTGCTGCAGCAGAATGCACAGTAACAAAGGAAGGAAATGAATGAAGGCACCAGGGAGAAGCAGTTGGGTGTTCTGCTGACAGCTAATAGTCACACTGACCAATTAAGCCCTGCCCCAAACCCCCCAAAGCCCAAAGCAAAACCGACCCCAGAACACACGGAGATCAAAGAATTTGATCAATTTGAAGCAAAAAAGAAAAAAAAAAAAGTGTACTTACACAGTGTTCTTTCTAGTACCCTCCCACATTCTGAGGCAATGAGGTGTCCCCGAAGATGGACTCCTGGGGGAGTAAATCACAGCAGGCAAGAACGATGAGGCTTGTTAGACGCTGTAGTTGGAAGGTTTCTTCTCTTATTAGATGTGCGATTTGGGGCCAGTCAGGTCTATTACTGTGAAATGAAGACAGAGATACCAACCTCAAAGATATAAGAACCGTTTATGCAAAGCACTAGTGCCCCCGTGCTCTGAATTAGATACATGAAGCTGAGTTCCTGGCTACCCTTCCTGTGACTGCTTGGGCCAATGTTCAGCTTGTTGGCCCTAACACTGCCTTTGTGAAGACACCAATAAGGTTATTTCTGCTAGTCTAGGTCCAATGTTGGTCAAATCTGTCTAAATTTACTTTTTTCTTTCTTTCTTTCTTTTTTTTTTTTTTAACAGAGACACTATTATGACTATTAAGTGTTTAGGAGCTGTTTTAGTTTTCTAGGGTAGCCACACATAACAAGGTACCGAGAACCGGGTGGCCGAAAACAAACCAATAGAGGCCAGAAGTCTGAACCAGAAGTGTTGGCAGGGTCCTGCTCTCTAACTTCACCAGGAGAAAGCCCCCCTCACATCTTCTATTTTCTCATGCTGGCATTCCATGAATGGTTCTCCCTGGCTCATAAACACATCACCTCAGGCTCACAGGGGCTTGCTTCCTGTATGTCTTCAGGTTGTGTTTACTCTGTGTGAGATTTTTTTTTCCCCTTTCACACTATACCCACTCTCAGGGCTCCATCTTAACTCACCATGTAGAACCTTATTTACAGACTACCATTATGTGGTTCATCTGAAGGATTTGGGCTTTAATGTATCTTTTTGAGCAAGCAGGAGATGAAATAAAGTTGAAGGTTCAACCATGTATATCACCTGAATCCATGGATTATAACTAACAGTCAACATTGTGAGCCTTCTGACATAAAGCAGCACACAGCAAATGGAATGAATCATCAATGAACAATTTTCATCAGAAGAATAATCAAATCTGAGCCTGAATTTAATTGACTTCAATGCATAAGAAATATGGGAAGATAGAGGAAAAAGTAAATAAATAGTTAAATAGGTTGTCAAACCTCAAATGTACAGGGTGATCAAGAGAAAAAAATATATTTATAATTGCACTGGGGTAAATCACATAGACTGCCTCAAGAAGTGTTTGTGATATGAACATGGGATGTGCTTGGGACGTGCTGGGTGTGCTGGTGCATGCTTACAATCCTGACACTTAGGAGGCTGAGGGAGGGGGATTATGAGTTTGAGGCCAGCCTGAGGGACATACTGAGACCTTGCCTCAACATTCCTAACTAACAAACTATAAGCCCAAACCAAAGCCAAAATAACAAACATATGCAAAGAAGGCAGTGGCCCATTCTAAGGACAATAAACCCTGTCCTGGTTATAAATCAAGAGCATCTGAAGAAGAAAGAGAAACTGTTCTAGACTGACCAGAAACTGGAGTGGCTGGGAGATGGCTCAGTGGAGAAAAGTATTTGTCACACAAATATGAAGACTAGAATTTAGATTCCCAAGTTTCACATAACACTGGATGAGCATGATGCCCTCCCACGCTGTGTTCTCAGCATTCAGGAAGGCTGGCTAGCTGATCTGGAAAGCTCCAGGTTCAGCGGGAGATCATAACTCAGGGTAAATAAGTAGGAAGAGATTGATGAAGACATTTCTTATAAACCTCTGGCTTCCACACACACACGTGTATACACATACACACACACACACACACACACACACACACACACACACACACACAACTCTGACATGTGAACATAAACACATACACATGCCACACATAAGGAGACAAGAAATATTAGGACCAAATGTGATGTGTAGACCTCATTTGAATTCTGATTTCAAGCACCTGGAAATACACCACCACTGACTGGATCACAGGTGATACAGAGAGGCCCTTGCTGTGCAGACACGGTAAAAAGACTGGGATGCTATAGGAAAATGTTCACATTTCATATAATCTCTAGAGTCGTTGCACTTTATGATAATTTTATGGAGGTTGACTACCATTCTGTCTCCTTTTAGTATATTTGAAAACATTCACACACACATGCTCACACACATACATGCACACGCGCACAAGAGAAAGAGACAGAGAGAGACAGAGAGACAAAGAGACTTTTTAGAGTCCTAAATTAGGCTTATATTGCAATCTCTGTGTGATCCTATTTCCACTTGTATGAGTCTTAGTGACCCATGGGTTCTCCTCCAGCCTCCCTCCTCCACTGCTATACAGATACTTTAGATCTTTGTAATCCCTCTCATCAGAAATAGCTTGGGATGGTAACTGTCATGTGGGATAATGCTCTCATACACTGTGAAGATTTGTTACTCATATAAGTTTGATAAAGGACTGATTGGCCAGTAGTTAGGCAGGAAGTAGAGGTGGGGCAACCAGAATAGGAGAATTCTGGGAAGGGGAAGGTGGAGCAGCCGACCCCAGTCAGACACAAAGGAAGCAAGATGGGGTTGCTGCACTGAAGCAGTTCCAAGCCATGTAGCTAAACATAAATAAGAAGTATGAGTTAATTTAAGTGTAAGAGTTAGGTAATATGCGTGAACTACTTGCCTATAAGATACTATAATATTAAGCCTCTCAGTTGATTATTTGGGAGGTGGCTTCTGGGTATTTGAGAGATTCGGGAGGGATAGAAACTATAGAATACACTCCCACATGTATAGATTATTGTTTCTGGGGTCTGAATCAGGCCTTGGAAATCATATTGTTAATAAACATTTGTTTGATTCTGGTGAAGTTTGTCTTTACTGCACTTTGAGATGGGTCTGGTGTATTGCTTAGGGGAGCTGGCACCTTACTCTACTAAATACTCCACCCAAATGAACTACCTTAGTCTAACTCAATCACCACATCTGACCTCAAGTCCCCATTGTTCACTTTAGCATGGCACAGGAGGCAAACCATCAGATCAACTCATCCTATACTGAGAATAACTGATAGTGTCTGCAAATTTTCAGTTACACTTTCCAAAGAAGATTTGCAATCCATTTAGAGGTGGGCTGACTGATGGATTCACTAATGTATTGGTGACCATCATGTATTGAGAACACAACATGACATGGATATTGGTGACACCAACGAGAACACTTCTTTTGCAGATGCTGTAAGAAGACAGGGGTGGTGTAGAAATGTCCATATTTCAGATAACCTCAAAAGTTATTTCAATTTGTGACAGGGTTTTGCAGGTTGGCCACAGTCTACCTTTTAGTATATTTGAAAATGTTTGCAGTAGGAATAGTCAACCTACACCATAAGGAAGACATTTCTACTTTCAAGGATATGTGCACATTAGAGTTGGAGCTGGTGATGTTAATAGCATAGAGAGTAGTGTGTGGACCGTAAGACAAGGAATTCGGAAGTCAGGTAGAGAGTCCCCAACCCAGTGTTGGAGGAGGATAGATGCCAAGTAGAGATTGTGTGAAGGAGATACCTCATCTGAGCCTTGAAGCTACAAAAATTCCAGACTCTGAACCACAGTCAAGCTGAACCACAATGAAAACATGTCGGAACCTATGGGTTGATTACAGTACATTAATCACAATACATAGCAAATTTCCATGGAAGGAGGGTGGGGTAATAGTGAAAACCCAGGCTGCATGGGCAGGTGGGAGTACATTCTAGTTTGTTTCTATGGCTGTGATAAACACTGTGACCTAAAGTGACTCTGGGAGGTCTAGGTCTATTTCAGCTTATGGGTTACAGTCCGTGGTTGGGGGCAGTCAGGAAAAGAACTCAAGAAGGATGTTGAAGCCAAGCAAGTTTGATATTGCTCACAGCATTATCTCCAACTGAGGACTCTCAATGTCAAGGACAAAGAACAGAAAGTGTGGAGAAATGCTGCTTATCAGGCCCTATCGTTTTAGCCTGCCTTCATACACAGCCCAGGATCATCCAACCAGGGAATTGGCGCTGCTCACAATAAACGAGGCCCTCCTATATCAATTAGCCAGCAATGCTGTCTCCTCCCCACAGGCCAATCTGAACAAACTCCTCAAGGCTCTCTCCTCAGATAATTCTAGATTGTGTCCAGTTGACAATTAAAGCTGACTGGGACAGAGCCATTTTGCAAATGGAGGCCTGGCTCAGTCCTGAGGGGTAAATGGGAAGTTAGTTCACTGGAGGTTTTTTCCTCCACCCTCAGGTGTCATCACCATGTAGAGACTAGACAAACATCACAGAAAGGAGAGAGCAGCTTCTATAAAATTCTCAGTTCTTTCTTCTTCGAGAAAAGTATGCACATAGAGCTGTGGCCTCTCTGCAAACTCCTGGAGGAATTGGCAGCCTTTGCTCTTCTGTGGAAAATGGCTGGATGAAGCCTAATGGATTAGAATCATCTAGATTCAAAACAAGCCTCAAGCAAGGCTGCTTGCTGTCTCTGAGTTAAGTGGCTAGAGATTTCTGACGTCCCAGGAAGAGGCGAACAAGGAGCTGTGCTTGGCTCCTTTCCATGCTTATCAGCTCTTCAGCATCAACCTGCTCTGGAGTTTGTTAGAAATGACAAGGCCCATGTCAGATTCCCAAGTCAGTCTAGGACACTGGTTTTGTGTCTGCTGGGTTTGCACTAGAGTGTGACAAACGTGCCTGCTCTGTCTTTGGAAGCCAGACATCCTGACCTCCAGCTCTTGGCATGCTGACCCTGGTTCATTGCCATGGAGGCTGTATTTTGACCCCCTTCCCCACACAAAGATGCCATTTGCCTCTCTTTCAAATAGTTCCACAAGCAATCGAGTTTTGTTGCAGAAGAAATGAAACTGTCTCAGTAGAACAGAAAAAAATATAATTTCCCAAATTTCAATATTGTCCTTGAAGTTTTAGTTCTTGCTTCTAGACACACAGAGATATGTGGATGGATATTATGGTCGGGAATCATTCTTCACGTGTTTTTCAGAAACCCTCCAGTAGCACGTGATTAGCATATTTCAGTGCTAATAAACCTCTTTGCTACAATCAACATGTGCTCGTCTAATGTAAAAATAAATCCCAATAATCAGACAATTCCCATTTTGAATACTTAATATGTTATCAGTGCTTTATATTTTATTTACTCTTTTAGATACTTCTAATACATGTATTTATTACCCCCAAGAAATATTTCTCTCGTCCTCTTTTCCTCTTCTCCCCCTCTTCTTCCCACACCACCTCTTTCTTCCCATCCCTCTCCAGCGCTTCCTCCTCTCCCCCCCCCCCCCTTCTCCTTTCCTCCTTCTTTAAAGTTTTACCTTTGAGGCAAGGTCTCATCGAGCTCAGGCTGGCCTCGAGCTCACCTTGTTGGTGTGTTATCATATGATCTCCCTGCTCTGGAATTATAGGCGTGCACCACCATATTGGCTTTTGTGGGATAAGAAAATTGAACACAGGGCTTTCTGTGTACTAGGCAAGACCTTACCAACTGAGATACACCCTCAGTTCACGCCTAGAAAGAATTTTAAAAGTAGAATTTCTGGGCCAAATGTTTTCAAATTGTATGTGTGTGTGTATACATATATGCATGCATACTCAGGCTGCTTTATAAACACATTGCATGAATTAATTATGTTATCAGCAATAGTATAGAAGTACTCTCTTTTTATTGTTATAGTTGCCATCCTCACATCATCTTAGCTAATATATGTTAACAGTGTGTGCCTAGTAACCAACTAAACACTGTGCTCATAGCAACTCACTGAATTGCCATCATAGCTGAATGGCAGATATCATGATATTCAAAATGCTTAATAAAAATCGACAGTGGAAAATCATACCTAAAAACTAAATTTGAGTAAATGCAAAAGTGAAAAAAAAATTTACCTCCCTCTTCAAATCCTGCTTTAAACCGTAATCACCATTAAAAGTTTTGTGTGATTCACTCTGATGTTTATACGCATAAAATATGAGCATGACCATGTACCCATTTTACACTCAACATTACTCTTTTACAATATGTTGTTTTTCTTTTTCTAACAATATTGCTATGGCCACCTTTCCCCAGCGCTCCATGAAAACTTGCCATATGCTCTTTTGTTTGACTATGAGGCAGGGTTTCACTTATGTAGCCCAAGCTAGCTTTGCATTCCTGACAATCCCGTCTGCCTCTACCTCCACAATGCTGGAACTGCAGCATGTGACCCCAGCCCTCAGACCCCACTTTCTTTCACAAGCATGGTGTTCTTAATGTATGAATGTATCATATATCTCTAAGTATCTCTATCGTCACTCACCCAGGCTGGAAGGTTTGTAGCACAACCTCAGGGCACTTAGGGAAGCGCTGAGCTCACATTAACTGATCTTTGAATAGTAAGGTTATTCTCTATAGAGTATAAGTGCTCTCAAAAGTGAATGGAATGGCCAATGAGAAAAGCTACCCTGAGCAAGTGCAGTGGTGCATCTCTGCTTAAATAATGCTGTATGGAACAGATAAGGTTGACTTGGAGATCCTGGGTGGTCTTACCGTGGTGTAATTTGGCAATCATAATATCAAAAGTTACATTAAGAAAAAGCATGTTGAGTGGTCTGAGTTCTGGCACCTTGGTGGTCTGAGTTCTGGCAGTACTACGTTGACCAGAGCATTAAAACAATCTTGTATGTGTATGTGTATGTATGTGGGCACATATATGGAGGTCAGAGGATAACTTTTGTGTCAGTCCTTATTTGAGACAGCAAATTCTCCTGGCTCTGCTCCCCACCCCCACCTCATCACAGGAGAGCTGGGATTACAGGTATCTACTATGGTTCCAAGATTGTATGGCTTCTAAGGACCAGAGTCAGGTCCTCACCCTGCATGACAAGTGCTTTACCCACTGACCCATTTCCTCAGCTTCCAATCAGAACACTGATCCTCTCTCATTGCCATTATCTTCCTGGTTTGGGCTGCTAAGGTTAGTCCTCTCTAGCTCTGACAGCCTATGAATGTCCAAGCCAATGCAAAAATGCACTTTTGTGAGCCAGAATGTAGGAATGGGCCTGGAGGCTCATGTTCCCTAAAGAATAATTTTAACTCTTGGTTTGTGCGCTTGACGTTTCTTGGGATGGAAAATACATAAAGGAGAGCATATGATACAGTCTGAGAATGAGAGTGATGAGGGGTCTAGATCTATCGTGCAGTCTCCCAGAAATGGTGCAAGAGAAAAATTATTCCACACTATCCATGCCTTCCCATTTCAAGCACCGTCCAAAGGCATTTCAGTCACAATTGGAAAGCTCTGTTGAATTGGGGGAGGCTGTTCACACCAAATTTACACTCTCCTTTTTTTACGGAGTTTATTGAGAATGTCAATGTTCCTAATAAAATTCAGCCCCTTCCGTTTCCCTTGTAGACAGAGACAGACTTTTGGTAAAGGATGGCACAATGAAATATAAGCAGACACAGTGTGGACCTCTGGTCCAACTCAGCCATCCATACTGGTTTGCCTTCTTTTTCTTCCTTTGCTTGTCAGGAACTCAGAGTTCAAGTTTGGAACCATAGCATCCAAATTCTAATGCGAAAGAATCTCAAGGGCACACACTCAAAGGCTGGGGAGCAGGAATCCAGTGACCTGGGATGTAGGGACCATCTTGGATGCTCTGGACACAAAGCTAACTCAAGTTCCTGTCAACAAGGGCTGGCTGAAGAGGGCAGAAAATGGCACACGATGCTTCAACCAGTGAATTCTGTTCACTTTCCTTCCTCTCTCCATTTTTCCCCTCCCTTTCTTGTTTCTTCCCTCCCTCCCTCCTCCCCCTCCCTCTCCCTTCTTTCTGATTTTTTTTTAAGTCTTGGGAGCTGAACCAAAAACATTTGAGGCATATGCTTTATGAGTGAGTGACTCCCTGGACCTCTTATGTTTCTTTGTTATTTATACCTGAGCATACTTTTAAAACAAATACAACCATTTTTGGAAAAAAAAATTAAGCAACATAAACTTCAATTTCTAAATACTGAAGCTGTTTCTAAAAACTAATGGTTTTGTGGAACTGCAATGAAATTTACTTAAAATGGAAATACAAGGCAATGTTCTAAAAATTAAAGATTGTCTGAGGCTCCAATGAATCTCTCGTTTCATATTGTTAACGCTCTCTGCACGGCAGTGAGCTCATTATTTTTACATTTTGGAACATATTTTTTAATACACCCTAGAAACTAGAAAATCGATGCAGTGCCATATGCCTAAACTGAGACCATTTGTCACGGTTTGTATTTCCTCCAAAGAGTACAGGATAGACCTTGACTTGAAGAAGCTCCAGCGTGGGGAGAGCCACTTGAAATGTCAGATGGAAAACACTAGCAAGTGGGGGTGGGGGTGGACGTTAATGCTGACTCTATGAAAGGAGGGCCCAAAATTCTGTTGACACTTCCTCCAGATGCTCACTGATCGTCAACACCACAGCTCCAGCTCTGCATGGTTTTTCGGGACACACCTCTTGACACTAGTGGATTTATTCTAGAAGCAAGAGGAAAGACCAGAGAAAGAAAAACTGCAGGAACCCACGCACCCTGAAGCAGGAACATCCTGGGAAACTACTAATGAACTTTCCTCCTGTGCTCTTTATGCAGCTGGCCAGGAGGCGGGACACCTCCTGCTGTGTTCTGTGGCAGTTCATTTTTGTGGGGTAGTCATTCTCATACAGCAAAGGACAGAAAGTCATCACAAAGAATGGAGACCCACTGATGTATTCAGTCTTGTATGACTCTCTCTCTCTCTCTCTCTCTCTCTCTCTCTCTCTCTCTCTCTCTCTCTCTCTCTCATATATATATAGAGAGAGAGTCAGAGTTTCTCCATGTAGCTGTGGCTGTCCTGAGACTCGCTGTATAGACCAGGCTGACCTCAAACTCAGAGATCTATCTGATATACAACAAAATAAGATTGTGTATCACGTTCTTAGGCAGGGGTTTGACTCTTAGTGACCCAGAGTAAAGCGTGAGGCTTGGTGGGGGAGACTGGAAAGAGACTGCTTCTTTCACACAGAGGTAAAAATCAGAAGTGACATGGTGGAATGAGGTAGATAAGTATGTGCATGTAGCATAATAAATGAACATACATACATATGCATCAAGCACTAGAATCAAGTTCACTGAGGGGATTGCTTCTCAAAGATAGTAGGCCCTGGTTTAAAGAATGGACTTTATAATTACAGTTGCCAAGATTGTGTCAAACTGGGAAAATGATCTAACATTTTAGCATGTAGTGACAGTTCAGAAGAAGACATATCCTCTGTGTTCTGGTAGCCTTTTTCTTGCTTCTTGGTAAGTTTCGTGAGGACAGAGTTTCATATTTGCTGTGGAAGCTGATGCATCATCCTGAGAGTCCCGCACTTGTCTGTGCTGTACAAACATTTTTCAGATAAGTGGTCTCTAGGTACATGTAAGCTTTTTCTGAACCAACTGTGCCTCCTCATGTATCTGCCAGGCAAATGAGCTGAGGGTGACGTTAGGGTGTGCCAATCTTCAGTTGCCTCCTGTTTTCAAATGGGTAAGTCACTCATACACTTAGGTCATTAATTATTAGTAATAAGTGATTCTCAGCACAGCCCACAATTGATGGTGACTCACCAGTGTGCTATGGCTCGATTGGGTACTTCTGTAACCACAATTTATCATACTTTGCTCTAATCTGATTGGATGTCTTCACAAGCCATGTGTATACAAATCACTATGTCAACAGTGTTTCTTCACAAAACTGAAAATAGGCAAAGGACTAGAAATGTGTGCAGGGTTCAAGAGCAAACTGACTTAGATCAAATGCCAGGGGATGGTGTGGGGTCGGGGACAGAGAATGCACGCAAATGTGCACATGTGCATACATGCTCTTGCTTCATTTTTCTGGAGCCCCATGTCTCTCCAGCTCTGGGATTACAAAAACTGTACCATCACAGACAGCAAACACTATTAACTGAGCTTTGTCTCACTCTGGCGCAGGGAGATATTCTGATTTTCCTCCTGGGTATGATTATAAATCTATCATAAAATCCGTTTCCCGCTCTTCTCCATAGCAAACAGCTTTTTATTGCTAATCTTCTAAGATAAGAACACCATTATCAATCTGACTAGTACTCCTGGTTCCAAATTCCATGAACACATTTGCTCCAAGCTTCTCCTGAACAATGTTAAAATCTCCCAAAGTAGCATGTTTTTCTCTCCCTTGGGTGATTCGGGCTTCTTCTGAACCAAGCTCCTCCTCCGCTTTTTAAACTTTCTTTTGAACTTCATATCATATGTCTACCGGCTTCGGATTGTATGTGAGGCCACCGGGCTGGAGATGTGCTAAACAGAGGCTTCCATCATAGGGTTGGGGCTTAACTAAATAATAGATGAGCACGAGAGGAGAAAACAGGTGCAGACTTTCTACCATCTTTGGATTAGGTTAAAATTGGACCAGAAAAGAAGGCTAAAGTTGAAAAGAACTGATATAGCAGATTCAGTTTAGTGCATCTTACTTTGTATATGTCAAACACTAGTCGGTGTTTGTACTCTAGCCCAGTGGTAGAGTATCTGCCTAACATGGCAACATGCTGGCTTGTTTCTGGCAATGCCTATCTATGTTGCATCTTGCTATTTCCCAGCATCCTTGGTTCTGGACACACAGTATGTGTGTGTTCCATGGTTCACAGTACCACGCTGTGCCAAGCAGTGAACATGACCCGAAGCACCTCAGATCACATTTGAGACTTACACTATTGCCCTGAATGGCGATGTTTTTACTGCGTACAGTTTTTGCTCTTATAGAAACACAGTAATTTAGTTACAGACTTAAAGTGTTTGTCTATCCTCCATCCCCAGTGTGTATCTTTAACTTCATGGTTAAGATGTTGACTTTGTAGCTTGATGTTTGTGTTTTTGATTTGAATCTCATAAAAAAAATCATTAAATTAATCTTGGCTTGGGGTTATGACAAAATTTCTAATAATATTTGAAGTGCCCCTAAATACGATGAATTTGTGTGAAGTTGCTAACATTAGTGGATGAAAATAAAAAAAGTCAGAGAACTCTGAAAACCATGGAAGACTTTCTTCAAATATGTCAGCAGTTTCAAATATTCAACCAGCATTTAATTATTTATGCAAAACAAGTCCACTTGTTCCACTAGTATGCAAATATGTTCTTTTTCTTTGGGACACTTTTTTTTGACACTTTTTTTTTCCATTTTCCATTTCAACCCCAGTTTCCCTTCCTCCCCTTATCCTGTTCTCCCATTCTTCACCCCCATCCACTCCTCAGAGATGTCAACCTTTGAGGTGTCAACAAAGTCTAGCATACCAAGTTGAGGCAGGACTAAGCCCCTCCTCTCACCTCGAGGCTGAGCAAGGTATCCCATCCTAAGGAGTGAGCTCCAAAAAGCCAGTTCGTGTATCAAAGATAAATTCGGGCCCCACTGCCAGGGTCTCCACAAACAGATCAAGCCACATAATTATCATCCACATTCTGAGGGCCTACTTTGGTCTCCTGCAGGTTCCCTAACTGTCAGTTAGGAATCCATGAGCTCCCACTTGCTCAGGTCAGGTGTCTTTGTGGTCTTCCCCATCATGATCTTAACCTCCTTTGTTTATATAATTCCTCCCTCCCTCTCTTCAGCTGGACCCCAGGAGCTGGGCACAGTGCTTAGCTGTGGATCTCTGCCTCTGCTTCCATTAGTTACTGGGTGAAGGATTGATGATGACATTTAAGGTATTTACCAATCTGATTAGAGGGGAAGGCCGGTTCAGGCACCCTCTCCACTATTGCTAGGAGCTGTAGCTGGGGTCACCTTTGGGGACTCTTGAAAATTTCCCTAGCACCGGGTTTCTTCTTAATCCCACAGTGGCTCCCTCCATCAAGATCTCTCTCCTTGCTTTCCCTCTCTGTCCCTCCACCTACTTGGCCATCCAGATCCCTCATGATTCCTCTTGTCCCATCCTGTGTCCCTGACCCTTTACCCCTCCACCCACAGCTTACCCGGGAGATTTTAGACATCCCCCCTTCCTAGCATTTTTCATGATAGCCAGAACCTGGAAACAACCTAGATGTCCCTCAACCTAAGAATGGATAAAGAAAACGTGGTACATTCACACATTGGAGTGTTACTCAGAGTAAAAAAACACAATGGATGGAACTAGGTAAAAAACATCCCAAAGGAGGTAACCCAGACCCAAAAAGACAAACACAGTATGTACTCATCCTTAAACGGACAGCAGATGCAAAGTAAATGATAAGCAGGCGACAATCCACAACCCCAGAGAAGGTAGGCAGCGAGGAGGACCCTAAGGAGGGACAAGTGTGGATTGAAAATTTATTCTTTAATAATGGTCAAATTTCTGTACACTCAAAAATTGTTTAAAAGTAAATTTATGATTTGATTTCAGTAAGTATGTAATTTGTATGTCTTTTTTAATGTGCCTGGTATAGTCTTAGTCACATAAAAATGACTTGGATGAAGAGGCAGTAAGTGGAGAGAGTTCAAGAGCCTCTGTCTTTCTGTGTCTAGTACTGTCCAGTCATCCACTCCTTTTACAATTTTGAGACTGTATCTTATTATGCAGTCTGGGTTAGCCTTAAACTCATGAGCCTCATGGCTTGTAGCCCTAAGTGCTAAAATAACAGACATGTACCATCTGGCCTGGCTAAATGTGATAATAATGGTAGCCATATGAGTTTATCTTGACTAATATGACAGAAATGACTTTATTTCAAACCAAACTCAAAATTTGGGGTACCATGTCTAAAACTTCCTACAAATAAACTGGGGGACACGTGGCGATGAGAAGAACTCAATTCCCAGCCTTTTCTCTCCCTCAGGTGTGCACTGTGTGTGACAGCATGTCCCTTACCCTGAACTGACCTGGGCCTTCAAGTGATGAGCTTCCATCTTGTGTCCCCCTATCTGACTGTGTATATTAACAATGTCTCTCTTGTTACTGAAATGTCACCATGTGTCACAGACTTTACACAGGTTATTTTAAACTTCATGGACATCCCTATTGTCCCACATTTTAGTTTAAATAAAAAGCCTTAGGAAGCCAAGTCATGCGTAAATGGCTTACCAGCAGGTAGTGACATTAAGGAACTGAGGTAGGCTGTCCAGTAGAATTCCCAGCCTTTGTCCACTATCCCTTTTGAAACATCAGGGGATACTGTCCAAATCAGGACAATTAATTCATTCCCCATGGCAACACTGGCTATGATATTCAGTGGAACCAATATGGTGATCCCATTCCTTAATAGGCAAGCACAGAACAGCAGCCAACGTATTGAAAGTGATCAGTAAGTAGGGCAAAAAGGGGCTGCATTCTGTTGTGAAAAAAAAAAAAAAAAGACAGGGTAAGAACAACAGAAATGGGTTCAGACCCTGTCTGCTGAGTATGCTAGCTACTTGGTGACCTTGCTTCGGCAAGGTGTATCTATTCTTTGAGCCACATATCACTCAATTTAAATTTGTTATTCTCATATATGAGTATGAAGATTAAATGATATCATGGATAAAAGAAAATACCTGGCATGTTCTGAGATTGTTGAAAATCCCCATTCTTCTCCTTGTTTGCTGCCTGCCTTCTGTTTCATGTGTATGTCTCCCAAAGCTATTGCTGTGACCAAATGAGATGAAATTTGCATTTGCTTTAACAATAATTGTATATGACGGCAAAGTGACCAATTAAAATAATGGGAACCAAAAAGTGCTAATCCCACAAGGGGGAAAAAAAGAGATACTATTTGAAGGTCAGGGGAACTGAATGTTTCTTCTGGTTGGCAATCCATCCCACTGGGTTTCTGTGTTGAATTTATAAAACCTAAGCACCTCACGGCTGTAAAACTAATTCCTCTAGGAAATAACTGTAATTAAAGATAAGAAACTGTGAGGCTGGAGAGATGGCATGGTGGTTAAGAATGTTTGCTGCTCTTCCACAGGATCCACGTTCAATTCCCAGCATCCACATGATGATTCACAACCATCTGTAACTACAGGTCTTGGGAATCTGAATCCTCTTCTGGAGTCCATGGGTACTGCATGCATGCACACGTATACATACATACACAGGCAAAACACCTATTCACTAAAAATGTTAAAAAAAATAACTAAAAGATTTTTTTGATTTGAAATACAAGCAGGTGAGGAGACAGTGTTCTAGGAAGAGCATGGGAATTGAGGTAGATAAAAGTAGTCGACCCTTAGGTTCAGCTTGGGGGCCAAAGATTGCTGCAAGATTTATTCTGCTTTCTTTCTTCCCTGACTGCTGTGTTCTGAGCATGGCACTGAGGAGGGGGGCATATACATACAAATTCATGTGTTAAAAATTTATCACTGAATTTATATGTTAATGTTATGTGTAGGCCATCATGACACATGGATGATTGAAATAGGTTTTTGGGTGGTTTAATTTTTTCCAATGGTATTTTGAATGAAATTATTTGTAGTGGGTTTTGGTTATTGTGATCTCCGATCACACTGAGCATTCATAGGCACTCCTCAGATCAGTGCTGCTCGTGATCAAAAAGAACAGGATCGTGATGGCAAAATAAAGTTAGGTTGCTTTAAAGAAAAAAGAGCCAAGGTCTAGCATTTTTGTTTCAGGTGACATGGTCTGCCATGTTGTAGTATGACAGCAAGCTCCTGACCAGATGCTCGCATCATGCTCTTGGACTTCCCAGTCTGCAGGCTCATGAGCCAAGTGACCCTCTCCTTTTTATAAGTCACATGATCTACAGTCCTGAGTCATAGCCACAGAAAGCAGACCAGAATATTAGCAAGAGGCTTACAGATACTACTTGTCATACAATTCTAAGATACGTACTATACAGAAAAAAAAAATATATTTTAAATTCTGAAATTGGTTCTTGTTTATAAGTTGAAAATTGCATAAACCACAAATCATATGATGGGAGGGGGTACGGCATAGGGAAGTTAGGGGTGGGGTGTTTCGAATAGCTCGCCTGTAGTTTGTTTTCTGGTCATCCCTGTGTTGCGCCCCCCCACCCCATATTCCCTCCAGTTACTGGTACTATGTCATCATTATTTAACTAGTGCTTTCTTTTTCTTAGACTTCCCCATATCTATTAATTTCCCCTTAAAGAATTTGTCATTTGCATATGTGGGGGGTGTAGTGTGGTGTATGTGTGTGGTATGGTGTATTGTGGGGTGTGTGTGTGTGTGTGTGTGTGTGTGTGTGTGTGTGTGTGTGTGTGTGATGCCCTCTATGGTTATAGCAGTGTGTCAGATACTCTGGAGCTGGGGTCACAAGCATTTTTAAGCCACCCAACACAGGAGTTTGGGACTAAACTCTGGATCCAAGAGCAGCAAGCACCTTTAACTGCTGAGCCAACTCTAGTCCCTACGTTTTTCTTCCCGATTTGGCCCAAATATGAAATTAAAACATAACTGCCAAGCATCTCACATAATCATTTTTAAGTGAATGTTTATTATATACTCTTAACTAAGAATATTTTTGATACTCTTATTAGATGAATTGGACTTATATGTCGGTCAAAAGCTAAATTAATTAACATGGCTAACATTAATTTTCAACGGCTCATTGACTTTTCCTTCAGTGATATATTGTGCAGTCGCTGACATAGGGTAAAGAAGAAGGGGCATTAGGGATGAAAAGGGAAACTTCTAGATGCAGTGTGTGAATTTTATATATTATACAGTCATGTTTTACATTTTTGTGTTAAGAATAGAGATTGCTCTTTGACCAAACAGCAGAAAAATCTTTCTGTATATTTTCAAGATAATTTTAAAAACATGTGTGTAAAGAAACAAATTTGTCTTCATATTTTATTACAATGACTCCAACAATGTAAAGACAAACAGGACTTAGGACTGGACCTGTCAGGGCAGCATGGTCTTCTCTTCACTCCTTCCTCACAGAAACTGAAATTCACTTTCTTCTTCTTTTCATCGTTTTAGAAGATCCCAGACTTCCACAGTCAATGGCTTCTACAATTTTTTGCTTCTAAGCTTCGTGTTAGCCATTCCTTAAACACAAAGTGTCATCTCCTGTATTCCCAACACACTCCCCAGGAAAAAAGCCACTTATCTTGAATCACCCTCTCTTTAATGGCGAGTTGGTGAGACTGCCCAGTTGAGTGAATGCATCTCTGCTCCCACGGCCTGTATAGACCCTGACAGCATAGACAAAAATGCCAGTTCCACTCACTGTCTGGGTTGTGGGTGACTCACCTCCCCTTTGTTAGGCAGCAAAGGTCAGGGGTCAGGGACTCAATAACTTATTTAAACCCCACACAGGTCCTTATGGAAAGAAAAGTTCAGTAAGTCACCAATCAGACCTGTGAGGGGATGTGACACATACATGTAAAATCGATATAGTGAAGTAAGTTTATAGAAATGGGTGAATGATGAGCAGGAGGAAAAATTATTAGTCAATAACTGTAAAAATAGCAAGAAGGTTGTGGGTTCTCTTTTGGGGATTGAAACACAAAGCTCTTAAGACTTCAGGCTTAAAAAAGAATCTACAATAAGTTTGTATTAAATCAGGTCAGACTAGAGGTAAAACTTTGTGTGTGTGCATGTATTTATTCATATGTAGGTATATGCGTATGTACATGTATGTGGAGGCCAGGGGTTGGATATCTTTTATTATTCTCCATTTTATTTTTTGAGACAGAGTCTCTCACTGAGCCTGGAGCTCACTGATTCAGCTAGACAAGATATTCACCACGCTCCAAGGATACATCTGTCTCTGGGATTACAGGCACACGCCACTGCACTCATTTTTTCTTTCTTTCCTTCTTCCTTCCTTCCTTCCCTTCCTTCCTTCCTTCCCCCCCCTCTCTTTCTTTCTTTTTGTAAATATCAGTACTTGGGATCTGAACTCAGGTTAGCACTTTAGTGAGTGAGCTATGTCTCCAGGCCCCAGAGACCAACTTCTCTGATGACAAGTATATAGAAGAATGAAGCCAACATTCATCACAGCAAGACTAATTGTCAAGCATTGTCTCATGGAGTTTTAGTGAACGAACTCAAGAACTCATAGGAAACTGAAAATTTCAAATTAACCTATCACTGGCCAGAGGTACGAAGAGGTAGCAACCTAACCTTGGTCACAGAGCTTGTGAATGGAGAGGGAGTGGACTGCGATAAACTGTTATATGCAAAAATAATTACCTGAGTCTGGCTATAAAAACGTGATTACTTGGAAATAATGGAGTTGTAAAGTACAGACCTGGATTAATTTCGTTATTTATTGCACCCCCCCCACGTCTTTTAAACCCTATGCAAAGTCAGCGCCTCCTAGCATGAAGGTTTGAGTAACCAGCCTCACCATAAAATGGCATTGCTGTGACCTTGATTTGGAGAATACAGCTGGAGACCATCAGGGCATCTTACCTTAAACAGTTGCTTTTTCTCACGAAGAGAGAAGAGCGGGAAAATAGTAAGGCAGAGCCTCGGTGTCCTTGTCCAATCAGGACCTGAATTTGGGGAGAACTGGATCTATAATGCGGACAGTTGTTTTCTGCTGCATTTCTTGGTCTCTCCCCGACATCCCCCACCCAGTATCATACCACAGTGCTTTTCTTCCCTATTGGAGCAGAGTCCTTAAAATGAAGGGTGGGTCCCCTTGTCCAATGGGATCCATGAGAGCTGTGCTGTGTTACCACCACTCGGATGGAAGGCTGAGCGTTCAGCGTTGTCTCGGGAGCATACTCCTTGCTGGGGTCCTTGCCTCGGCAATCATACAGCACACAAGAGATGAGGAACACCAAGAGTAAGATGACGTAGCTTGCAACTAGGATGATGAGGTTCAAGGTGACAGGGTCGATCTCCAGGTAAAACTCCATCACCTCTCCCACGATGGGAAAATGTGTCTAGAGAAAGACATCTGGGGTCAGTTTGGGTACTGCAGGGAGCAAACACAAAGGCTACATTGACTCTGGAATAAAAATGCAATCATCCCCGCTGCTCCAGGAAACCTCGGGGATTAGAGCTGCTCAGTTTAATAACTTAAGCTCTTTCTGTTAATACCACAGCCACCAACACTGGAGAGAAGAGTGCAGGAGGGAGGGGGGGGAGGAAGAGGGAGAGCCACTTGAACACAAGTGTTGCTAATGAGTCTACACAAGACAGCAGTCACAAGCCGGGATCACCTTGGGAGATTATATAAAGTGTGTAGTATTGTTAGCCTTCACCTAATGGAAACTTAATGCCAAGTGTGGAATGATTTGGGGTGCCAGGCCTTTGGGGTTTGGATCAGCATTTTTTAATCAGGAAGAATGTACCAACATCTGCTAAATTCACTGTGGTGGTTTGAGGCATTCACAAATGCCTCTGGATCTGAGGGCACCTGTACTAGTGTGTGCATACTCTCTCTCTCTCACACACAATTAAAAATAAAATAAGGCTTAAAATTTAAGAACACACTTTGACAACTTGAGACCCTAAAACCTCCTGGTCCACAGCTGACTAAGAGGTGAGTGGTACCCTGACCCTCAGGCCAAGTGGAGAGTGTGGTCTGTGGTTTGTGAACCCTGGACACAGCCCTCAGCACCTCAACCACACCCAGCTCTGCCCTAAACTAAAGATAGTTGGGAGAGCCCGCCCCTAAGCCCATCCCCAGCAAAACACAGCTGGAGGGACATGCCACAGGCCAAATCACACCCTGTGTCATGATACATTGACAACTGGAGACCCCTAAATCTTCTGGTCCACAGCTAAGAGCCACCTAAGACCCGACTAAGAATGACCTCAGCGACACACAGCTGTTTGGCCTACATAGCCAACTGAGAGCTGACTAAGAGCAGCCCCTGCAATTACTGGAGACACACAGTCCCCTGGACCAACAACTGACTAAGATCCGACCAAGAGCTGACTAAGAGTGAACTGAGGAAGCGATGGGCAGAAGAAGTGCAAGATACATGTAACATTATAAACAACAAGACACCACCAGAAGAAGTTGGTGGTTCTACAAAATCAAGACCTGAGTATAACAATGAAGAAGAAACAGAAGGAAATGACCTTAAAAACAACTTTATGAAGATAATAGAAGCTTTGAAAGTAGATATAAAAAAGCTCCCTTAAAGAAAGAGGAAAACACAAACAAAAAATTGGAAGAGATTAATAAATCCCTGAAAGGAAATAAAGAAAACCAAGGGGGGAAAAAAGGTGAAAAAAACATTCCGGAAATTAAAAACTGAAATAGAATCAATAAAGAAGGCACAAACCGAGGCAAAGCTGGAAATAGAAAACCTGAAGAAATGAAATGGAACTACAGATGCAAGTATGACCAACAGAATGCAAGAGATGGAAGAAAGAATCCCTGGAGTGGAAGATTCAATAGTGGAAATAGATACATCAGTTAAAGAAAACACCAAAACAAAAAAGCCATAAGACAAAACATCCAAGAAATCTGGGACACCATGAAAAGACCAAAACTGAGAATAATTGGAATCGAAGAAGGAGAAGAATTCCAGCTCAAGGCCACAGAAAATATATTCAACAAAATCATAGGAAAAAACTTTCCCAATGTAAAGAAAGAAATGCCTATAAAGATACAAGAAGCTTACAGACCCCCCAAGAAAGTTTGCTCATCACATAATGGTGAAGTCACTAAATGTACAGAACAAAGAAAAAGTACTAAGAGCTGCAAAGGAAAAAGGCCAAATTACCTATAAAAGCAGACCCATCAGAATAACACCAGGGTATTGAATGGAAACAATGAAAGCAAGAAGGCCAGATGTTATACAGACACTAAAAGAGCATGGCTGCCAACCCAGACTACTATACCCAGCAAAACTACCAATCACCATAGACCGAGTAAAGCAGGTATTTCATAACAAAACCAGATTTAAACAATACCTGTCCACAAATCTGGCCCTACAGAAAGCACTAGAAGGGAAACTCCAACCTAAGGAAACCAGATACACCCATGAAACCATAAACAGTCGATAATCTCACAGAAGAAAAACCCAAAGAAAGGAAATACACACATGCTACCACCAAAAATAACAGGAAATAACAATCATTGGTCATTAATATCCCTTAATATCAATGGACTCAATTCACCTATAAAGAGACACATGCTAATATGATGGATACAAAAACAAAATCTATCCTTCTGCAGCATACAAGAAACACACCTCAACTTCAAAGACAGACACAGGCCCAGAGTAAAGGGTTTCCAATCAAATTCACCACCTCTGAGTCAAGGAAGATGTTAAAAAAATTGAAAACTTCCTAGAATTTAGTGAAAATAAATCCACAACATACCAAAGCTTATGGGACACAATTAAAACAGTGTTAAGAGGAAATATCACTAGATGCCTATATGAAAAACCTAGATAAATCTCACACCAGAGACCTAACAGCACAGTTGAAGGCTTTAAAACAATTAGAAGCAAACTCACCTAGAAGGAGTAGATGGCAGGAAACAATCAAACTTAGGGCTGAAGTCAATACAATAGAAACAAAGAGAACAATACAAAGAATCAATGAATCAAAGAGCTGGTTCTTTGAGAAAGTCAACAAGATAGATAAACCCTTATCCAAACTAAGCAAGAAGAATAGAGAGACACTATCCAAATTAACAGAATCAGTAATGAAAAGGAGGACATTACAACAGACACCCAGGAAATCCAGAGAATTATCAAGTTATACTTTGAAAATCTATACTCTACTAAAATGGAAAACCTAAAAGAAATGGACAGCTTTTTAGACAGGTACCACTTTCCAAAATTAAATCAAGATCAGATTAAAGACCTGAACAGACCTATAAGCTCAAAGGAAATTGAAGCTGTTATTAAAAGTCTCCCAAGTAAGTCCAGGACCAGATGGTTTCAGTGCAGAATTCTACCAGAATTCAAAGAAAAACTAATACTAATACTCCTTAAACTGTTCCATATAGTAGAAACTGAAGGCACATTGCTGAACTCTTTTTATGGGGCCACAATCACCCTGATACCCAAGCCATTCAATGATACAACAAAGAAAGAGAATTACAGACCAATCTCCCTCATGAACATTGATGCAAAAATACTCAATAAAATTCTGGCAAACCGAATCCAACAACTTATCAAGAAAATCATCCACCACGATCAAGTAGGCTTCATTCCAGAGATGCAGGGATGGTTCAACATATGAAAAACTATGAATGACATCCATCATATAAAAACATGATCATTTCCTTAGATGCTAAAAAATCCTATGACAAAATCCAACATTACTTCATGATAAAAGCCCTGGAGAGATCAGGAACACAGGGAAAATATATAAATATAATAAAGGTGACACAAAGCAAACCAACAGCTAACATCAAACGAAATGGAGAAAAACTCAAAGCAATCCCACTAAAATCAGGAACAAGACAAGGCTGTCCTCTCTCTCCTTATCTATTCAATATAGTCCTTGAAGTTTTAGCTAAAGTAATAAGAGAACAAAAGGAGATCAAAGGGATACAAATTTGAAAGGAAGGAGTCAAACTATCTCTTTTTGCAGATGATATGACCATATACATAAGTGACTCTACCAGGGAACACATACAGCTGGTAAAGACCTTCAACAATGTAGCAGGGTACAAGATTAATTAAAAAAAATCAATGGCCCTACTGTACACTAAGGATAAAAATTCTGAAAAAGAAATAAGAGAAACATCACCCTTTATAATAGCTCCAAATAGCATTAAATATCTTGGTGTAACTCTAACCAAAGAAGTAGCAGACCTACTTGACAAAAACTTTAAGTCACTGAAGAAAGAAATTGAAGAGGATATCATAAAATAGAAAGTTCTCCCATGCTCCTGGATAGGTAGGATCAACATAGTAGAAATGGCAATCTTACCAAAAGCCATTTACAGATTCAATGCAATCCCCATCAAAATCCGACCTCTACTTTTTATTGGCCTTGAAAGAACAATACTCAACTTCATATGGAATAACAGGAAACCCAGGGTAGCCAAAACAATTCTTCTCAATAAAAGAACTTCAGGAGGTATCACCATCCCTGACTTCAAGCTATACTATAGAGCTAAATAATAAAAACAGCCTGGTACTGCTGTAAATACATTGTGGACCAATGGAATAGAATCAAAGATCATGACATTAACCCACACACCTACGAACACCTGATTTTTGACAAAAAGTTCAAAAACATTCAATAGAAAAAAAGATAGTATCTTCAACAAATGGTGTTGGCATAATTAGTAGTATGCAGAAGAACGCAAATAGATCCAAACCTATCACCCTGCACAAAACTCAAGTCTAAGTCTCAAGATCTTAACCATAAACCCAGTTATACTGAACTTGATAGAAAAGAAAGTGGGAAATACCCTCCAACACATTGGCACAGGTGATCACTTCCTAAATATAACACCAGTAGCACAGACACTAAGAGCAACAATCAATATGTGGGACCTCCTCAAATGGAGAAGGTCAATAAGACAAAGCAACATCCTACACAATGGGGCAAGATCTTCACCATCTCTACAATGGACAGTGGACTCATCTCTAAAATATATAGAAAACTCTAGAAACTAGAGCCCCAAACCCTAAATAACCCATTGAAAATAGGGTTCAGAGATAAAAGGGAATTCTCAACAGAAGAATTACAAATGGCTGAAAGGTACTTATAAATTGCTCAACATCTTTAGCCATTAGAGAAATGCAAATCAAAACAACTTTGAGATACCACCTCACACCTGTCAGATGGCTAAGATTAAAAGCACAGATGACAGCCTATGCTGGAGAGGATGTGGAGCAAGGGGTACACTCCTCCATTGTTGGTGTAAGTGTTAGCTTGACAGCCACTCCAGAATGTAGTATGGCTATTCCTCAAAAAACTGAGAATCAACCTACCTAAGGATCCAGCAATAACATATTGGGCATATACCCAAAGGATGCACATTAGTACCCCAAAGGCATTATCTCAACTATGTCCATAGCAGCATTATTTGTGATAGCAAGAACCTGGAAACAACTCAGATTCCCCTCACCTGAAGAATAGATGAACAAACTATGGCATATCTACACAATGGAGTATTACTCAGCAGTAAAAAAAAAAAAAAAAAAAAAAAAAAAAAAAAAAAAAAAAGGCATTCTAAAATTTGCAGCCAAATGGACTGATTTGAAGAATATCCTCCTAGGCGAGATATCACAAGCCCAGAAAGATACGGCGTGGGATGTACTCACTCATTAGTGGACTTTGGGCAAAAAGCAAAAGAATACCCAAGCTGCAAACCACAACTCCTGAACAGCTTGGTATCAGAAGGAACTTAAGAGAGACATCCAGAGATTCCCCTAAGAAGAGAAAATAGAAAAGATCTTCTTAACAAATTGGAATCATAATGGGCTGCAACCAAGAAGAGGTAGGAACAAATCATGAGAGGAGATGGTTGAGTGAGAGGAGCAACAAAGAGAGAGAGAGAAAGAGATGGGTATCTTGATAGAGGAAGCCAATGTGGGGTTGGAAAGAGACCAGGTGATAGGGAAACCTCCAAGAACTCACAGGATGTCCCTGGCTAGGTCTCCAACCAATAGAAGAGGGGTTGACTATATAAGACTTCCCCTGTAATCAAATGAATAACCACCCTAAGTGTCATCACAGAACCTGCATCCAACGAATAATAGAGGTGGAGATGGAGATCCATGACTGAGCGCTAGGCTGAGCTTCTGGTCTGAGAGCAGGGAGAGGAGTCTGTATGAGGAAGAGGATAGGGATTATGAGGAAAATTCCCACAGTGATGACTGGTTGGAGTTCTGGGGCACTCACTGAATCAAGAACAGCCACTGGGAACCATCAGGAAAAGGAGCTAGGCCCTCCAAGAGTAGGCAACTTTCCACTGGCATGTGGAGCCTCGAGGCTCCAGACTGTGTTCCTGTGTGTGGGCCGGCACTTTGGTGCCCATTCCCTGTAGAGGATCACCTAACTCAGCCTTGATATTGGGATGCGGAAATCGGACTTGCCTGGAGTGGATGTGCCATGCTCAGCTGACCCACCTTGGGACTTCTTGCCTGTTTGGGAGAGGGGATAGGGGATGGGGAGGGAGAAGGCTGACTGGGAGGGATTGG
The DNA here is from genome assembly GCA_033318265.1 of Phyllotis vaccarum. Lineage (NCBI taxonomy): Eukaryota > Metazoa > Chordata > Mammalia > Rodentia > Cricetidae > Phyllotis > Phyllotis vaccarum. The sequence continues at coordinate 31,469,096 of JARWLC010000008.1, forward strand.
GAGGAGGGAAGGAAAGGATAGCATGGGGGGATACATGGATAAAAAAGACGTTTTTATAAATAAAAAATAAAAAAGCAAACACAGAAAGACTAATAAGTGAGTAAACGAAAAAAATTAAACACTGAATGGTAGAAATGCATTTATAAGGACAATAACAAGGGAAGGTCCCAGGATGGGTGGCTTTGAAGTTTCAAAAGACTCAGGCCATCCCAAGTATGCCTCCTGTCTGTCTCCTGCCTGTGGGCCAGGATGTGAACTCTCAGTTGCTGCCCCTATGTCCTTGTACCACCACAACAGGCTCTAAACCCCCAAACTGTTATTCCAATTAGTAAGTACAGCAGTATCTATAAGTTGCCTCGAACCTGGTATTTGTCACAGAAATAGAACTGTAACTAAGACATACACCATTCTTTATTTTTCTCTTTTGGCTCATCAATCTAAATATCCTTTAAGTACCTCATGATCTTCATTGAACATCATCGGGGCTGTGGTAAAAGTAAGACAGTCTGGCAGAGAGACAAATGTTAAGCAACTTATTGCATAAATCATCATTTAAGGATGATGAGGTGGGCTGGAGTCATGGCTCAGCAGTTAAGAGCACTGGCTGCTCTTGTAGAGGAGTTGAATTCAGTTCCCAACACCACACGGAGTGACTCACAACTGCCTGTAATTCTGGCTTTGGGAAATCTAATGCCTCTGGCTCTGAGAGCACTTCCATTAATGTGTACATACGTAACTCAAATAAAATAAGGCTTAAAATTTAAAAGCTGAGGGATAGGAATGTATTTATAGGAGATATAACAAGAGAAGGTTCCAGGATGGATGGATTAAAACAGTTCCGTAAACAGAGTCAGTTAGATGGCTCGGCACATAAAGGAGCCTGCCACTAATCCAGGACCTACGTGGTTGAGGGAGAAAAACCAACTCCCAAAAGTTATCCTCAGGATACTTGGAGCAGGAGAATGTTGTGGAATGTATTTTCCAACTACAAAATAAACAGGCTAACTAAAATGTAATTTTAAAACTGGCCAATAAGGAAGCACTATTTAACCAGTGACCTGAAGAGTAAAATTTAGCTAGGACGGGTAGAAAGATTTTCTTCTGGCCATAGAAGTCGAGCATGGGGAATACCTGAGAAGAAAAAAGTCCAAAAAATTAGAAGAATAAAACCAAATGTAACTGGGCATTGAGAAGAAATGAAAAGCATGGCGGATGGCTGCCTTGGGGCTGCGCTAAGGACTGCAGCTTGCTCCCAGAGCACGGGAACCATTGGAATTTTGACTAGGGAATAACTTGCATTTTATGAAGAGACCACATTGGTTGCAAGAGGGCATGCGATCTGAAAGGAAGGTCACATATGGATTAGAAGAAGCTCTTTTATTTATAAAATTTCCCCATCTCTCTTGTAGTCCTTCTCCTTCCCATAGTGCCAACAGACCCATTTTCTTATGACTCACACAGGTACACAAGACTCTATGCTCAGAATGCCCTGCCGTTGCAATCTTCAAGGTATCAATAAGTTAAAATTATGTATTGGGCTTCTGTAACAGCATATCTTCATTGATCACTTGACAGGGTCTAGAATCACCTAGGAGATTAGTGAGGCACATCTAGGGGTGTGTCTGTGCAAACATTTCCAAAAAAGATGAACCCAGGATGGAGACTTCCATTGAATATGAGTGGCAGCACCCCACAGGCTAGTGATCTGGAGAGAGGGGAGGGGAGAAATCAGCCCAGTGCTACCTTTCCCCTGTTCTCTGCTTTCTGGACCATGACATGAACTTCTCTGTTCTGCCACACCTTCTTTGCTATGATGTACAGAACCCTCCAAATCTATGAGCCAAAATGGATCTTTCTGTTTCTAAGAGGCATTTGGTCACTATGATAAAAAGCTATCTTGCTGCATTTCCACAATTCATTTCTTTTTCTTGGTTTTGTATGTGTATTTTTGGCTGTACAGGACATCAATTGCCATTTCTCTAATGATAATGGCAGTCTTTTGATACTCCTAGTTAAAGACTGATACATCCAAAGGCTGAAGTCTGTAGCTTTTTTGCTTTATTTTAGCATTATTAAGTTCTAATGAGTAACTTCCTGCCTTACCCATTGTATTTGTCTTCCACAGGAAGCCGAGAATTCAAGAATGTTTTAGAGGCTCACTCCTAATTCCCTGGAGATCGTTTTTCCAAATAAAATATTTTATGACTCTGTGATTCTAAACTCAGGATGAATGCTTTTCAGGTGCTGTCCATTTGAGGTCAGCCTTCTTGGACTCCACTGGTCTTCTTATTAATGCAAATACTTGTATCTAACCCAGATAGAGTGGCAAGAATCTTTGGGACTTGAGTTTTGGAGTCTGCATTAATAGAAGTCCTCATGAATATTTTACTATGCAAGTATGAGTCAAATTGGAATCTTGAGCATAAAATATGAAAGCAAAGTCTATGACCACATCATTGTAATTGTGGCCAACCTCATCTAATCATAAAAGCCAAGCAGGGTTGGCTCTGCTTAGTGCTTGGATGGGAGAATATGGAAGTAAAAGGTAAGGGAAATGGTCAAAGATATCTGTCAAAGATATCTTGGATATCTGTCAAGATATACTCCTGGATATCTGCAATAGACAGTTCAACAACTGTTCAATAGATTCAGAGAATTAATTATTTTCAAAAAGAAAGTCCTTTTCCTGGCAACGATTCCCATTAACGAAGCTCATAGGAGACAGGTGCTAAAAATAGAATGCCAGTATATTGCACTCCTATGGCTTGCTCTGGAGGGACCATGGTTTGTCTTTTACACTGAAGGCAGATCTAGAAAAATCCACTTGTAATCAGGAAGTTTCTTGGTGAGCACAAATCCCAGTGGGGTTGTCTCTTGCATCTGTCAATCACACATGATGTCCCAGACTGAAGCCAGGCTTTAAAAAGCAGCAGTCTGCACCAGCCTATCACATTCTGTCCACACTGAGCTCTGGCTTCTGGCTTCTTCTGTAGTGAACTTGAACATCCAAGGCCCATGTGTCCCATAGAACAATATGTAGGGTCACTTTGGCACCTTTGGCCCTGATGCACAAAGACTTGTTAAAATTGACTGTGATACGAGAACAGAATATAGTATGGTCCCTATTAAATCAAAGCCTATGCAACCACTCTGCTCCTAGAAGGAATTTCCCCACCAGCCCTAGATTTCTTTGGTGATAACCCTCAATCACGATGCTAAATCTGGCCTGGCTTCCTTGTTTTCATCAGCCCGGTCTGTTGGCCTTCCGAGGAGTGCCGTCCTACAATATTTTGATTAGGGTGACTGCTTCTGGCTTCAGGATTTTAGTGGCACTAGCACAGACTTTTGGTCTTCTTGGTCTTGTTGCTTATTCATGTGTAAACTTCATTCTGCTGGCGGAGGATGCCTCAGTGGTTAAGAACAGTGGCTTTTCTTCCAGGTTCAATTTTCATCATCCACATCTGTCTGCAACTCCAGTTCAAGGACTTCTGAACCCCCCACAGGCATACATGCAGATAAAACACAAATGCATATAAAATAAAAGTGTGTGTGTGTGTGTGTGTGTGTGTGAGAGAGAGAGAGAGAGAGAGAGAGAGAGAGAGAGAGAGAGAGAGCAAGCAACAAACGAAAAAACAAACAAGCAAGCAAACAAAAATCTTCATCCTGATAGGTCTAAACCTGAATGTCTGAGATGAAATGAAGCCTACTGCTTTTGCCTATTTTACACCAGGATGCCTGCTTTTTAAATTTTATTTTATTTTTCACGTTATGGCCAACCTCTCTAATGGCCTTGCCGGCTTTTAAAGCCTAAAGCCTTTTCCTTTTGCGCCATCTAGTGGTTACTGAAAATCAACTTGCCAAGAGGCCAAAGATGAAAGGGAATGTAAGTACACCTTCCAGAACAACCCTTCCAGTAGTCAGGACGCACTCACACCTCACTCACTGCAAACATCAATTGCACTTACCACGCTGGCAGTTGCTCGGGAGTTTTGAGCTGGATTTGTGTAGCTGAGGCACACATGCAGTGTTGCAGAGCTCAGGGGAAAGGTAAACCTCAGTCCCACTATTTACGACTTATTCTCTGAATTTAGGGAAACTGAAGCTCAGCTAAGCCGTGGCATTTTATTTTCCACCGGCCTTTTCTTTCTCCTCCTTTTCCTCTCCCTCCCTCCCTCCTCCTCCCTCCCTACCTCCCTCCCTCCTTCCTCTCCCTCCTTCCTCTCCCTCCCTCCCCCCTCCCTCCCTCCCTCCCTCCCTCCTTCCTCTCCCTCCTTCCTTCCTCTCCCTCCCTCCCCCTCCCTCCCTCCCTCCCTCCTTCCTCTCCCTCCTTCCTTCCTCTCCTCCCTCCCCCTCCCTCCCCCTCCCTCCCTCCCTCCCCCCTCCCTCCCTACCTCCCTCCCTCCTTCCTCTCCCTCCTTCCTCTCCCTCCCTCCCTCCCTCCCTCCTTCCTCTCCCTCCTTCCTCTCCCTCCCTCCCTCCCTCCCTCCTTCCTCTCCCTCCTTCCTTCCTCTCCCTCCCTCCCCCTCCCTCCCTCCCTCCCTCCTTCCTCTCCCTCCTTCCTTCCTCTCCTCCCTCCCCCTCCCTCCCTCCCTCCTTCCTCTCCCTCCTTCCTTCCTCTCCTCCCTCCCCCTCCCTCCCTCCCTCCCCCTCCCTCCCTCCCTCCCCCTCCCTCCCTCCCTCCCTCCCCCTCCCTCCCTCCCCCTCCCTCCCTCCCTCCCTCCCTCCTTCCTCTCCCTCCCTCCCTCCCCCCTCCCTCCCTCCTTCCTCTCCCTCCTTCCTTCCTCTCCCTCCCTCCCCCTCCCTCCCTCCCCCCTCCCCCCTCCCCCCTCCCTCCCCCCCTCCTCCCTCCCTCCCTCCCCCTCCTCTCTCTTTTCTCTCTTTGTCCCATCAAATTCTCTTTGTGTTGCAGTTGAGTGCAGGGCTGCCATGGAGTGTGGCCAGTATACAAGGTATCCCACCATTCAAGAAAACTGGCTCTCCTTAGAAAGTTTTTATAAAACTTTTGGATTATATCAGCTTGCGTCTTACCCCTAACTCCTCCAAGACCCACCTTCCTCCCTTCAGTGCCTTTTAACTTCATGTTCTCATTTAAAGAAAAGTAACCCACAGTCCAATATGCACTGCCCACGTGTTTGTGTAGTGTGCACCTGTAGTAGTAGGGTTCTCTGTAGTAGTGAGGTTTCTCGGGTCCCGGGCAGCCAGAGATCCAAGACCCACAGACCTGCTGCCCAAGAACGCTTAGCTGCCCAGCCTCCCAGGTCCCCAAAAAGGACTCAGACGCTTATATTAACTTTATGCTGTTTGGCCTATGACTTAGGCACATTGCTAGCTAGCTCTTATATCTTAAATCAACCCATTTCTATTAATCTGTCAGCCACGTGGCCCGTGGCTCACCCATGCTCCTTACATGTTTCTTCTTGGGCGGCTTCAGCTCATCTGCCTCCGCCCTGCTTCTCCTACCTATGCTCTGATTTCTCCTCCTACTTCTTCTATGGTGCCTGCCATGGCCCAAAACAGCTCCTTTATTTAAAGATTGAGATTCACAGCATACATAAACACATTCCCACTTCACTTCCCCCTTTCTGTCTAATCAAAAAGGAAGGTTTCAATTTTAACATAGTAAAATTACATATAACAAAATAGCTATCAAGCAAGAATTACAGTTACAATATCTAGTCTATTTGTATTTAGCAAAATTAAAGAAAATATTCTATCATCTACCTTATCTTTATGAATCTAAAGTTTCATATCCAATATACCTTTCAAATGACTAAGAAAAACTGTACCTATAACTATCTAATCTTCAACTACCTCAAAGACCACAGAAGGACATATTTACCCAAGTAAACCAGAAGTGCAAACGACTTCTAAAATCTAGAAATGACAGAGATGACACCTATCTGCCTGGACAGTCACCCAAAGTTCCTTTATAAAGTTGGGGCATCCATCTTCAGTCTACAGGCCCAGAGTCTCTTTTCATTTTAGTGAAGCAGGAAATCTGCTCTGCCCATTCTGGCACAGTTCATCAGTTGCTTCTACTTGAGTCCTGAAGAATGTCTGACAGTTTTCCCTGCAAAGCAGGAACCTGAATGACCATCTAGGCTTGTTTTGCCAAAGTTCAGAGGTCATCTTCTTAAGGAACCTGCATGTCCAGTTTAAACAGCATACTGTCAAGCAGTCAATATAAGAACAGGTTCTTCTCCAGTGGCTTACCATTACCACAAATAGAGTAGACTCCATATGGAGAGGCTGGAGACAGATCTTCCCTCAAGAATGATTTAAGACTTCTAGTCTCCAAAATTGGAGGGTTGATGCCTTTGCTTAAGTAATCCTTTTGAACACTAGTCCTAGGGAATGGGCAGACCATGTATTTACTGTAAAGGTGACATCAGATTGGGTTCAAAGAAAATGGTGAGGCTTCCAGGCTCTTTAAAGGCCCTCTTCTGCTTTAATTTTGGACTTACCCCTTCTGGTACTATGCTGGGCTCCTGGCTCTCTTTCTCAGGCTTCAGAACAAAGTGAGTGAGATAGAAGAAAAATGTCTATATGCAGCGTTCACTTCCACAAAAGATAAAGACCTTCTGTTTAAAATAGCTTCTTTTTGGCAGCCCTCATGTAGCCTTCTATAACTTCCCGGTGAAATTACCCAGAAGATACAGAAAAAAAAAATACCCAGGCCTCTAAAAATGATGATGAACAACATTGCAGGGGAAAGTATTTTTTGAAGAAGCTAAGGTCATGCCTCTCTCTCTCCTTCTCCAGAATGATTACAACTCACCCCCCCTCCCTGCTATTATCAGGATTTCTAAAGGCAGTGTCTCTTGGGAGAGACCGAGCCTTGAAGAGTCAAATTAATCATTTTTTTAGTTCTTTTGTACATTTTGGACATTTATACCAACATCTATAAACCAAGGCACTCTGGGTAGAGAAAGAGCTATTTTAAAAATTTTGAAAATATTGTTGTTGTGTAGTATGAGGCTAAAAACACTAAACTCTCCAATACATGAAGAGTGAGAAATGTAAGCAGCTTCCCTACCCATAAGGCAATGGTACTTTTAAAGAGGGTCCCAAAGGCGGCAAGAGTGCAGATGTTAGTGTATGTCCCACCCCAAGTCTCTATTCTATCACATATTGAGAGAAAGCTAGAATTTCCCAGAAGAGCATTCGAATACAGAAAAGGCTGGGTTTGTTCCATGGAGCGGGAGGCTGGTGAGTGCACAGAGATGTCCTTCCTTCTCCCCTCCCCACCCTGTATAGCACCACTGTTCTGGTTAGTAAAGTAGAGTAATCAAGAGAGGGCCTAATAGGATAGACCAGAGATGCTTATGGTAGAATACATGCCCAGAGGATGCAGGGAAAATAGTCTAAAGGTTTTAATACTTCAAGTTGGCAAAATTGAGAGATGGTAAAGGGTACATAATTCTACCGAGAGCCAGAGTGGTACCCAGTCTATAGGGGTCTCATTTAGTGGGCTATAGAGTTGGCTAAGTGGTTAAGGACACTGGCTACTCTTGTAAGAGAACTGAGATCCAATTTCCACTACCCACATAGTAGTTTATAACTGTTTATAGCTGCAATCCCAGGAGATCAGATACCCTCATATGGTGGCATATAGACAAGTAAGGCGGAGGGGGGGGGTGCTGGTGTAGTAGAAGGTTTCTGTCCCAGACTTTCAGGCCTAACCTCAAGGTTTAGACCCACAGACCCTCAGAGACACACAGATGCTTACAATAGTTTTAGGCTGATTGACGTAAGGACCAGGCATATAACTTGCTAACTCTTTACTCTTAATCTAACCCATGACTCTTATCCTGTTCAGCCATGCAGCTCAGTACCTTTTCTCAGAGCAGCATAGCTGTCCTCTGCATCTTCTGGCTTGTCTCTGGCATTCTGCTCTGTTCTGCCTGTTCCTAGAGTCTTCTTAGTTTGGTAGCCCCGCCCACACTTCCTGTCTGCCTTTGGCCAGTCAGTGCTTTTTATTAAACTCATAGGCAGGGACAATGTACCAAGAGATCTTCTTCGGATGAGTTAATTCGGATATGCATAAGAGATTGCTATCTGAGCATGGATCCTAGAGGAAAGGCTAGTACTACAAACAAAGACTTCAGGGGCATCAATATGTAGCTCTTTGCACCATTGCAGAACTGGATGAGAAGACTTGCAAGAAAATTCCGGCAAGGAAAAGAAAGAAGCCTTAGGATGAAGGATCAAGTATTACAATGTTTAGAGGCCCCAAAGAAAAGAATAAGAAATGAGGAAGGGAAAGAGTGACCAGTGAAGTAAGGGGAAACCCAGAATACAGCATCATGAAAATTAAGGGAGAAAGGGTCTACTAAAGGCATGGAGAAACTGGGTCAAAGGTTGCTACATGAAGGGATGGTAAGACAGATGATTGTCACCAGGCACAACCAGAGGACCCACAGGGTGGAAGGAGAGAACTGATATCCACCAGCTGTCCTATGACCCCCGTCTATGCCCGGTGACACGTGCCCCAACACAAGATAAATATAATTTAAAAATTTTAAAGATGCTAAGTGGTTTGGTAATATGAGACGTGAAAACTGATTGTTAATTTTACAGTCTTCATAAAAACCAAAGAGTTTTTAGAGGAGGGGAGGGAGGGATGAGGGTGAAAATTCTCCAACATAGATTGACAGAGAAACTCAAAACAGACCATTGAGGCAGTGGGGTGGATTATAGATGACCACGAGGAGTTTGGCTGGGAAGGATTTCAGAAAACAAAATTCTGTTTGATTCTTAGGTGAATTACAGTAAAGCATATATGTGGGTCCATGGAAACATTCTAATATAAAAAAAGGAAAAAATCATGATAGCTATGTTCTTGGGCAAAGATGGGATTCAGAATAAACATGGAAGAAAGGACCCCAATCAGGAGTGGGGCCACACTTCTATAGTGTACTGGCTAGTTTTATGTCAACTTGACATAAGCTAGAGGCATGAGAGGAAGGAGCCTCCACTGAGAAAATGCCTCCGTAAGATCATGCTGTAAGGCATTTTCTTAATTAGTGATCAGTGAAGTTCAGCCTAGTCCACCATCCACTTAGACGCTCATCATCTGAGCATCTAAAGAGATATGCCAGCTCAAAGTGGATTGCTGGTTTGGTTAAGCAGATGGGAGGTTCCATCAGGTGAGCAAAATGGGGTGGGGGTGGGGCGATAGGAAAGGATAGAAAGAAATGGTTCTGAAACTAGATCAAAGCCTTGAAACTGGATGGGTGATGAGGGAAACAAAGACATCGTGTGTGTGTGTGTGTGTGTGTGTGTGTGTGTGTGTGTGTGTGTGTGTGTGTGTGTGTGTGTGGCTGGAAAATGGGATACATGGTGGAGTGAATGTGATGATGGTCCCCATGTGGTCAGAAGAGGAGAAGGAACAGGTGTCCTGGGGAGATTTGAGGATAGTCACTAGAGGCAGGAAGTGCTGAAATGGAGATTTTGGAGTTCTTGGAAGTGAGTACTGGGAAGATAATAGCTGAGGTGAGACAAAAAAAAATCCATATATTTTGAGCTGAGGTTGCTTGTGATCTGTATGATAAAGTTTCAAATTACTGAGCAGGATGAAGAATCAGGAGTGAAGAGAAAAATAAAGTGAGTCTGGCCTGAAGGCTTCAGGGATGGAGAGGTGGCTAAAGACATAGGAAGAAGCATTTGTCTGTTAGCTCTGATCATGTGTCGGTTACTAGCATAATATCTCAGAATTTCCATGGAGAAAAGAGGAAAAATGTTTAAAAGTTAGAGTTTGGGATAATAAATTCCCCTGCTGAACATGTGAGCTTTGGTGTGTGTATAAGTGTAACAGTTTCCTGTGACTGCTGTAACAAGTTAACATAAGCTTCGTTGTTAGAACACAGATATTCTCTCAAAGTTCTAAAGGACAGAAATACAAAAATACCACTGGCCGCCAATCAAGGTATGGGGATGTTTGTGCTTCACTAGAGCACTCTAAGAGAATTAGGTCCTTTTCATTTCCACCTCTCTCTCTCAAACCTCCCTCCATCTCTCCTTCCCTCCTTTATTAGGGCTTTAAAAATTTTTTTTTAAAAAAAAAAAACAAAACAAAACAAAAACAAAAAAGAGGGCCTATGAAACTCAGGTCGGCCTCGGACTCCTTAAGAGCTGAAGCTGAGGTCTTGAAACCCCTTTCCTCCACATCCTAAATGTTGGCTGGGATAACAGGGATGCTACCATGTCTAGCTCTCCTATTCCTCTTAGCTATTGGTCTGCTATTTATCTCTTTCATCTTTAGGGCCAGCATTTCAAATACACATTCCATCTTCTCATCATCTTCTTTCTGTGCATAACATCTACACGTGATTGTAGCTTCGGGCCACTCAGATAATCTGGCCCAGTCTCCTCATCTCAGGAACCTGGGTGTAGCTATTTCTACATGTGTAGGGTAAGGTGCATGGGTTCCAGGAATTAGAATGTGGGTGCCTTCTGGGCCAGCGACCTTCAGCATACTACACAGAGAAAGGAAACACCAGGAGCTTCCCTTTCCTCTAAGATAAATCAATGCCCTCAGGATGGTCAGCTTTCCATAAAAGGCTAAAAATAATAATCACTGTGATAATAATGTTTTTCATTTAAACATATTTAATCTGTTTTGAGAATGTGTTTAGGAACACATACGCCACAGGAAGTCAGGGAACAACACATGGGGGTTGGTTTTCTCCACCTACCATGTGTGACTCAAACTGTAGTAGTCAATCTTGATGGCAGGTGCCCTCTGATGGTTCTTGCCAAATCCAATAACATTTAATCTTGATTTAAACTCTCAGAATGTATAAACCAAAAGCCAAGAAGCAAAGAGCTGGGATTTAAGCACCATCTAAAAGAAGAAACATGGAAATGGTACCAATTACTTCTACCATCGAATTTGAGAGAACCTTATTTTGTATTTCGCTTTTGAAAGTATTGATAAGAACTCTTCCAGAAATCAAGTCTTTGAACAATTGCACTGAGAAAGTTCCTAGTTTGGGGGGATAGCAAGTTATTATCTCTTCCTGGATCTGTTCTCCACTTCTGCTCTCTTCTCCTCTCTGGTTGGAAATGCTTCACACCCATAATGATGTTCTGTATTTTCTTATCTGAATCTCAGACCATCTGGAGACATTCTGTCTTCCTTTTGCCTTTGGACTTTTTATAACCTGTGATCAGGGTACGGATGGTTAAAGATGCCTTCTTTATCTCCATCCAATTTTCCAAGTAGGTTTTACATAATGCTAGTGTTCATTATTTAGATATGTAGATTGGACTTGGGAAGACACTCAAGGATTTAAGATGTATACTTGGCTCTGAGATATAGAGAATGCTCAGATGTAACTGAGATTTTTGATAGTGTTAATTGCCAGGATGCTGAAGGCAACCCATAGGCAGGCACAAATGCCATATGGGGTAACAGAATCCCAGTGGCTCTGCACTCAAAATATCCTAACACTCCAAGCCTCTATTACCATCTTACTGCTTCAGGATTGTGCCAGGCCTTTGGTACCTCCTGACTAACAACTGAACTAGACTATGTGCTTGACTCACACTGTCCCCTTTCCACCGCAATAACCTCAAGTTAGCCTCTGAAGAACTGACCATATTTTTTTCTTTTGCTCAGAGTCTCAGAATGCCTTCTCACATTCCCCCAGCAAAAGCCAACATTCTCACAAAGGCAGTAAATATGTCTGGCTGCGTATCTCCTGCTGTTCTTAAATGCTGTCCCCTTACCTGTTCTATTCTAGACTCATGGTGTTCCTTGCATTCTCTTGGTCCTTCCCACCTTGTGGTCTTAGTAATTGCAATTCTTTCTGTGATTGCTTCTCTACTCATCTGTATAGCCAGATTCCTGGCTTCCTTTGGGCCATTGCTCAAAAGAGACTTTATCAGCTAGAGAGGCTTTCCATAATGTTTCTAAAATAGGGACTTTTGCTCCTGTATTCCATTTCTTGACAAGCGCCATAGACCTAATCTGTCATATTTCACATGTTGTTAATATCTGTCTGCTACAGAACATTTTTTTCAAAGAATAAGTTGCATAGGTCAGAGACCTACCCCTGCACTCTGCCCAGAGCAGAAAAAGCACTTTGCATGACTATCACTGCAACTTCTTTTATTGTTTTATTAAAAAATAAATCTCAGGAGTTAAATATTAGGCAATAAACCTGAGAGATACACGGTGCAACAGAGAAACTACCACCTGACCGTCTTCTCAACTTTCCCAAATCAAAAAGGCTCATACGTCTCTCTAAGTCCCTCTTTATTCCTTCAGTGTGTTACTCTGTCTTCTTCTGAGTTGGTCAGAAAACTCTATGATCCACCCCAGCTAGCTGAATGTGGACTCTGCTCTCTGAAACAAGGTCTGACACCAATTCTGGTCTTGGAAAACCAACACAAACAAATTTCCCACAACATTTCCCCATTTTTTTGGTCAAAATAAAAAGGAATGATCAACTCTAACATAGTAAAACTATATACAATAAAAACAATTATTGAATATCATCTAAGTAAAAACAAAAGGTATTAACTTAAATAATATAAAACTATATTCAGTAAGAACAATTATTAAATATGAATTGCATTCACAATGGCCAGGCCAATTGTATTTGGCAAAATCAGAGAAAATATCCCTTTATCTATTCTCTCCTAATGAGTCCAAAGCTTTGTGCCTAACTTACTTTCTGCCATAACTAAGAAAAACTGTAACTATTACTATCTAATCTTCAACTCCATTAGAGACCTAAGAGGTATATATTATTATCTGAGTAAACAGGAAGTGCAGAGCAAACAAATTCCAAAACTATAGAAATGTCGGAAACAGCTGGCTATCTGGACAGTCCCCACAAGATTCCTCTGCAACACTGGGGCATCCATCATCAGCCTGACAAATACTTGGTGAAGGAAATTTTGAAGCACTGTCATACTTTGTCTTGGCAAAATTTGTCACTTGCCTTCTTTCGTGTCCTACTTGTCCATTTTGGACAGCATGCTGTCAGCAGTCGGGGCAAGAACAATTTCTTCCCTAAATAGCTAGCTTTGCCACATTGAAAGCAAACTCCATAAGGAGGTTCTTTGATGTCAATCATCTTCCTGGGCCAGGGGCAGATATGTCTCACTGTCATGAAAAGCTTTAGGTTATTAAAACATTTTAAGTGCCAGATTCTGTATGTCTCTAATGTGTTTGAAGAATATTTAACTATTTAAAATATGTCTCTGTTTAATCTTAAAAACATACTTAACATGACTAGAAGTTTGATTGTTATATACTACTATTAACCTGTCTTTTTATTTTTATAAATAGCTTTCAAGGTAAACTTTGCATTACATTTTTAAATAAGTTGCATAGGTTATAGGCAAGAATATAAACATATATACAATATAACAAAAATAACCTTACCCTTGTATCAATATACAAAAATCCATATCAACATAAACTATTTGAGACTAGTGGTTGCCTTTTCAGTTTAAAAGTAAACTTATATCTATCTTTTTAACCTGTCATTACTATAACCCCCCCTTTTTCTTTTCACAATGTTAATCACTTTTGCTTAATTTTTCTCTCTGACCATGGCCAATACCAACTTGCAATCAAACCCTATAAATTAGGACCAATGTCTACCAAATGACCCCCAAAACATCCATACCACCTCTTGGGAATGTGGGGATTGTGTTTTTAAATTACTTCCTGCTGTATGGGGGCAATGACATCTTTAGGGAATCCTGAAAATTGAGGTAAAGATCAAGTCTTGGGGAATAGCTAGTCATTGTCCAGTCTCCATGTGATGGAAAAGTGCAAGATTTATCCGAAGTTATGGCTGGAGTAGTCTAAGACACTGGATCATTTTAGCGTACTGCCTTGAAATTGTCCTGAGCAGTTTGTAGTCCAAAGTTTATCTTTGGGTGGTGTTTGTCAGCTTACTGGTATTACCACAATTCAGGTAGAATTATTGTTGGGCCCCACTATCCTTTTGGAGATTTCACAAGTCACTGTTAGGAATGCTCATGGTTCACAACAGATAGGCAAATAATTTTAAATGTCATATGCAGTGGATCTCAGAAAGGCTAAAGGACCACAATTTATTAAATACAGCTGAGATCCACAAGCTTAATTCCTAATTACCAGATTCAAGGCTGAAATCAGGTACAGGAAGCTAGATGAAGCCTAATTCTAGAATTAGTTGCTCTGTATAACCATTAATACCATGACAGAAAGGTTAATGTTACAAAGTTTGAGATAATGTTTATACCTTAAGAAAAGTTTTAAAGAATCAAAATAAACACAGTATATTATGAGATTAATGACAATAGAATGGCCCCCAATTTTGTTTCTTCTGTCCTATATCAAGTGGCTCTTTTTAACACAAGACACTTTTAATTTGCCTTTAACAAGCATGCTTAGAGGAGAGCCACTATCCAACTCCAAATACAGCTTTAAATTTTAATTGAGTTTGGACTACAGAAACACCATTTGCTTTATATCTGTAGAGAACAGCAGAAAAAACATTTGGGAAGGTTTATGAATTTTTTTCTGTTGGAAATGTGTTATACCATCAAGCCAATTTATTCTTTTCCTTGAGACATTTTCTCTTGGTTCATTCTTCTTCAGATGTCTTATTTGTCCATTGGCCTTCAGATTCATTAGTTGGATGCTTTTATTTTTCTGAATGACAAAAACAAAACACTGTCCCAACCCTAACTTTAAGGAGTTTTCCTTTCATGTCTAATCAAATGAGTTAGTCTTATAAGTTAATTTAGATGAAATTGCCACATGGTTTGATGAACTATTGCCTCTCCTAATCAAGTGGTTTCTTTTACTCAAATCAAATCTTTATTAATATTGATATCCATAGCTTTTTTTTACCAGTGGAAATAAAAGTGAAACCTCTTCCCCAACCTCACACATATCCTGGTTTCCATTCCAAGGACAACATATCCTTAAAGTGTTGGTTTAATTCAGCAGTTTCTTTCTACTATCCAATGTCTCTATGATAGTCGTTTCTTTTTCATTAGTATTAAAAAAATTTAAAGCCAATAAAGTATTGTTCAAACTATCTTTGGAGGTCTTTATGTTTAGTAAGTGTATCTTTTAAAGTGCAGTTAGATCTTTATAACTGCTTGTCCTATAAGACTGTGTGATGTACCTGTAATATACAAAAACCTGTTTCATTTTACTAGAGACATATGCTAGAGCATTGCCAGTCTTAATTTGTACAGGTAACTTGGCTATAAGTTCTAATAAATGTGGAATTAAAGAATCAGCCTTTACAGAACTCAAAGCAGTTGCCCATTGAAATCCTGAATAAGTGTCAATGGTCAGATGCACAAACTTTAATTGTCAGTCTGCAAAATAAAACACATCTATTTGCCAAATTTTATTTCTTTAAGTACTTTTTGGGTTGCTTCCTGTAGGTAGTGGAGTTTGGTTATACAAAGAACAAGAAGGGTATTTTCTTAATATATCCTTAGCTTGTTGCCAAGTGATAGAAAAATCTTTCTTAAAACATTTGCTATAAGCATGGTGCTTTTTATGAAATTCTGAGAGTTCTAGCATATTTCCTACCAATGCCTGATCAATCTCATCATTACTCCATGCTATAGGGCCTTAGGGCCTGATAGAGTCACATGGGATCTGATATGTATTTTATATATTTATATATTTATATCTGTATATATATAATGATTTCTATATCTAATTATTTCTTGTAATTGAATGCGTAACAAAGTCAATCCTGCATCATCTGGAATAAGTCCAGCAGTTTACGTATGTAAAACAACTCATTCTGCACATTGAGGTTCGGTAATTATATCATGAAGTTCTGGAAAATCTAATAATACCATGAGAATAGCAAATAATTCTGACTTTTAAACAGAATAATAAGGACTTTGAGCCTCTTTACTTAAATTTCTTGACTTATAAACTGCCTTTCCTGATTTATTTGCATCTTTATAGAATGTAGGGGCTCAAGGAATTGATGTTCCTCAGACAATGTTAGAAAAGATGCAATTAGTTCTTTTTATAAACTAAAGTCTTTTGCTTTTGCAATATTTGTTGCTATTCTCTTCCAGGACATTACTGAAAGCCCTTGGCCAGTATTCATTTTCTGCCTATAATGAGGCAATTTCAGCGTTAGTAAAATGTATCACAATTTTCTTTTTGAATCTGTTGTGTTAATTCATGAAGTCTCAACTTTCCTTTCTGAATCAATTCAAAAATCTTTTCTAACATAGGTCTTTAATTTTTTTCTGCTGTGTTGTCAAACTACCCATTCTAAGATTTTTTTTAAATGCACAATAATTTCTGTAGGAGAATAAGTAGAGGGTAGAATCAACAGGATCCCATCAAGCTCTGGATCTAAGTGGTCCATTTCTCTTCTTCCAAAGCCAATTCTCTTTTAGCCTCAGCTGATAATTTTCTTGGATTATTTAAATCCTTAATAGCGTATAAGGTTTGAAATAAAATTACTTAGCTTTTTAGTCATTAATCCAGTTGTGGGCCATACCCAGTTAATATCTCCTTGCAGATTTTGAAAATCATTAATAGTTCTTAATTGATCTCTTTTAATTTGTACTTGCTGTGGGTTTTTCGTAAACCTATCTTATATCATAGGTAATTAATAGAATCTGCTCTTTGTATTTTTTATTCAGGAGCAATTTGTAGCAATTTGCAAACAAGACAAAATTTCCTTTACCCCCTCAAATATTTTTTCCTAAGCTATTTGAGTCTCAATCTAGTAAGGTATCATCCATAATGGTAAATTATAGATTAAAGAAACTGTGCATTATTTCCAATAGCTCTTGTAAAAATTACTGAGACAAAGTAGGGTTGTTTTACATTCCTTGTGGAAGAATTTTTTACTGATAACTTTTATTGGCTGGGAATTATTATAAGTATATACTGTGAAGGCAAATTTTTCTTAATCCTGTTCTTGTAAAGGCTTAATAAAAAAAAAAAAGCAACCATTTAAATCAATCACTATAATAGACTAACCTTTAGATAATAAAGAAGGCAGGGGAATTCCAGGATGTAAAGAGCCCACTGGCTGAATCACCTCTTTATGGCTCTTAAATTTGTTAACATTCTCCATTTTATAGTTTTTTGGTTTTTTTTTTAAATGATAAATACAGGAGAAATCCAAGGACTGGTTGATTCTTCAATATGTTGAGTATCTAGCAGCTCCCTGTACTAGCTATTTTAGTGCCTATAATTTTTCTGATGTCAAAAGCCATAGTTCCTCTTACACAGGTTTGTCAGTTAGCCATTTTAAAGGTAGAGATGTTGGTACTCTTGAAAGACCACTAGGCGCTGTGCCCTGCTTATGTGCAACGTGAGCAATCTGTGACTGTTCTTGATAATACCTGCTATTTTTCTCTCAGAAGCATTCTTTATTTAGTAGGTTTCTGAGATTGGAAGAATGTTAACTTGTGTTTTCCATCACTGCAGCAAATAATGAATGTAGAAATTCATTACTATGTCGGCCACATATGGTTTTTAGTTTTTCTATCTGTCCTTCTGGCCTTATACACTTGACCCATCTTGCACTTTGTTTTACCTGAGATAAGGTTTCAACTTCAAGAAGCTGAACATTTACCTCCTTCACAGGCCAATCTAGACGCCAAGATTTTGGTGAAATTATTGTTACATCTGTACCTATGTCTGACACACCCACAATTTCAATGCCATTTATATGTATTTTTAGCTGGAGTCTTTGGTCACTTACAGCAATTTGCCAAAACAGTCACTTTCTGGTCTGCCCTGAACTTCTTGTAGTCTCTGTAGAAGTTGTTCTGGTTTTGGTCACATCCAGAACCATGTGATTTTTATTTTTATTTAGTTTTTTTTTTATTTTAACAGATTTATTTATTATTGTGTCAAAGTTGAACTGAAAGGCATCCATTTAAACATTTTGACTTGTGTTAATGCTTTATATCCCACACATATACTAAAATTTAATACACAAATGAAAATGGAAAAATTGCCATTATCTGGTCCCTGTCCTTTATTTTTCTACTCACAATTTATACTTAGGTACCTTTTGACTCCGTGGGAAAAAAAAAAAAACTAACATGAGAACTACTAGAAATATGAAGAAGAGGCAGGTTTCTTTCCAGAATAAAATGTTCCCTCTTAGTGGATTCTTAAACATGTATATGCAGCATAATAGCTGGATATGTTCTGGAATAATTGTTACATGGTCAGCATGGCCAGAACACAGTTTGGTATCCTTAAAAAGGCTGACCAGAATGGTCTCACCTGCCTCCTGCAAAGCATGAATAGCTGAACTATGGTAGTGCAGCTTGACGGTGGACTTCTTTTTTTTTCTTTAATATTTTCTTTTTTTGCATGTTCATTTTACTTTTTTAATAAAAATGTCTTTTTTATCTGTGTATCCCCCTACTCCCCTTCCCTTCCCTCCTCCCAACCCCTCCCAGTCAGCCTTCAGCCTTCTATCTTCTATCCCCCATCCCCTTCCCCAAAAGGTGGGTCAGCTCAGCATGACACATCCACTCCAGGCAAGTCTGATTTCCTCATCCCCAAATCAAGACTGGGTTAGGTATTCTTCTTCAGGTAATGGGCTCCAAGGTGCCAGCCCACACATAGGAACACAGTCTGATCCCACCCCTCGAGGCTCCACATACTGCCCAGGTCAATTGACAGTTGCCTACACTTGGAGGGCCTAGCTCCTTTTCCTGATGGTTCCCCAGAGGTTTTTCTTCATTCAGTGAGCTCCCCAGAGCTCCAGCTAACCATCACTATGGGAATTTTCCTCATAATCTCTATCCCCTTGCTCATATAGACTGTCCTCCCCTGCTCTCGAATGGACTAGGAGCTCGGCCAACGATCTCTGCCTCCACCTCTATTCATTGTTGGATGTAGGTTCTGTGATGACATTTAGGGTGGTTATTCACTTGATTATAGGGGCCCCCTCCATTATTGTTTGGAGACCTATCCAGGGACATCCTGTGAGTTTTTGGAGGTTTCCCTAGCACCTGGTCTCTTTCCAACCCCACATTTGCTTCCTCTAATAAGATACCCATCTCTTTTTTCTCTCTCTCTTTGTTGTTCCTCTCACTCAACCTTCTCCTTCTCTCATGATTTGTTCCCACCTCTTCTTGGTTGCAACCCGTTATGATTCTAATTTGCTAAGGTGATCTCTATTTTCTTTTCCTAGGGCAGTGTGATTTTTAAAAACAGATATTAGGTCTTTTAATTGCTCCTTGTATGAGTTTATCTAATGTTGGCAGGGAATTACTGAGTCAAATTTTTTCTGTTGGAGTCTATGAGAGGCCCACTAAGACATTTTCTGATGGCAAAAGGTTACCTTGCCTGTCCTTTGTTGATATGCAATCATTAGTGCAATGCCGGACTTTGCTGCACCTTCTGTATACCAAAGAATGCTGGGACCTTCTGTTTGGATCATCCCTAGCAGAAACATTGTTTTTAGAAACATTTTGCTCATAATCCCTTTTTAAATATCCTGGTTTGCCACAGTTAAAACATCTGGCATTTTTATCTTTCTTTATAGTAATAAAAACAGCTTGTTATTGGCATAAAAACTGACATGTGGACCAATGGAATCGAGTTGAAGACCCTGACATTAATCCACACACCTATAAACACCTAATTATTGACAAAGAAGCCAAAAATACGAAATCAAAAAAGAAAGAATCTTCAACAACAAATGGTGCTGGCATAACTGGAGGTCAGCATGTAGAAGCATGTAAATAGATTTATATTTATTACTCTGCAAAAAACTCAAGTCCAAATGGATCAAAGATCTCAACATAAATCCAGTTACACTGACTTGATAGAAGAGAAAGTGGGAGATAGCCTTGAAAGCACTGGCACAGGAGACCACCAATAGCCCAGACACTGAGAACAACATTTAATAAATGTTTCTAAAACTGAGGCGCTTCTGTAAGGCAAAGGGCAAAAACAGCAGCCTGCAGAATGGAAAAAAGATCTTTACAAATCTCACTTCTACAGAAGGGTGACGTCCAGGATACATAAAGAACTCAAGAAACTAGACATCAAAATTTAAATAACCCCAATTTAAAAATTTGAGTACAGTTATAAATGTATAAATACAGTTATAAATTCTTCAACAGAAGAATCTCAAATGGCTGAGTGACATTTAAGGAAGTGTTCAACATCATTAGGCATCAGAAAAATGCAAATGAAAATCACTCTGAGATACTATCTTACACCTGTCAGAATGGTTAAGATTAAAAAAAAAAAAAAAAAAAAAAAAAAACCACTGATTATAGCCTATGTTGGAGAGAATGTGGAGAAAGGGGAACACTTCTTCACTGATAGTTGGAATGTAAACGTGTACTGCCACTCTGGAATTCAGTATGGCAGAATTCAGTTTCTCAGAAAATTAGGAATCTGCCTTCCTCAGGACCCAGCAATGTCATTCTTGGGCATATACCCAAAAGATGCTCAACCACCACACAAGGAAACTTGCTGTACTCTGTTTATAGAGGCATTATTTGTAATTGCTAGAACCTGGAAACAACCTAGATGCCCCTAAACCAAAGAATGGATAAAGAAAATGTGGTATATTTACACATGGGGTATTACTCAATGGTAAAAAAGAATGATATCATGAAATTCAAATGCAAATGGATAGAACTAGAAAAAAAAGGTCATCCTGAATGAGGTAATCCAGACTCAGAAAGACAAACAAACATGGTATGTACTCACTCCTAAGTAAATAGTAAACACAAAGCAAAGAATGAACAGGCTAGACTCCACAACCCCAAAGAAAATAGGTAGAGAGGAGGGTCCTAAGAGGGATACACATGGAGTGACCCACGAAGGGGAAATGGTTAAGATCTTCTGGGTAAACTTGGAAAGGGGTGTTAGTGGGGAGAAGATGGGGGTGGGAACATGAGGGTTTAAGAAGGCCAAGTTGGAAGGAGGGATGGTGGATAGCAATGAAAGAGATATCCTGACAGAGTGAGACATCGTAGGTTTAAGGAGAAACCTGGTGCTAGAGAAATCCACAGGAACCTATGAGGAGGTCCCAGCTAAGACTCCTAATAGGAGTAGGAGCCTGAACTGGCCTTCCCCTGAAGTCAGATTGGCGACTACCCTCATTGTCATCATAGAACCTATATCCAATGACTTATGGAAGCACATGCAGATGTAATATGAGGTTTGTGCCCCGGACTTTTAGGCCTAACCTCAAGGTCTAAGCCCATAGACCTGCATACCCGAAGACCGGCAGACCTGCAGTCCCACAGTCCCATAAAAACACACAGATGCTTTCAATAGTTTTTGGCTGATTGACCTAAGGCCCAGGTATATCACTTGCTAGCTCTCCACCCTTCATCTAACTCATGACTCTTTCTGTTCAGCCATGTGGCTCAGTACCTTTCCTTAGAGCAGCATAGTTGTCCTCTGCTTCTTCCGGCTTCTCTCTTGCATTCTCTCTGGCATTCTGTTCTGTGCTTTCTGTTTTCAAGAGTTTTCTTAGTCTGGTAGCCCCGCCCACACTTCCTGCCTGCCTTTGGCCAATCAGTGATTTTTATTAAACCAGTGGGTGGGACAATTATTTACCATGAAACAACATAATCCCCTACATACCCCCCCCTTTTTTTAAAAAAAAAAAAAGAACTCAAAAATCTAATATTCTTTTCCTCCTTATCTATAGCAACTTATAAACAACACTGTAAATAAACACAAACATCCATAATCCATGTTTTGGGAATGTGGGCGTCGTTCTCTAGGCTACTTCCTGTTGAATGGGGATGCTGGCAATCTCATGGGAATCCAAAGAAAAATGTAGGATTATGGACAAGTCTTTAGTGCAGTAGTAAGTAAGGCTGGTTCATCACAGCCAGTCTCCTTGAAACTGTTCTGGATACAGAGCTTGGGAAACTTCAACAGAAGTGCTCTGAAATGCTGAGTCATCTGGTTCATCCATTTCCATTGGAGATTTTTTCAGGGGATCTTCCTCTATCAAACTTTATGTTCTTTATCCAGGAATAAATCCATAGTTTCTCATTTTCTGTGAAAATAAAAGGAAAACCTCTTCTCCAAAGTAATGTATCTTTGCATTTCAATTTTAAAGTCAACTCATTTACAAAATATATAGGTTGAATTAATCCAACAGCATTTATAGTCAACTGTCTTTTAGCAGCTTTTACTAAGTCATTTTCAGTCAAGAAACTTAAAGATAAGACAATAACATACAGTATCCAGACACTCTTTGTATTTTCCATCTTTACCTGGCTTATTTTTATTTATTTATTTTACTCTATTTCTTTTTATAGGCTTTCTCTAACTTTTCTTTTCTTTCTCTAAGCCTATGTATCTATATTTTCAACACACTCTAAACCACTTGTCTTGTCATCTATTGGTGCTGATCTTTCCTTTAATGGCCTAATCACCCTCTTGCATTCTTAATTAGTATTTTCAAAAGCCAAAGATTCAATAATGTTTGTCTAACTTCTGTATCTGATATTATTCTATTTACAGCTGAAGTCAATCTTTGTAAAAAATCAGTGAAGGCTTTCTTTGGACTTTGTACAATATTAATAAATGACTCAGTCCTCTTTCTTGATTCTTCAGCCCCATACCAGACATTCGAAGCTGCTATATAATACAGCACCAAGGTATAATCATCAAATCTAAACTTGTCTTTTCAAATCAGCATACTGACATTCTTCAAAAAGCTGATCTTGGGAAATTTATATACTTCTAGCACAACTTTCTTCCTCTTTCTACCTTATTTTCCATTGTAACTGAGGGTCAGTTTCCAATATTGCTGTAGCTAAATATTTCCAATTTTCTGGGATAAGTATGTTCCTAATTGCACATGAATTTAACATCTGCTTGACATAGGGTGAATGTATACTATATGAAACAACGGCTCCTTTAAGTCTCATCAAATCTAAAATTTATAATCCAATGATTACAGTAAACTTCTGTATAGCCTTGGGGTTGCCTATCATCTGGTAGTCATTCTTACATGGCAACTGGATAACCTAAGGCTGTTTTTTCTAATAACCTTAGACTCCCCTCTTTCATTTCATAATGCAATGGTGAACTATGATCTGCTCTAAATCCCCCTGTGTCTGAATACTTAATTTTTTTAATCAGTAAGTCTTTCTAAGGCGTATATCTTATCAGTAGTAAGTCTTTCTCAGGTTTATAGCTCATTGGTATTATTTTTGTTAATAAATCTTTCTAATGATTATATCTTATCAGTTAATTTTTATATTTGGAGCATTTATCAAACCACTTTTTAAAATTTAAGTATGAATTGCCAAACTGATAATAATTATAATTGATATTATGTCAATTCCAGCTAAGTTGCTTATCCCTTCATTTAATTTTTCTATTTTCAAAGCATCAATTTTGGAATGATAGAGACCTAATTTCTTATACAGTAATGCTATATTCCCCATTTTTAACCTGGTAAAGACCTCTCTCTCTCTCTCTCTCTCTCTCTCTCTCTCTCTCTCTCTCTCTCTCTCTCTCTCTCTCTCTCTCTCTCTCTCTGAAATCTAATTTCCCTTTTAAGAATATCCAGGTATCTCACTACTTCTACTGCTGATGACTTTGTAGGCTGAGCTGTGGTAATTAGCTGCAGTGACTGTTTGACTGTGTTGGAGGGAATGGTGCATGTGGCCGGCTGCCCAGGCCAGGGGCCACTAATATAGCTGCTCACATATCCTGGAGGAGGAGTGAGCTACCTGATAGAGCTAATGTAAAGATACAGATAGGGAAAGACTGCAAAGCTGGAGCACAGTGTGGGTGGGGACTGAGCCACCTGCCTCTAGCTACAGAGGGCAGCTGTCCAGGGAGTGCAAGGAAATTGCTATTGGCTGTAGCTGCACCTAGGCAGAGGGCACAGTATGCAGAATTGGAAGGGGACCTAGCCACCTCTGTACCACTTTGGCATGATCTGAGGCTACACATTGATTGAGTGTGAGATTGAGACTTCTTTTATTGTTTTATTAAAAAATAAGCGGTGGGAATTAAATATTAGGAAATAAACCTGAGAAATCCATAAAGCAACGGAGAAGCAAACACCTGACCCTTTATACCTTCCCAGATTGAAAAGGTCAGTGTATATCTCTAAGCCCCTCCTTACTTCTTCTGTGTGTCTCTCTATATTCCTCTGACTCCTCCAGAAAATTCTACAGTCCACTCTGGCCAACTGAATGTGGACGTTGCCCTCCAAACCAAGGTCTGACTCCATTGTTGGTCTCGGAGTGCCAACACAAACAGACCATAAACCCTGACTGCTTATTTGAGGACAGGATAAGTAAGTACACCATTTACAAAAATCCATCTTTTGTTGTTGTTTTTTTCTCAATGAAGTCTCAGGTTGTCATAAGATCTGGTGATATTCTACTCTTTTGTGACCAAATATCTGACAAAGGCAACTTAAGGGATGAAGGATGTTTTGGCTTATGGGTTGAGGAGTCACAGTTCATCGTGCAGGGAAGGCATGGGGGATGGTGGCTCTACGGTAGTGTGAGGCTGAGGCTGCTTGTTCACATATCAGTGGATAAGGACACAGACTAAGAGAGAATGCCTATCCTCTTCCTTTTGTTCAGAGTGTGATGTCAGCCCATGACGTGGTGCTGTTCTCATTTAAAGATACCTTCCTGTCTCCTCACTCTACGGTCTTTGAAAAGCCCTTCACTGACATATCCAGAGATGTTCATCATTAATTACCAGGTATTTCTCTCCTTTGCCTGGGGGTTGAGACCTTAAGCTTGCTATGTATCACAGAGAATGGCCTTGAACTCTGATCCTCTTCTACCCGCCTTCCAAGTGCTATGACTACAGAACTGTGCCAGCACAATCAGGGTTTATTTTGCACTGTTGGGAATTGAACCCAGTGTTTTATGTTTAGTAGATAAACATTCTACGAACTGAGACATATCGTCAGACCAAAAACCATTTTCTTGACAAAGGATTAGAGAAAATATTGTAATGACCAGCAGTTTGTGGAGCTGGACTGCCTGAGGCTAGCCACTCTGGAAGAGTCTGGGAGGTAGAGGTTCAGGCTGGTTGGAAATTCTGACAGAAATCTAGGGCTGGTGACTTTGGAACAGTTTGAAATCTTTAGTTCATTGGAAGTCTGCTGGGACAAATAAAGATTAGGGACAGAATGTAAGGTTAAGGAGTCTAGGGAAAAACTTTTATCTAGGTTGCACATTTGAAACTTCTAAGCCCGTAGTCCTGATAGCTATGGGAGGGGAGCCCCAAGACCAGGGGAAGACGGAGAGACCCCACCCTAAGGAATAAGCAGGAGGCAGGAAATCTTAGGCTATTGGTTGATAGTAGTGCTTACCTGGAGTCCATTTGACCTGTGGGAGATGGATCCAGGTCTACTCTCTGAAGCTTATGAGAGTCTTTTAAGTTTACAAATAATAAACCTAAAAAATAAAAGTTTTGGATATGTGAGCATTCATACTGTTTGTAATCTGTATTGAAATCCACATTGCAAAAAAGGCAAAGGACACGTGCTTTTGAATTATAGTCAAAGCTTGGGTACCCAAAAATGATTCCGTGTTAAAAGCATGAGTACTCTTTCCAGGGGCTGGATATATAGATTGGGCATAGATGTATGCTTGGCACAGTGGAGAAGCACCTCTAAGTCTATTCTTAGAAGGCAACCACAGGAAATTTATAATCTTGAGCTTGTCCCTGATAATAATACTCAGTGCTTTACTTGCTTATTAGAACTGCATTGACTGATGTAGAAACTTAGATGTTTTAGCAGAACAATAGCATAATTAGGAGAAAAGAAATAATTTCTTAGATCATCACAACTTGTATTTATCATATTCTTAAAACACTTATTGAGCCTCACAGCTTACTTAAGCTTTCATATCTATAGGTCTTTACAAGTTGTATGTATATACCTTAGAACACTTTTTAGACTCTCAGAACGTACATAAATTTTGAACTTTATCCTATCCAATCATTTACCATGGAACACATGTGGTTGATTACTAAGAGGAGTCACTGTAAAGTAAGTTCTTTTTAAAAAAAAGAATAGTTACTTGGAAATCTGTTTTTTTGAGTTTACCTCCTTTCAGAATCTGGTAGCAAGGTAAACTGTGTCTGCTTTTCTCAGAAGGAGACACAGTATAGCTCTAAAAAATGAGACCTGGGGCCTGATTTTTATTTGTGATGAGAAAGCAGCTGTAGTTTTAGGGGGAGGGGCTGGTATAGCTTGATGTTGTTAAAGCTACAGTTAGTCAGTCAGTCAATCAATATCGTTAGAGATATGAGGATAGATTATAAATGGAAGCATAATTCAAATGGCATATGTATCAGTTAAAATGACAGAGACTTACTCACTACCCAGACAGTTGTCTAGGCTTCTGTGGTCTCAGTGGGGGAAGTGGGTGGTCTTAGGCTCTCATCTTGGACAGCATTTAATCTGCAGTTGTCACACAGAGCAGCATTGGCCTTCACAGCCTGACGCCAGTCTGAAAGATTTTCCTGTGGACAAAGAACTTAGAAAAACTGACCTTACTTTGATGAGGCAAAGTCAGGCAATCAAACCAAAGTGTTCACAGTGTGTATAGGGCCCTGGTGGCAGATGAGGCACGGCACAGTTTTTCTCAGTGGTTAATGTTACAGCAATTCTGATGGAGTCCTCATGCCCCATCTATCTTCTTTGAAGAACTTAGGGTTCCTGCTAGGAGTTCGCATTTCTGTCCATAATGGAAAGATTTTTATTAAATCTTTGAAATGCCATATTCTGATTAAATATACTTGATTTTAGGATTAGCCTTGAAAACACATGCAGGAGGCTATTGTAGACCAGCTGTTGTCTCTTTAATCTGAAAAGTAGATATAATAAGTAATGGAGCGGTCATTAGGAATAAAATGTTTTATAAATGCCATTATACTCTTTGGTCATCTTATGATGGTGAAGTCACATAGTGTGTACTCTTTAACCTTGATAAAGATGGCTGCCAGTCACATGTTTCCACTTTGATGAAGTCATCAGCTGAGATGGAGGTCAGCCACATGCTTGGTATTTAAAAACATGTATTGAATTGGATTCAAGTTACATATACAGTAAGTAGATCTAGTTTTCTAAATAAGAGTTGAATCACATATAGCAAATTAAGATTCAACCTTTTGTTACAATTTTTAAGCTACCTTTTTTTTGTTACAGATTATACAGATTCTTTATCCACACCTACTGAAATTACGAATCCTAATATTAAGACTGCTTACATAATAGTCTTTAAAGATTTCTTGAGAGCAGGGTACAGAGAAATCATAGACATAAAAAATTTTCAAGAGTGGCAAGCTGAAAACCTGAGGGAGAAGAGGTTTTGAAATAATTTGCTTATGTGGTGGCAGAAGTTTTTACAACCGTGGGAATTTGGAACTCTGGTATGGCATTTTTGGTCACTGAGCTGTACTGAGGCCAAATCATGTGCAGTAAGACAGCAAGGTTTAATAAAATCTCAGAGTCCAAGGAGACACGGAAGAAGGGTTATGAGGTGAACTGTGCCATACAGAGGGTTCCAATAAATTGCAAGAGGAAGCTGAGAGACAGAGAACAGCGTAGCAGTGAGACCAAGGAGAAAGAAGCTAGAATTCCACCCAAAGGAGGTTTCAATGTCATATTGGTCACGAGGGCATAAAGATGCTGTAAGAGTCCCAGGAGGGAGTTGAGAGAGTGGACAAGGTTGCAGAGCCCAAAAGGGCTTAAGAGGCTGTGGAACTTAGCAGGAAGATCCTAAGGGGAGGAGGTAAGAAAACTCGCAAAGTACAGGTCCAAGATGGCATAAGGAGAGAGAGAGCAGGTAGCTCCATGGAGGTGTTCACCTAGAGAAGAGATGAGTAGAGCAGGAAACAGTGGAGGAGGACTGGGAGAGGCTCTTGGGAAAATGGAGGGTTCCAACAGGGGGAGAGGAGGAAGTATCTTAGTAAGTAGAGAGTCGCTTACGAGGTGGGCCTCAAAGAACATAGATGAGAGATGCTTATGACATGGGAGCCCCAGAGGGTATAGCAGGCTCCAGGAGACAGGGGAGAGAGGGAGGGAGGGAGGGAGGGAGGAGAGAGAGAGAGAGAGAGAGAGAGAGAGAGAGAGAGAGAGAGAGAGAACACAGTAAGCAAAGAGAGATGGATGGTTAGAGTAGGTGGATGAAAGAAGCTGTGAAATGTCAGGCTCTAGAATTTGGAGCCAAATATGGTGGCAGGATCAAGTGGTCCATTCAAAGCACAGGGAAGTTACGTGGCAGCCTGGTGTGGAGACATCAAGTTCATTGGACTGGAAATAATGCTCCAGTCCTGTGGTTTTGGCACCAGATGAATGAAAAAGTGAAGTACAAGAAGGACATGATTATTCCTCAAGGGTGACATTTTTATTGTAGACGTAAGGGAGAAAGCAGGCAGAGGGGAGAGAGCAGGCTGAACATGGCTGGCAGACTAACCTGGACCATGAAAGGAGAGAGGGGAAGGGAGGGCAAAGGGAGATACCTCTGCCCAGGCCAAGAGGCCAAGAGAGTTAAGGGCAGACAAAAAGGACCTGGTAACCAAAATGGCTGGATTATATAGAGAAGGGCAGATAGGGGAAGGCAGTTAGTCCCTGAACTGGAGATGTTTAGAATGGGGCAAAGTTTGCCAGCCATACCCTTTAAGGGGTAGTTACTGATGGGTGCTGGGAGAACCTGGTGGCCAGGTTCCCTTTGATATATTAAATGGGTACCTCAGTTAGTCCTTAGAGACCTCACAATGTCGTTCAAATGTATATGTTGTAAAATAAAGTTTTGCTGTTGCTCTTTTAAGTATATTTTGAATCTCTAGCCCTGGCAGCTCAGAACATTACTATATTTAGAGCTTGCCCGTTTAAGGAGGTGGCTGATTGGCACTTAGGACGACACAGAGAAGGCCTGAATTCAACCTATTGTCGTTATACTATGAAGACACTAAGGATGCACCAGGGATGTGCACACACAGTATTGAAGATCACACAGGACACAGTCAGAAGGTGGGTCCCTGCAGGAGGAGGGGGACATCAGAAGGGACCAGATCAGTAGGTATCTTGTCTTGGATTTCCAGCTTCCAGATCATGAAAAAACACTTTGTTTTTATTTAAGATGGTCAGCCCTCCTGCTTTCTAATGCCAGTCCCAGGAGACTGTGCCCTGCCTTTCAGGGAGAAGTGCTGTTTTGTGCTTTCAAAGTGCCTAGGACTAGGAAGTGGGAGGTGAGGGAACAGAAGCTCCCTCCCTTTTTTTGGGGGGGGGGCTGTGGTTCCAGTTAGTCATTATCACCAAGTGGGAGAGATGCTCTATTGCTTAGAGCCATGGAGTTAAGCCAGAGGTACTTCAATATTAACACAATAAGTCTTGTGGGGTATCCATGAGAGAACAGTACCTACAAATCATGGGTTTAAGTCTTCATTAGCCAACTAATGATTATACTGAGTGTTCAGGCTCCCAGTGTAGCACTGAGCCTTTCTCAGGGTGAGCTTTTAAGTACAAAACCTATGTTTAGTTAATAAGAAGAGTCAGCTTTAAGCAGAACTACATAAGGTAAAAAGCAAGGTCAGTACATTTACATTCTCAGAACTGTGGGCTTTGACAGCTTAAGCTCTTGTGTCTATTTTGACTGGTGGTGCTGTCTACATGCTGAATTTTATGACCTCACTGGTACTTCCATCTTTGAGTCAGTTGTGCTAAGGGAGGCTGTTACAGTGAGTGCTGGGCTAATAAACAGGATACCTCATAATGTCATTGACTACTTTGACTCCTGGCAGAGGGCTCCCTACATAGTTTCTCTAACTTCTCTGCATGGGTAGTCTGATTCTCCCCACACCATAAAGGACTGTCACTCATTTTCCGATGAGGAAATGAGGCACATGTTAATCCCAGAAGTGACAATAAGACCACTACCATAATTTGAGCCAGATTTGAAGCAAGTTGCATTTTTATTGGAGCGCACCCAAAAGCTGGCCAGCAACTACCTCCCAAGTGTAGTCAAAGAAAGCAGCCCTGAATCCATGTATTGGGCTCACTTTAAGAAATAAAATCATAATCAGTTTTACATATGAGAGACAATGGGGCAGAAGGAAATAATTATAGTAAAAAAGAAACCCAAAAAACAAAAACAAAAACAAAAAAGCACCCATCATGTGGTTGCCCTGTGATTAGGAAGGGTTCATTCACATTCATGGAGGACCAGGGAGGGTCAGGGTATTCCCCAAAACAAGTCAAGGTCATGGTTGGGAAAGTCAGATTCCAGGAGACATAGACAACTCAGCTTAAAAACTTATTTACTAGCAATAAATAAGACAGAAACCTGGCTGACTCCATTTTGAAAGCAGAAACCATTATGCTGTATTGGTTCCTGCCTTCAAAATGGAGTCAGGCAGGTTTCTCATCATTTTCTTGACTTACGTTTCCCTGTCAAATATTTGATAGGGAGATGTGTTAGTAATATTGTTGAGCAGTAATGATTCTAGAATTGTTTATCTGATGGGTGATTGACCAAGTAAGGGACACATTGGAGTGTTGTGCAATATTTGTTTACATTGAGTGAAGATGTGCCACTGTGATTGGTTTAATAAAGAGCCGCCGAATGGCCAATAGCTAGGCAGAAGAGGTAGGTGGGACTTCCGGGGAGAGAGAGGAAGAGGAGAAGAAATCTAGACAGGCGGATTATCCCAGAGAGACAGCAGTGAGACTCTGAAGGAGTCAGACATAAGGTACAGAGCAGGGGTAACAGAGCTACGTGGCAGAACATAGATTCATGGAAACAGTAAATTGAGTTGTAAGAACTAGTTGGGGACAAGCCTAAGCTAAAGGCCAAATTGTCATAATTAATAATAAGTCTCCATATCATTATTTAGGGGCTAGTGATCCAAAGATAGTCTGACAAGAAAGCTAGCTACATGGGAGAGCACAGGGCTCAATTATGATAACAAATAGATATAACATTAGAAGACCAATGGAGGGGAACCATCTTAGCCATATGGGCCAGCCTAAAGTTTTTTGAGAGATTTTGCCTATTTCTTAATGTAGATCATCAGTTTGGCTGTCAATAGTTTGGGAGAAATCTGAGATAATAAAACAGCACATTCCAATAAATTGCTGACAACTAAGAGTGTGTTTAAGTAACAAGTAACCTATAGTAGCTCTATTTTGAAGAACAGTTGTTCTCTGTTCTTATATTTCTTCATTAATTTCTGTTAATATTTTTGCTGTAATATTTATAATTTTTTAAATTAGGCAGGCTATTTTAAAAATGTTTTTTTGTAGCCCAACAACAAGTCCTTGGACAGGTAACAGAAAGACTTTGGTAGCAGCAAATATAATGAGATGTAATAGATGTAAGAAAATATAGCAATTTTTAGGAAGAGCTGTTGTAATTCTGTTAACATATTGTAAAGGTTTTCTGAGTAAAATAACATGTCCTGTCCCATATAAACCCTTATACCCTGCGGCAAATACAGAATGAGTATTATTTTCACAGAAAAAGTCCATCCTAAGCGCCATTGTTTATAGAACATGAGAGTGTGAAAAGTGTTTGGCTGGAATCTCCGGCTCTGCCCCCATTCCAAACCTGTCCTCTCAGGAAGATTGTACTGTCCCTCTAGGATATTTAAACCCCCTCCACTAGACTGGCCATGTGATTTCTCCTGCTCCCTTCCCCCGCCACACCTCTGGGGACCAGAAAGGTCTCCTTCAGGAGAGTTTTGCCCAATAAACCCAGACTTTTTAATTGAGCTTGCTCCAGCTTACTGCAGTGGAGAAACCTATTATCTGGGTACACATACCTTTCTTTTGTCTTTTCAGTGTCTTGGTCAGTGACTAATGTCAGTTCAGTTGGTAGACATGGCCTCTGTTTATCTTTTAGTAGTTTTCTCCTCTGATGTGAGGTGTTTACATATCTGTCCATGAACATGAACTGTGGCAAAAGCATGCCAGCTGTCTGTGTAGATGTTCACCTTTCCCTCTAGGTCCATTTTGAAGGCTGTTTCAGAGCAATTATTTCTGCTCGCTGGGTGGATGTCCCTCTTACAAGGCTTGTGCCCAAATGACCTTCATCTGCCTTGTGACCACGGCCACGCCAGCATACCTGGTTTCTTGAAGGAAGTGTGGCCACAGATAGAGATCTGCATTTCTGGTAGTGAGATCACCATCTGTCAGGTCAGGTCATATACCTTGGATAATGTCAGCATCTCCCAGGCAGTCATGGATGGGCTCCTTACGGTTGTCATCCAGCAGCAGGGTGGCAGGATTAAAAGCCACAACTTTATCAAAAGTCAGTCTGTCCTTATCTAAAAGAAGGGTCTGAAATTGGGTCTGACATTAGACATCCACCAGTTGGTGGCATCTCTCAACAGGACGGAAGTGGCAGGACTGCCACAGCATGTGGAGCTGTTAAAGTTAGAATCTGCCTCAACATGAACTTGTCTTTCTTCCATGAGAAGCGCAGTGACTTCAACAAGGAGGACATCCAGAGGCTACAGGATCCAGGGATGTAAGCTGTTGGCCTTTCGCAGGGATGCAGGGCCTGAGTCAGGACTCCCTTGGCAATGCCCTTTCTCTTACAGACATAAATCTGAAAGGGCTTGGAGATACCAAGGAAGAGTTAATGCAGGGGCCTGTAGCAGGGTCTCTTTTAAGTTCTTAAAGGCCCTTTTCATGGTCCTAAGTCCATTCCAAAAGGATGTTGCCTCTGGCAGTAGCATAGTACACAGGTTTGGCAATTTCAGCAAACCCAGGTATCCAAGGACAGCAATATAAAACATCTCCCAGAAATTTTCTGACTTGTTTCTTGGTGGTTGGAGTTGGGATTTGCAATATGGCTGCTATGTAGGCCTGAGACAATAGCCTTTTCCATTCCAACTCATATCCCAAGTAAGTAATCTGGGCTGAATAAATTTGGGTTTCCTTTTTAGAAACTCTATGGCCCTACTGGGCTAGAGCTTCCAAAAGGCTCTCAAACAGTCCTCCTCATCTTTAGCAGCCAATAAAAAGTTATCTACATTTTGAAACAAAGTTACTTCAGGGAATTTACCACAGAAGAGACTTAAATAATGGTTAAGTGCTTCATGGAAGATTGTGGGAGAGCTTTTGAAGACTCGAGGCAGTGAGATACAGGTTAGTTGTCCTGACAGCCCCAGTTCAGGGGCAACTCATTCAAAGGTGAGGATGAGCTGATTTTATTTTAACAGAGGGATGGAGGAGAATGTATCTTTTAAGTCCAATTTAAGTCCAACACAATGTAAACTTTACAGTCTGGTGCTAATAACCTGAGCAAATAGAAATTTGGAGCAGTTAGGTGAATGAATTTTACCCTCTTGTTCACATCTCTCAAGTCTTGTATTGGTCTATAGTCTTGAGTCGCAGGCTTTTGGACACCACAAAGGGGGTATTTCAGGCTTATTGCCAAGGAATAAATTCCTGCTTCAAGGAGGTGCCTGATGAGAATCTTAATCCCCTCCTTGGCTTATGAATTGATGGGGTATTGCTTGACTTGAGCGGGCAATGCCCCAGATGTTAGTTGCACTACGATGGGCAGCATGTTTTACCCAGCCAGGAGAACTGTCTTCTGTCTAAACTGTAAGAATTTCCTGAATCAGCAACTTCTCCCATTTTCTTTCCAGAAAATGGATTGGATTTTGGAGGAGCAGATAATCCTCACTTATTGGGCAGGTTATAGTTAAAGCCTTAGCAGGGCCTTCTGATTACAACTGTGCAAAGTCTCCTGGGAATAACATTGTTTCCTGGAGCTAGTTCAAGAGGTCCTGCCCAGTAAAGGGTAGGGACTTTCAGGAATAACAATAAAAGAATGAATCACAGTTCCTTATCCTTGGTTAACAGACCAGTCAGCGGTCCATTTGTATTCTTTGACATCTCCTGTTGCCCCTTGTGCTTCCATTGTTTGGTTGGTAAGGGGTCCCAGCGGCTCCTGTAATACCAAATGAGTAGCCCTTTGTCTACTAGAAATTTCACAGGTTGGCTCAGTATGGTACATCCTGGTGGCCTAGATGAGGAAGCCTCAGCCTTACTAATCCTTCAGAGCTAGGATTGGCTTGGGTTTTGGTGGGACCTACTTGTTTCTGGCATGGAAATTCATGTTTTCCAACAACTCATTTCTTTGCAGTAGTCTCATTGGTCATTTTGTAAAGGTCTCCTCTTTTTATCATGGTGCGTATGGGCAGAGTTGAGAACATGCTCCATCTTCTTCATCAGAAGATCATCTTTGTTGACTCTGCTGATAAGCACTTTCTGAGCTATTTCTAATAGTTCTGACCTGTTCTTTCCTGAAAACCCACACATCTTTTGTATCTTTCTACATATGTCAGGGGCCAGCTGAGTAACAAAGGCCATGTAAATTGCCTTGAGGCTTTCCAGGTCTGGGTCTATAGGAGTGTATAACCAATGGGTATCCAGGAAGCACTCCAGGAAATCTGAAGTTGATTCATCTGGGTCCTACTTCACATCTGTTACCTTAGATAGATAGATTAGTGGGCTTTTGGGTTGTCCGTTCCATCCCTTCCTACAAAACCTGGTGGTATTCAGTGAATGACCGTCTATACTTCTCTTTGTCTTGTTAGTCCCATTAGGGTCTCCTTCCTGGAAAGCACGGTCAATTGTCTCTGCCCTCTGGTCATCTGCCGTTGAAACTATTCCAGGGAATGCTTTGGCTGCTTTCATGAGAATCTATTCCCTTTCTTTGGTAGCAAACGGAGTATGGAGAATCTGCTGACAGTCACCCTACGTGGGGAGATGATTGAAAAATATAGAATCAATTAGAGAAATTGAGGAATCATGGCTAGTACTCAAACTGAAGGCAGCCTCAGAGCCATGGAATGTCTCAAGGCATATGCCTCCTGAAGCAGTCCCTTAGCCCCTATCCCTGGGGTTCCAGAGCAAAGATCTGGGTTTAGAATTTGGATGTATGGTGTTAATGTTGCTGGGGCCTCCAGAAAATGTTAATTCCAACCACAAGAATAAGACCACTACCACAAATTGAGTAAAATTTGAAACAAGCTTGATTTTTTTCATTCAGGTGAACCCAAGAGCTACCTCCTAAATCTTTTAAAAAGAGCAGCCCTGCATCCATTTCTTGGATCCCCCATTTAAGGAATAAAATCACGAGTAGTTTTACAGAAGAGAGACAATAAGGAAGAATAAGGAAATAAAAAAAAGTTTAAGAAATTCATATGGTCACCATGTAATCAGGGAAGGTAGGGATATTTTCAAAAACAGGGTCATGGGTTGGAGAAGGTCAGGTTTCAGGAAACAGAGAGCAACTCAGCTCTTATAATAAATAGAAACTTATTTGTTAACAATCCAAGATGATGGCTTGTGTGGGATACTGCTCTTGTACATTGTAAAGATTTGTTACTAGTATTGGGTTAATGAGATGCTGACTGGCCAGTAGTCAGGCAGGAAGTGGAGGAGGGGCAACCAGACTAGGAGAATTCTTGGAAGTAGAAAGGCAGAACAGCAGATGCCAGCCAGATGCATTGAAAAAAAGGCACCAGGCCACATGACTGAACATAGTTAAGAATAATAGGTTAATTTAAGTTGTAAGAACTAGCTAATAATAAGCCTGAACTACTGGATCAGCAGCCACTATAATATTAAACCTCTGAATAATTATTTCATAAGAGGCTGCGTGACTGGCAGGGTGGGACAGAGAAACTTCTGACTGCAGGCTCTTGCATTCAAAATGGAGTCAGGCACATTTTTCACCGAGGCTGGAGAAGCTTCTGAGGCCATGAGATTTTATATGGCAGAGCTAAAGTTTAAATAGGTAGCCTGTGCTCATGACTTCTACTTTCTGTATCTCTGACACATTTCCATTTGCTGGTCATTGGCTCACTGTTTATCTTAGCCCGGTCATTGGCTAACACCAGGTCACCTTTCTAGGGTTACATGTCATTATTCAAGATAATCTAGAAAATCTTATTACCATCAAATAGCCGTTTCTTTGACTTTTCATCATCACTTACCTTCCGTAGGGTTTTCTGTGTCCATCCTCACCCTTCATTCAAACCCAGCTCCACTCACCTTCCCCAAATCCTATCTCTACATAACAGTTTATGTTAACCTCATCCTCTGAGATTCCTGTTGCATGCACGGCTAATATAGGAATAATCATTTGGTTCCTTTCCCCCCCACCTTTCTATCCATCTCCCCCCCTCCGCCTCTCATTTTGTTATGTTTATATTTTGAAACTGTACGTTACTTTGTAGCCCAGGCTACCCTCACTAGGTAGCCTAGGTTTGACCTTGAACTTGTAGAAATCCCACTGCCTCAGTCTCCCAGGTTTTGGGATTATGAGTGTGACATTCCACACCCTGCCTGCTTTTTCATTAAAATTATTTTTAATGACTTAATGTATACATGATTGTGGCGACGTATTGGATATTTAATAAAAGTAGCCTGGAATATCAGAGGACAGAGCCACTCAAGGAGCAAAGCAAGTCATGAAAGTCAGGACTGGTGACCCATGCCATCCGGACCTATGTGAGCTGAGGCCACTCCTAACCAGGCAGACTGATGACCCATGCCATCTGGATCTATGTGAGCTGAAGGCCACTCCTAACCAGGCAGACTGATGACCCATGCCATCTGGATCTATGTGAGCTGAAGGCCACTCCTAACTAGGCGGTGGCGGCACACAGCTTTAATCCTGGCACTCGGAAGGCGAACCAGGAATTGAGAGAGCTGGGCAGAGTGCTTGCTCACTCTTTCCGCTGAGGATGTGAAAGGATTGGGTATAAGGATCTGGGAAGACAGGCCTGAGGAGTTGGCTGGGTGAGAAGCAGCTGTAGCTTGTTTATCTGTCTCTCTGATAGTTCAGCTTTCCCCCAATACCTGTTTCTATGTGTTTATTATAATATCAAATAGAATTTGTGCAATACATGAGTCTTTTTTCTCCCCTTCTCACCTCCTTTTTCCCTTATCCATCCACCCCTCCCCCCTGTAATGTTAGAGGTGGAACCCAGAGAGTCCCAATGACACTAAATATCCACTCTTCTGCCAACCTACACCAAGCCCTCTTATCTAGGCAGGTTTACCGTCACGACAGATTTACTCATATAAGGAGCAGCATGGAATACCTTCTGCCATGATGCGTCAACCACAATGCAACACCAATAGAGATTTAATCAACTCCTTTGATTTGGAAAAGGGAAAAACAAGGTGTAAGGTCATGCTATTGGCTGGCATCTTATTAAATGTATTATGCAGGTTAGTTCACACAATCCTTGTATTACGACTGTTATCATCCACTGTTTAAGTGAAGGTGGGCTACATGAGGTGTTTGCGGTTCGTTTAAAGCAACATGATTCATAAATGTTAAGGCTATGATTTTTTTTCAAGACACTCTTTGTATCCCTGGCCATCTTGGAATTTGCTCTGTGGACAAAGGTGATCACAAACTCAAGAGATTCACGTGCCCCGCCTCCTGAGTACTTGGATTAAAGGCATGTGCCACCATCACCTGGCATAAGGCTAAGATTTTGAAAAGGTGTGAAAGACAGACTAATTAATACAAAAGATTCCTGCTAGTGAGGAAGGAATAACTTTGGATAAGGTATGACTAGACGTTTTTTTAGTCATGGGCAAGAATTTAATTGTTCACCAGAATGCATATTCCTGGGCACACAGCTAGATCACAATTCTCAGGATCCCCTAGAGCTGGATGCGGTCCAGACTGTAGCCAAAGGATGCTATAGACAATGCCATTGCTGGGCCTCTCTGTGTTGTGGGTCTAAGGTGCCAAATCAACCCAAGCTAAACAAGAGGTTCCATAAAGCAAGATCTATTACTGGGGAGCAGTACAGAAGCTGAGGGACCACATTACAGACTCATGAACTGACTGTGTCTCTGACTGTTCATCTCAGCAAGTTCAGAACCCACACACATCTGTGCCAATTTTCCCACCAATCAGGTTTCAAAGATCAGGGACTTTCCCAATGTGTTCCATTAATGTCAACTGACCCAGAGTGTAAGCTCTTCAGTCCAACCAATCAGACTCATTTGTTCTTTCTGTTGCTAGAAACAGCTGTACTGTTTCTAGAAAACTAAAGACGTACAAAGACTATTTCTATTATTTAAGGAGAGGGTGGGTCAGCTATTGAAAGGTTCCCACATCTCCCCCACGGCTTGGGAACCTGAACTTCGTTGCACCTGACAGGTAAAGTGGAGTCCAGTCCAAGCACCACTTAGACCAAGGTGCATTTGCCTGTTCCCAATATCTCTTCTGACTCAGGGTGGCCCTAACAGGAGGCAGGGACTACAGGGAGACAAGACATGGAGGCTGTGGTCTCCATGTGAAAAGGAACATTTATTGGTTCTGTTATATAAGTAGAAAAAAAGGATTTTTTTTTTTTTTTAAAAAAAATACAGATTCACTTCCTAGGACATTTTAGGACAGTTAAGAGACCCGGAAGTCAGTAGGATCAAACCCAGTCACCTGATAGTGAAGCAAGTATTTGCTGTGCATATGTATGTCAGCTTCAGGTAGCTCCCAGTCATCAGTCGGCATGTGGTAGGGGAGGGTGACAAAAGTCGGCTGCACCAATGGTGACCTGTGATGCGTGCCACAAACATGCTTTCAGAGAAATGATACGAAGTGCAGTAGCACTGCTCACACAAGACAAAGTACTCACTGCTTTTGCCATAGGTTACAAGCTCCTTCATCTAGGCATCCCAAGCTTTCCAACTGGCCCACGCCACAAGCCATACGTTGCCTCTGAAAACGCTTTAGAATTGGTGACGCCATAAAAGTCAAGACATAATACTTGTGGCTATCTTTTCCTGAGGCTTGAATATAAAGTCCTCAGAACATGTCTGGAGAATGTTCTGTTCAGAAGAGAGAAAAATACAGTTTAGACCAGTTGCTTTGGTGCCTCCCTCCTCCCCTCCCTCTATGAATCCTGCCAGTACCTCTGTCCACAATATATTAAGCTCTGTGGACTCAGACTTCTGTTGTCCTTTGCTCCCGTGTCCCTACGTCCCGTCTTTTTTACTTCCTCAGCCCAAAAGAGTCCTTTTTCTTTACCATTTAACAAACGCTACCCCCCCCCATTCTCGACACAGGAAGCCGCAGTGTGCCGTCTCGGCCAGTAGAGGGCATCAGGAGACCACGACACTGGTGAATCTAAGGTTTATGGTCCGGATTTATTTATTTTTTTTTCTTCCCCCTTCAGGAGCAAGACACCAACAATAACAGGTTCTGGATGGTAATGCACGTTTCTCATTTCCCGGTTCTTTATGTCAGCAATGACTTTTCTGGGGCAGCAACTAAAACAATAAATTGTCCTCGCCTGATATGACCACCCCGTCCCTTCCAAGCGCAATAACTGTTCCTCCCTACAATAATCTGTGCGGGAATTTCCAGATCTCCCTCCCCACAAATCACCACACCCCAGGGTCACCTCCGGACTTTTATCAAGATGTCCCTCAAATCCCCCGCCGCATCCAGAAGACATATTTCATATCTGTATTTCAGAAGCTTTGTGGTTTGGAGTGGATGTGGGCGTGTAACTCCCACAGCGGGCTACAATCCTGCTTGGTACAGGCAGTTATTTACCATCTCCAAACAGGCCTTTTACTGTGAGAAAATCGTGTGAAGGAGGAAAAGGGGAAATCGTTTGGGTCAATTATCTCTGGCCGCTGTGGAAAATTTGGAGACTATAGCGGCCACAGCCAGAAACAATATTTTTCTCCTGGGGCAGATTCTCTGCTAGAGTTTGCAGAGTCAACTCTTGCAAACGCAGCCTAAGTAACCAAGCACTTTATAGTCAGTCAAGATACAGTGAGTCATAAATTTTGGAAGTCCGGGTGCTGGAAGAAGGGACTAGGCTTATCTAATGCCTCTTACTAATAGTATAAACAGAGGCTAAAATGCCCCAGGGCAGGAGCCTGTGGGATCCTGTTTCTCTAGTTCAGTATTTTTCTCCCTCCTCTCCAGTATTCGTCCCCTCCTCTCAACTGAAGAAAGCCCTCTGGAGAGATGTGGTTTCTTTTTAAGATGGTGTGAGGATAAGACTGTAGGCGTTTTTGATTGTGTGTGTGCAAGAGGAAAAAATAGTTTTTAGAGAGGAGACTATATGTGATTTTTTACCAAGAGAGGGCACCCTCTGAGTGGGAATTTTGCCTTGTAGCCCTGTGTATGGTCAGGAAACTATAAGCCAGCCCTATCTAGATCACTGAGTTCAAACTCGGTTTGGAAACCTTGGGTCTACCCTAAGAAAGTATTTGGCTCGTAGAGCTGGTCAAACTAGGCTTTGCCCACTTAGCCACAGAAAACTGGACCCCTACTTCCTGTTTCTCCATTGTGTCCCAGCATGCCTGGCCTTTCTCATCCAAAAAGCTCTTGGCTACAAGTCAAGAGTCTTAAACGATCCCCCTTGCAGTCCAACCTTCTAGCCTCTGAATCCCAAGAACCTGCACAGCCCAGAACCAGAGCACGAACTATGTGCTATTTTACTGAGCCTTGCTGTCTGGACTGTGGAGTGCTCAGCCAGCAATAACTCACTGTATCCTAATCTCCAGCCCCAGGTCAGACCCAGCAGACCTGCTGAAAACTGTTAACACTTGCATGTTCACAAATCAATCCCATCGCTTGATTATTACCAAGGTGTTATCACAGGTGGTTGAGATTACTCAAGAGAGTCTGAAATGTATAGTTTAGCTGTTTGGGGTTTCTCTGCTGAGATACTTGGAGGAGGAGGCAATGTACTTTGCATGCAAAAGATTATATCAGAGTTCTGGACAAGGAACAGGATATGTAGGTGGCATTCCAGTTCTCTGGCACAAATATCTTGAGTGACCTTCTGTAAGTCACTCACACTATCACATCCTGTGCTTTTCTTCTGGATTGAGAAAACTTCAGGGGACTTTGCTCACAGATGTTACTTAGTTTGAAGATTAAACGGAAAAAAATGTGAGAAACTACCATGTTTCTCGGGCTTCCCCTGACTGCAGTACTAAGAGATGCCCATGAAGTACAAGACAGAACAGACTACAATTGTTTTTTAAAAGCCAACCATTTTTTCCACGTCCATTTGCCTTACAATTCCTAACCAATTTACTGTTAAAATAAAATCCACACAACAACAAAATCCTTTTAGATAGAGTTGGAGAGATGGCTCATTCAGAGTTCTTGCCACATAAACATGAAGACCCAAGTTCAGATCCCCAACATCCACATAAATAACAAAACCACCTGTGGGAATTTATGCCTGTACAGGGAGGGGAGGGGGGAATCACTGACACAGACAACAGGATCCCTGGGGCTTACTGGCCAGCCAGGCTCTATGGATCCATGGGCTTCAGGTTCAATGAGACTCCGCTCAGGAAAATGAAGACACCTGGAGACCATCGTTGACCTCTACATGCAGGAGCACACATGTGTACACACACCACTCTTCCTTCTGAATAAGTTAGCCTGTGAGGACACAACTCATCTATGCAGACCTTCCTCATTCCCTGCTTTGTCCACATTTAACTGCCTTGAGCCAAATGAGAGGGTTGCCAGTAGGGACTCTAAGAGGTTCCTGGGGGGATGTGTGTGTGTGTGTGTGTGTGTGTGTGTGTGTGTGTGTGTGTGTGTGTGTGTGTGTGTGTGTGTGTTTAAGTCATAGCCTAAAGCTGAAAACTGAGCCTAAGCCTCAGGGAGCAAAGAGAAACAAAAACCTTGCTCTGAAACCAACACACTTTGCAGCTTCCCCCCTAATCAGAATCTCCAAATTCCACTGGGATTTAACGAAAAGGCCAATGGATTCATTGCCTATAAAGAAGCTGGGGACAGACATTGTCCTTGCCCCGGAAATTCAGAATGTCAAGATGAGCTGTCAATCACTCCAGCTCAAGCATGCGAAGCTGTTGCTCCTGCAGGAAGTCAAGCCTACTGAGCTATCTCCTGAGCTCTCTTTTGCAAGGCAAATTCAGCATGAGATTCAGGTAGCCAGGCAGATGCCTTCTATCACTGTCAGTAATGATCTTTGCCTCCACCGGGAGAGCTGACACTACAGTTCATATCTGTTATAGTCCTCAGATTTCTCTTTCCAACCCACCTTAGCCACTCATATCACCTTGTTGGACCTCCATGACTCACAGACTAGACTAGAGCAAGACCTCTGCTCTGGCGAGACCCCCACAATTCCAACACTGTCTGCCCTTCCCAGGGTACTGACTTCCCTAGGTGAAGCTCCCTTGTACTCTCTGCTTGCTTGTGGGTCCCCTTGCTTGTAGTCACACGCCTGTCTTCTCCACAGGTCCACACAGTCTTCCTAACTTGCCTCCGTTGATGTCATTTTGGGGGGCATTTTGGTTGTTCTCAGCCACAATCCTTCTCATACCTCCGTGTTTTCTAGCTTCCCTATTCATCTGCCTCCATTTATTTCCATTGCTGGATTATTAGGAACGGATCCCATATAGCTGGGTTCATTACTTTTCTCCCGCTCTGC
This sequence comes from Phyllotis vaccarum, assembly GCA_033318265.1. Classification (NCBI taxonomy): domain Eukaryota; kingdom Metazoa; phylum Chordata; class Mammalia; order Rodentia; family Cricetidae; genus Phyllotis; species Phyllotis vaccarum. The sequence goes on from JARWLC010000008.1 coordinate 31,511,541, forward strand.
ATGCCAATTACTAATGACCAATAAATGTTTGTGGAAATGAGGTTTTCTTATTATTTAACTCCCAGCCTTGATAAGATGAGAATGTAAATACATATCGGATGACACACTGAAAGAAACCAATGCCAGGAAATGGAAAATACTTAACTAGATTTTTCCCCTTTGAAACCTAACTCTATTTTGAATATAGCCACTGTTTTTCATAAACATGCAGCAGTGGGAGACATAACTGTTTAAGAAATGGAATGCAACCATAATAATTTATGCAGAGGGCACAGAAATCTAGACTAAGACCCACGTAAGAGCTAAACACAGCAGACAACGGGGAGAGAGTCAAGGATGACAGTGCTCCTGCGGCTATTTGTCACCATTTGGATAGGAGTGGCATATCATGTGAACTCCTGCGTCAGTATGCAGCTCCTCTCACCTTATTCCAAAATTCGCGTAAGATATTACTATGAAAACCTCACACTAAAGGAATCTTGTAGTGTTGTAATGACCTTTTCAGTTCCCTAGCATGTTTTTAGAATGTTGCTTTTGGTTTCTGCCATTTCTTTTTCCCTCTTACGGAAGATTGGCAACAATGAGAGTAATACCATACAGACAGCAGCTTACACTTGAGTAGGAGGTTCTTTGGGTTCAACATTTACCGGCCATCCTCTACCATAGGGATAAAATATCTTTCTGCTTATACAGAGGTCAGAGTTCTTTCTTGCAGGCCATACTTCTTCCTTACCTTTGTTCTGCATACATAATTTTTACCTGGATTGCTTGCTGATTCAAGGTACATTTTACCTAATTGTTTAGAGCAATTCACTTCTTTAACTGCTTTTCTGTGTCCTGTATATGAGATGGGCTGTGAGTTCAAAGGAAGGGTCACCACAGTGGATGTTCTTTTCAACACACAGGGCTTTGAATCAGAAGCTCCTTGCAAATGTTCAGAAGAGACAACATCTGCTCTTGTTTTGTAGCAGTTTTTTTCTGGGTACTCATTTAAACCATCGCTTTCCCAGCTGGGATTTCTCTAGAGTACGAGATATTGATGCCTAGCTTGTCTGACCTTCCAGGGGATACTAGAGCCGAGACAGTTGGAATATACTACGTCTTTTTCTTTTCTTTCTGCCCATGTATTTCCAGTAGTTTCCCCTATTGTTAAGAAACCTGGATGTATACTAGCTACACAGTGGGCATTGGCTATATTCATAAGTGAGTCTGATATTACCTGGAAGGTTTATTCATCTCGATTCTTTCCCACTCTATACTGCTCCAGCTTATGGGTGACCTCCAGTGGAGCTGAACTACAGTAACTTTCCATTATATATATTTAGCTTTGGAATATATAGTAGGGATCAGACATAGGAAAAAACAATGGGATTCTCCTAACTAGCTTCCCTGACTACAAATCTTCAGCTAAAGTAGAAATGACAGCAGCAGCCATCAGTTGTAGAGGATTTGCATGAACCACACCCTCCCCCTTCTAATAACCTTCAAAAGAACCCTACAAGGTAGGTAGGTCAGCATCCTAGTTTTATACTTGAAGAAACAGAGGCATACAGATTTTAACATGTCCAGATGTAAACGGCCTGAGTGCACAGTCTACTGAGCTACCTTTAGCCTGTGTGGGATCCTATAGGATTTTCTCCACTTCTAATGAGATGGGAGAATAAAGGTTGAACCCCACAAAAGTGGGTAAAAACTAGGACCACTGGCACCCATTTGGAGTGACAGCCATTCTCTCATTTCCCGGAGGTGTTTGGGATTTTCGGCTTTTAGAAAATGACGCAGACTGTGAAACAATCTGGAGGCAGCAATGTAGCAGCCCTGGTATTACAGTGGTTATTTGATTGTCTGTTTCTAAGAACATATTGTTATTATTTCCAGTAAGTGATTAACTATTGTATACTAGCCTGTGCTTCATTTGGGAGTATATTTGGAGATTTCAGTAAGGAGCTCCGACTTGGTGATCCTCTGCTCATTATATGGTTCCAGTTCCACAGGTTTGTAGACTAGAGACTGGCAAGAAAAGCAGAATGGAATTTCTCGGTTATCTCAATCTCTCTGATACCAAGCCAATGAGTCAGGCTACAAGATAATACAGGAAAAGGAGGGAATCAACTGGCAAGGTTAATTATGGTTCTAATCTGGCTCAACAAAATCAGTTTAACAAACAGGTGTGTTTTGGTTTTCGAGACAGGGTTTCTCTGTGTGACAATCCTGGCTGTCATGGAAGTCACTCTGTAGAACATGCTAGCCTTGAACTCACTGAGATCCGCCTGCCTCTGCCTCCTGAGTATGGAGATTAAAGGCATGCACCACCACTGGCTGGCTGTTTTTGTTTTTGAAGGCAGCAGATCTCAGCTTAAACTACTGTAAGAAGGGTAAAGTTGATAGAGTAGCACAGGATATTGTTATAGTGTTATTTTATTGTCCTAGGATCTATTGACAGAACTGTAGCTGGGCCCAAACAGATTAGAAATGAAAATCCACAAGGAGCCCGGGAAATTGTCTTTCTCTGTAGTTTGTATTGGCTCTTCTAATCTCTGTAAATAACTTACTCATCTGCTCTTAGTACAACGGCACTAGCCCAAGTCCCAACAGTTTCCATGTGAGTGAACCCATATGAAGAGTCATTCTTAGTTACGACTGTCAAGTCCCAAAGAAGGGCTCTGATTGGCTCAGGTAGTTTCTGGGACCCAGTCACTGTCCTGTCAGTTGAGTCCAAGGTAATGGTGTTATGCGGCTAAAACATAGACTCAAGGTTCCCGGTCCATGTGATCTAGTGGGGGACAGGAACTGTAGTTCAAAAAAGAGGGGATTCAGACAAAGACCACAAAGGTCTCTTCTGTCTGCTAGGTTTCTGTGTAAACCAACCCTCAGAATTTCATGGGCTGTGTAGAACTCAAAGACATTATTTCTTCTGTTTAGAGAGACATATTTTTAAGAATAAACCATTTCATTGGGACAGCACATTTTAACGTCAACTTGAGTAAAACAGAAACACTAATTTGAATGTACCATAAATTAGCAAATATTATGGACCTGAAAGCAAAGTAAAAATATTTTGGATTACTTTTGACATCACACCTTTAATTTGTGGGCACAATTAAGATGCATTTCAGATCTTAGTCATGCTGATGATATTTAAGGGTTCACTTAAATTAGACTACCACATTAGACTACCACTTTTTTTTTTTTTTTTTGCGGTTAGAGACTGAAGGGTTTGGAGAAGATTAATTCTAATTAATGTGTTTGATGGACACACGAGCAGAGAGAGAATTCCTGCTATACTTCTACTGTACCTTTTCTAATGTGAGACTTGAAGGAATCTTCAGAGACTGTTCTGCTCGGCCCTCTCATGTGACAGATAAAAAATAAAGCAGATACAAAAAGCAGTTAGCCCACTTGGTGTCTCAGTTAGAGAAACTCTTATAAAGGAAAAAAGTGTAACTGGGCTGCTTTACAGTTCAGAGGTTCAGTTCCTTGTCATCCTGGGGTTGGGGGAGGAAGTAAGGCAGAGGGCAGCCAGATGTGGTTCTGAAAAAGGAGTTGAGAGATCCACATCTTGATCTTCAGGCAGCAGGAAAAGAACTGTCAGCCACTGAGCCTGGACTAGAGCATCTGAGATTTCACAGCCCCCTCCCAACAATAACGTATTCCCTCCAATAAGGCCACACCTACCTCAACAAGGCCTCATCTCCTAACAGCATCCAAACACATGAGTCTATGGATGTCATTCCATTCAACAAACAATACCTGAGTAGCAGGTCTTGAATTAAAATCAAACATGGTCATACTATTCTGTTCACAATGTTGTTCTCTATTCCAGTCTTCTTTTTATTATGTCTTATTGTTAATGTTAAGATTCACAAAGTCCTGGGTGTGTGTGTGTGTGTGTGTGTGTGTGTGTGTGTGTGTGTGTGTGTGTGTGTGTGTGGCGCGTGTGTGGAGTAATTTAGCCTATAAAGTGTTTGCCTTGTAAGTATGAATGAGGACCTGAGTTTGAGTCCCAGAACACATGTAAAGTAAGCCAGCTGTAGTGTTGTGTTCTCTTAATTTGAGCTCTAGGGGATGTAGCCAGGTATTAATCACAAGCAAGTGATTGATAGGCTAATGTTTATAAAGAGGATTAATAGCAACTTAAAATGGAAATAATAGGTGGGAAGGCTGGAATGATGCAGTTAACCCACTGGGATGGGTCTTCCTTCCAAGAAATGAGAAAGCAGAGGGAGTAACATGAATGTGCACCCTGGTCTTAAAGCTGTCTCCAGCCATGCCTCAAAGCTACAGCCTCCATGGTTACCACTGAATCCCATACCTACACTGGCCAAGAGGCCACACCTCTAGGTCAAGGTGATGTATTTGATTCCCACTAGGGAGAGACAGAGATAGGGATCCATGATTATGTTACAGTAGCCTACCTGGTGAATTTTAGGTCAGTGAGCAACTTTCGACTCACAAAAAAAATGTAAGTAGAGCCCAAGGAATAACACTCAAATTTGCCTTCTGTCCTACACACATGAACACATATGTGCAAAGTAGCAAGATTCAGCAAAAAAAAAAAAAAAAAAACCCTCTGATAACACCAATAGGAAGTTACACTATCAGGTATTAAATGTCATTCTTCTGATATCTGGACTGCACTTGTTTAGAACATTTTTTTAAGGTTTCTGAGTATAAATTCTGTAGAGGAATATGTTGTTACATTGTAAATAATTGTCCCACCCACTGGTTTAATAAAAATGCTGATTGGCCAAAGGCAGACAGGAAATGTGAGCAGGGCTACCAGACTAAGAAAACTCTGGGAACAGGAAGAACAGAGCAGAGATGCCACAGAGTTGCCAGAGAAGCCAAAAGATGCAAAGGACAACTATGCTGCTCTGAGAAAATGTACCAAGCCACATGACTGAACAAGATAAGAATCATGGGTTAGTTTAAGGGTAAAGAGTTAGCAAGTTATATGCCTGGGACTTAGGTGGATCAGCCTAAAACTATTGTAAACATCTGTATGTCTCTGTGGGAAGGAGGGTCTGCAAATCCAAACCTTGATGCTAGGCCGGAAAGTCCAGGCCAGAGAACTATTACAACAAAATTCTTTGGACATTTTCTGTTTAATTCAATTTACCTGTAGCAACAGGTGTTACTCACATTAAATTACAGAGAAAAACAATGAGTGGCTGGGGATGGATGCAGTTCTGTAGAAGAACATTTACTAGCGTTCATGAGACTCTATATTAAATACCAGTCCCAAAGGGAACAAGGGACCAAGGGATGGAGGGGCTGAGAGAGGGAGATAGGAAGGGAAGGAGGAGGATGGGATTAAGGGGGGAGGAGGGAGGGAGGGAGGGAGGGAAGGAGGGAGGGAAGGAGGGAGAGAGGGAAGACAAAATTCCCTATTGTTTAAGAGAGGAACATCTCGTTTTTTTAACTGTCAAGGGGGGACAAGTGTATACTTTGATAATCGGAAGCAAATCTGTACTTCATGTCACATTGTTGAGACATGTGCAAGGACTAATTTCCATAATTATAATTTTTGCCGCTGGAATGATGAAAACGTTATTCAGATACAGTTATCTCTCCCCTATTTCCTGCCCCATTCAGGCAGATTCTAAGAACTAGGTTTTAGGTTAGGAATTAAAACTGGCCCACAGCCTTGAACGTACAGACATCCTCTTTCCCTCCCTCCTTCCCTCTGCCTCTTCCTCCCTTCGCTGATGATCTGACAAAAATTCATGGGATTTTCCTAAGATGACTCAGAATGTAATTACAAAATTACTCATCACTTTAGATAAGAAGGATATTGAAATTTGAAGACATTCAATTTATATTTAAATATTATATTTAAAATATCCAGACTCTTAGATATATATACAACATTTTGAACCTGACATAGAGCAAACACTTTCTCCCAGAGCAGGGTCTGGTGTGCACCTGTAGCCCAGTGACTCACGCACGAGGTTTTCATGAAAGGCTGACTGCAGCTCAGTCTTTCTAAGCCAGAGCACACTGTGCAGGTCAGGAGTCGTTAGCAGTCATTGGTAGAGAACAAACCTGTGTATAGATGCTATACCCTACAGCAGAACGATACGTCAGGGTCACCTCTCTTCCATTTCTTTTGGATGTTGTTCTAGGGATAGAATCTAGTGTCTTTAATACACTAGGCAATTACCCTACAAAGACTGAGCAATACTTCGAGCCCTGAAATGGTCTCAAAATAAGTTTTTTTTTTTTAATTCTCTCTCTTCATTGTTCATAGTCAATTAGGAAGAAATACGACTGAAAACAATTAAAAAGGCCAAAAATAGTGATGATTGGAAGTCAGAGGCAGCAGAAGTGTGTGTGTGTGTGTGTGTGTGTGTGTGTGTGTGTGTGTGTGTGTGTGTGTGTATGTGTGTGTGTCAGGATGGGGGAGATGCTAATGCATGCCTGGAAGTCAGAGGCAGCAGAAGTGTGTGTGTGTGTGTGTGTGTGTGTGTGTGTGTGTGTGTTTGTGTGTGTGTGTGTCAGGATGGGGGAGATGCTAATGCACATAGAGCCTTTTTCGCCCCTCACCAATAGATGAATCCATCCTGGATTTCAATTTTGCAATGATGTACGTTAGTGTAGGCTCTAAAAATCTCTTGTGCCGAGCACTCAATGAGCTTTTTTGTTTGCAGAGTTTTATTTATCAGTCAGGACACTTTTCTTTCATTTATTTCTAGATAAGCTTCTTTCTGATGTGAGGATGTGATGGTTTGGAGGTGAAATGTCTGCCTCTGGGAGGATCATGTCTTGGCTACCATCTGGTAAAGTTTGGGAAAGAGAGTGGATCACCTGAGCAGCGAATTAACCCTCAGTGGATTCATTTGGTTGGAGGCAGTGGGACTTAGGAGATAGGCCTGCCCTGGAAGAGTGTGCCTTTTTCTGTGGTTCTTCTCCCTCCATCTCTGTTCTTAGCTACCAGAGTGTAAGCAGCCTTGTTCTACCATAATACTTGACTTCATGTCACACATAGAACAGCAGGGAAGGGACAATAAGCCAAAATGAAACTTTCCTCCAACACATTAATTTCCTTGGGTATCTTATCATAGTGATGGAAAACTGTGGGGACAGGTTGTTGACTTCACGGTAGGGACACTGTCATGAACTTGGCTGACTTGTTGCAAATCCTAAACCTCCCAGTTTCTCTATCGAGTAACCAGCCAGCCTCTTGTCTTGAGTTACGAGTCTGGCTCCTGGTGTTGAAGAGCAAACAGGAAGAGAGCTGAGAACATAAATTTCTCCATCCAGAAAACTTCTTATTTTTGCTTAATGGAAAGAGGGACAATTGACTGCCCTTCTTAATGGTGGAGAAAGCCAGGATTTGACCTCTTTGATCCTTTGACCATGCAGTTCTGATTTTCATCTTGAGCATCTGGAAAATGGCTGTCTCATGACCTGAGCCTCCCCCTGGTCCTGTGTAACGAGCAGCTTACCTCTTCCTGCCTTTCCGTTTCTTTCCTTATTTCATGCCTTAAGTCAATCTCTACCTATTCGTGCTCCATTCTAATGCTTTGCTGACATCTTAGACATATTCTCATTATCCCTGCCACCCTTCTTGGCTTTGTTTTTAAAAATAATTTTAATTTATATCAATTTATTTCCATTTTTTAGGCAGATGATAAATGTGTATGTTTCTGTAATGGGCTTATCTTTAGGGGAATCAAAACTGACTACATTACATGTCTTGGCTCTTCTACTTTTTGTAGAATGAGGTTTCTGGCCTGTCCAACCAGAGGTCCAGAGGTTCAGACCCTCTCTTAGCCCCAAATAATCATACAAAGGCCTATATTAATTTCTTGCTGTTTGGCCTATGGCTCAGGCATATTTCTAGCTAGCTCTTTCATCTTAATTCAACCCATTTCCATTAATCTGTCTTGCCATGCGACCTGTGGCTCACCTGTGTTTACATGTTAATTATTGAGCAGCTGGATGGTGTCTCCTTTGACTCCACCCTCCTTCCCCTATCTATGCTCAAGATTTCCCCACCTACTTCTAAGATGCCTGCCATAGGCCAAGACAGTTCCTTTATTACCGAATAATTTCACAGCATACAAAAAACATCCCATATCACCCTTTGATTTCAACGATTTAAAAGTCTAATTTTTAATGTTGCATCTCAGTTTAGCAGTAAATAACAGTAGATGGAAACACTATATCTAGTTAGCAAACTTTCTTGCCTTCTTGGGTATATGTGTACGAAAGTTAGAGGTTAACATCAGGTGTTTGCTCTCTATTACTTTCTTTTTTCTTTTTCTTTTCTTTTTTTTTTTTTTTTTGACCCAAAGTCTCTCACTGACCTGGAGCTTTTGTATTTGACTAGATTGGCTGGCCAGCAAGACCATGAATCCTTTGGTCTCTATTTCCCCAATGCTGAGATTAGAGGTAAATGCTCTTGCATCCAGATATTTTTACTTGGGTGCTGGGATCTAAGTGAGGTCTTCATGCTTGTAGAGCAAATACTTAACTGTAGTATGAGGTTTCTGGCCTGGACTTTCAGGCCTAACCTCTAGGTTTAGGACCCGCAGACCCACAGTCCCACAGAGACACACAGATCCTTTCAATAGTTTTAGGCTGATCAGCCTCAGGCCCAGGCATATAACTTGCTAGCTCTCTACCCTTCATCTAACACATGATTCTTCCTGTTCAGCCATGTGGCTCGGTACCTTTCTTTAGAGCAGCATAGTTGTCCTCTGCTTCTTTCGGCTTCTCTCTGGCATTCTGCTCTGTGCTTCCTGTTCTCAGAGATTTTAGGCTGGGTAGCCCCGCCCACACTTCCTGCCTGCCTTTGACCAATCACTGCTTTTTATTAAACCAGTGGGCGGGACAATTATTTACCATGAAACAACACAATACCCCTACATATCCCCTTTTCTCCTTTTAAAACAAAAAGAACTCCAAGAATATTAGATTTGGAGTTCTTTTTGTTTTAAAAGGAGAAAAGGAGATATGTAGGAAGATTGTGTGCTTCATTTTAAATAATTGTCCCACCCACTGGTTTAATAAAAAGTGCTGATTGGCCAAAGGCAGGCAGAAAGTGTGGGTGGGGCTACCAGACTAAAAACTCTGAGAACAGGAAGCACAGAGCAGAATGCCAGAGAGAAGCCGCAGGAAGCAGAGCAGCAACCATGCTGCTGTGAGAAAAGGTACCGAGCCACGTGGCTGAACAGGAAGAATCATGGGTTAGATGAAGGGTAGAGAGCTAACAAGTTATATGCCTGGGCCTGAGGCTGATCAGCCTAAAACTATTGAAAGCATCTGTGTGTCTCTGTGGAACTGCTGGACTGTGGGACTGCGGGTCTTTGGGTCCTAGACCTTGAGGTTACGCCCGAAAGTCATGGCCAGAAACCTCATACTACACGTTACCAATTAAGCCACCTTCTGCTGTGGGATTACACTCTTGTACATTGTAAATATTTATCCCTTCTACTAGTTTAATAAAATGCTGACTATCCAGAAGGCAGACCGAAAGTATGGGTGGGGCTATCAGACTAAGAACATTCTGGTAAGAGGAAGAATAGAGGAGACATTCCTGGGAAACACAGATGAAGCTGGATCAGAAGGCTGCTCTGAGAGAAAGTACTAAGCCATGTGGCTAATCATGGGTTAGTTTAAGAATATGAGTTAGCAAGTAATATATCTGAGCCATAGGCCAACAACATGTAATTAATATAAGACTTTGTGTGATTATTTGGGACTACTGGTCTGGATCTGGGGCTAGACCCAGCCAAAAGTTTCTCACTACAATCTTTCCAGCACCTAAGCTTGCTGTGGTGATTCAAAAGAAAATGTGGCAATAATGGGCAGTATGGCCCTGTTGGAGTAGGTATTGCCTTGTTGGAGGAAGTGTGTCACCGCGGACAGGCTTTGAAGTCATATATATGCTCAAGCCTTGTCTAGTGTCTCAGTTTACTTCCTGTTGCCTTTGGATCAAGATGTAGGACTCTCAGATTCTCCAGTGCCGTGTTTGCCTACATGCCACCATGTCCCACCATGATGATAAACTTCTGAAGTTGTAAGCCGCTACAATTAAATGTTTTCCTTTATGAGAGTTTCTGTGGTCCTGGTGTCTCTTAGCAATTGAGTTTGACATTCATTTCTGAATACTCTACATTTAGAAGATTTGACCTGTGTGTGTGGGTGTGTGCAGGCATGTGTTTGTGTGTAAGGGAAAATGGAAGGAGAGGGAGAGGAGAGTGTATGTGTGAGAAGGTTTGAGAACAACTTTTGAGAATCAATTCTCTCAGGTTTGGCAGTAAGTACTCGCATTGGACAAGCTATCTTTTTGTCCCTTTAAAGAGCATTTAAACAGAAGCATTTCTATGTAAGAGTGCTCAGCATGGTAAAACTTTCTGGAAACCTTCAATGAGGAAGGGTTCATGTTACTGTAGGGAGAGTAGAGAAGAGATCATTCCAAAACATTTGAAGGGTTACTAAGTAGCAGAGGGAGTTGGGCTGATTTAGTATTTAACTGGGAAGCTCCTTGTCACAGGAAAGTGCTACAAGATCATTGCTTGCCTCTTAATTCTACTTTGGAATGTTACATAGACTGCTCTAGGTGCCAGAATTAAGCACCATGTTACCAAAGTCCGTTGTAAATGTCTTTCTGTGTCTAGCCTCTGTAAAACACTCTGTCTCAATAGATGTACACAGAGTGCCAGGTCCCTGACACTTGGGTGGCAGACAAAGCCCCTTTCTTTAAGAGAATTTAAGCAGTGACTCCCCATTGCTGTCTCCTTCATCCATTTAATAACACCTATCATCTGCTTTATCATATAGGAAGTGGTTTTTTAAAAAAATTGTTATTTATTTAAATTTTATATTAAAGTTTATGGGTATAGCTCATTTGCCTGCACGCATGTCTGTGCTCCACTTGCACACTGTGTACTTGCAGAGGCCAGAAGAGGGCATCTGATTTACTGGAACTGGAGTTACAGACAGTTATGAGCCACCATGCAGGTGCCGGGAATAAAACCTGGATTATCTGGAAGAAGAGTCAATGCTCTTTATGGTTGAGCCATCTCTCCAGCCCCTACTTTTGATTTTATTGTAATGAGAGTAAGCTTTATGAGAACATGGATGGTGTTAACTGGTTTATAAAGAGACTTCAAAGGGGACTCCTATAAAAGAAGACAAATTGTACTAAGATCTCACAGTTGAGAACACTCCTTAGACAAGGTCTAGTGTATCAGAGATTAGCCTTGAAGTTTTTCTGTGGCCTTTATGATCTTGAACTTGTGATTCTCTTGTCTCTACCTCCAGAGTGCTGGGATTGCAGACACATGCCATCATGCGTGGGTGGAACATCTCTTAGAATGTCATTGCCAGAACCACCTTAGTTGGGATACTTTTGGTGATTGTTCAGGCATGTAGACATTTTATTTTTTGAGACAGAGTCTTGCTAGATAGACTGGGATTTCTTCCACTTCATCATCTGCTAGCCTCAGACTCCCAAGAGCTAGGATGAGAAAGAAGCATTCTCTACTGCCCGGATAGGAAGATTTATGATCCCTTCCCTAGATCCAACAACACTGAACTTCCGAGGGTGAGTTGGAGACTTATAAACATTTCAACAGCCTTCCCAAATAATGTGTACTGTCAGGGAACAGCTGGCTTGCAGACTGAAGGGCTGCAGTCTTGTAAAGGAGAAAATGAGCGATGAATCTGTGGGTCTATTCCTGTGGGTGCACAATCAGTATGTGTGAATTTATGTGTGGATTCAAGGCTGAGGGCTTCACACTTGTTGGAGGGGGATCAACACAACCACATAACCTCTTGCTTATTTAGAAAGTGATTTTAGCCAGAGTCTCACGTGATTGGGGCTGTATTTTCAAAAAGAGTCACTCTGGCTGCTAGACCATAGTTCTGTCTTTCTGAAACTTCTGTCTTGCAGTGGGGAAATGCTACATGTTGAGAAAACAGCATGTGCTTTGGGATCAAATAAGCCCGAGACTGTGTGTGTATGTGCCTGTGGGTGTGTCTTAGTGTGGGCATATGTGTGTATATTTTGTGTAGGGATGCCAGAGGACATTTCCTTAAAACACAGCGTCTCCCACTAGATTGTAACTTACAAAGCAGGTTAGCCTGGGTGGCTGCTAAGCCACGGGGACCTGCCTGTCTCTTCCTCAGCCCTAGTATTACAAATAAGCACCGCCAAGTGTCATTATTTTTAAACATGGGTTTGGGGAATAAAACTCAAGTCCTTTTGTGCATGTATTTTACAGAGACTGAGTCAGTGCCTCTGGCCCTGGAGACAGGCTGTCCTTAGTCATATGAAGGAATGAAAATAGAAAGCCTCTCCGCCTTACTTTCTCCCTGGGCAAAATGGAGAGAGCAGTGTATTTCTCTTCGACTTCAGAAGGACAGGCCACTTTCATTCATGTACTATGCCTTGGTTCCACCAACTCTGGGAATCATGGCATTCCACGACTCATTCTCAGGCTGCTTCTGCTTAGCATAATGGATAGAAGCTAGTGAGTGAGTTCTGAACCTGGCCACAGATTAAAGGCTTGAGCAGTAACCAAGGGATACTTTAAGTGAGAAAGGGTCCTTAAAGCAGCTTCATAAAGAAGAAAGTAATGAGGCCAACTCCAGATGAAAATGAGCACAAATAATTTATATGCAGACTTACTTAGTCATCAGGAAACTGGGTCTGGCAGCCAACTATTTAACACGATGTTTCTCAAAGAGCAGCGCAAATCACTTTAGCTCCAGCAATAAAGTTCTTTTTTCAAGTTATTTCTATTGGCTCTCTCTCCTCCACAACGGTACCTTGATCCCAGTTGCATAGAATAAAAGCATCCAGGCTCGGGGTATATCAATGGCAGAATACTTGCTTAGCATATGTGCGGCTTGGGTTCAATCTCTAGCACCAAAATCAAGCAAACAAAGGGCCCTCTGGGATTGTTTCCTCTCCTCTATCCATCCTTCCTTCTAATCTATATCATAATCCAGTAGCCTTCAGAGTTGGGACTGTTTTACGTTTTCCTGTTTCGGGGAACTGAGTGATGGTTTGAGCTGAGGCTAGTGTTCAGCACCCTGTTCTTTCCATACTCACCCTGGGCTGTGTCCTGTTAGCTCCCATGGTTTGTGTCTGAGTATCCGCCCTCTCCTTCTTTTAGAAGTGGTCTTTAATGTTCATTACAACGTTATTGCAGCTGGGTAGAATGAACAAGAAAGTATCCAGGATCAACCCTTCCTTGATGAGGCATTATTCCATTCAACAAAGGATAAAGAAACAGCGATTTCAGGCTATGCCCATGGTCATATCTGCGGTGATTGTCTTGTAATTGATATGAGCAGCACCCTTCCCTCCAGAGGTAGATAGCCCTGAATAGTAGGAGAGGAGAAGAAAGAGAGATCAGCACAAACAATCAAGTAAAAAGAATTATTAATCAATTAATTAATTAATTAATCTATCTATCTATCTATCTATCTATCTATTTATTTATTTATTTTTACTCTTGAGTGTGGATGTGATACAGATGTCTTACATATGTCACCATTGCTTCCCACAGTGTGGGGTGTAGGTGTAGCCTGGGATTGTGAGCTAAATGAAACCCTTTCTCCTTTACTTGTCCCTTTGTCAGGGTATTTATTCTGTCACAGCAACAAAAATAAATCCAGAAGATGATCGAGTCTCACTGGGCTACAGGAGGTAGATGAATAGAGAGAGAGCAATGAGAATGTGGCAGGTGGGGTTCAAGGAGTTAAAACAGACAGAGAGTGGGTAGGAGGGAGCAGAGGGGAAGAGTGGAGGAACCAGGAGTGTGAAATGAAAGCCAGGACGGAAAGCATTCTCAAAAAACCAGTATTGGGGGAAGTTCTTGTAAGGTAGTTATGGTTGGCTGTGTTCAGTGTTGTTAAAGTGTGTGGGGAACAATTCACAAATACAAGTAACCCACGCTAGAGTTTACTTAACAGGATTTTGATGCCTGAATGTTTATGGGAACATGCTAGAAGACAAGAGGAAGAGGAGGAGGAAGAGGAGGAAGAGGAGGAAGAGGAGGAAGAGGAGGAAGAGGAGGAGAGTGGGAGCAAGGAGGCAGGTTCTCGGCTTATAAAGGCAAGGGTAGTATGCGGAGTTTGCATAACCACGTCTGCTCATCCATATGGATGAAGGGGTGTGCCCCCCTGCACACAGTGTGACTGGGTGCCGTGTTGGAATAATGCATTTACCAGCGCATCTACTACATGCCAGAAAAGGGGGCAGTAGGTGGAAGACCATGACCGTTCAAGGGAGAGTTGTTTCTAAAGAGAGATACTAGGGCATGTTTGTAGGAGTTGAAGGAAGTCATCAAGTACAAAGGGAGTGACTTATGATCTGGGACAGGCTGGAAAGGACCACATGGCCCAAGTGTCAAGAGCACCGGTAGAGAAGCCCACCTTCCAGATGAAAAGGGCAGCACGTAAGAAGAAAAATATGAAGCACACAGTTGGGTTCATGGGTTTGTTGATGGGAATAGGAGGGGCTTCCTCTAGGGCAAGAGCTGAGATGGGCTACTGGCCTGAGAGTGGTGAGCGGATAGAGCAGCTGTGGCGTTCTGTGTTTGAGACTGTGTGCAGATGTGTGCAGAGTGAGACCAGAGGGCTTGTAGGAATGAAGAGGTGTTGAACAGTGTTCAGATCAAAGTTAAACATCTAGGGTGGAATCAGCCTTCTAGGGATAGATTTGCATAGGAATCCAAGGCAAAACAGCCAATACCAGTTTAAGAGTATGTCCTAAAGGAGGGGTCTGGGAGAAGGAGGAGGGTGCAGGTGGCGCCAAGACCACCCAGTGCCACAGGATAGATCTAGAAGGAAATGATGAGAAGAGATTTGGGGTGTAGTCTGTGTATTAGAGATGAATACATATGGGAAAAAAGGAAGATAGATTTAGGATGTCTAGAGGAAAGCATGGAGATGGGATACTTTAATAGTTGCCTTGACACTTTTAACTTGTGTCCCCTAAAATGTACATAGCAGACTGATCTCCTCAAACTCTTCTAAAGCATGAAGTATGTTTAGCCTTATTCTAATTTTGAATACCATGGATTTGTTCTTCATTTTCAACATGTAGGTAGTGACTCCGCCAACTTAGCCAATATGATCATTCTTTGTATAGCAATATTTTGGCTTTACCAACATCGTCTGTCTCTCATCTTTTTCTACTCTTTCTTTGTTTAGTCTCTCACTCTGCCCAGGTTCAGGACTCTTTTGGCTAAACTATGCTCTCAAGAAGTTGGCTAAAGTCAATGCATAAGAAGTTTAAGCTGGAACCTGTAGAGAGCCTTACCTTGAAGTGGGGGATAACGTGAGTGCAGAAATCTAAGTGGGCAGACCCTTTCTCAGCTCCTTGCAGACAGAATTCTGCCATTTTCTAGCACTTCCCATTCACAGGGAGAACCCTTTACCTTCTATACCATGGTGGTTTCTAAATATGCTGTCTTCTTCCTCTAGAAGATTTGACTATTTTGATATCCAAACACTAGCTCATACTTTATGTGAGATTTCTTTCTGTATGCTGGGAATATCGTTTGCTAATAAAAGAACTGTCTTGGCCTATGGCAGGTATCTTAGAAGTAGGGAGAGAAATCAAAGCATAAATAGGGGAAGAAGGGGGGAGTCAAAAGAGACACCATTCTGCCACCCAAGAATCAACATGTAATGGAACACAGGTGAGCCACAGGGGCCAGGACAGACTAATGGAAATGGGTTGAATTAAGATGCAAGAACTAGCTAGCAATATGCCTGAGTATGGTTCAGCATGGTCAAGCAGAATGAAATTAATATAAGCATCTGAGTCATTTTGTGGACATAAGCAGCATCAGGCAGGTCCATACCTTGGGCCTGGGCTGGGCCTGAAATGTCATATTACAGATGGCACCCAACATGGGGCATATACACCCACATAAAGCCCAAAAAAGCTTAAAAGGGGTTATAGAGCACAGAAAGGATGCCAAAAGCAGCTTCAAAAAGTATGTCTCTCAAGGGGTCATGGTACAACTGAGTGTTGTACCAGCTTGAATTACAAAGTGGTGGATTTGTAGTGGGCAGCTTAAGCTGCAACAAGGCTGGTTCCTGAAGTCTCACAAAAGACTTGGTATAAGCAACATGCTATATATGATGGATTTAAGGTTTCTGTTTATATTTAACAAAAAGGGAACAGAATCAAAGATGGTTTTTTGATAGCAACATTTTCTGGGACTGCTCTGTTTGCTGGCAGCAAGCAGATGCACAGCTCCTTTAAGAGAGGCTTCCTGGCTTTGGCTTCTTTAAGAAGTCCTGCTGCCAAATACTTAAATGGAGTTCATGAGCATCAGGCAGTGGTTCTTAGTAACAGTGTGGACCCTAAGATTTCCCAGAGTTTGGGTGGTAAATAATTCCACAATATTTAAATACTGCTTCCCAAAATTGGGAAGGTAAGCTGTGGCTCTGGTACCTTTGACATATTATAAAGCCGAGCAGTGCTTTATAGTCTAGCATTCTTAAAAGCTCTCATGGTTGGAAAATAATTAAGGATATATAGATGAATATGATAATAAAACAGATTCAGATGGAAAAAACCTCTAAATGGGTTACAATATGTATGAAAAAGAATATGCAGGCTGGGAGAGAAAAGAAAGCAGGTAGAGAAAATCCTTTAAAAAAGAGAAATAGAGTAATACAAATATAATAAGCCATATAAAGATGGAAAACATAAAGAGTCTAGATTATGGTTATTACTGTGTTTTATTTTAATTTTTTAACTGTTATAGAGCTAACTGCAGAAATACATTTGATTGAAAGGTTCTTAAGTTAAACCAACAAATATATTTTAAAGGTATCTTGACTTTGAAATTTGTTTCTAATGATATGTTGCTTTGGAAAAGAGATTCTGCTTTTATTTCCACAGAAGATGAGAACCTGTGGACTGCTTCCAGGAAAATATGGTTTCATCAAGGAAGACCACCTGAAAATTCTCTCATTGGAAGAGATGGTCACATCAGCTTTAATGCTTCAGACTAAGATGATCCAGCCTCAGGGCCCTCCTAAGATTGCCAGCGCCCCTCAATCAGCAGGAGGTAGTTATAGAAAGCTATGTCCAAAATCCAAAAATAATGTTTGCAAACGTTTGTTTTCATTATAAATGGTTAGTGGTAATAGTTAATCTCTTTCTAAGATGAAAACGGGGATATAGTATGTGAATGATTTTAAAAAGAATATAGATTATTGAATTTACCTTAATCCCAAAATCATCTGTTAATCTCAAAATATTTTACATTGGTATGGATTTTGGTTTATTGATACAAATTTAAGGTCAGTTTTGTTATAGTGTATGTGTATTTCTACTCTTGTTTAAGGTATGCTGTTTATGTAATTCATTAAAAATTGTGATATATAATTAAGAAATGCAGATTAATAGTCATTTATGAAAACCAAACTTATAGTCATGCTAGTTAGGTTTTTGTAGATTTACAAAGATATATTTCAGTTTGATAGGGAATCTTCAAACACTTAGGGACCTACAGAGTGTGGCATTTAAAATATTTTAAGAACTTAGACGTTTCTGGACAGTGAGACAAGTCTGCTTTTGGCAGCCTCAATATACTTCAAGAGAATGATGGATATCGAAGAAACTCCATACAGAGTTTACTTTGTTTGTGGCAATGGTTAGCCACTGAGTAAGGGACTGTTTTAGGATTCACTGCTTGACAGTATGCTGCATAAACTGGACATGCAGATTCCAGACGAAAGTGACCTCTGGACTTGGGCAGAATAAGCCAAGATGGTCCTTCAGTTACTTGCTTTGCAAAGAAAACTTCCAGATATTATTCAGGATACAAGGAGAAGCGACTGATCAAGTATGCAAGAATGGGCAGAGCAGTCCTTCAGATTTCCTGCTTCGCTGAAATGTAAGCCAGAGACTTTGGGTCTGTAGGCTGAAGATGAATGCTCAACATTGCAAATGAATTTTGGGTGACTGTCCAGGCAGACAGGTGTCATCTCTGTCATTTCTAGATTTACTTGGGTAATCATTTCTGTTTACTTGGGTAATATTATATCCTTTTGTGGCCTTTGATGTAGCTGGAGATTAAATAGTTATATTTCCTTATTTATTATAAAAGTTATATTAGATATGAAACCTTAGACTCAGGTTAAAGTAGATGACAGAATATTTTCTTTAATTTTACTAAATACAAATAGACTAGTATTGTAATTGTAATTCTTGCTTGATCACTGTTTTATTATATGCAATTTTGCTATGTTGAAATTGAAACCTTCCTTTTTGATTAGACAGAAAAGGGGAAGTGATGTGGGATGTCTATAAGGACTGTTTTGGCCATGGCAGGCACCATAGGAGTAGTCGGGGAATCAGAGCATAGGCAGGAAAAGGAGAGCGGAGTTAAGGAAGACCAGATGGCCAAGATTCAGCATGTAAGGAACACAGGTGAGCTACGGGCCAGGACAGATGAATGGAAATGGGTTGAATTAAGATGAAAGAGCTAGCTAGCATTATGCCTGAGATACAGGCCAAACAGAATGAAATTAATATAAGCATCTGTGTGTTTCTTTAAGACTTTGGGATTGTTGGTCCAGGTAAGTGGGGGTGTGGGGGTGTGTGTAGGGGGCACTAGGCAGTCTGGGACTACACTGGCCAGAAACCTCTTGTTATGTCTAAATGAACACATCCAAGAATTTCTAAATGAAAACACTATGACAAAATGCATCCAGAATCAGCATAACCCCATTGTCTTCCAGAAGAAACTGCTTTCCGCCCCTCTGTAAGGAAGCAGATTCAAGCCACAAGTGTGTGCTGTGCAAAGAGAAGGACCCAGGTTCAGATTCAGTACCTATGGAAATATCAGCCATGGCTGCACATGCCTGTAAATCCAGCTCCCCAGCCTGAAACAAGCACAATCCATGAAAAAAAAAAAAAGTTGTTAATTTATGCGAAGTGTAAGAAAGATCTAAGTCCTTGGACTAAAGGAATATCTTAATATGGCAAAGAACAAGAGGAAAAACTCTTTCAGATACAATTACATGGAGAAGTTCTCCAATATACACTAGATCTCCTATTGCTTTATAGTACAGCAATTTTTATATAAAGCAATTTCTTGTAGTAAAGCATATTTGTAATAAAAGGTTTCTGGCCCAGTCTAGTCTCAAGATCCAGACCTGACCACTGCTGCTTAGGTCCCCAAAAGTGATTCAGACACTTACATTAATTACAAGCTGCTTGACCTATAGCTCAGGCATATTGCTAGCTAGCTCTTTCATCTTAATTCAACCCATTTCTATTCATCTGTCTTGCCATGTGGCCCATGGGTTACCTATTTCTTTACATTTTTCATCTTGGGTTGCTGGATCACGTCTCTTTTGACTCTGCCTTCCTTTCCCTCTATCTATGCTCAGATTTCCTGCCTCCTTCTAAGATGCCTGCCATATGCTCAAACAGTCCCTTTACTAAAGAATGATATTCACAGCATACAGAAATCTTGGGCAGCTCGATCGTGTCTCTCTTAACTCCATTCTCCTGCCTATACTCCAATTCCCTGCCCACTCCTACGGTGCCTGTAATGGGCCAAAACAGTCGTTTATTCACAGCATATAGACATCCCACATCATTTTGAGATAGTAGATTTTCATCATCTACATTTCTAGTTTTGGGCTCTGACTGATTGGTACCTTCCTCATCAGACTCGTGGTGGTGATGATGCTGACATTCAAGTTTTATCCCACAGGCTGCTGACACATGTCACCAGATTTAAGTAGGGAACATTGGTTCACCTATTGTCTTGCGAGATCCTTAAATATGACTTTTGTCTCAAGCTCTCTGCAAAGTTCCGGTCCTTCTGGTAATTCTGTAACCTTCTCCACTATACCCTCTAGAGTTTCTGGAAAGTTAGGCTTTGAATTTAGTGGAAGAGAAGGGTTATACTATTGCTCCCACTGTTTTTTTTTGTTTTGTTTTTTTGTTTTTTTTTTTTGAGACTGGGAATCATCCCTTTGATTGTAAGTTTTGTTATGTGTCTAATTGCTATTCCTTCAGTATTTTATACATGAGGAAATCAAAGCTGAGAAAGGGTAAAAGATATTATCTAACAAATTCCCCATGTGCAACCAGTCAGACATAGAGCCCGAGATGGAATCTGATGCTGTTAGATTATAGGTCCTACCCCCTCTACAACACTATACTACACTGTCCCGTTGGAGGGAAGAAGAAGCCCAGAGATGAAATAAGCCAAGTGTCAGGAAAGGAGGAATGAGTCATGATATGGATCCGGTAAGGAAGTGTTTGTCAATGACTGAGAACAGCTCTGTGTTTATACAGGATCTGTGCCAGATTTAAAAAAAAATCTCTGTGGGTTCTTGAGCTCAAGAACTGACATAATGAGTAAGATGAATGGCTCATATTACTCATTATGAAAAATACATGAAATTATGTAGTACTCCAGCTGTCTAGTTGTGGTGGTGGTAAGCCTGTGGGACTTTAGGTTACGCTTTGAGTGGGAGAGCTATTGTTCTGGCATCTGGCTTGATTGGAACGGATTTGAATAATATAAAAAGTGTAAAAAAATGGGACTATGTACACCATCTAAAAGCATTTCATTGAAGATAAGCAAAGTTGCTCAAAACAGTGACTAATAAATCAGATGACCGTCATCTCAGGATATTTACTATCAGCTTTACCCTGGATAGCTTATTGGTCACCAATGGGCAGCATTTATGCCCATTAGGCAGATGTGAACATTGGCATTTGAGAAACTGAATAATTTGCTTTATAAAATGAGTTAATAATAAATCCCAGAACTACCAGATTTGAGCATTAACCTCTTGACAGTTATTTATTCTAAGCTTAACAATGGTAGAGAAATATTTCTCAAGCCCTATCATAAATACAATTAACTTTGTGGAAAATATAAAGTGTGTGTGTGTGTGTGTGTGTGTGTGTGTGTGTGTGTGTGTGTATGCACGCGCGTGTGCACGCGCTCACACATGAGCCAGAGGTTGATATCAGGAAATTTTCTGGATTGTTCTCTATTTTTTAAGACAGGGCCTCTCAGTGAACCTGAGCCCACTAATTGGCTATGCTGATTGACCACTGAATTCCAAGAATCCTGTTTCTGTTTTCACAGTGTTAGGGTTACAGGTATACACCCTACACCCAGATTTTACATAAGATCTGGGGATTGCCCTCAAGTCCTCATGCTTTCACATCAGGAACTTTACTGACTGAGCCATCCCCTGGGCCAGGAGAAGCTTTAAATGATTGTAAACTATATCCTTGAATGTTTATAATTTACTAGGAAAATATTAATCGCCTACAATGTGCACTTGGGATGATAAGACAACCATAGACAAAAGGATGGGAACCCATATTTTCAACAGTGATTTTCAACCTTCCTAATGCTTCAACCCTTTAATACAGTTTCTCGTGTTGTGGTGACCTCCAACTATAAAATTATTTTATTGTGACCTCATATGTAGTAAGAGGTTCTGTCTCTGACTTTTATGCCTAGCCTCAAGGTTTAGACCCACAAATCCACAAACCCTCAGAGACATACAGATGCTTACATTAATTTTAGGCTGATTGGCCTAAGGCACAGGCATATAACTTGCTAACTCTTTACCCTTAATCTAACCCATGACTCTTATCCTGTTCAGCCATGGAGTTTGGTGCCTTTTCTCAGAGAAGCATAGTTGTCCTCTGCATCTGCTGGGTTTTCTGGCAACTCTGGAGTCTCTGTGGCATTTCTGCTCTGTTCGTTCTATTCCCAGAGTTTTCTTAGTCTGGTAGCCCCGGCCACACTTCCTGTCTGCCTTTGGCCAATCAGTGCTTTTTATTAAACTCATAGGAGGGACAATTATTTACAATGGAACATCATAAATCCACTACACTCTTAACTGTAATTTTGCTACTGTTATGAATTGTGATTTAAATATCTATGTTTTCCAATGGCCTTAGGTGATCCCTGTGAAAGGACCATTTGACCCCCAAAGGGATCAGGACTCACAGGTTGAAAACCACTGATTTAGAGGATTCCCTGGATGGAGTCGTAGTTGACTTGGGCATTAGAAAAGGATACGATGTGTGGCTGAGCCAACAGAATGGAGACAGAACAAAAAGGCAAACAATGTAATTAGAGAGCAGAACACAGAGGTGGCCAAAGCCAGGCCTTTCCTTTTTATTTTTTAAGTTAAATTGCTCGTTTGATTAGACAGAAAGCATGCATGGGGGGCGGTAATAAAGAAGTAATACTGTAAAAACTACAGTTGAAGATATGAGCATCATAGGGAGTAATGATGACTAAAATTGGGTGGGCACTTAAAATATGCTAAATTCTGTCCTGTCTTTTAATCTCCTTTGCTCAATAAAATTCCTAATTTATAAGATTGGTATTATTCTTACCCGTGTCTTTCAGATTGGTAAACTGAGGCTCAGAGAAGTAAATTATCTATGGTCATAGGGAGTAAAACCCATTTTTAGTTGGTTCTGAAACCTGTGTTCTTATTTATGGAGTCTATTTCTTGTTACCTAGTACAAGCTAATGTGGCTACAAATGGTCTGCGTTAGAGCTACAGGGCAAGGATTAGTGTGTGTGTGTGTGTGTGTGTGTGTGTGTGTGTGTGTGTGTGTGTGTGTGTGTAAGTGTATGTGACAAAAACTTTGGGTCTTGATCCTCATCTTCCACCTCACTTGAGACAGAGTGTCTTACTTGCCTCTGTATATGGCAGTCTATCTGGCCCCCAAGCTTCTGTGGATTCTCCTGGCTCCACCTTCCATCTCAGCATAGGAACATGGGGATCGCAGATACATACCCCTGCTTTTGGCTTTATGTGGAAGACAAACTCAGATCTTCATGTTGGTATAACATGTGTTGCCCACTGAGCCATCCCACCCCCACCCCAGAAGCTAGTTTTGATGGGCTGATGATAATTTGGTTTCTTTTTTTCTTGTGTATGTATCAGATATATGTTGTCGTTCCCTGCAGAAACTTAGGCCTAATTTCATTCCTACAGAAAAAGAACAAAAAATTAAATTACTCTGAGCTGTAAATTAAACCATGTGATGATTAGACTGTCACATGCTGCTGTAAGAAAATGGAGTCACAGGGATGAAGGGCATAGTCCCCAGGATTCTGATAACTGCGATACTGTCCCTGGCTTTCACACAGGATTATACTGATTCAGGGTCACTGCACACCTGGGATTCTTAAGCATCAACCTTATATACGTCTGTTAACCCAGCATGAGTGTTCACATCACCAGCATCACTTTTAGGCTGTCAGTGTTTGGAGAACAAATCATGTGGTCCTTCTACTGATGCCAGAGTAGGAAAGACAGTTGCAACAGCTTTGAGCAGCATCAGTATGGGCGGGGTTGCTTTCTGACCTCCAGGGTGTTTCAGCCTAGACTTGGGCTTCTCTAATTCTCCTCTCTGTACTCTGCAAATGTAAGCTATAGGGATATGGCTTCCATCCATGACTGCTGCTGGTGTTTTGGCTTCTCCAGAGATAATGATGTCAGGTACTTTTCTTGGCATCTGAAAGAATGAACTCAGGGTGGGAGAAGGAGCTCTTCTCACCCATGAAGTCATCAGTGATGGGAAAGGGAGGTTCCTCAATAAGGACTCAGGGGATCTCCCTGACATTGGGGTCATGTGTGAGTCATTTTAAGGGAGTCGCCGTAAACTCTATGCATAGGATGTTCCTTAATGAGGTACTTATGAACTCACCTTCAGAGAACTTGTTTGGAAGACTTATTAAAGCTCCACAGGCCAAAAAAAGTAGTATGTAAAACAACACACGTTGAATTACTTCATAAATTTTCAAGCTTTGATTACTGACTTGAATTTTCCTTTTTCTTTTTCTAGAGCATGAGGCTCAAAAGTAGAGGGAAGGAATAAGAAACAGTGAGACAAGGCAACTGTTGCACACAAGCTCACCCCCAGAAGCTCAAATACACAAATCTAGTGAGCATTTTTAATCACATCAGACAATGCTGTATGTTGTAAAGGAAATGTTCATATGCAACAAAAGTAGAAAAATAGGCACAGAAGCCGTGCAACTGTCAGAGGGAGGCTCGGCGGGAAGGAAAGGGAAGGGCCTGGGCTTTAGCTGCGTGGAGAGTGTTTTGTTTCTGAGAAGAGAAAATAAGAAGACCAAGAGTGAAATCTAAAGCAAATAAGGGTGAGGGTGAGTGAGAGTAAGTCAGAGTGAGAGAGGATGGGGGGGGGGGGCACAGACGAAAGTGATGCGCATTCTTTAAACATCCATTATGTCTTTCTTAAATCTGTAAACTGGCACCAGTAGTATTATTTTTCTAAGTTCTTAAATGTTTGCTCACCAGTAAGATTGTACTCCATAAATATGTACAATTAAAAACATTTTTTAAACCGGCTTTCTAAGAAGGTTTATTATGTTAAAAATGGATGGATGGCTTGGGGTTGAAAAGATGACTCATCATTTAAGAGCGCTGGCGGTTCTTAACTGGATTTGATTCCCAACATTCACACGGTGTCACATGGTGGCTCACAACCATCTGTAACTTCAGTTCCAAGGATCAGACACCCTCTTCAAGCCTCAAAAAGCAGTGAGCACATGCATGGTGTATAGGCATGCATGCAGGCAAAATATCTGTATTTGTAAAATAAGAATAATAAAAAAATTTCTATTTATAAAGATTCATTCTACAGGGATTTCTGAGTTTCTTTGGATCATTTTGGCTTAGTTTGAAGTTATAGTTCATTATAATGGGGAAGTCAAAGAAGGAAGAGCATAAAGGACCTGGCCATATTGCTTCCAGGAAGAGCATAATGAAGGCCTCATGCTTAGCTCACTTTCTCCTTTTATTATGGCTGAGGATTCCTGTGTAGGGAATGGTGCCACCCACAGTGGATGGGACTTTTCATTTCAAAAAACCCAGTCAAAATAATCCTCTAAGCCCAGAAACTTCTCTCAGGTGCTTCCAGACCTTATGAAATTAGCATTTGAAACCATGTATCACAAAGGAAGCAATAAGAGAGAGAGAGAGAGAGAGAGAGAGAGAGAGAGAGAGAGAGAGAGAGAGAGAGAGAGAGAGAGAGAGAGAGAGGAGAGTCAGTAAGAAGGGCATGGCAAAGGCCTCATGGAGTCTGTGAACTATCTCCACTGAGGTCAGTTTTGAAGTTCAGTGTGTTGCTCTATAAGAAACCTCTCTCCTGATACAGGCGGCTGGTGAGAGTTACTTTCTCAACTGTGGAAGGTATGTTAGTGATGCCACCATAAGAATTAGGAAGACCAACGATTAGCAACCTTTCATGCTAAACCAGTTATTAAGAACCACAGTGCCAGACTTAACTAAAATGACTAGTTTCCCGAGAAGGTCACAGAACATTTGTTGAGTTTGGACTGCCATAGCTCAGGAGGTAAAGCCAGTGAGAACTTGGTGGCCTCTGCGTTCCTTACAGTGTGAGGTGGGACATAGTGAGACTTTCTGCCATAGTCATTGTGGGTGAAAGTTGAGGATGGGCTGGGGGTGGAAAATGGCTCATCAGGAAAGAGCCCTTGGCGCTCTTACAGAGGCCCCAGTTCCAGTTCCCAGAACCTATGTCAGGTGACTCCGAGCCACTAGAACTCCATGTACGTACACATCCTCTTCTAGACTCTGCTGACCCCTGTCCCCATAAACATAATGTAAAATAAAATCCCAACTAGAAAGAAAAGATCTCTCTCTCCCTCCCTCCCTCCCTCTCTCTCTCTCTCTCTCTCTCTCTCTCTCTCTCTCTCTCTCTCTCTCTCTCTCCATATATATATATATATATACACACACACATATAGATAGATAAAATATGAAAAATTAAGAATAAGAAAAAGTGTGTGATGATGCCTCATTTGAGGAAAATAAGGGTCCCAAATGAGAAATGACTGCCCACCTAGCTCTCTTTAGTTTTCTAAGAATATTCTTATGTTCTCATGAGTCAGGGGAACAATGAAGGATGTTCAACTTTCCATTCCACCTGTGGACTCTAAGGCAGATAGTGCTTACTATTGGAAGCTGGACTGGCCACATATCTTACTTTATCCACCTCCCAGGTTCTATCCCCCAGGAATCTTATAAAGAGCCCCACATGCAAGCACACTGGGCACTTCTGTTTTACTGGTTTTGATTTTTTTTTTTGGTTTTTTTTGTTTTTGTTTTTGTTTTTGTTTTTGTTTTTGTTTTTTGTCAACTTGACACAGACTGAGTGGGAAGAGGAACCTGAATGAGAAAATGCCTCCACCAGATTGGCTGTAGGCAAGTCTGTCTGTAAGAGCATTGTCTTGGTTACCAATTGATGTCAGAAGGCCAGCTCTTGGTAGGCAGTGCCACCTCTAGGCAGGTGGTCTTGGGTGGCATAGGAAATCAGGCTGAACACGCACCGAGGAGCAAGCCAATAAGCAGCATGCCCTGTCTTCAGGTTCAGCTCCTAGACTGCTGCATTGATTTCTCTCCTGACTCCCTTCATTAGGGACTGGTAACGGTGTGATGAGATAAACCTTTTCCTCTTTGAGTTGGTCAGTGTTTTATCACAGAAGTAGAAATCAAACCCATCTGTCTATCAAGTTGCTGCTTGTGACCAGAGAAGGGACTAGGGTATGAAATCTCCATGCCTAATCTGGTGAGAAGGCACCAATCTGGTAAAGGAACAGCAAGACGCCTCTACCCAAATATTAATCTTCTGTTTTTACAGGTATTAGTTAGGGGTCTCATAGCAGCTTATGACTTGAGGGGAAGGAAGCTGAGGTGGTTCTGGTTAGGCTGGGGAGGTAGAAAGGAAGGAGGGCTTCACAAAGGGAGGTGGGAAGAGTCCAGAAGGGCTCAAGGGAGGAGAAACCAAACATGTTTCTTGGAAATGAAATCGCTTTCCCAGGATAGCAGCCTGATGTGATAAGCACAGGGTAATGAAAAACAGACAGCTCACATTTCCCTGGATGAGGGAATCCAGACAAGTGGGTCCTGGCCATTCCCAGATCACTGTATCAGACCAAATCCTTCCTCAGGGAAGGTGGGAAATCTTGCTTCAGAAATTCTTCACCGATTCTTTGGTGAAAAGGTCAAGAGAGTGGAAAGAGCAAGACCTCACAGCTCCACTCCCAGCCTCTATCACTCACCACAGCCATTGCAGATAGAGGGGCAAATGGCCCCTCACTCAGTCCCCTGCCTCCATCTCTCACTTCTGTCCTCCTTCCCCTCTTCAGCTTCATCACAGAATTATCCACCCCTGAGAGAACTGTCCACAAGCTAGCTCTCATTTTCTTACAGTGTGGAAAGCTGGTTTCATTTTGAGGTACAAGGTGAGTGCAATATCCCGTGTACACCATAAGAGAGCTTCATCTGACAGCCTGGCTCAAAGGAGTCAGGGATGTTATATAACATCCAGTTAAATAAAATCTCCTCCCCTTCACCTCAAACCCACCTCTGCCTAAACAGGCTTTCCAGAACATTGGCAGCTCGGAACAAAAACACAGTCTGAATTCTTGCATCACCAAATGACGGTCCTTTCTGAAACCTGGCAGGGACTCTGTGTTTCTGTGCCAATTGGAAAGTGAGGAGGCAGGTCTCTAAGAAGAACTGAGACCTTGCTTTCAGCAGAGAGAGAGAGAGAGGTCCATGGGTCTAGAGGAATGGGCTCAATGTTATTTGTCTGTGACTCCTCCTTTCCTGTGGGAACAGGAGGGACCAAGCTAAGGCAGAAGCACTACAAAGCAGATGAACTACTGATGTTTCCTTCAAAGAATCATTTGCACTGAAGCGGGGGCTTGGCTGCTCTGTCGTTTTTTCCCAAATCAGCTGGAGACAGGAGTCTAGGCACTGATCTCTTTGTGGCTTTTCTCCATCCAAATAGCTTTGAGCTTCCAAATGCTGAATCCAATTTGATGAAACATGATCTCTCCCTTCCTTTAATGATCCTGGAGCCCAGCACGGCACTATTGGTTGAATTCAGATTGTCTGTACAGAGGGGGCTTATGTGATGCTATAGTGCTGTGGCGGATATGACAAATGATGAAAGTCTATGACCTGGTTTCAAAATGGCTTGGCTTAGATTTTAGTAAGGTGCTCAGATGACCACAAGGTAATATGAAAGGTATGTGGTACAATGTGACCTACCTATTCAATTCATAAGAGAAAAACAACCATGCATACGTGTGTGTATGAGGTAATTCATAAAAAAAAAAACAATTTTGCATGCACATGCATGTGTGTTGTCTTATGTGTGAGCGATCTATCTACATGAGTACATGTGGGCATGTGCATGTGCACATGTGTGTGAGGAGGCCAGAAGAGGACATAGTATGTATTCTTTCCTGCTATCCACTTTATATTTTTGAGACAGAGCCTCTTACCAAACCTAAAGCTTGCTCTTTCAGCTAAGCTGCCTGGCCAGCGAGTTTCCAGCATCCACCTGTCTCTGTCCTCCAACACTGACACTGTAGACAAGTGTGACCATATGTAGCTTTTATATAGGTGCTGGAATTCAAACTCATGTCATTGTGTTTGCGTAGCTCTGCCATCTACCTGATCTTGGGAAAATGCTTTATTGTTATGTATTAATTGTATAATGTAATAGATTTCATTATGTCATTTTCACATACACACACACAGGAGAGAGAGAGAGAGAGAGAGAGAGAGAGAGAGAGAGAGAGAGAGAGAGAGAGAGAGAGAGAGAGAGAGAGAGAGAGAGAATGACCTTTAGTTATATTCATTCTGTTCCCCACTCTTCTCTTCATTCTCCTCATCCTGAATCAGCTCTTTTTTTACTTTATGTGTGTGCACATGTGGGCAAAGTTCAGATGTTGACTTTA
The DNA here is from genome assembly GCA_033318265.1 of Phyllotis vaccarum. Classification (NCBI taxonomy): domain Eukaryota; kingdom Metazoa; phylum Chordata; class Mammalia; order Rodentia; family Cricetidae; genus Phyllotis; species Phyllotis vaccarum. Next base: position 31,540,340 of record JARWLC010000008.1, read on the forward strand.
GGTGTCTTCCCCTGCCACTCTCTCTTCAATTTTTTGAATCAGGATCTCTCACTGAATCCAGAGTGCAGCAGCCGGCTAGACTGACTGTTCAGCAAGCTCCAGGGCTCCTTCTGTCTAGGTCTTCCCATCACTGGGATAATAGGAGTGTGCTGTTTGCCCAGATTTTCACATGGATATAGGGGTGAGGATGCAGGTCCTCATGTTTGTGTGGTAGTCACTTTAGTTACTAAGCCACCTCCAGAGACCTTCCTTTATTTATTTATTGTGCATATTCGTGGGTGGGCATGCATGTAGAGGTCAGAGGACAACTTTTGTGAATTGCTTCTCTCCTTCCACCACAGAGATTCTGAAGATCAAACTCAAGCTGTCAGGCTTGGCGGCAAGTACCTTTACCTGATAAGCAAACTCATCCCCCTCCCCCATACATTATACCTTCTTAATAGAAATCTTATAGGAGATTCTTCTCTGCTAAAACTTAAACTCCAGTGCCAGGGGTTACTATTTTTTCTGTCTTTCTTCAAAGACTTGAAGCCTGCCTAGACATTCTACACTGTATCAACATTCAGCAAAGTTAAATGGATATATCCATTCTGGTGTCAAACCTTTTCTATTAAGAACCTAGTAGATGATATACTTCCTACATTCATGATAAATATTATGGGTACCCTAAAGATAAGTGACTAAACTGAGTTAATTTTGTTGGTGATTCAGAGCCTGATAGTGTCTTAATTGTGCTATCGTGTGATCAGGCTAGCCATCCTCAGGTTTTGTGGAGCTGGGTACCTGTCCAGGTTCCTGCTGAATGTTCTACTATGTTTGCCCCTTGACTCTTGTACAAGGGTAAGTGCAATTTTAGCATCCTGCTATTGTTTGGGCATCAACTTGCGACCTCTTTAGTTCCAAATGTTTGTTTGAAGTCTATGATCTGTGTGGCATAGTACGGTATGATAAAGGACTATACCTTGGACATATGGACACAAAATAAGCTGACTAGCTCCCCGAGGAGCCAGTGTCATTTTTGAGACAGATAAAAAATAATACTTTAGTGTTCTGAAAAGTAGTTTATTTTGGAACTGAGGTATAGCTCAGTGGAGAGTTTACTCACCATCCAAGTATAAGACCAGAGTTTAGATCCCCAGGACCCATGTGCATGTGGCAGTGTTTGTAATCTTAGTGCTCCTACTTCAAGATGAGACATGGAGGTAAGAGAGCCCCTTGAAGCTCAAGCCAGATAGTCTGGTTTACCGTATTGCCCATGTCTCCAACAAGGGTCAGATAGTCTGGTTTACAGTGATGGTCATGTCTCCAACAAGGGTCAGATAGTTTTGTTTACAGTGTTGCCCATGTCTCCAACAAAAAAAGGTGAAGAATGATAGCAGAATTTATCATCTGATGGCCACTTATACACCATTATACTCATGTACCTGCATTCATACACATAAATATGGACACACATACACACTGGGGTGGGAGTGCATACATGATACCTTAGGAACTCACAGGCCTCTGAAAATAATGTAATTAGAGTCCATGCTTAGGTGAGCACCGATGCATTCAAAGGGCTGCCCAGACAACCTTGCATTCTCAGAAGATCAAGAGCTGTTGGATCCTGAGCAGAAGAAAGCTTCTTCTTTGGCAGGGGAGCTCTGTTGCAACAGCAGCATGGACAGTGGCCTTACCCAGATGGATGGCCTGCATCTTAGCATTGCTCTGGAATTAGAACCCTGTGCTGTCTTACCTAAACAGTGGCTCTATCCTCACTTCTCTGAATACTATAAACTTCCTAGCCACCCTGACCTTGTAGGAATGGCCCCATTCTCTTTGCTCTACAGACCACCACCCTTGCGTGGACTAACAATTGAATAAATAAATACATCTGTGCATCTGTGTTATAAAGCGTAAGCTGAGAGTGGGAAGGGGGTACATTACATTCTTATGAGAATATAATGGCTTGCTCTGATGCTGGACATCTGAACTAAAAAGGATTCCAAAGAGGAACAGGTGTTTTCAGGTGAGGATGCTCACTGTGCAAGTTAGGAGGCTGGGGAATTACTATTATGGTCTGAATATGCGCTTGCAGAGCCCCAGGCCTTGAAAACACCTCCCTTTGGGAGTAATGGCATTAGGAGATGGTGCCTTTGGAATACCTTATGCATGGGTTGCTGATCTTAAAGAAAAAGTTCACTGAGAACGCTTGCTCCTGTGCTATGAGGTGACGGTATAGTGAGAATGTCATTGCTACAGAGGAGGCTTTTAGCAGACATAAAATCTGATGATTCCCTGTATCAGGCTTTTTCATTGAAGCCATCAACCAACTTCCAATCATGACACAGAGACTTACTGTTAGTTTTGAATGCTTGGCCTAGCTTAGGCTTGTCTCTGGTTAGCTCTTTTAATTTAAATGAACCAGTTTCTCTTTGTCTGTCTTTTGCCTTAGGGCTTATGGCCTTCATTCTTTCTGCGGATCTCACTTTCCTGCTGTCTCCATGTCTTGCTGGCTCCTGCCTGGCTTCTGCCCTAGGTGTGGCCCCCCTTCCCCCCTGTTCTCTTCAGCTAGATTTCTCCTCCTATTTATTCTCTCTGCCTGGCAGCTCTACCTATCCCCTTCCTGCCTCGCTACTGGCCATTCATCTTTTTATTGGACCAATCAGGTGTCTTAGGCAGGCAAGGTGAAACAAATACAGCACATCTTTACATGATTCAACACACATCCTTACATCATTAAACAAAGGCAGCAGAAACAAATGTAACAAATCTTTACAGAGTTAAAATAATATTCCACAGTATAAACAAATGTAACAATTTTACATAGTTAAAATAATATTCTACAACACTTCCCTCTTGGACCTTCTAACTCCTTGAACTGTAAGAAATAAATTTATGTTGTTTATAACCCCCCATGTCTATGGCAATACATCAGCCAGAGTGTTTATTAAGATACACACTATCCTAAATTTTACTCTGAATCATGTCTGCAGACTAGACTCCATGTTGCTAAGTACATGCCACAAGAATGTTGCCAGACAACCAATCCTGCACCCCAAAATAATATAAATCCATTCATTCAATATTAATGAATGAATATACGTTTACTATAAGTGAGGCATGCTGGCCTACTAGGTCCAGCTGTCACTGATCCGCAACCTTAGACACTTTAATCTATAAGGAAGGAAAGGCATTGATTAGTACAGTTACAAATTACTGTAATAAGAATGATGGAGGTGGTAAAAATAAGTATTTACTGAAGACTTAAGTTTGTGCAAGATATTGTGTGACTCTCAAAGTCAACTGAAGTGAGAATGTTTATTATTTCTATTTTTCAAATGATAACATTAAAGCTTTAAGAGATTGCTTAACTTTCCTATGTTTACCAAGTTGCTAAGCAGAAAATCTGGGATGTCAACTGATAGCCTCCATTTTTGCATGGATGTGTACTGTGGTAATTGCTTTGAAAGAAAAGTCATTTATTGGAGCTCTAGTCCAGGAAGTTATAGCATCATGTAACAGCTCCAATGTAGTTCAGAGCAGAGGTCAAGGTCAGCTTCTGCAGAGAAATGGTGTTTTAGATGAGGCAGGAGGGAGAGGAGCTAAGGGGGTGAATGGGTTGGGAACTGGAAAAACTTTGCACACAGAGGAAACAGCCTACAGGGTGGGGCAGGCCTTCGTTGGAAGGCAATCCAATGATCTGGGAACAGTGAGGGAATATTCAGAGCTGTGGCTCATCTTCTCGATCGAAGTTAGAGGCAGTAGTGTCATGGGAAGCAGCGCTGGGCAGACAGGACCTGATGCCGGACAGGAGACTTTCTGCTCCCACTGTTCTAGCTCTGGCCCATCACTGGGCCTCTTTATTTTCTGCAAACTTCCTCTCAAGATCATGAACATATTATGTTTTTCTCATCACTCTGCTTATAAATCCATCTGCCGCCTTGTTATGCTCTTGATGAAGATAAAACTCCTCAGAGCAGCGTGTGGGCTGGTTCCTCCCTGCTCTCTGGCTGACCTTTTCACCCTGTTCTTGCCTTCTCTTTGTGCTGGAAGCTTATGCTAAATCTTGTTGAAGTCCTTTATTCAAGTGAAGTTCTCTTCCACTGCCCTCTGCCTGAGTAAGGATACTTTCCCAGCTCCCTTGCTCACACACACGGAGTTACTGATGTTCAAGCAGAGACCTAAATGATGGAAGAAACCAGATAGGAAACGTGGCAGGAAGAGTATTATAGGAAGAAGGACTATAAACTCAAAGTCCATAACGAGCTCAGGATAAGCACAGAATTTATGAATAACTGAGGGGAAACTCAGTTCTACCAGAGAGTCATCCAAATCACTGGTTCTCAATCTGTGGGTCGTGACCCACAGGGGCGGTTATTAGATATTTACATTATAACTCGTGATAGTACCAATATTCCTGGTTATGAAGTAGCGCCAAATTAATTTTATGACTAAGGTCACCACCACATGAGGAGCTGTATTAAAGGGTTGGAGCACTAGGAAGCCTGGGAACCACTGCTCTAGACCATGCAAAGTAAACCGAGCTCATTTTCCAGTGATGTGTTAGTGATGACGTGAAGGCACAGCAGTTCAGGCCCCAGGGCTCACTTTGTGCCAGTATTCAGGTATCGTGCTATTGCTGATTTGTTACAATGCTATCAGTTATTGATTTTCGTACGGTCTTTCCACTTTTCCTCTCTAGGCTTCCTGGCTGACTCCTCATTTGCGGTAGGCCTTTGCCACCGTTGTAGCATAACTGAAATCATCTGTGTGTAGCTGCCTCTACAGATGTTTTGTGATTTATGTTTCATGCATGAAAGCTGCTCCAAGAGTTGCCTTTTTGAAACTGTGTTTTATGTGGGGGGCTGGAGAATGAACAGTTCTATATTACATATTATTCTCACTGATGGGAAATGCAGATGAGAGAGATGAAAGAAATTAACTGAAATTAAAAAAAAAAAAAAACAAAACAAAACCACGATGGATTCTTTTCTTTAAAGTCAGTACTGCACTTTCCAAAAGAGATGTCCCAATCTGAGATTATAGTTCAGGTCAGAATAGGAGGCCACTAATGTAAAACTCAGAACCTTTCTAAACTCCATTTGCGTTTTTTGCAAATGTGCAAAGACTGGATAAAGTCACTGCTGACACCAACATTAGGTCAATAGTTCAATTAGATTCTCAGATCCCTCCTATGACCTAGTTAGTTTCATCCATGCCCATGGACAAGATTGTGATAGTGTCTATTTTTTAATATTTTATTTTTATGCTTTTGGTTGTATGTGAGTAGGGTTTGTGCATATCAGTGCTGTTGCCTTCAAAGGCCAGAGGAGGCCATCAGGTCTCCTGGGGCTAGAGTGACATATAGCTATGAGCTGCTTGATGAAGGTGCTGTAGTGGGTCCTCAGCAAAAGCAACACTCACTCTTACCTGCTGCCTGAGTCACCTCACCCTGAGCATGTCTGTTCTCTTAGTACTCACTCTTCAACTGGAGCATGCAGCTTTCCACATGCACAAAAATCCAAGTGGAAAACGAACATTTATTGACATCTACTAATAAACCCACATAGATCAGATTTTTTTTTTTTTTTAAACTCACCATCCACACATATTGGCCTCTGCTCTACACTCCGTGAATGTGATCTTTTGTGAATCAAAACCACTTTCTATCTTCGCATGGCATTTAAGGACATTCACAATCTGGTATCATTTACCCAACAATGTAAGAGACCAGGCATAGATAAGGTGTCAGCCAGGAAGCTGAGGAAGGAGAGGAAAACCAGAAGGAATTCGTCTCATTTCCTGCGCTTGGACCTCTCTACAGCAACCACTTTAAGATGCTGATTATTCTTTTATTATACCAACCATCGCTTTCGAAAGTTCTGGCTGCCAATTAATGAGTTTTCCTCCCACAAATTTAATTTGCATCTCTAGTAAGTACCAAGAGCAGGTTTCTCCATGTATTTTAAGTAAATGACTTCATTTGTGTCTCTAGTTTATGCCACGAGTAATTGTGACTTTTAATGTGGACATTTTAACGACGTAAATTTTGTACTTAACTATTTATATGTAAAAGCTACCTTTTATGAGAAACCCACCCTACAATTTTCCCATCACATTTTTTGGGTCTTTAACCATTTGTCTCATGATTTTTATTTTTACCTTTTGTATGTTTTAGTTTATATAATGCAAAAATGTTATAGGAGCCTGCAAAAATATATTTGCTCTAAACAACCAAAGCATGTGAGTGGTTACATTTATTTCATTTTATTAGTACTTGCCTTATAAAGCCTACATGCCCTGTCATCAGTCTAAAATACTTGATTTGGAAAAGTATAGACTCCAGCGTTTGCAACCTCTCTATGTTTGTGCTGTCTGTGTCTTACTAAGGCCCTTGAACCTTGGGTCTCACTCAGGCAAGTATTCTACTGTTAGGCTGTGCCTCCTCCAGTCATCCCTGTCACTGACTTTCTCATCTCCTTCAGCGTATAGCTATATTTTTGAAAATTTAATTACCTCTATTTTATTTCTACTTGAAAATCTAGTATTTTTTATATATACAGTTAAAAGGTTAGACGTTGCATTTGTTTTTGTTTCTAAGGAAAATGTTACTGAAAGTTTAAGAGAAGTTAAAAAATTGATGTGGAGATTTTTAAGCCATCAAATGTTTTTAATTTACTGGGTGTGAGGGCTCATGCCTTTAATCCCAGTGGTTACGAGGCAGAGAGGGGTGGAGTTTGAGGCTAGCCAGAGCTTTAAATTTTATTATCATAAGAGTCATTTTAAATACTTTGATTTAACTAGGTAATCACAAATAATGATTTTCATTTCATTTCAGGTCATTTAAAAGTACTGACCTTTGCTGAGCATGGGGGGAATGCCTCCAGTCTTAGAATTTGAGAGGCTGATGCTGGAGAGTCATGATGTTTGAGGCCAGCTTGGCCTACATTGTGAGACTGTTTAAAGCAACGGGACAACCAAACAGCAAGGTAAATAGCAGCATCAGCTGAATGTCAGCAATAAAGTAGAATCTCAACTGAAAAGTACATTACTCCCTATGGTCCCTTTCTTGCCTTCTCTAGCTTCCTCTTCCGGGGACCCTAGAATTCTATATTTAGCCAATAGGCAGCCTTGCTATTGGGGCTCGAGCTGTGGTGTGCGCATGGGAAGCATGCTAAGTGCATCAAAAAGTGAGAATCAGTGATGTTTAATATTTACACAACAGAATGCTATGGTGGGTTCACAAGGAAAATGGCATTTCTAGCTCCTAGGAATACGTCCTAACCATGGGGAAAGGGTTTAAGAATCAGCCCCTTCCTCTAATATTGTTTACATTCTAAGAACTAGACATTTGGGAGCAGTAATGATTTTAATTCTGTTCAATACCTCGTAAACTTAGCCATGATTCTGTACAGAGAATTTCCTATTGTCTAAGCCTTAGACTCTAAGAGATTCATCATTAAGGACAGCATACCATCGCTGCAAAACTGGTTTTTTTTTTCTTTATTTTGTTTTATTTTCTAATGGAATTACTCAGCATCTTTGTAAGTGTGTTCAGAATATACTAGGCCTGAAACATGTTTTGGGGTAACAAAATACCCCAGAAATATTTAAATAACCCCAAAGAAACAAAACAAAAGCAATGGGATCTCTCTCTCTCTCTCTCTCTCTCTCTCTCTCTCTCTCTCTCTCTCTCTCTCCACTCAAGAAGAAGCAAAGCTCAGAGAAAACCTTAGGCTGATGCATCAGAGCTCAGGAATGTGTGCGTGTGTGTGTGTGTGTGTGTGTGTGTGTGTGTGTGTGTGTGTGTGTGTCTTAATGAGTTAGACTTTCTCAAGTCATCACTGAGGTGGAAAAGTTATGCACTGGTCATTTACCATTGGGAAGCTTAAGAAGTCAGTAGACTGGTTTAGAGTGTCAGCACTCAAGAAGCCAAAAGTAGAGCCTCTAGCTTGAGGACAAAGCCCGAGAGCCTCCAGAGTTCTGTTGGTATGAATTGCAGTGTCCCATGGATCAAGAGCCTGTCAAAGTCTGAGGTCCAAGAGGAGTCAACAGGAGAAAGGGAGCTTGCTCAGGGAGAAAGAACCAGAGAGAACTTTGCTTTGCTTTTGCTTTCCTGCTCCACCCGAACCCATAGCCAATTGGGTGGTTCTCAGCCACAGGCAGAGCAGAAATCACCCACACGGTTTATGGACCATATGCCAATCTTCTTTAGAGCTTCCCACAGTAATGATAAAAGTATCAGTTATCTGTGTATCTCCACATCTGGTTAAGTTAACAACCCCGTTAGTCATCACGAAGATGAACAGTGCTTATTTATTTTATTGGCTTAGTAATAAAATGAAGTTTCCTCTTAAAGTGAAGATTGGTTTCTTGAAGATTTATTTGATGAAACACCGCCATCATCTTGGCAAACTGGGAAAAGTAATTCTCTGTCTTGGAAACACAAAGGAATGAGAGATGGAAGGCTAGAGTGCAGGAGAAAGTCAGAAAAGGAGAAAGGAGGCATAAGAATGGCTGAGCGAAGCATTGCGTCACATATGACTCCCATCTACTAAGGGGATTTGTAGGAGCAGAGTATGACTGTTTTAATTAGTTAATTTGGTTGAGCTCAATATAATATTGATGTTAGAAGAAAGGGTGTAGTCAAAAACCAAAGTTCAAAAACAAACAAGCACACAAAAAATAAGATTCTAATCAGAAAATACTAATGGGAGTGGCCAAAAGGATACAGGCCTTCCTCAAAGTCTGTCATTGATCCTGGAGCTCATCAGTCAGCTACACTGGCCTGCTGGTGAGCTCCAGGGATCTGACTTGTCTCTTCTTCCCCAGGGCTGTGATTATGGACCCACACTATTGTGCCCAGCTTCTGTGCAGCTTCTGGGTCTCAGAATTCAAACCCTTTGGCTTGCTTGGTAAGCACTGTGCTGACGGAACCCTCTCCTAGCCTACTGTCTTTCCTTGAAAATATTTTTATTTTAAACCACCTAGATTCCTAGAATAAAGAAGCCTTTTCTGTTTGGTTTATAGGTGCATACTTCTGCCATGGTGTGACTACATATCACTCCTTAATTTAACCTCCGCGCCATAAGGTCAGCCTTGGGCACTCCATAGAGTGCCCTGTGCTGTGATATGGTTAGCATGCCAAGGCTTTCTCTTGGCTTTGCTCCTTTCTGAGTGGTTTACTTTGAGTCTTGGATACTTAATATTTATGTGACTTGAGCAAGTCACTTTAACTCTCTGGGTTTTTGTGGTTCATCCGTAACTTAGGAATAAAATGGAATTCAGAGAGTGGTCAAGCAAATGTCAAAGTAGCATCACATGCACAGTGATGATTTTTCGTTCATTGCTTTGTTTCCTTGGTTTGAGTAATGGGCTTCTGATGTGGGAATGCCTTTCTGTGCATATCAGTCTTTAAATAAAGGACTGTTTTGGCCATGGCAGGCACCATATAAGAAATAGGTGGGGAATCAGAATAGTTAGGAAAAGGAGGGCGGAGTCAGAGCATATTGAGCCAGCCACCCAAAGGAAAAACATGTATGAACACAGGTGAGCCACGGGCCACATGGCAGGATAGATGAATGGAAATGGGTTGGTTTAAGATGTGAGAGCAAACTAGAAAGGTGCCTAAGCCATAGGCTGAACAGTATGAAGTTAATATAAGCATATGAATCATTTTTGGGGGACTAAAAAGCTATGGGCAGTTAAGGAGTCTGGGACGGCAGGTCTGTGGGTCTGGACCTCTGGCTGCCCAGGACCAAGAAAACTTGTTGTAACAGATGCTGTCCCAACGTGGGTCAAACACCCACATAAAGCCTGAGAAAGATTAGAAAAGGCTCTAGAGCCCAGAAACTGAGCCAAAGCAGCTTCCAAATTGTGTATCTGAAGTGGGTCATTGTACAGATAGCGCAGCTTCTGGGCCACATTCAAAATGGTGGCAGCGGACTTGCTGCAGGGAGCATAAGAAGCAGGCAGGCCGATTCCTGAAGTTGTACAGAAGACTCAGTAGCATGTGATTGATTTAAGGTTCACATTTATATTGAACAAAAAGGAAACAGAGTCGAAGATGGTTTCTTATTGGCAGCATTTCTTGGGTCTGCTCTGTTTGCTGATGGTGAACAGAGACGCGGTCCCTTTAAGAGAATTTATTGATTCAGCTTTATATGCAAAAACTGTGTGGCTCTTTAAGAGAGTGCGAGTATTTTTAAAAGCTCTTTTGGTTGAAAAATGATTAAGAATTCACAATAAAACAGATTCAGATGAAAAAAAAAAACCCTGTTAACAGGTTACAATGTGTGTAAAAAGTACATAGGCTTCAGAGTGAGAGAAAAGAAGGTAGAGAAAGTCTGTAAAATAGAGAAATAGAGTAATAAAATATAATAAGCCAAAAAAGATGGAAAATAGACACAGAATCTGGATTATAGTTATTATTGTGTTTTATTTTAATTTTTAACTGTTAATGAGCTAACTACAGAAAAACAATGGATTGCAAAGGCTGCTAAGATAAAAGAGAATATATATTTTAAAGGTATTTTGATTTTGAAATTTGTGTCTAAGGATATGATGTTTTGGAAGAGAGGCTCTGCTTTTGTTTCCACGGAAGATGAGAAACTATGGATTGCTTCCAGGAAAATATGGTTTCATCAACCAAGACCACCTGAAAATTCTCTAATGGGAAGAGATGGTCACATCAGCTTCAGGGCTGCAGACTAAGATGATCCAGTCTCAAGAACTGGGAGATTGCCAATGCCTCTTAATCAGAAGGAATTAATAATGGAAAACTACACTAAAATATCCAAAGTATTGTTTATAGATGTTTGTTTTCATTATAAATGGTTAATGGTCATAGTTAGTCTCTTTCTAAGAAGAAAAAGGGGATATGGTATATGAATGATTTTTAAAAATTAGATTATTGAATTTACTTTAATCCAAAAATCGTCTGTTAATCTCAAAATATTTTATACTGGTATGGATTTTGGCTTATTGATAGAAATTTAAGGTCAATTTTGTTATGCTGTATGTATTTTTCTACTCTTGTTTAAGGTATGATGTTTATGTAACTGGTTTAAAATTGTAATGTATAATTAAGAAATGCAGATTAATAGTCATCTATGATAAACAAACTTATAATTAATGTTAGTTAGGATTTTTAGGTATACAAAGATATATTTCAATTAGATAGGTAATCTTCAAACACTTCTAAGATCCATAGAATATGGCATTTAATAACTTAGACTTTTCTGGACAGTGAGACAGATCTGCTCCTGGCAGAACCAATCTACTTCAAGATAAAAATGGGCATCCAAGAAACTCCATATGAAGTCTACTTTCTTTGTGGCAGTGGTTAGCCACTGGACATGAACCTGTTCTTGTATTGACTGCTTGACAGTATGCTGTTTAAACTGGACATGCTGATTCCATAGGAAGATGACCTCTGAACTTTGGCAGAACAAGCCAAGATAGTCATTCAGGTTCCTGCTTTGCAGAGAAAACTGTCAGACATTCTTCAGGACTCGAGGAAAAGCAGCTGATTAACTATACCAGAATGGACAGAGCAGATTTCCAGCTTCATTGAAATGAAAAGAGACTCTGGGCCTGTTGTAGGGGATTGTGTTGTTTCATGGTAAATAATTGCCCCACCCACTGGTTTAATAAAAAGCACTGATTGGCCAAAGGCAGGCAGGAAGTATGGGCGGGGCTACCAAAGTAAGAAAACTCTTGAGAACAGGAAGCACAGAGAGAAGTCAGAAGAAGCAGGGGACAACTATGCTGATCTGAGAAAAGGTACCCAGCTGCATGGCTGAACTGGAAGAGTCATGGGTTAGATGAAGGATTGAGAGCTAGCAAGTGGTATGCCTGGGCCTTAGACCGATCAGCCTAAAACAATTGAAAGCATCTGTATATCTCTGTGGGACTGTGGGACTGCGGGTCTGTGGGTCTGTGGGTCTGTGGGTCTGAGGGTCCTAAACCTTGAGGTTAGGCCGGAAAGTGCAGGACAGAAATCTCGTACTACAAATGGCAGCCCAAATGTGGGTAAAATTACCCACATAAAGCCATAGAAAGCTTAAAAAACAGTCTAGAGCACAGGAACTGAAGCCCAAAGCAGCTTCCAAGTTGTGTCTCTGAAGTGGCCCATGGTAAAGAGACTGAATGATATATGGGATGAAATTATAAAATGGTGTGTTTGCTACATGCAACTTACAGTGAACAAGACCAGTTCCTGAGTCTAGATGTAAGCAAAGAGCTCTGTATGGTGGATTTAAGGTTTCTGTTAATAAGGACAAAAAGAGACTAGAGTGAAAGATGGCTTCTTAGTGTTGATGTGTTCTTGGAACAGCTCTGTTTGCCTGAGGCAAACTGAGGCTTAACTTTTTTAAAAGAAGCTTCCTGATTCAGCCCTAGAGGCAAAACACTTGTGAGTTTTTTAAGAGGCCCTGCTGCCTAATACTCAAATGGAGTTAAGCAGATAGCAAAACTTTACTTGGTAATTATATGGACCCTAAAATTCCCCAGAGTACCTGGGCTAAAAAGATAAATTCTATGAAGTTAGACTAGGAGCTGGGTGGAGCCATCCACCCATCCTACCAACCTTGAACTTTGGCAGATTAAAGGTATGTTCAGAAACTGAAAGAAATAGAAGAATCCTTGGCAGATTAAAGGTGTATTCAGAAACTGAAAGAAATAGAAGAATCTGGGTGGAGTCAATCAACCTAGTCAAGCAAAGGTGTGGTCAGAGACAGGAAAAGTTAAGAAATAAATATACAGTAAAAACAGTTTCTTGTAAAAAGTCTAAGTGGTTTAGATGTGTTGAAAATATATATACACAAGCTTAGAGGGAAAAAAAAGGTAGAGAAAGCTCTTAAAAAAGAAATAGAGTAAAATAAATAAATAAATAAATAAATAAATAAATAAATAAATAAATAAATAAATAAGCCACATGAAGATAGAAAATGCAAAGAATGTCTGAATACTGTATGTTATTGTCTTATCTTTAAATTTCTTGACTGAAAATGACTTAGTAAAAGCTGCTAAAAGACAGTTGACTATAAATGCTGTTGGATTAATTCAGCGTATATATTTTGTAAATGAGTTTACTTTAAAATTGAAATCCAAAGATGTGCTACTTTGAAAAAGAGGTTTTCCTTTTATTTTCACAGAAAATGAAAAACTGTGGATTTATTTCTGGCTAAAGACATAAAGTTTGATAGAGGAAGACCCCCTGAAAAATCTCCAATGGATACGGATGGACCAGATGACTCAGCACTTCAGAGCACCTCTGTTGAAGTTTCCTGAGCTCTGTATCCAGAACAGTTTCAAGGAGACTGGCTGTGATGACCCAGCCTTAGACTACTCAACTAAAGACTTGTGCATAATACTACATTTTCTTTGGATTCCCATGAGATTGCCAACACCCCTATTCAGCAGGAAGTAGCTAGAGAACAATGCTCACATTCCCAAAACATGAATTATGGATGTTTGTGTTTATTTACAGTGTTGTTTATAAGTTGTTATAGATAAGGGGGAAAAGAATATTAGATTTGGAGTTCTTTTTGTTTTAAAAAGAGAAAAAGGGATATGTAGGGGATTGTGTTGTTTCATGGTAAATAATTGTCCCACCTACTGGTTTAATAAAAAGCACTGATTGGCCAAAGGCAGGCAGGAAGTGTGGGTGGGGCTGCTAAACTAAGAAAACTCTTGAGAACAGGAAGCACAGCGCAGAATGCCAGAGAGAAGTCAGAAGAAGCAGAGGACAACTATGCTGATCTGAGAAAAGGTACCGAGCCACATGGCTGAACAGGAAGAGTCATGGGTTAGATGAAGGGTTGAGAGCTAGCAAGTTATATGCCTGGGCCTTAGGCCAATCAGCCTAAAACAATTGAAAGCATCTGTGTGTCTCTGTGGGACTGTGGATCTGCCGGTCAGTGGGTCTGTGGGTCTGTGGGCCTAAACCTTGAGGTTAGGCTGGAAAGTCAGGGCCAGAAACCACTTACTACAGCCTGTAGGCTGAAGATGGATGTCCCAACTTTGTAAAGGAATTTTGGGTGACTGTCCAGGCAGATAAGTGTCATCTCTGTTATTTGTAGATTTTGGAAGTTGCTTGTACTTCCAATTTACATGGGTAAATATTATATCCTTCTGTGGTCTTTGATGTAGTTGAAGATTAGATAGTTATAGGTATAGTTTTTCTTAGCTATTTTAAAAGATATATTAGATATGAAAGTTTAGATTCACAAGGATAAGGTAGATGATAGAGTATTTTCTTTAATTTTGCTAAATACAAATAGACTAGATATTGTAATTTTAATTTTTGCTTGATAGCTATTTTGTTATATGTAATTTTGTTAGGTTAAAATTGAAACCTTTCTTTTTTGATTAGACAGAAATAGGGTAATGATGTGGGAATGCCTTTTTGAATGCTGTGCATATCAATCTTTAAATTAAGGACTGTTTTGGCTATGGGAGGCACAGTAGAAGAAGTAGGTGGGGAATCAGGATAGTTAAGAAAGGGAGGGTAGAGTCAGATCAGATCAAGCCAGCTGCCCAAAAGAGTAACATGTAAGGAACACAGGTGAGTCACGGGCCACGTGGCAGGTTAGATTAATGGAAATGGGTTGGTTTAAGATGAAAGAGCTAGCTAGAAAGGCACCTAAGCCATAAGCCAAACAACATGAAGTTAATATAAGCATCTGAATCATTTTTGGGGGACTAAGCAGCTACGGGTGGCTAAGGGGTCTAGGACTGCAGGTCTGTGGGTCTGGACCTCTGGCCACCAAGGACCAAGAAACGTTATGGTAACAGCCTTCACTCTGGGATTTCCACACATGTAGTCTGGGCTTGCTGACACTCACTCCAATTTCCCTTCCCGTTCAGTCTCCCAGCTTTCCTCTCAAAATTTCTCTCTCGAGATGTCATGTGTTCCATATTAGCCTCTTTTAATTTTTCATATTTCCTGAAGACTTCCTTTCCTTAGGACCTCCTCTCAGAGTCTGCTTTCTGGTTTCATGGTTTTTACACAGACACACACACACACACACACACACACACACACACACACAATATATAATCCACCTATGAGAAAGAATATATGGTATTTGTATATATTCAGAGTCTGCTTTCTGGTTTCATGGTTTACACACACACACACACACACACACACACACATACACACACACACACACACAATATATATATTCCACCTATGAGAAAGAATATATGGTATTTGTATTTTGTGTCTGTATTTTTACTTCACTTACTATATTTGGATTTTTTTTCCATGAAAATTTCACTATTTCCTTTTCCTTTTCAACCTCACAATTCTACAGTATGTATAAATAATATTTTCTCAATCCATTCATCTGTTGGTGGACATCTAAACTTGCTTCATTTTCTTGCTATCATGACTGGGGTATGAATAATCACGCATGCTCAAGTATCTCTCTGATAGGATGCCCAGTCTTTTGGGTACATACCCAGGAGCAGTGTAGCTGGGTCCTATGGTAGATGTAGTTACATTTTGAGGAACTTCTATACTGATTTGCATGGTGAGTGCACTAGTTTGCACACCCTCCCCACATAGTGAATAAGCCCCCCCCCATTTCCTGCATTTGTTATTATATCTGTTGCTTTATTGGTGGTTACTCAAGGTGAGATGACATCTTCAAGCAAGTTTTATTTACATTTTCCCGATGGCTAAGGATGTTGAACACTTAAAAAAAAATATTTATTGGTCATCTGTGCTTTTTGTTTGGAGAATTATCTGTTCTGCCCATGAGGTCTGTTCTATTCATTAGCCCATTTATTTATTGGTTGGTTGTTTTGTTAGTTTGACATATGTTTTTGTAGTTCTTTGTATATTCTTAAAGTGGATCATCAGTGGTGGATAATAATAGCCCATGACCATGCTTTCTCTAGTTATGGTGATGGATCTCTGTGGTGCCTCCTAGTGGCCCAGCATTAAATAGTTTGATGAAGTTAAAAAAGAAAAGAGATCTCTAGTTCTCCAGGCTCATTATCTGGGTGGCAGTAATGACCTTGTGCGTGTTGGGATGGGCAGAGGTGAGAAGAGATTGATTGAGTGAGGGTTTTCCTACACTGTTTTGACATTCACTCTTCTCTGGATGACAGCTGAGGGTAAGGGTGTTGTTGGCTCAGTGCTTTGTCTCTTAGTGATGGGGCTTTGGGGACAGGCCATGATGGTGTCTAAGCACCAAACAGCTTGCTCCCTGAAGTCTGAAAGAGAAAGTCATCAACAGTCAAAACACCCGCTGACGTTCTAGGGAGATCTGTGCTTTGAGAGCTCAGTTCCCATCTGGGCCTGCAGCCATGAGAAAGAGGTGGGGCACTAACTGTGGCTATAGTGAGGAGAGAGAGCACACAGAAGTCAGTAAACAGAAAACATGTGATGTGTATTCAGTCTCTCTCTGTGTCAACAGATGAGACATGTCACCTCTAGACCATGTCTCCCAGCAGACTAGAGAGAGAAGACAAAAAATCAGGAGGAATGGTGTTGGTAAGACGGGAGAGACAGAAACCAACCACTAAAGAATGGCTCCTTGACAACCTCCAAATCACAATGAGGAGAAACTTCCTGGCTCACATTTTCCACATAAACACTAGAGTGCTGGGCAATGTTAATAGGTCCTGCCTGATGCACAAGAGAGCGACCTCTGTCC
Organism: Phyllotis vaccarum; assembly: GCA_033318265.1. Lineage (NCBI taxonomy): Eukaryota > Metazoa > Chordata > Mammalia > Rodentia > Cricetidae > Phyllotis > Phyllotis vaccarum. The sequence goes on from JARWLC010000008.1 coordinate 31,556,998, forward strand.
AAAGCCAGCAGCGATTGACGTCACAGACAGAGCATCTCGGGGTAATGTACTCCGCTCCCCTCATTTATATGTTTGACCCTAACCTTCCCCAGATGTGCAACTGTTCTTCCGTCCAGAAAGGGAGTTTCAAACTGGCCATTGTGTGCTCTCTGAAGCCAGCCCTGCAGTCCAAACAAAAGCCCGAGTCTTAGAACTGGGTTGTGTACCAAGGTCTCTCTAGGCAGCTTGGTGTCCCCTCTAGAGACTTGTATAATGGAGTATCTGTCCTGATGTACAGTTGTCTCACGCTTCAAACCACTTTTAGTATCTGGCTGGCTGCCTCTCTTTGGCCACAGAGGCAAAGGAAGGCCTCTGCTCTAACCTCTCCTCTTGTCCTGCCTGCTCTCTCCCCTCCCCTGGCTTCATTTATTACACATCATTTGCAGTCATAGGAGTACTTCTGGGCGACTAACAGCCCAGAGGATTTGGCTGTTATATTCAGGCATCCACCTCATTTTCCCTCAGCTGGGTAGACAACATCCTCATTTGGTTCTAAAGCTTCCCTGCCCCTGAGCCCTCCCTGACTCTCTGCCCTGTTGCTTCCCCGAGAACTGGCACCCTTTCCAGTGTCCCCTGTGCCCAGTGCTATGGACTCCATCCACTGATTCGTTTACTTCTGTCTTTCTGCTCTGTGTTTAAGTTAGTGACTCAGTGAAGTCCAGGCACCACCTCTGAACCTCCAGCCTGAGTTTCTGAGCATGAGATGTAGTATGTATTCAGAGTGAATGAATTAATGCCGATGGTCTAGGAAATGGGACAGTAATGTGAGAGGAGTTATACATTAATTGTGGTTTTGGAAGAGCTGGTACCAGAGGGTAGCAAGGCTCCCTTCAGCTGATGAAGAACAGCTTAGAAAACCAAGGGCAGTAGGGACAATTCCTGCTGTTCCAGGTCCTCAATTCACTCTGTTACTTGCTCTGTGATTTGCTGATATTAGTTCATTTTCTTCTTATTGCATCTTTTGCCTAAGTGATGTAGGGAGTTTCCATCCATTGCTCTAAGTTTTTTGACAATGTGAGTCTTCAGCTTGTGGTATAGACAATTCTAAGACCCCCACAGCCCTTTTGGAGAGCTCTAAACCCCCATGCTGCCCAGCCAGTGTTCTCTGCTTCAGAGAACCAGAAAACTGTGAGTTCAGCTCTAAACTAACCTCTGTGTCTATTACATGAAAACCATGTGTCTTCTTTCCTCTATGGGGTGAATGAATAACCCTTCTTTGTACACATCTAAGGCTTCTGCTATTATCCCTCTATGGGGGGTAAGAATGGCTATTGTCTGGGGGTACATCAGCATGCCTTTCCTCTGGGGAAAAAGGACACTTGTCTAGGAAAGTACTGCCAAGATCCTAAAAATCCTATAGTCTGTATGTGGTTTTGCAAGAACAGACACTGGTGTTGTAGCGAAATTGTCAAATAAGGAAGAAAAGAAAACGAGGAAGAAAGGAAGGAAGGAAGGAAGGAGGAAGGAAGGAAGGAGGAAGGAAGGGAGGGAGGAAGGAGGAAGGAGGAAGGAAGGAGGAAGGGAGGGAGGGAGGGAGGAGGAAGGAGGAAGGAAGGAAGGAGGAAGGAAGGAAGGAAGGAAGGAGGAAGGAAGGAAGGAAGGAGGAAGGAAGGGAGGGAGGAAGGAGGAAAGAAGGAGGAAGGGAGGGAGGAAGGAAGGGAGGAGGAAGGAGGAAGGAAGGAAGGAGGAAGGAAGGAAGGAAGGAAGGAGGAAGGAAGGAAGGAAGGAAGGAGGAAGGAAAGAAGGAAGGAAGGAGGAGGAAGGAAGGAGGAGGAAGGAAGGAAGGAGGAGGAAGGAAGGAGGAGGAAGGAAGGAAGGAGGAGGAAGGAAGGAAGGAAGGAAGGAAGGAAGGAGGGAGGGAGGGAGGGAGGAAGGAGGAAGGAAGGAAGGAAGGAGGAAGGAAGGAAGGAAGGAAGGAAGGAAGGAAGGAAGGAAGGAAGGAAGGAAGGAAGGAAGGAAGGAAGGAAGGAAGGAAGGAAGGAGAGTCAAAGAAGTGTTCTTAGCCTATGATCTGACCTGGGTCCTTCCATCCACTGCATATTCTCCTGCTCCAGCTCCTGAAAAAAGCTGACCCCAGTTGTAGAACACTCAAAAAAGGCAGTGAAAATGATGTCATGATGTAACTCTTCATACAGCTGGAGGTGAATATTCATGGCTATATGTTGTAATTTCAGAACTTCCAGGAGCCAGAGAAGTCTGGCTGGCCTCAAGGAACCCACTTGTCACTTCAGTAGTAGAGCTGAAAAATGAACAAAGGAGATTAAAGGGAAGGAAGAGGAAAATCCCTAGGAAGGGAATAAGATGTAGTGACGTTCTCTGGTTTCCCATCGGAAGCTATGTCCGCGAGTTTTCTAAAGGCTTTCCGTCTAGGGGAGGATGGATGATGATTTTAGCAGCACAAAGGGTGAAGTGAATCGAGGCCCACAGCATTACACAAGACTCATAACTATGCAAAACAGTGCATTATGTAATATAATTATATTTATATAGCATTTGAATTGTGTGGAGTAGTTTGCAAATTACATAATTAGCATTGAAAACAGCCCTCAGTGCTTTGCTGACCCCACTTTTTCCCCGTAATACTTCCATAATAGCAATATTACTGACAAGGGATAAAGGACCTTCCCAATTGTGGGGATTTTCCTAAGGAAGCTGTGGATTTATGAAGTTGGGAGCACTGTAGGAAATTAATATTTTGAGTTAGAAACAAAACGTGTGCTTCTCCACAGTTTTGGTAGATGATGGTGCTAGAATTACACACTCTGAATGTCTTGGTTGTTTTTCTTTACTTGTCTTTTAAATGCTTAGCATAGAATCGTAGCTCATGAATGTTTTTCAAATCATGGAATAAACTCTGCTTGAAATTGTAATTGCTTACACCTGCATTAGTTGATATGTCCAATGATAGTACAGAGAATTGTGGGGAACATAATTCCCAGCCAAATCAGATAGAGGGGCTGTAGAATGAAGTTTCTGGTCTGTTCAAACCGAGGTCCAGACCTGTGGTCCTGAGCTTAGCTCCAAATAATCACACAAAGTCTTATATTAATTACAAACTGTTTGGCCTATGGCTCAGGCATATAACTTGTTAACTCTTATTCTTAAACTAACCCATGATTCTTATCTTGTTCATCCACATGGCTTTGTACCTTTTCTGAGAACTGCATTCTGGTTTTCTTTCCTCTGCACCTGCTGGTGTCTCCCTTGACCTCACCCTAGTCCTTTATCTGTGCTTGGAATCTCCATCTGCCCCATGCTGATTTATCATAGACCGAAACATTGGAGCATGGGCAACCTATTAGAGACCATAGTCCTAAAGAAAGATGACTCTCCATCACCCAGAAGTCATCAACAGTCTATAGCTTCTCGGTTAAGGGCGGAAGTTCATGAACCCCTTCCCACTCCATGCTGGAATGTTGATTGTTCCTAATCTTGTGCAGGTCTTAGGCAGACAACCCCAGCTTCTTGGGTAGTCAAGGGCCTTAGTTCTGTCGTGACCAGATGACATCGTTCACTCTGGTCTTCCCTTACCTCTGCCTTTTACAATCTTCCTGTTTCCTGTTGTGGGATTCAGGTGTCAGCTGATAAGGTCAAAAGACACTTATCCAGGTTCCTGGGCCCCTGAAGGGGGCATGGAAACCCCATTGAAAAGGGGCTGCTTGAACACAAGACGCTCTCTTCCTGGTTCCTGGCTGTTGGGGAGACAGGATTGGAATCCATCATCCGTCCATCACTCCTCCACCGTTCCAGACTCCACTCCCTGTTCAGGTGCTACTATAAACTGTTACCTCTACCATGAGTGTTGGTTTATATTTTAATAAATATCTATTCTGTATTGGTGCCTTTTGAGTACACTCTGCTCACATCTGGCGCCCAAAGTGTCCCCTGAGCCTTGGAGGGAGGAGATATGAATCCTGGTTTTTAAGATATGTATGTATGTATGTGTGTAATGTCTGTCAGGAGAATGGAGGCCGTGAAACAAGAGAAGAGACTTAAAGAAGGAGAAAGAGGTGTTGATGAGGGATAGGAGAAAAGATACACGTGCTATGAACGTGGACTGGGAGCTGGGGTGGCTCAAGTTACATGGGGAGGTTGAGGAAGATGGGGAGGGAAGAGAATACACAAAAGCTTATTTTCTTTGCAAATGCCATAAGAAAACAGAGTGTTTTGTTGGCTAATTAAATGAACAAATAAAAATACCACTGATTTTGGACATGAGGGTAATACTGACCTTATTGGAAGGACATAAAGTTTCTTTTTCTTAAGAGAACTGTTCTTTAAAAACTTGTTAGAATTTTCTAGTGGAACCTATATCTCTGAGGCTTTCTTCATTGGGAGCAGTGTGCGTGTGTGCATGTGTGCATGTGTGTGTGTGTGTGTGTGTTTGTTGTAATAGATATTTCCAGAAATGTAGCCATTTCTTCTAGGTAGTGTGATTGGCTTATACATTATTTGTCTCATGATGTCTTGAGCTTAATTTGTTCTTATGAAGTATGAAGTTAGATCCTTCATTTGAGAACATGCATCTTTTTTTTTTTTCTTGTGCTGGCTGTTAAAATGTCCTTTCCAGGGGCTTTGGCTTTGATTCTGGTGTCATCTTCTTCATGTATCTCAGGATGTTTTGTGGTTTCTTTGGCCTATTCATTGTTCAAGAACATGTTCAATAGCCACATATTTGTGAAATTTCCCTTCTTATCTTTTGCTACTCATGTCTAGACATGTGGTACCATTTCAATGTTATTTGTTCTTTCTAATTGCCTATGTGCCTTTGAATGAATATATATTCTCCTGTTACTGCATCTGGTATTCCATGTAAATCTATTAAGGTCTGTCTGGTTTCTCAATTTTACTCAAATTTCCTATTTTCTTGTTGTTTTTATCTCTCTTTTAAAAATATTTGTCAATTAATGGCATTGTAGAATAGTTCAACATGCCTTGGGGACACTTAGAAATGGTTGGGCTGGGAAGCCTTATAGAAGATCTAGGCTTTCCAGGGCAGGAGCATCTAAGAACAAAATTCTGATTTGACATTGAAGGAAAGTATGACTCACTCTAGGGCTGCATTGTTAGCTGTAAACAATGTGTATAAATGCCACCACAATCTAGCGACACTTATCCACAAGTGACAGAGCAGTGGTCTGCTGCCTCGTCTTTAGTGGAGAGAGTTCCCTAAAATTGCAATCTTCTTTTTGAGCTACTTGAAATTTCAACCTCCTGCCTCTAGTCCTTGGCTTCCACAATAGTTAGCAGCTTTGGCGTCTACCATGCACTTGGCAGTGTTGTGTTAAGTTGTATCTTCAATGAGACTCTGCCACACACGTCCGTGACTTCCTCTTCTTAGGGTGGTATATGGTGAGAAGCAAAGAATACATGTGCTATTTTTAAACACATACATGCACATTATAAATTATCTGCACCCTCCCAGAACAATGAAACCTGCTCAATCTTTGGCTTTCTTAAATCTTAAATGATGTAGTTCATTTCTCATCCTTCTCCTAGGAATGACCAATGGATGATGGGTCAAAGACCTCCCTAGAGTGTAAAATGGAAAGTTATGCTATTTTTGAAATGCCAGAAAGTTATTCACTATGCATAAATATTGTCAGAGGAGGAGACCTGTATTCTTTAAGTTTCAAGTGAAATTATTTCTTTAGAAGTTTCTTGAAGAGTTATCTAAGTCACTCATGAGTTCTTTACTTCCAGGGATCACCTGTATACACACCACTTTGTTCACCTTATAAATTCTAAAGGGTGGAACAAAAGCAAGTCCTTTCCCTTTGTCTTGGGGACAGGCTCTGTTTCCTTGTACCCTAAGCAATGGTTTTCACAGCCTTTGTTATGGACTCCTTACATTTCTGTACATAGCAACCAGGGCATGAGGTGACCTAGTCTCTCCCCATTAAATATGATGCCACCAAGCTGTTACTGTCAGTTACTGCCATTAAAAAGTCACAGCTGTTGGTTGGCCCTTCATGGAAAAAAGCAACCTCCTCTCTTTTGGATTCTCAAAAATAACAAGTTTTTTAATCTTTTTTTTTTCTAGTAAAAAATGCACATACCAACCCAGAGGGAGTTAAACTGAAGAATTTTCCCAGACATGATCTACCATAGCAGGCTCAAGGTTCTAAACTTGAAGGGATAATGTTGCCAAGCTCTCAGGAACTTAGCTGGAGTCTTTACTGTCCCAACCTCTCCTTTCTGGTTCCCCAATGATTTGGTTCTGAGATAAGAATTAGTTCATTCTTCTAAAGAAGTACAATCTAAAAAAAGACCCATCACTGTGGAAAGAGGTGTGTGTGTGTGTGTGTGTGTGTGAGAGAGAGAGAGAGAGAGAGAGAGAGAGAGAGAGAGAGAGAGAGAGAGAGACAGAGAGAGAGACAGACACACACACAGAGAGAGAGATGTCTGTACTTATTCCTGAAGTTCTTATGAATATAGTTAGTGGGAAAATATGAGTTTTTTGTGTGGATGGGTGTTCCCTGTGAAATATGAGAATAATCAGATTGCAATAATCTTTTTTACAATTATCTGTCTACAGTTTCTTTTTCCTTACCCTAAGGTAACCTCTGTCAATTCAGTTTGTTTGGCTTACTTCATCAGTCTTTGTATATATGTGTACGGCAACAAACTGAGCAGAAGTTTGGCACAGAGGTTTGTTCGCAGATGTGAACAGTTCCTTTCTCTTAGTGGACGTCTTTTTTCCTGGAACCCAGATCCTGTACTCATGGATGGGAAGATGTTGTCCCTTGTTGACTTCTGGAACACAGAAACCCTACTGCCCAGCCCTATTGAGAAAGCTCTCTGCTCTGAGTGAGCACGTGAGATGCTTGGGAATCTGACCGAGAGAACATGGAAAAGAAAGAGAGAAAGACAGGCTCCTGATAAACATCCTTCTTCAGAATGCCAGTCCAAGGGCTTGCATTGATTTCAACATTGCCTCCATTCAACAATGTGTCTTGACAACATTTCTCACGATTCTTTTATAGAGACTACTGGAAGATTCTTACTTAAATGACTTCTACTTCCTCCCCCTATCTGTCTATAAATGAAGTTAGGAGTTGTGCTGGTTAATTTTAGCTGTCATATTGACATAGCCTAGAATTTCCTGGAATGAGTCTTTTTTGTAATAATGATTTTATTACTTGAGAATTCCATACATGAGTAAAATGTTTTGACACAACCTCCCCCACCCTGGTCCTTCTTCTCCATTTCCTCTCATGTCCCTCTTGCTGCTTACATCCACCACATGTGACCTGTTTTTAAAGTCACTGTGCCCGCTTAGGGCTGCCTGTGCATGTGTGAGTATAGACCCATCTACTAAAGCATGAGTACCCGTTTGGGATCTGTATCCTGAAAGAAAATGGACTCTCCATCCCTTAGTAGCCATCAATTGTCAATGGTTTCTCAGCTAGGGGTGGGACTCCATGAGCCCCTTGCAAACCCGTATTAGCAATTTTTCTGCCTCAATCTTGTGCAGGTCTTGTACATGCATTCATTAGTCACTGTGAGCTCTTGTAGGCAACTGCAGTCATGTCCAGCAAAAACCTTTTCACTGCAATTGTTCACCACCTCCCACTCTTACAGACTTTCTATGTCTTCCTCAATAATCTTGAGAGCCTTGCCGGAAGGGAGTGATATAGATATCCCATTTAGCACTGGGAATCCACATTCTCACTCTCTGCCCACTGAACAGATGTGGATTTTTTTCTTCATTAACCACATCTACTGCAAAAAGAAGGTTCTCTGGTGAGGGATGAGAGATGCACCAGTGTGTGGTGTAATGATAAGAACACAGTGGGAAGTTGATTACTATGTTTATTTAATATTCGGTTCTTCCCATATGACATGGCCAACCATGTTTTTTGTTTTTTCTTTCCCAATTAATGGTACCTGGTAGGAGATCTGTCTTGTAGAGTTGGTTCAATCCATTCATAAAGTAGGTGGTTACTCTCATAGCGTTAGGCCACTATTACACCAGTTGGCATATCATGTCAAGCTGTTTCGCTCCTAGTGGTGCACACAGAACCTTTAGAAGAACATCACTCTCCTTGGTGTCTATTTTGTGAGATCTACAGTACTGATAACTCCAGATTTCACAATGAGACAAATTTTAGTACTTTATAATCTTTAATGTATTAAAGATTAAAAACATATACATATACTGTGTATATGGACATAGAATTAAAACCACAACATCACTATGTCGATTCTAGGAAGCCATTATTTAATGCTATACTAAAGAAAAAAAAAGGCATGGCCTATTACAGGATGATATACCACAGATTTCATGAGAGCATACCATAGTCTTAGATGTTATAATATGAGAAAAATGTATATTAATTTAGGATCAATACTGTTATTAGATAAGAATTGAAATTCAAGCTTTAGTTTGCTTATTAATTTTTTGATTCTGATCACTTTGTGGTATTTCTGTTCAAGTGTTTTTTTGGCCAATTAAATATAGATCATGGTGGAAACTTCTGCAGCCGTTTGTTTACTAGGTGGGCATCCAAGTCCACCTTAAAAAGCGATGTTTGAAAGACTTCTCCTCCACATTCCCATTATAAATGATCTAGACAGTATTGGTTTAGATCAATCCCCTTGGTGAATCCCCACAGGGAATGGGAGATGTCTCCATGTGAAGTTTGGAAATGTCTTCTTGGACAAGTTTGAGCCATTAAGCTCCCAGATGAGCTTCTCATTTTTCATTGTGCCATCCTGGACCACACACACCCAGGCTGGAAGCATCTTCTATAGCCAACTCATGGAGACAATGGTGTCATTGGACTCCTCTTCACTCTTGGCACATATCTGTGGCTCTCTTGATGGTGGTCCAGAACTTCTCAAATGCCTTTATGTGGTAGTGCTGATTCCAGCGCATGAGGGTGTGGAACCTGGAATTCTGAGTATGTAGCCAGAAGCAGTTGGCCTTAAATCTAAAAACTTTTTTTTTTCAATGTCTTTCCTTCCATTGAATGCTTATAGAAATGGTGTGCTTAGGTTTTTTTGTTTTTTTGTTTTTTTTTTTTTGTTTTTTTCTTTTAGTAAGGCTCTAGTATTTTCTCCAAAATATTTATATAAAATGGTCTCAGGAAGATGTGCCTCTTGCTTGGTATAAAAACCAACCAATCAAACAAACAAAAAGCAGAATACTATAGTTCACACCTCAGCTTTGTTACTTAGAAAAATTACGTGTTGGAAAATTAAGAAAGCGTTCCAACTTCCAGTTTATTCGTTTGTAAAAGGCAGGTTATAGCCACCAAACTTTCATGACTATTGTGAGAACAAAATGGTGTGTTTTCTGTACCTTTCCTGGGCTTGTGGAAAATACTCAATAGTAAGGTTCCCTTCATCCTGTTTCTTTCCTTTCTTGATAAATCACTGTTCTCTATATTCCCAGCTCAGGTCTAAAAAAGGAGGAGTAGCTAGGGTGCATAAAGGTATCCTCCTGTTCATCTCTCCGCCTCTTTCAAGCTTGAATTTCAAAGCACCCTGAAAGAATAGCTGCCTGACTCTACTAAAATCCTCAGAGGGGCATATAACCACTATTTGACATTGAACGTGGCTTATGCCAAGTACCAAGGAATACAAAAATACATTTGACATGATCTTACTCTTTAAGGTGTTTATGGGGCAAATCAAAAGAAATAACAGTGTTAGATACTTTGTACCTATGTATACTTTGTATCTACTGTGATACTATGGTTTAAAGAACTATAGACTTTCCAGGTCATATAGGACTGGTATTTTCTGCCACTTTGGGGTGGAGGGTACAGAAGGAGAGAGAGAGAGAAATGCTTCCTGAAAGAAGGGATACCTCTTGAAGTAAGAGGTAACCAATGAAGGAAAGAAGAGGTGTTATGTTTTCATCTCAGGTAAAACCTCAGAGACAGGCCAATCTAGAAAAGTGAGCATTTCCAAATAAAAATGAAGAGAGCAAAGAGATAGATATGAACACAGCGTCTAGTGCTATCCTGCAAAGACAAAACAGATCAGAGGCCCAGAGGAGACAGTTATAACAAATATTACTTTAGTTATTCAAGGAAACTTTGGTGGAAGTCTAAGCCAGGGTGAGGAAGTGGAGGGGAGGGGTGAGGGGTCTAGGAGACTTGAAGGATGTAGCCTCTTCAGAGTAATGATGGACAATTTCCTGGGTCACATACTATTTCTTTAGTTCTTAATTTCTCCCTTACACACATGCTAGCAAGGTTGGTCTTATACTTTTCATGCTTGACTAAAGAGGAAACAGACATAATGATGGGGGATCTGATGCTTCTGGTCTGAGAGAACAATATCACGTCACTACTTGGGTATTTTTTGAGCATACAAAGAGTACATCGACTCTTGTTGAGATACATTTGTGGAAACTTCCCCCATCATTTTATTTTCTCTGCTGCTCCTCTACTAAGTGTGTGAGGCCAGGACACTATCTTCAGACCCATAAGAACAGGATACATAGTACTAATGTATATGTGTGCATTGTAAGCTCTAGGACACCTTTTATATACACTTGATCATTTTATTCTCCAAATGACCCTGGGAAATGAGCAGTTCTTATTTTATAGTCAAAGGAACTGGGTCATAGGCTTGCTGGAGGGCAGGCCACAAGCCTCACTTCTGTTCACTGGCAATGCCTCACCTGGATTGTGTCCATCAATGAGATCAGAGGGGCTGTCAGTGTGAGGTCACAGCAAGACTCTTTCTGACCTCCTGCAGACAAATCACTTGGCCTATCACTGGAGGGGTGGGGGCTTATTTAGTTTCCCTGGATGTTTCTTTAAGGATGTGAAGAGGAACCGGCCAATACTAATCTCAAACAGGATATCCTTTAGGAAAAACACTCCATACTAAATACAAACAAGAGTTTTAAAATTGAAGAATTGCAGACACACGGAGAAGCCTATCTTTCATTGTGTGTGTGTGTGTGTGTGTGTGTGTGTGTGTGTGTGTGTGTGTGTGGTTAGTTCCAGAATAGCTCTTTCTTGAGTTGGAGGACCACCCACCATGTGAATCCTTGTGTAACTCTTAGTGAATGGGTCTGCAGAAATTGCCCCTCTCTCCTTAAACGCAATCTTGTTTCTGCCTATGTTCATTTTCCTATTTCTTTAGATGTGATGGCCTGTGGAACGGTATTTCTTCCTTTTTGCCCCCACCCTGTGTTTTGCTGATGATCTTGTCTCTAGAGTAAGGAAATCTGTTAGGTCACTTATAAACCATCTCACCCCACTGAGTTCAAGCAGGACCACCCGCACTGACTCATGCACAGGAGGGTTGTATTCCTTGGGGATTCTTCTGTAGACTCTGCTGTCCTTTGAGTCATACTGTTCTTGAGAAGCAGGAGTCTTCAAGTGCCTTCTTATTGATGGTTAATTAGCATCCCTGTTACAAGAGGGAGTGGCTCTCTCCTCCCTTTTGACTCAGGGACATTTATGTTTAAGAAATCCTTTTCCTGAGTTCCAAGTACTCTTCTGAATACTCCATTGTTATAGGCGAATCCACCACCCTTTTGGGGGAATCTAAGGACAAAATCAGATCTTTTCCTCATGGCACGTCTCAAGGCGGACCCCCAACCCTTATCTCAGCTATTGATCTTTCCCAGTGAAAACCTGGTGCCAGTGTGTCCCAGAGCCCTCTCAACTTTGTAAGGGAGCCCTTGAGAATAAACACACTGAAAGATCAAGAGGATATTTACAGCCTCCGACCACGTTCCCAATTTCCTTGGCTGGTCTTATAGACAATGCCCTTCTGCCTCAGTACTGTCAGAAATTGATAGGGTAGGAAGATTGAGAAAATATTATGCTAAGCCAGTCAATAGGCAAACAAAGCATTGTGGACCGTATCTCCAGAGGATCTGGGATGAACTGTTTGTTTTTATAAGGATATCTCCAATCTTCACAAATTCTCATACTCTCTTGCCTAAATGTTCTCATCTAGTTCCCAGGGACTCATGGGAACCTGGTTTTGGGGCAGAGAAGCCTAGTATTGCCTTCTAACTAGCAGTCTTCTTAACAGGAGCACAGCTCCACAATAAAGACCCAGCATCCATACTAAGGCTATTTTGAGTGGAAGTATCTCTTCCGTGTATATAAACTACCAAGAGCCTCAAATTCTCCTACTGGCAGATATTTTTATCAAGAGCTAATGCTCACCAACTGAAACTTGTGGGTTTTCATTTTGATTCTGTGGAGTGGAGAGGTAACAAAATGCAGGGGAATTTCTTCTTAAGCCTATACATACCAAGAATCTAGTGTTTTAGAATAGTGATCCATACTAAGGAACCACCCGAATTCTGCTTATTCCTATTTCTTTAATATCCATCTTCATTGTCCCCAACTTCCCATAGTAGGGCTTCAATCTTCTCCTCGCTGGAGCTTGGTTCATTTGTTGAACCTGTAATGCCTTTTTCTTTTCTGCTTTGTAGAAGTCCTTTTCTTAAGGCCCAATTTAAGGGACTCTTTTTCAATCACCCTCTTAAGATGGGCCATACACAGTGCTGAGATACTGTGCTTTATCTCTGCTCTCCATACTACCCTCATCTTTCTTAAGACTTGATTTTAAAAAAGAAAGTTATTTTATACCATGGGCGGGGCAGGGGGAGCATGCGCATAGCATAGATGTAAAGACCAGATAACAGCCTTGTGGAATTAGGTCTGTCCTACACATAGACAGAGCCTGAGGATCTCATTCAGATTGCTAGGATCGTGTGACAATTGCCTTCACATCTTGAGCCATCTCACCAGCCCCAGTTTGCTCTTTCTTCCAGTACCTCTGTGATACACAGTGCTGTCCCATATGTCCTGGACTAATGTGTGTGAAGTGTAGCACCAAGCAAAGGAGATTTCATCTCAGAGTTTCGCATTTAGAATTGGAATCTTGTTCATGTCTCTCCTCCCACTTTTACTCTGGTCCTGCTCTCTCTGAGCCTGAAAGACATGGAAATCATATAGGCTTACGAGTAACTATATTTCCAAATCCTATAAGTAAGTGTCTTTATTTTTTTTGTGGAGCATGTATGTATTTGTAAATGTGCATATGTGTGTGTGTGTGTGTGTGTGTGTGTGTGTGTATGTGTGTGTGTGTGTTTAGGCCAGAGGTCACCATCTGTCCATGAAACAGGGTTTCCCACAGAACCTGACTCTCACTGATTAGGGTACATTGACTATACAGTGAGCTCCCAGGATCTACCTGTCTCTGTCTCCCAGCTTTTGTGTGGCTAGCGTGGATCAGAACTGAGGGCCTGCTGCTTGCACAGCAACCATTGTCTCCATGAGACATTAACCCAGCCCCTGAATTTTTCAAATTAAAGGTAATAAGCCTGGTAGAACACAAAACACATTCTCTAAAACTGCCTTCTGCCTTGACATTTAAGTGCCCCCTCTCCAGATTTTGCTAATGATCTGAAGTCATAGTTTTTGGCATTGGAGGCAGCCTTCTCAGCTATGGGGGTGGGAGCCTGAGGCAGCTGGTCACACTATTCTCAGTCAGGAAACAGAGAGAGATGGATGCTGATACTCCATTGGATTTCTCTTTCATTTGTCTATGACCCTGAGCTAGAGAATGATGCTGCCTGTTGTCAGGATGAATACTCCCACCTCCTTTAGACATTTCTGGAGGTGTTCTCACAGACAGGCCTAGGTGGTTCTAAATCTAAAAGTTGACTGTTGAGAACCACCATGCATTTTCTCTGTAACACTGGGCAGAGCTGAGGTTGGACTTAACTGTTATATTTTCTTTGCTCAGTTTTAATTCATCTACATCTAATTGCAAAATGAATCATTGCCAGAACTGTAAAACTCCTGTAAATGCAGTCATGATGCCAGGGAATTTGCTCATCACCTCTTACTGGCAATCAGTTCTTCTTTCTCTGCAGTGGACTCTTTGGTTCCTGTTCCTAGGAGTGGTGAAATCCCCTGCTCTTTCCTCCCCCATAACCTCCTTCCCATGTCACATGCCCAGACTCTGGGTCCTGTTTCCTGGTATCCCTGTATCCGTGATTACACTGTTGTTCTAGCAGGATAAACATCTGAGATCCTGCGTGGAAATCTGCATGGATGTTCTTTCCACACTTGATTGATAGTTTGAATGAGACTAGAATTCTGGGATGTACATACATTTGAAGTGGTCGTGGTCCTCGCTTGTCTTCTAGCTTCCAGCTCTTCTAAAAGCAGTTTGAGTTTTGATATTCCTATGTGGCAGCCCTTTGCTCCTGTTTGGAAGCATCACTTGCTCTAATGTGTAGTATTCTTACAATTTAAGATAATGTTCTTTGGATCAGGTTTTATTTTTATGTGAAGGGTCTCATTTTATCTTTTGGTTTAAGTTTACAGGTTCAGTTCTGGGAGTTTTTCATGCATTCAAGTTTTCTTCTTTTGACTTTTTTTATCCGTCAATTTCTGGCTCTTGTTAGAGGTATTTGTTGGCATAAATCATCCCCAAAATGAGAGGTTAAAACAATAGATATCATCTATTTAGCTCATGTATCTGTAATTCAAAGGGGCTTGTCGGTGGAGATGGCACCACAGAGGCACCTGCTCTGGGTCAGGTATACTGACTCACAAGATCACAAGTTGGTGCTGGCTGTTTCCTGATAACCCTCATTATGTTTCCCCACTGTAGTGAGAAGTTTATAGCCAGGATTAGCTCCAAGATCTAAACTAGCAGTCCCAAATAATTATGCAAGGGCTTATATTAATTACAAGATGATTGGTCTATGGCTCAGACTTATCATTTGCGAACTCCTATACTTTAAGTCAACCTATATTTCTATTAGCCGCGTGGCTTGGTACCTTTTTTGCTCAGTGTAGCACAGAATCTTCTTTCTTCTATATCTGACTGTATCTCTGCTCTGCTCTTCTGCTTCCCAGAATTCTCCTAGTCTTCATCTCTACTTCCTGTGTAACTACTTCACCAATCAGCATTTTATTAAACCAATATTACAGTGACAAATATTTACAATGTACAAAAGCATGACCCCACAGTACCCTACATTGGTACCTAAGTTTCCCAGGTATGCTAGCTGAGTCTTAGGGTAGGATCATAGGAGGCCTGGATAGAAATTGCAAATGTTCTTTTGACCTGAGCTTTCAAGGCCCAGAATATTATGCTAATCACATTCTGTTGGTCAACTAAGATACATAAAATGGGACTTTTCAAAGGCCTTCCATTGAATGAGTGACTTCAGAAGTATGTTCTCCAGCTCAGTCAAGCCTTTGAATGTGTTTAGTTTCTGCTCATATCTGGATGTGAACCTCTGGAGAAACCCTGAGCCCAAACCAACAGCCTAAATCACAAATGCCTATGCCACAAAAACAATGAGACAATGTTTATTTTTGTTTCTGTTTGTTTGGTTTGGTCTTTCAAAAGAGGGTTTCTCTGTCACCCTGGATGTCCTGGAATTCTCTCTGTAGACCAGGTTGACCTTGAACTCACAGAGATCTGCCTGCTCCTGTCTCCTCAGTGCTGAGAGCAAAGGCGTCTATCACCATTTGGCATTTCCTATTGAATTAACTTACAGAATGTTAGGGTAATGTGCCACTCAGTAGAGACCATTAACACAGCTTTGCTACTGAAATAAAAGCCTAAGATGTGAGAGAGATTGAAGGGACTCTGGCTAGCTCAAGTGACAAGCATGGCTCTGGTAAGGCTTGCTCCTCTTTCCCATTTTCCTCTGTCTTGATAAGATCCATTAGGTTGCATTTCTGAAGCTAGACACCAAGGTTTATTTCCTTATTTGGCTACTTTCTCCTCCTTAGGCCGACTACCAAGATCCAGCAATCAGAAGCCCCCTTCGGCTGACCTAATTAAGATGCCCAACTAAAATTAAACACCTCATCCTAACATGGGGTTTTCTCCTCTATCTTATAAACTGCTTTTTTCCTGTATGTCACATCTGTATTCAGAGTCAGTCCTTTGTCCCTCTAGGAGAAGCGTTCCTACCCTATTTTTCTTGCTCCATTCCCTGTCTCTCTCATGCTCTATTCTGCATCTGTCAGCCTTGGGAGTCCTGAGTCCCTACGTTTTCTCTCAGGGATGATAGGTCCAGGTAGTGACTGGGAGCCAGAAAGTCCTTAATGGATGGGTTAGGAAGAGTTAAGTCTTGAAAATTCGGTGTCCTCACAGAAAGACAACCAGTGAGAGATGAGAGGAATTTAAAGAAAACGTTGAAGTTTGCAGAGAGTAAAGTTTATTGACCAGATAATTGAAACATGCTAAATGAAAGAAAATGATGTGCAAAAGCAGCAGAAGAACTCTTTGATCTTTAATCATCAGTTTTTCAGATGAAAAATAGTCACAAGCTGGACAAAGATTAAATCTAGGGCCGTCAGGGAAATATCACCTAGACGCAGCCAGGAAAAGGACTAGAAAATTCTATAAAATCTCAAGACTACCCAAGAACAATTACGTCAAACAGTGGGTTTTCTGGGGTGGATGTTCACAAGAACTTTATTGGATCCAGGCATACAGAAGAACCGACGGCAAACATAGAGAACATGGCTTTAGTCTACAGGAGCGAATGCCAATAAAAATCAGTACATGACCCCAGTGTTTTTAAAAGAATTCTTTTAGAAACACAGCAGTTCAGAATGAAAGAAAAATAGATGGGATGAAGTGAAAAAAAATTAGTAAGTAGAACATAAACTGGGAAGACCAGTCAATTTCAAACATGAGCTATTATCCAGTTATTAAAAAAAAAAAAAAATCCAGAACCAAAAGCGCAGAGGACAGAAAAAGAATCACAGGGTACTGTTCCCAGCCTTGGGGTCTAATTAAGGATGTACTAACATTTGCAATTAGCATTTGATCTCTAGATTTGTATGCAGCAGACACCCTGTGAGTCTCCTCTTCATTTTTTACTTATTCATTAGGTATCATCCCACTATTGTGTGCTGAGTGTCTGGGAATGCATTAGTCAGTTTCCCCTCTCTATAATAAAAACGTGACAGAGGGCATTATAAAATAAGAAGGGAAGTTTAGCTTGAGTCATGGTTCTGCAGGACCAAGTCTAAGATGAACAGCCCTACAGATTCAGGCCTCTGATGAGGGTAGAGTATCGTACCAGAAGCACACGTTAGGGAAAATATTCAGATCTTAGACCAGGAAGCAGGTAAACTTAGAAAATGGAATCTCATAATACCCTTTCATGGGCACACTCCAATGATTTAAATACCCACAGCTAGGTCCCACCTCTTAAAGGCATATCATAGAATTATAGGTATGCCTATAATTTTAGGTTTTAAATTGAATGCTTTTTAATAAATTTATTAAATAATGCAACTGTTACAATTAATGTTTGCTGACGTTTTTCATTTTTAGCTCATATTAATATATACATATCTCCCTAAAAAATTCTAAATCTACTTTTGACCTCTATAACTCTGCCCCCTTTTAAGGAAAATTCATATAAATGAAACAATAACATGGTCACATGAGTTTTGTTTCTTTTATTTAGCATGATAATTGTCTAATCCTAATATGTATATCTGGATTTTGTTTCAGTATTTTCTGTAAAGTCTTTATTTTCACAGCTGTCTTCATGGATTGGGGTTATTTCACCGTTTTGCTGCTATGCATAAAGCTTTTGGTATCTTAAAAAGTTTTTGAAAACCTAAACAACTATTACTACTATAGATGCGCCACTCCATATTCTCAGCAGCAGGGTGCGTGTTCCAGGCTTCCCACCACCTCCTCAGGAGCTGTTATTCTCTGCCTTACTTGCTGTTTCAGAGAGTGTGAAGTCTCAGCCCTCCAGCTTCAACTTTAATTCCCACAGTAACTAAAAGTGTTGAGCAACTCATGTGCTCATTAGTCGTTAGTATAAATTCTTTGCTTAAATGTCTGTCTTTTGTCCACTTCACAGTTGGATTGTCTCATTCTAAGTGTTGATTGTAAATTCTTCATGCAAGTCTTTTATGAGGTGTTTTGCAAGTACTTCATCTCAGTCTATTTGAAAATATTTTCAGTGGTGTCTTTTGAAGTGCCATTTTGATGCGGTCTAATTTTTTCTTTCTGTTGGTATGTTTTGGTCTTTTGTCTATTGTTTGTTTGACCCAAGTCTTAAGTGTCTTTCTCTCTCATGTGTACATGTGTGATGCACATATATGCATGAGTATTTGTGTGTGTGTGTGTGTGTGTGTGTGTGTGTGTGTGTAGGCCTGTGGTTGGTGTGAAGAGTCTTGCTCAATCACTCTCCACCTTACTCTTTGAGGCACAATCTCTCAGATGGGCATGGACCTCCCGGATATGGCTAGTGTGGCTAGCCAGTTTGCTCTGAGGATCATCTAACTGCCTTCTAAGGCCTGTAATTATTGGTGGGCCTCCACGACCACCCATCATTTTTTGGGATCTTGGCATCTGAGCTTCAGTCTTCATGCTTACATGCAATAGCTTTAACAATCAAATCATCTCTCCAGCCTTTGAGTATTTTCTGTTCAACATTTTATTGTTTAAATTTTTTGCATTCAAATTTATGGTCTATTTTGGTTTAGTGTGTCATGTGTGGTCAGTGTGTAAGTTCAATTCTTCAGGAACTATTATGTGAATAAAGTGACCTTTTTCTCTAATTGTTTTGCTCTGTATTCAAAGATTGTTTGGCTACAAACCTATAGATTTATTTCTGTCATGTACTATTGTGTGAATCCTTTTTTTCCCCCCTTTGGCCTTTTGGCCACTAGTCGGTGAGGACAAGGGGCAAAAGCAATGATAGGGAGCTTTGTATGGCCTGTGAGCATGACGGAGATAGTTCTCCAGGAGATGACTTCAATGAATCAGTTTAATTTTAGTCCAGAGCAAGGGGAGATATGAAGGATGAGGACAATGCCTAGGGAATTACCTAATTTGCATTAAACAGCATGCTACTATTATCAAGTTCCTATATAAGTCTTCATTATCATATGTGGAAGCACAATCTAATTGTAATGTTCCTAGTACAATGTCTAATTACCATATGGTGCTGTGGGATATTGCTTTTGTACATCCAAGATATTTGTTACTTGTATTGGTTTAATAATACACTGATTGGTCAGTAGTCAGACAGGAAGTAGAGGCAGGATAACCAGACTAGAAGAACTCTGGGACAAGAAAGGGTAAAGCAGCAGACTCCAGCCAGATACAGAGGAAGCAAGATGAGAATGGTGTACCGAAGCTAAGGTACCAAGCCATATGGCTAAACATAGATAAGAATCATGGGTTAATTTAAAAAGTATGAGCTAGATAGTAATAAGTCTGAACTACCGACCCAAGAGTTACTATAATATTAAGAAAGCCTCCAAGTCAATTATTATTTGGGAATGGGCTCCTGGGTATTTGAGAGTTTCTACTGGGTCAGAAACTTCAGGGTATAAATGGCACCCAATATGGACAGCAGGGGAAAGCTTCTTCAGGGGACTATATCAAAGGTCCTACTAGAGCTAAGTTAGGCATCTGAACTAGAGACAGTCTCCAACTAAGGTCATTCAGGGTACCTTCCGTGGGGTGGGAGCAGTCATCCATGTTGGTGAGTGCTGAGAGAGCTGTCAGGCTATGGTAGACTGGAAACTCTGATCAGTCAGGCCTCCTACCATGCTATACTGTTCTAGACAATTCCAGGTTTGTAGTAATTCTTGAAATTGAAATGTAAAACGCCTCAATTTTGCTCTGTTTAAATTGCTATGTCTGGTCCTTTCCATTTCCTTATGAACATTACTACTTGCTCATCAACTTGACCAATGTTTTGGTCTGCTGAGAAACAAGCAGAAATGTCTAGATAAGCCGTTTATGAATCCCTGACCTACAAACACTGCCAGAGAGATAATGAAAAATGTTTGTTTTCACTGAAGCCACAAAATGTTGGGTAATTTTCTTCACAGCTGTCTATTGCTAAAGTGGCCACCCAACTTTACTCAGCATGTCCTTGCATGTCTAAAAAAACATGCTATTTTCCTATCTTAAGATTTATTAGTATCAAGAAAAAAAAAAAAAAACAAAAGCAAAAAACCCCACAGCAGATGATAGAAGCCAGAGAGAGAAAGAGGGAGAGAAGGAATGTATGAGAAAGAAAGCCAGCGAGAATCTAGGGTAAAGATCAGTGAGACACAGGAGCATCTCATGGTCAGGGACACAGGAGCATCTCATGGCCAGTGGCACACACAGGCATCCCATGGTCAGCGACACACGGGCATTCTACCAGTCTAGTAGCAGCAGATTAAAGGTGGCTGAGCAAGGATCAGTCCCAGTACCAACAAAGGACAGCTACAGGGCATTCCAGAGTAAAGTATAGATTCTACAAGTAAAGTGTTTGAAAAGAACAAAACCACACTACCATCACTGACAAATGCCAATTAAACACAGTAAGATGTGGCAGGGGGTGGGGGAAGGGCAAGGTGGGAAAGCGGCTGGCTCCTCCATGCAAAGTACCAAGGATATAATTGGCCATTTGGACATGTCCCTATATATCCCAAAGATAAAAGGAACTCAAAACATCTCATGCTCTGTCCCAATAGGCTGAGTTTTCTCTTCCTCCAGGTCTACCTTGAAACTTGAAACATAGCTTGGACTTGTGTGGACAAAGTTTCTATGTACCTGCAGGGGATAGAAAAGCACATTCCATAGGACAAATTCATAAGGATGTCTCCTCCACTTGGTGGCTGTCTTTGTTTTCCTACCGGCCCTTCTCTTCTGAGACGTGATAGTTAAGAGACTGGAAATACAATCTGTTGATTTTAATGCCTATTCAAAGATTAGCTGGCTGTTTATTGATCCAAGTTGTCCACCTATTTTCAACCAGAATTACTATAATGGAAAGTACCTGACAACATCTGTAAGGGACCTTATATCCACAGTACCCAATGTTGCAATAAGGTTTTCTGGCCCCGTCCAGCCAGAGGTCCAGGCCCACAGACCTGCAGTCCCAGACTGCTTAGCCTCCCACCGCTGCTTAGACCCCCAAAATTTTTCAGACACTTATATTAACTTCAGGCTGTTTGGCTTATGGCTTCGGTGCATTGCTAGCTAGCTATTTCATCTTAGCTCAACCCATTTCCATTAATCTGTCTGCTCACCTGTGTTCCCTACACGTTTCTTCTTGGGCAGCTGGCTCAGTCCGTCTCTGACTCCGCCCTTCTTTTCCTCCCTATTCTGATTCCCCAGCTACTTCTTCTATGGTACCTGTTATGGGCCAAAACAGTTCTTTTATTTAAAGATAGATATTCACAGCATACAGAAAGACATTCCCACATCAACCTAATGAACCAAAGCATGCCAGTTTACCAGATGCTTCATTGTGAATTCACTCTGCACTAATTTTACCAAAACCACATGCTCTGAATACTTTAATATCTGTGCTCGGCCTTGTTTATTTCACGGGTCTAAAGTTTTTGCAGCTGATAAGCTAAATCCTTGATTTATTTCTTTTTTTCCCCTTTAACAGAATAGCTCTTCAATCTACTTTTTAATGTTAAGTCAATGATACCAGTCTCTATTCTGTTTAGCATAAACAATGGGAAATGTGCCCATTTTATTAATTTCTTGGAATCCCAGGGATATGGATGATAAAATGGCAGGCATTTATTTTTTAGATAATAGAAGAAGCCTTGTGTGCCTGTTTTAATCTGAATGTGGCCCCACAACAAAATACCTTAGACTGAATATACTATAGGCAGTAGACGTTATTATAGTGCTAGAGGGTGGAAAATCCAAGCTCGAGGCTCCAAGAGACTGAGGGGATACTCCTGCTCAAAGATGCTTTTAGCTGTGTCCTCCTGTGGAAGAGATAAATAAACCTCCCCAAGTTTTTTTTTTGTGAGCATAGATCCCTTGTGACGTGATAACTTCTAGAACCTCAATCATCTTGGGAGTTGTATTTCAACACATAAATCCTGGAGGATTATACTATTGACTGCAGTAATGTCCACAGTGCTAGATGAAAGTCCTAGCTATTTGACCTTGAATATGTCCTTTAGTTAGAATGGGCCCTGGTTAACTAAAATCTGTACCACAGAGATCACATATAAAATTATCAGGGCAGCTTTATGCTATAGACTTTTGTTCCTAAGGAAAAAGAGGCTGTCAGCTTGTTTTCAAAGTAAGGTAGTATTTTGAATTGTTGTCCATCCAATGTAGACCTAGAAATTCTCTCATCAGAATTTGTATCACAGATTACACAGGAGTGATAGAAGTTCTTAAGCTGAGTTTACCATATCTCTCGAGGAAAATCTCGTTATATACGATTTAGTCTGTTCATAAAGCGATACTTCTCTGGAATAGCTAAAAGATGGGAAAAGCTTGCTAACTGGCTTCTGTTGGAATAAATAAAGTCAAGTGGCATTGGCTCAAAGATGCAACTCTCAAAGCCATACTCCCCCTTGCAAAGTTGGAGTCCTCATTTGCGTTGTGTTGCTATAAATAAACACTGCAGTCAAAAGCAACTTGGGCAGGAAAGAGTTTATTTGGATCCGAGTCACCAAATCACAGTTCATCGGAGCATGAAATCAAGGCAAAGCCCATGGAGAAACGATACTCACTGACTTGTCTCCATGCCTTGCTCAGTCCGCTTTCTTATACAGCCTAGGACCACCTTTCCGGGGTGGCCCTGCTCACAGTATGCTCCCCCCCCCCAACAATCATTGATCAAGAAAATGACCCACAGGCCAATCAGATGAAAGTGTGTTCTCCACTGAGGTTCTCTCTTTTTAGATGACAAGTTGACTAAAAGCTAACTACAACAGTTAATTGCTTTTCTGATTGTCCTTTTTAAAAAAATTTTTTTTCAAAGATTAACCCCTTAGGGAGAAAAATTCAATATCAAGCAATATTTTCAATAGAGGAAAATTTAAACATACCAGGTAAGTTGGACTCAAAAGTAAACTGGACTTTCTTCACAGGAGAATGTTTTCATTAACTTGCTTCATTATTCCTGTTACAAAGTCTGTAAGTGGACATGATCAAACATTGGCATTCCTTTATGGGCACCTGAGGAGGGGGGATGGGATGAGAGGATTTGATCTAGGATGTAAGTCTGGGGTGATAAAGGTGAGTTGACCTGTTCATTACCCCCTTCTGATAAACAGACCTTGCAAGGACTCTGTGACTTACCTGTCATTTTCTTCAACTTGGTTTTTGCTCCGTTTTGTTTAGATCAATGTCTGTATTTTAAATGATCTATTTGCTTCTCGCTTGAGTCTTGTCATGGGTGATGAACTCTTGTAGATCCTTATTCTAGAACTACAGGCAAGAAGTGTCCTGCTACCCTGCTCATGTTTGGGAGAGTCTTCAGCAGCCACTGGGTGTTTACTTACAGATTGTCTTCGTTACATGTACCTTAGAGAGCTAAAACACTAGACACATGGTATCCTTTAAGTAGGGGAAGATTTCCACTTCCCTTAAAATTACCCCATGAAATCACACACTATCTACACCTCCTCTAACTCCTCATTTCTCTGGCTTCTGTTTCTGCCTGTAGTCTGATACATGAGACTTTAGAACAGGACCTTGTGAATTAAAGACCTAGAGTCTTTAATTTGGGTCCTAAAGACATTAGGACCCAAAGCACTGAGTAGCTAGCTGAGCAGTGTGAAACTTTAACAAGAAATCCTACACAGCACAGTCCCTGTGAAGTCATTCACACCAGCTACCTTTCCTTTGCAGCCTGCTATTGTTTGCAGACAGAATGGGGAAAGGTTATCTCTGATCCCCTGAGGGCCCTATCAGGCTTTACATCAGTAATTAAAGGCATGCTGTATAAGGAGCCGAATGTATCCAACAGTACAACTTTAGGCAGGAAACAAGTTACTCCCATTCACTCCCAAGCCACTACAGTACTTGTCTGAACGCTTTATCTTGGTCAAGCTGCCAGAAAGCATTTCATTCTCTTTCCTTACTTGCAGGGAACCGCCTTTCCTTGGCTATCTGAACTCGGAAACATTTAACATTCTCCCAGGAAATAACTCCATTCAAAGCTATTGTTTTCAAGTGCTAGAGAGATTGACTTGAAAGGAGCTTGCGTAAATCAGTGCTGTTGATTACTAAACACAATGCTAATTGCTGGGGAGGATAAGGAAACGCACTATAGTCCTGTGAGTGATATGGGGCCATTGGAAGGAGAGCCCGCAGTGGGATTTTAATCACATACATTACACTTAACAAAACAAGGTCGGCTGGCAGCTGTGTGGCCTGGAGGCTTGTATCTCTGCTCCTATTTTCAAATGGTAAAAATCGATAAGTCCAGTTTCCCCCCATCTGTACCTAGGGGCTTTATAATTTCTTTAACTAGTATGTCAAATAAATATTATAAATCACTTAGACTTTTTTTTTTCTCCAAAGTTGAAGGTGTGTGGTGGGCAGTGATTATCTGTTCTAATGGTAGAAAATTACCTGACCTTGACCTAACCAAGTATGCTAGATGAGATAGCTATAAAGCCCTAGGGCTCTGAACTGTGATTTTTTTTTTTCCTGTGACAATGGTGTTTTATTCACTTCTGTCTTCCAAATATTCAGGCTCAATGGTAGGTAATTAAATTTATATTCAGTAAATAGTTACTGGCTAAACACCTCACCGTACTCAGTTGCTGATTAAGTAGTTTGAATTAAGTCAAGAAGAACTTCCAAACTGTTGTGTTTGAGTGTGAAATGGGCTAGGGATGTGTAAATGTGCTGCTGAGGGCCTGAAGCTGGTTCAAGAACCACAGAGCTCTAGTCAATGGACCCCTATTGTAAATGGGCTCATTTAATGGTTCTGGTTATTAAATACATGACAGCATTTTTAATGTTTAGTGTGATGTGAAGCAGACTGGAGAAAGTTTGGGAGTCTGGTTTCATTCTGTTGCTGTGGTAAAACACTTTGATGAAAAGCAACTTGGACAAGGGAAGAGTTGATTTCAGCTGACACTTCCAGGTTACAATCCATCATTAAGGAAAATTAGGGTAGGCACCTTAAGGCAGGAACCATAAAAGAAGGCTGCTAAGGAGCTCACTCATGATCTTCTGGGCTCCAGAGAACTTGGGCAGGTCTACCTCTCTAGCTCTGCCATCCTCATTGCATAAAGCTTACCTGTCAGAAGGGTCTTTAAAACCTTCAATCTGAAGGAAATAGGGAACTAAAGTCATGATTGACTTTGTGCTTCCATTATTAACTGGCTTTGAAGATGAAGGCTACTTACCAAGATCCTGAGAGCATCTTCTAGAATAAGAAGTCTTTAGGAGCAGAGAAAATCCAGCCCTGAGGAACCTGGCTGTGTGTGTGTGTGTGTCACTGAGTTTAATTAGGGTTGCTTGAAATGGCTATGAGTGGATGTTTGGGTATATTTCCTGGAACACAGGGAATTTACTAGGTAGGTTTTATACCACTAAAGAAAATTACCCCCCTACCACTGCAACCATTAACTGGCGAAAGCTTTTCAGGAAGGGGGCGTTAAGATGTCATTTTCTCTTTCAAGACTGTTTTGGAACTAGCCAAGTAAGCAAAGCCAAGTGGCCAGAGAATCCCAGGGATCTACCTGCCTCTGCTTCCCTAGAGGTGCAATTAGAAATGTGTATTAAAATCAGCGAGAGAAGTGCATGTGAGCTCCCAGTCCTAACCAGGAGGCTACCTTAGTTGATGTCTGCTGGCTGCCAAAGGGAAAAACACTTTTCTCTCACACAGTCTCACTGGGTATATCAACCACACTCCAGGGCAGGCCCATGCCCAGGCGCAGGCATACAAAATGCACACAGTGGTATTTTTGTAGACTCTTTGCTTTTATCTTATTGGTCTTTTGTCTGTTTTGATTTTCATATTTGTGGGATCTTTTAAAAAAATCTTTATTCCCTTTTTAGAGAGAGGGGAGAGAAAGAAAAGGAAAAAGAAGGTGGGGAGGGGAAGTATGATAAAAACAAGTTGTATAAAAATTTTTAATAAAATAAGTATGTGCCACCATACCTACATTTTCCCCCATGATCAAGCTTCAATCCTTGTGTTCGCAATGATGATGTTATTTCCCAGCCTCCGTGCCTGGACCCCTGATTTACAGAAACTTCATCAAGTCGCTGGTACTGTGGTGGTTGGCTATGAATCAGCGGAGAACTCTGAGTGTTTATACCCTAACTCCCTGGGTTTCTTTTCTCCTATCATTCTTAGCCAGGATTTTAAAAGGATTTTTCCGAATTATAAAATGTATTCGACTCTGCCAGATATGATGTGGATGTGCTTTGCCTCCATTCTAAGAATGCTCTAGCAATATGACTCTAGGTAAAAGCGTTTGCCTTCTCGTCTAAGGACCCGACTTCCTTCCCGAGGATCCACACAACAGAAGGAGAGAACCAATTTCCTCAAGTTTTACTTTCCTCTCCACATGTGATGCCATTACATACACCCTCGCGACATAGTAAGCAAATAAGTCAATTAAGCCATAAATGTAATAGTTTCAAAGTTCACTGAGGGTGAAATCTAGCTCTTACCTCTGCTCTCAAGCAACAACACACTGCCCACGGGGCTCAGTTTCTGAGCTGAGTGATGTCTGCTAAGAGTCTGGCACTGGCCATCCTGTGCTCATCTTCTCCTCACTGTGAGAGACAGGGAAGAAGAGAGCCATGATGGCCATGATGCAAGCAAAGAACAACTCTACCCAAGGTTAAAAGAAACTGGTGCCTCTACCTCCCTGACCTCGGGCTGGCACCCTCGCAGGGCTCCAGAGTTTCCCACACAGCCTTAAGTGGGATGTGACATGTCTGACCACTGAGCAGAGGTTTAGGATCCTGAGCACTCTGAAGGCTCCCACACAAGGGGTACACTGTTGAGACCTTTGACTCCTGTATCGGGTTTTACAGAAGTTTTATGATTTTTTTTTTCCCTACCATTTTGGAAAGACAAGCTAACCAAGGAAAAGACCCTCTGCTTTATACTAATGTTGAAATGACAAGCATATTGCTCTTACTGCAGTGGATTACTGCAGTGGTGATGGATTGTGCCCCATCAGTGGTTCAACTATATTCGGAGCTTGTTGGGAAAATTAGGCGTTTTGATTTAACAGATGTTAAGAGGTCCTGGACTAGCAAATGGTGGCATATAAAGTCACACTTTCATAACTCAGTCCTGTTCTGAGAAGCTTTACTTGATTCCAAGGCACAGTATAAGAGTTTCTGTTCTGATCTATTTCTCATGCTTATAAAAGAGATTAAGTATAATTTTTACAGCACTGTATGATCTGTATTATAGGTGATTATTGTTTGAAGTGTGTGTGTGTGTGTGTGTGTGTGTGTGTGTGTGTGTGTGTGCACGCATGCACTTTGCCTCTGGTTTATTAGCCCAGGTTATTAGTTTCTCTGGAGCAAGGAAAGTATTCTTCCTATGCTTTAAACCTAGGCTAGCCAAAGCTTGCATGAAGATGTGCCCATGAGAAGTTACATAACTTAATATATGTTATATGGATTTCTTGCCAAGCAATATTGGCTTACTTTTATAGACTTTTATTAGCATGGTTAGTAATGAAAGACCCCCGGGGGTGAGGGACCCCCGAAACGGACCTTTCCTCAGGAAGAGACCCCCTAGGACCCAAGAAGGACCGAGTCACAGATCAGATGCAAACAGCACGAGGTTTATTTTTTTTGAATAACACAGGTACCTGTGGGCAAAACAAGTCTCTCAGTCCCTCGAGAAGACTTGCGTGCCTAGCCCTTTGTTCAGGGCCTTTTTATAGGGTTAGGGGAGGCAAAAGCATGCATACAGAAGCAGAAGCATAGTTACAAGGTTTCTATTGGCTGGTTTGAATGAAGCTATTCTGTTGAGGGGGTGAGGGCCAGGCCACCACCTTGCCTGCTGTTTATCTTTCTGGGAACTCTGTCTTCTATCTTTCTCTGGAACTTCCCCGGGTCCTTGACTGGGGCCAGCTCACGTAGCCATGTAACTCTTATCTTTCTTCCCCCTCTGCCCTGCTGACACTGTGAAAGCTTTTATTATTAAGTTTTGCAGAGATGCTGGTGTCTCCAGTATCAGAATGCATGTCCCAGGGTTTCTTTAAGAGCAGATGTACAGGTCACAGGGGAGTCAGCTTGTCCTTGGTTGGGGAGTGTCCGGCAGGCTTCTGACTGCAGCTCCCCCGTCCCTGGGCCAAGGCACCTGGTGCTGACATGTCTTAGACAAGTTTCATTACTTCTTGGGCAGGAGGGAATTGCTAAAACAAGGGGACTGCAAGCAAAGGGAGGAAAAGGGAGGGGGGGTCTTACAGTAAGCGCTCATCATAACTGGGACAGCAATAGGTAGTCAGCACATATGTACTGGATATATATATATATATTCTTTTCTTTAAATTTAGCATTTTTCTTCATTTATTTTACATACCGATCACAGTCTCCCCTTCCTCCTTTCCTTCTATGTCCTCTTCCCATCTCCCACCCCCCTCCCCATCTATTCCTCCTCCTTGATACAGCGGGAAAAGCTCAGCCCTGTCTCAACTTAATGAGCCATGCTTTGTTCAAGCCCATGGGAAGCCTGCCCATTTCTGAATGGGTACACATAGTCTTAACAATTACAGGACACTTATTTTGCCCAAAAGGTGACAAATCTTGAGCCTACAATCTATGGTGTCTCATTCCCCAAACGCATCCTGAAAACCACCATTTTGACAAATAAGGAAATTCAATTACCATACTCATGAGGAGGCCCTAAAAAAATTTCATAATCACCTTGTTTTTTGTCTAGGAAGCTAGAGATGTCACAACAGCTGTTAGTAATTACAGCTCAAATCCCAAATTAGCAGTTAAGTGGAAGAATCAGCTAGCCATTACTCTTGGCCCCCTAAAGTATCTTAAAAAAAAAAAAATCAAAAACGATATTGACACTGTGGTTAGCATCTTTAAATAACTACCAGTTCTAACCAGTCTCCTAAGCCCAACAACCCTGGCACACTGTGTCCCTGGCTTATCAACATGCCTTGGAAACCCCTTTTAGATCTCAGGCTCCATTAGCGACAACACAACAAACAGTCTGAAGGGCTTCTGGGTGTTTGCTTCTGACTGCTTCAGGAATTGTTGCTAAAATAAGGGGGTAAAGCCACAGGTGTTCCCAGCCTTCAGAAGAACAAGCCACTCCCACAGGGTCAAGGCCAGGCATGCTCAGCTTAAGAGGAGGGGGGCCCTTAGGGTATGAGTCCTAGACTCTCTGTGGGCCAGAGAGACAAAGAAGATGTATTGATTCCTCTGTAAGACGCTGACTGGGTTCTGTGATCTGAGCTTCTTGTGTATCTCTTAAGTCACTACCCACAGCCTCCTGTTTACTTTTTCCAAATTTAGACTAGAGTACACCATTTGTGCTTAGACCCATCTGAATAGCCAGGCCATACAGTGGGATGTCCATGTCAACCCGCCACTTAGCTTCTTGTCAGCATAATTTTCTTGCCAACATAATCTTTTGTTACTGGCCCTCAGCATGAGCTTCAAAGGACAGGGTCCTTCAAACATGTCATTCACATTATCTTTCAGGTGGCATTTGGAAATGCTTGGAGTGATCATTGTTATGACTGGACTGGGATGTTGCTACTGATCTTTAGCACATAGAGGAATGCCTGAAGAGGAATGACCTCAATGGTGACAAGTTTCCATATTCAATAGACGTCTAGTGCCAGGACATATGATACAGCTCTGTGTAGAGGAGAATTTCAGAGCAAAGCATAGCCAGGCAGTGGTGGTGCACACCTTTAATCACAGCACTCCAGAGGCAGAGGCAGGCAGATGTCTGTGAGTTCAAGGCCAGCCTGGTCTACAGAGTGAGTTCCAGGACAGCCAGTGCTGTTACATAGAAAAACCCCCGCCTCAAAAAAAAAAAAAAAAAAACAAAAACAAAAACAAACAAAACAAAGAGAAAAAAAGAGCAAAGCATGGACCCTAGTTATCCATTTACAACATTTGACTTTATCGAAGTTGGTCCTGAGGATTGTCATTAGGCCCCTCTCTTGGACAATAGTATGGAGAATCTTAGTCCTCAGCAGCCTCTGAGAACTACTCAGCATCACACAATGCTCAGAATGACTCATGTGCTAATTACTGATCAGCTAACGCTGATTACTGAGGTGAAGAGACCCATTCCACCTAGAACACCTTCCTTCCTTTTTCCCTCATCACACCTCCCCATCTGTTGATCCCAGGCCTCTCCTAGGACTACTTACATCTACTTAAATTTGCTTGCCTCTGTGAAGCCCCTTTGGATTCCAATCCCTTTTAATTCCTCTAGCTTTGTTCAACCCTATATAATCTTGTTTCTCAAGATGCATTAACATATTTTAGACTTCTTACTTTTAAAAGGGGAATACAGATGACAAGGTCACGTGTCCTTGTGAACTCGAGAGCCTTTAGTGAACTTCCGGTTCAATGCTTGGTGTCAGTACAGACCACACATCCCTGGCCAGGGTGTTTCTGTGGACTGAAGTCACACTGTGCTGGGAGGGCCTCATCCTTGGCTTATGAATAGTCACCACCCCCGCTCCAGGCTCTGTCTTATACCACCCCAGTCTCCACAGGAAATGCTGGCCTCTTCTCTATACTTTCAAAATCTTCAGACACAAAAGTCATGTTTTGCAGAGTAGGTTTTACTACAGGAAGCTGTGGAGAGAGTTGGCCTTCAGAGAGTTTCCCAGGGAACATCAGAAGGCTATGCCCTTGGGGCTCTGTTCCCTCAGCTGTACTTGCTATTTCTCAACATAGGCTCCAGCTCCAATGCCAGCTTCCCCCAAGAAATCCAGTTCCTAACAGCCTTCTTACATTTAGCGTCTACATCTTCCCTAAAGCAAGTACTCAAAGCACTGAAATGGGTAAGGGGGAAAAATCACAGAAAAAAAAATGCAAAACGTTTTCAGATTCACAGTCTCTTTTCTTGTTATACTTTTCTATTCAAGCATCCACCTTTAAAAACTATCCTCAGGGACAGATACTGACCCTTATTTGTCATTATTTCAAGGCATAGGGCACTGAGGATATGTTATCGACTGTTTGAACATTAAGGAGCAGGTCTTCCATGTTCATATTGAGGTAAACAGAGGAGGGTCAGGGGTTCTCTCAATTCTTGTGATTACACACCGGCTGGGGACATTGGGAATGTATGGAGCCTAGTCCTGGACATCCCTGCATCGAAAAGCAAAGGGTATAGGTGAGAGTCTCTGGCTTCTTCTTACATAGTCCATGCATAGATCTTCATACTCCATATGTGTCTACTGTGAGGGGGAACAAGGTTTGTGTGTCTCATCTGTCAGTCTTCATTACCCTTCACCCAAGAGGAATGCCATCAATGGTGACAAGCTTCCTTATTCAATAGACATTTAGTGCCAGGACATATGATACAGCTCTGTGCACAGGAGGGCTTCAAAGGGCAAAGCATGGACCTGGCTTAGGGAGCCTAGCTATCCACTTATGGCACTTGACTTGATAGAAGCCAGTTCTTGTGAGGGCTGTCATTAGGCCTCTCTCTTGGACAGTGATGCTGAGACACTTAATCCTCAGCATAACAGTAGTTGCCTCTGGGAAGTTTCAGGTTCAATAGGGCTGTGGATTTGCAGAAGTTCATGACTGAGGCAAGAAAGTTAGAGTGTAGCAGAATGTAGGGTCCACTACTAAAATTAGTACTGTCTTATTTATCCATTTAGGGTATTATGGGACACATTAGATCTCTAACTATAGCATCTTCACATTCACAATGTTAAAATACCTTCAAAATAAACGTTATAAACTAAAGATTACAAAATTTTGGGTATACATTGATTTGGAATTTTCTATATCAGTAACAGAAAAAGTACTTATTTGTTTGTTTGATTTTGTGTATATGTGTCCGTGTGTGTAGGTACCTACATGCCATGGCATACATGTGGAGGCCAGAGGACAACTTGCGATATCTTTCTCTCATTCTACCATATGGGTCTGAGAAATTGAACTCAGGCATGACTCTTGGCAGCAAGCATCTTTACTTGCTGAGCCCTTCCCTGACCCCAAGAGCACTTTAAAAATACTGTTAAGCCTGATTTTAGTAAGCAAATATGTATTGTTCACACTAGCACCGTACCACACTAGCATCACCAGCCTCACACAGTGAAAAGAAGGTAATGGGCCAGCTGAGAACATAGGAAAGCCTCATTTCTAATCTAAGTCTTGCCAATAGGTAACTCTGAGGGCTGAAATTGTGATCTCAGTTCCCTCAACTCTGTGAAAACAGGATAGCAGTACTGTTCTGCCAGCACTATAGATTTGCAAGGTGGAATCTAAGGAAATAGAGGATTTGAAAATGTTTAGGGAAGTTAAGTCTGCTTTCAGAGTGTAACAATAACATTTCAGTTATCAGGGTCAGAATGGCTTTGGCAGCTTATTAACTCTTAATGGGTTTTGGACAGAGGGCCAAAGACATGACAAACTGATGTCCTTCCAGGCTGGAAGCTTTGATGGGTCCGCTGTTGCTTGGATATACATTCACAAACGGTCTCCAAGTGGTTCAGTTGCTGTGTTACCCTGAGAAGGTGTGGAGTTGGATGGTGTCATTGTGAAGATGCTAAATTACTGTGCCAAGGAATAATTGACGAAAATTTCCAGAGAGCACTGTGTGGCTACTGGGACATTCCTTTAGGGACTTTCAGGAGTCATTAATGCAATAACTAGGTGGGCCCTGGGAATTTTACCACAGAGACCTTTCTTACACAAAGGGAACCTGGGCCTCCCTACACTTAGGCTGATTATAGATAACAAGCACATTTAGCTTAGTACTATTGTTTTTCATAAGCAGAAATGCCTGTATGGCAGGTAAAGGGTTTGCATGCAATTTTAGTCAACAACTTTCCCAAAGACAAACCCCCTGAGGGGCTGTCTTCTGTCACCAATTCATATATTATCTATTACCCAGAAATGAGGATCCTGTCATGTACACACATCCTGGACTGTGGATGTTAGGGGAAGGTCTTTCTTCCTACTGGTGGGACTTTCTCAGGAAGCTCAATGGGATAATTTGGGGATGATTGTAAAAGGAGATGGGATTCAGTGGCACCAGCTCAGGGGTCTGGAGCTCTCCCACAGAAAGCAGATGTCATGAGACATGACATATTCCCATTAGCAAATACGAGGAGAGTCAGGGTACAGTGAGAGCTGCCTTGTGTCTGAGAGAACTCCTTCAGAAATTCCCTTTATAAACAGCAGAGGAACTGCTGGCTCTGAAAGGAAAGAGAAGGGAACCAACCCTCAAGAGGGAAAACAGAAAAATTCAATGATGTGATGACAAAGGCTAGAGCAATTCTGGAAACAGCCCACAGTTACAGTAGGAAGAAGGATGATTATTGAAGTTTGGAGAGAGATATATGAGAGACACCATAAGGAGAAGAGGAATCTCTGAAGGAGAAAAGTCCTGCGTAAACGTATATTGTTGTCATGGGTCCAGCCATGACAAGCCCCAAGGCCTTGGCCCCATTAGAAACAGCAAAGCCTTTCCCATACAGGCCAGGCTTGACATCAGCAAAGCCTTCTCTCTAGTTAAGTCTGTGTATTTAAGGATGACTGATCAATGTCCACAAATATTAGCAACTGCTGCTTCTTCAAGGATGTTGATAGCCGGGGGTAGTGACAGAGGAACTTTTCTCGTTTCCTCAACTTCTTACTTGGGGGGGGGGGGGGTTTCTATTGGCTGAATGGACAGGGACTCAAAAAAAAAAAAAAAAAAAAAAAAAAAAAGAAGAAGAAGGTGAATGTAGTGGCTGGCTCTTCATTTCCAAGGTGGAGAATCTTTTTAAATAGGGAAAGAGCAGATATCCAGAATAGTTTTCTTGTTAGAGAACCCTATGATAAAGCAGGACAGTGAAGCAAACAAAAAACTACTCGGTAAAAAAGTAAAATAATAATAGTAATAATAACAATGACAAGCGTAAAGGTCAGTGTTTTAATCTAACCCCAGCTTTGCTACTCACTTGCTGGAAAGTCTCAGGGTGGCCCATCTCTCTCCTCTCTGTGTTAGAAACATCCCCACATCCTCTCTACCTACTTCCACAGTGGTGTGTGGACAATATGAGCTGATCAGTATAAGAGTGTTGAGTACGAGATGATTTGGACCCTGCAGGAGAGTATAGCAAATATTCACAGATGGAACTTAGGAAGAAAAAGGATGATAATGAGCAGACTCCGAGCCTCAGAACCTGGTGGAGATTCAAGAAGAGCAGAGGAAAGACAGAATCCAGAGGAAAACTGAAACCCAAAGATATTCCCCTCCTCCCCTGCTCAGCAGGAAGCTGGGGGATGTTCACAGACAGCTGCAGAAGTAAGCATTGATGAGTGAAGACAAGGAGTGTCTGTTTCTGAGGAAGAAAACACTGAATATTTTCATTTAGTGGCAGCTAGATTTTTTTTTTTTTGGCCTCACTGCCAGAGAGCACATCAGACACCATACATTTCAATGACTGTGTGTTTCAGATAGACTCCGTCTGTGCTAGCTGGTCATTCATTAGAATATGCTGTCCAGACAATGTGGGCTCTGCGGACAACTAATGAGATAGTTATGAGGTACAGACAGACCTAACCTAAGTCTCAAAGTGGAATATAGGAGAAGAGTATACAAAATCAGGGAAACAATAAAAAATTAAATGTGAAATGGGAGCAGTATATCTTGGGCAAAGCTATGTTAGGGGTAGATTTTATGCAGGCAGGCAAAATCACTGATATAGCAGAACCTAGAAACAGCCAGCTGGATTCCTATCTTTGATCCTTGGTTGGTGTCTACCTTAATCCACCAAGATTTGGAAGAGCTACAGCCTGGAACTAGTCCCAATTTATTGCAGGGAAGTAGACATCCAAGGTGGAAATAGCAGACAGGAAAATTAGTTCAGAGTTGAAGTACCTGAGGGCTCTAGATACTCCAGTCCCAGCTTCTGCTGGATTTTCTCCTGGGTTCAGTAAGAAGTATCTAATAGCAAAGCGCTACAGGCAATGCCTAGCACGTGTCTCCTATTTCAGCTCTAGCCAGTGACTGTCCTTCAGATCTTAGTTCAGCTGTCCCCTACTCAGGAAAATTGTTTTTGATCTCCCTCACCTGGTAAGCCACCTTTTCATAGCTCCACGGACATTGTTTCTGTAGTGCTTACTCTAGATGCAGTTTGCACGCCTTCTCTCCTAGCGCAGAAGAGGTGCTCAGCTATGCCTGCGTGTGTTATCAGCACACTTAGATGTAGTTTATGGAACTCTGTGTAAACTCTCAGTCCCTAGTGGGGACTAAAATTCAATGGCTAATAGTACAAAGAACAAACGTGGTTTCCCTGATTCCTTTCTTGCTCCCCAGTTACTACCTGTTATCTCTTCCTCCACTTGGCCTCTTGACGTCAGCAACTTAGATGTATCTTTTGTTTTCAGTTTCTGCTCTCAGAGCTGCTTTGGTTGTAAAGTCCGTGTCGAGTAGATTACGGTAGACACAGGAACTGAGACACCAATATAATAGTAAAACACTGCGAGGGGAAATAATCAAAGGACCAAGAAGGTGGACAAAAAGCAGGTAAAATTCACTTCCTTTTGGTGACACTTGGTAGAGCTGATACAGAATGGAGTCAAGAAAAATCACAGAGAAGAAGTTAAGTTAAATATATCAAACGCCATCAAACAGACCTGAGCTCATCAATGTAAGCCCTTCCTTCTTTAGATGTCTGTGATGAGTGTCTCACTGTCCTCTGCAAGCCCTTCACAATTAATCCATTAAAAATTACTTGTTACACAAAACTTTTTTCAATGAATACCCTCCCCAAACAAACGAATAAAATTACTTACTTCCTTAATGCCTCTTTGGACCAACATTTCACATCCTGGAAGCTCCACAATCCTGGATTGGCAGATTACAATTTTCAAGATCATGTTATTTACAGTGAATGCTTATTAAGCAAACAACTGACTAGATCCCACAGTAGACTTTTGAATATTGAATCTTCAAATGTTCCTCCTAATGGAAGCACATACACATTGTATAGGTGAGAAAAATAAAGCTTAGACCTGAAATTTGCTTGAAAGACACTATTCCTCATGATTTGATTCCTCAGGATTTGAATCCATGTCCACCTGAAATGGAGGGTTAAGCTCCCACATAAGCATGAAAACTCTTTTTACCACTCCAAAGAGCCCTGTGGTTCTGGTTATCTCCATCTGGAGGAGCTACAGTCACAACCCTTGAACATCCTTTTAGTACTAGTGATTATGATCAATTGTCATCAGGTAGATGGTAGCTGAACATCTGATTTGTATCAAGTGCCATATATTCAGCATTTAGCTATTTTCCCAAAATAAGCGACTCTGGCTTTGCATTATTGGATGAGAAGCTTCCTGAGGACATGGGAACTGTCTTTTACTAATTATCATATCCCGGCACCTAAAACATTGTGTGGTCCAAGCGCATAAGTAAGTAACAGTAAATATAACTTATATTACATGGTACTGTAGATAACCTATTCCTTTGGGAACTATAAATAATAATGTAAACACTGGAAGTCATTGCTAATGACGGACCAGGGACAGATGCTAGACAACGTGAGGTCAGAAGTATGGCTCAGAGTGGAATGATGTTGAGTATGGATGACATTCAGGTTGGGATGTAAATCAGTGGGATGCAATGGAGTGTGGACAATGTTCAGGTACATATGTAGGCTACATAAGTTCTGTTAAAAAAACATATATAGAAAGAAAGACATTAAGGATAAATATGTGTACAAAGTCCATAAAACATATATAAATATGAAAATTTAATTTACAGTACAGATAATATTGGTACAAACAGAAAGATTGGCGACTGAAATAAATTTAAGCACAAGGCAGTACAGAAAAAGAAGGTTGGACAGAAAATATCTTAGGGGCTTGTAGATGGATTATCAGGTCAGGTCCTGTAGTAGTACTTTGCTGTCTGAACCACCAGCCTGCAAATAATGACATGGAGACTTATTATTAATTATAAAAGGTGAGCCTTAACTTAAGCTTGTCCACAATTAGCTTTTATAACTTAAATTAACACATTTATATTAATCCATGTTCTGCCATGTGGTGTCATCTCACTTCATAAGGCCCATCCTGCTTCCTTCTTCTCCTCTCTTTCCCCAGAAGTCCTGCCCACCCTCTCCTGATTAGCCTTTGGCCATTGAACTTTTTATTACACCAGTCACAACAACATATCTTCACACAGTGTACAGATATGTCACAACATTTCAGGCAACTTATAACCATCAGTAATTCCAATTCTAAGGAATTAGATACCCTCTGGCCTCCATGGGCACTGTGCACACATACTGTATGTAAATTCATGTACACATACATACATATACACAAATAACTAATTTTTAAAATATTTTTAGAGATTTCTACTCTGGGGACTGGTGAGACTGCTCAGTGGGTAAAGTGCTTTGCTGCATTGTCAAGCAAGAGGACATAAGTGCTGATAGCCACCACCTGCTGAAATACCAGATATGGTAGTACCACATAAAAGCCAGGTGTGATAGTATCACATAAAAGGTAGGCATGGCTTTGAAATTTTGTAACTCCAGTGCTGTATGAAGTTTCTGGCCTGGACTTGCCCCAAGATCCCATACCAGAAGTCCCAAATAATCACACAAAGTCTCGCATTAATTTTAAGCTGGTCAGCCCATGGCTCTGGCATATTGCTAGCTAGCTCTGCTCTTAAACTAACCCATGATGCTTATCCTGTTCAGCCATGAGGCTTAGTGCCTTTTCTCAGAGCAGCACAACTATCCTCTGCATCTGCTGGCTTGTCTGGACTCCCTGTAGCATCTCTGCCCTGTTCTTCCTGTTCCCAGAGTTTTCTTAGTCTGGTAACCCCACTCACACTTCCTGTCAGCCTTCAGCCAGTCGGCATTTTTATTAAACCAGTAGGCAGGACAATTATTTACAATGTAACAGAACATGGTACAACTACACTCCAGTATTTGGGAGTATAGGTTATAGTATAGAGACAGATGGATTGTAGAGACTTATTGGCCAGCCAGTCCAAGTGAACTTCAGGAACAATGAGAACCTTCAGGAGCCATGAGTCAAAAAATATGTTGGAGAGTGATACAGGAAGACATATGTTGATTCCAAGTTTCCAGACATGCACATGTATGGGAGGGGGTGTGTGAGACTTTCTTTAAATGTTCATTTATTAAAGAACTAAATGATGCTATTGTAATAGTATTATGCTAAAATCATTATATTTTGAAAATACGGCAGATCAAAATGTATTTGGTGCACCTAACCTATTAGTGGATCAAAGCTCATCAGCAGAGTACACTATGGAATTTAGTGGCGTATCCTCCCTGTCCCATGTCTGGCTGGGGGCTGCGACTTATTTTTCTGCCAGTGTTGAGGGAGACAGCATATTATGTATCACTGTGCAGAGGAAATACTAGAATTCAAAATTAGAGGTAGGTTCTATTCAATACATACTTCCTTCATTCCAATGCAAAGCTGGAAATCATGGGTAGAAACCTTGCCAGCCAAGTGCCACCTGTGCTTACTTATTGACGTCAAGTGGTTAAAATGTTTACAATTTCTGTTGATTTGCAATCAGGATATGTAAATACAGTGCCACTTTAATCTGTGATCACTCAATGACTCATTCCTGTTTCTATTTCTTTTCTTAATATTATACATGAAGACTTTTCAAGTGGTATACGCAAAACCCTCAAGTGAGTTCTAAATGATGCTGCCATCTTTAAAGAACAATTGTGGGTTCACATGATAAAAGAGGAGGAACAAGAAGCACAGTGTGAACTATGAGGCTCAATGATGAATGTGAGATGCGCAGTGAAATGGTTTTGCTGACAAGTTCAGGAAGATAGCGAAAGAAAGATCGAACAGCGTGAGAGTGTCTACCCGACAAACACATTCCAGACTGAGCAGGGAGGAGGGAGGAAAGAGAGGATGATAATTCTCTGCAAAAGAATGGAGAAAAAAATCTGCCAAGAAATAGCATGCTGATAACTAAGTAAGCTTTACTCATCCAGAACTCCTTGACAGCAGAAAGAAGAGCAAGGGAACCAACTCTTGTGTCAGCTGGCTTCCAAGGCATTGGGCACTTCTGAGGGCTATCAGTGCAGTTTTGACCATAGAGTTTATTGTCTAAGGCGAAAGCACTTGAGTCAGATATTTCAGGAAGGCTAAGGGTAATTGTTAAATGGAAATACACACACACACACAAACACACACACGCACACACGTGCACACATGAATGGATGTACATGCACACTTCTATAGCAGCAAGTAAGTGATATGTAAATATATTTGTAATTTGTTCCTTGACGATACAGAAACAAATCACCAGAAATGTTTGTAAACTTGTAAACCTGTAAGCTGTCTGGCAGAAATGAAGATTTTTTTGAGATACCTGTGTTTCTCAATCTCACTATCAAACAGTTGAAACAATGAATCTCAAATAAATGGGGACTTTCCTCAGGAGTCTCATGCTTGGAGAAGGAACAGTATCAGCCAGAGGAAGTACTTGTTTTTTGGAAAGAGATTTCAAACAGTTTTAGCAACTTGTCAGACCACCCTACACGAGACACTGAAATCCAAACAACCATGGTGAGTGGTGTGCAGAGCCACACCCTGACTGGGACAGCTTGGATGAGCCTATCCAACTTCCCTCTCACTTGTGAATCCTCAATGATGAACCTGAGGGGATGAATTTTCTGGGTTTCTTTGTCCCTCTCCCCAATATGGCCACAGAACAAACCTTTCTTCTCTTCTTTCCTTTCCATTGACTTTTTGAGGATAATTAGCTGAACCTGACTTGGGGTATAGGTTGTGAGCCTCACCCTTGCAGGTTCCATGTTAGAGCTCTGGAGCTCAGAAGTCCTCAGTGGGTCATCTTAATCTGTTTTCCTGCCTTTTCCACATCCTAGAGTCTGCTGTGTTCTTTGGATCATGGCCTCACAGCGCTGTGGACTCTGCTCCTGTTTTCACATCTGCTCAGACCCTGACCTCCTGACTCTTTTTGAGAAGGAACTTACTGGTACAACGAGGACACCACGTATCCCACACCCATTCCCCATCTCAAGACAGTTGGCCGATGTGCACCTGCAGAGTTTCTTTGCTGTCTAAGCTGACACATTGACTAGTTACAGGGATTAGGGTGTAGGATTAGGTTTGGGGTGTGCATATCATTCTATCTTGATTTCCTGTGTAAAAATTCACCACAAGGTTATTTAAGATAACACACACATATTATTTTATAATACAAAAAAATCAAAAGTAGGTTTTATTGCACAAAATTTAGTGTTGTTAGAAACACATTATGTCAAAAGGCTCTCAGGGAGAGTTCTTTCTATTGTGTTTTTTCACCGTCATAAGGGGACTTTCATTTTAGGGGCATGGGGGACTTTCGGTCATGATAAATTTCAGTCCAGTCCTTTATATTAATATTGGCTTCTCTTTATCACTCTTACTTTATATCCCTGTCATATTGGATATGTTTAGATATTTCACAATAATATCTCATTTGAAGTGCAATTGATCAGCAGCCTTAATACCATCTGGAACCTTATTCTTCGCCAGGGACATGGATACATCCACAGGGTGACAGGGTTAGGACTTGGGCGTTTTGGGGTGGAGGCCATTATCTTGCTATGCTATCGTGGTCACAGTTTAAATTAAGCCTGCAAACTGTGACTCCCTTTATTATACAGGTAAGGAAGCTGGCTGGGGAAGAGTGCCTGTTCCAGTGACAAAGATATTCTTGGAAAAGACCTAGAAATAAACTAAATTCTCTATCTCTCTTCTTGGTGGAAATACCATATACTGGAAGGTAATGAAAATATGTTGCATCAATCAAGCCAAACAGATGGATTGCAATTAAAGGGATATAATGGAAAATATAGAAATGTTCTCAAAGCAAAGTACCGTTTTTTAGAGGATCATTTAGAAACGTGGAACCAGTGCAAGGACCTTCTGTTCCTCATGCTCATGGCATCAAGCCTGATACTGTTGAAAAGGGACGGCGATTTCCAGGCAGGCATCTCTATGGGGAAATAATGACCCCGTATAGGACAAACATTTAAAAGAGGCAGATTGATTCTGGGTGGAAAAGAAGATGAATTTGCAAAGCTGTAAAACAAATCCTGAATGTTATCTTGTCCTCATGTCCTGAAAGCCATCTCTGCGTCCTCGAATCCTAGTCTGATGTTATCTTCAGTGTCAGCACAGCTGGAGAGATGAAACAGCAGGACAGATAAGGAAATGCTCTGGAAACCTGACGTTCATGACATCATAAATTACGACACTTACAAGTGTAGCTTTCATTGGCATTAGCTGGCTGAAAATGGCAGAGGAAAAATTGGAGCTATGCAGTGAAGCCATGGGCAGCACTGATGCTTGTGCCCAAGACTGATGGGGTCATGGTAGGAGCAGAGAACTGATTAAGCCTATCACCTGTC
The DNA here is from genome assembly GCA_033318265.1 of Phyllotis vaccarum. Lineage (NCBI taxonomy): Eukaryota > Metazoa > Chordata > Mammalia > Rodentia > Cricetidae > Phyllotis > Phyllotis vaccarum. Next base: position 31,598,385 of record JARWLC010000008.1, read on the forward strand.
AATACCCAAAACATGACAGAAATGTACCTTCATCCACCCATTCAGAAAATTATTAAGCAAGATACATGGTTACATAGATGTCATGCCTCCTTAAGAGGCAAGAATTCTTGTTAACTGTGGATGTAAATATAAAATGATATAGCTGCTTTGGAAGGTAGGGTCATACTCTTTCCAGTGATAACAATCAACTCCAATGTTACACTTACATCCAAAGAAATGAAAGCCCACATCCATACAAAAATAAGAATATAGCAGAATTATTCATAATGACCAAAAGGCAAAAATGAGTTCTTTGTCCATAAATGACTCATGGATAAATGATAGTATGTCTTTCTGTATGCTGTGAATTACCACTGGATAATAAAGAACTATTTTACTTATGGTACAGCAGCTTATAAGCAGGAAGGAAATTCAAGCATAGATAAAGGAAAGGAGTGAGGAGGGGTCAGACAGAGACACTGTGAGCTGCTGCCCAAGAAAGCAAGATGTAATGGAACACAGGTAAAGCCACTGGCCATGTGGCAAGGCATAGATTAATAGAAATGGATTGAGCTAAGTTGTAAGAGCTAGCTGATAATAAACCTAAGCCATAAGCCAAGCAGTTTATAATTCATACAAGCCTTTGTGTAATTATTTTGTAAGTGGTAGCAGGAAGATTGGTGGGAAAATTCCTCTGGACTGCAGGCTCAGAAACTTCTGGCTACTTGTCCTTATAGCAGAATGTTATCTAGGCATAAACAGGAATGAAATTCAAATACACACTACCATATGGATCAGTGACCCTTAACTTGTGAGTGAAAACCCTTTTGGCCTGTTAAAAAGTCCTTTCTTAGTGGGAGTCCAAGATCATTTTAAAACTGAGATATTACAATTTACAATAGTAGCAAAATTACAGCTACTAATAGCAGGGACAATAATTTTATGTTTGGAGGTCACCACAACATGAGGAACTGTATCAAAGAATCACAGCATCAGGAATGTTGAGAACCACTGGTATAGATGAGCCTTGAAAACATCATGAGAAGTGAAAGAAGCTAGTCTTGGGAAGCAAAGACAAGAACCCCAGGAAGTTTGGGAGCCAGCTGACTTGGCATAAACAGGGACAAACAACAAATATCATCTCAATGGATGTGGAGGCCATAGACTGAGGCTGGATTCTCCCTTTGTCACTCTCTAATAAGCATGTTGAGCTAGGATCTCTTGATGGACATAGAACTCCCAATATAACTAGTCTAGCTGGCCACTCTTCTCCAGGGATCCCTTATCTCCATCTTCCAAGGACTGCCTTGCCCATTTGACATTTATGTGGATGCTGAGTATCCAAACCATGGATGCTGAGTATCCAAACTCCAGTCTTCACCTTGCACAGGAAGTGCTTTATTTACTATGTTATCACTCCAGCCCCAATATTGTACTACTCAAAAACAAAATCCCATCAGTGTGATTGGTAGTTTGTGTTTGTAATCTCGGCACGCCTATGGGGTTATGGAAGACAGGGGCAAGAGGATTCCAGGAGCGTATGGACCACTAACTTGCTATATACAGTGGCAAATAACAGCAGTCTCTGTCTCGAACAAGATAGAAGGTGAGAGCAGACACTCCAGGCTGTTCTTCATATGCACACTGTGGAACATATGAACCCATGCTCACATATAGCCAAAATTACACTCACACATATAATCACATTCTCTCTCTCTCTCTCTCTCTCTCTCTCTCTCTCTCTCTCTCTCTCTCTCTCTCTCTCTCACACACACACACACACACCATATTCACACAATACACAAAATAATTAGAACACTATTACCTCAATGTCACTAATTATTTTATTTATTGTATATTTATTTGCAGAAGGTTTTTATGTTCTGGACTGAGCATAAAATAGTAAACAAAATGGAGGTAAGTTGAACTGGCATTTTCCTTGTGTGTATAGTGGATGGCCTTGCCATATGAACAAAATTAAAACATATTACCCAGAGATGCCAAGCTTTATGAATTCTAGATAAACCGGATACTCTGGTGTGTCTTTCAGGACTGATTTTCAGAGTGTCTTTGAGATTCTTTGCAAGAGAAAGGCACAATAGTTGAAGCCAGTTCTCTGTGGGAATTATACAATCCATGCTTTGTTTCTAAGTCTTGGGTGGGGCGAATGTTCCTACAAAAACAGTTACTTCAAGTAGACAAAGAGAGACAATAGTTCGCGAAGCTAGCAAGCTCCCTTTAACTTGAGCAAACTCTCTTTGGACATACCATCCCTGCTGGACATACATACCATCAAGTTTCCTTCTCATCTGCCCAGAAGCCTTTCAAAAATCAACCTTTGGAAATATTTTGATAGTGTTACTCTCAGGCCAGGGCCAAGAGATCTGGGAACCGTTAAGAAGAATGACTTCAACTATACTTTACTCATTATATCATAGAAGACTGACAAACAGTCTACTGCACTAACATGGTTCTTCCTTCATATTTCATTTGGATTTAAAAATCCAGGGCCACTTCCTATCCTCCTCTTCCCTTTATTTTTTCTTCTCTCATTAAATACAAGAGACAGCTGAGCTTTCTTTTTTCCATCATAGTATCTTAGCACAGAGTGGAGCACCGGGCAGGTAGATACTTAACACAGACTGAAGAAATGAATTCAGCAAGGGACATGTTGACAGAAATCACCATATTCTCCCTGAACCTCCTTTCCTTACTTCTATAATGGATTAATAACACTTACCTCTCTTGTCTACTGTCTACTGGAGTTGCTGTGAGAATCAATTGATTTTATGCACATAAATGACTCTGCAAACTAATAGCAATTAAGCTATTTGTCCTAAGCAGGAGAAGAAACAATGATTAGTAATAATGAGTGAGATAATTATAGTGTACCTTAGTTGCTTTCCTATTGTTTGGAAAAAAAAAAGAAACTCAAGGGAGAAAGGGCTTCCTTTGGCTTATATTTCCAGAATGATGATATTCCATCATGGCAGGGAAGTGATGGCAGCAGGCAGGGATGGTATGATGGCAAGATCAGGGGCCTGGCTACTCATATTATAAATAAAGTGTAAATATATCCAATAGAAAGTGAACAGCAAGTAGGCCCAGACTATAAAGCATCAAAGTCTCCCCAATCTTCCCAAACAGCTCCACCAGATCGACACCAAATGAGTAGACGCTTGAACCTGTGGGGGACATTCTGATATGGTATAATAAAAATTCAGAGGAGTAGCTGTTTGTATGGCTCATACTGTGGCAAAAGTAATTGAAATGGTCCTGCAGCTTTTACACCATTGTCTTCAATTTTATGGTTAGGATATTTATTCAGAAAATCAAGCTTTCTCAAGTTCATGTAACCATAAATATCTTTGTTAGAGTAAACATATCCCCTTAATTAAACTCTCAACCCTGCATCAATGAACAACTAATCATATTAGTCAAAAGGTGCTGACACCCTTGTTATTTTTACACCATTTTATTTGCAACATTCTTCTAGGAAGTTCAGAAAGGTACATCTTTTCTACATATCATTTGTTTTTCTTTTAAGTCTAGTACGACGTTTCTGGCCCACACTTTCCGGCCTAACCTCAAGGTTTAGACCCACAGACCCGCAGACCCGCAGACCCGCAGAGACACACAGATGCATACGATAGTTTTAGGCTGATCTACCTAAGGCCCAGGCATATCACTTGTTAGCTCTTGCTCTTAATCTAACCCATGGTTCTTAACCTGCATGTGGCTTGGTACCTTTCTTTAGAATAGCATGGTTGTCCTATGCTTCTTCCGGCTTTTCTCTGGCCTTCTGCTCTGTGCTTTCTGTTCTCAGAGTTTTCTTAGTCTGGTAGCTCTACTCACACTTCCTGCCTGCCTTTGCCCAATCAGTGCTTTTTATTAAACCAGTGGGTGGGACAAATATTTACAATGAAACAGCACAATCTCCCACATATCCCCTTTTCTCTTCTTAGAACAAAAAGAATTTCAAATCTAATATTCTTTTCCCCCCTTATCTATAACAGCTTATAAACAACACTGTAAATAAACACAAACATCCATAATCCATGTTTTGGGAATGTGGGCGTCGTTCTCTAGGCTACTTCCTGCTGAATGGGGATGATGGCAATCCCATAGGGATCTAAAGAAAACTCTAGGATTATGCACAAGTCTTTAGTGGAGTAGTCTGTAAGGTTGTGTCATCTCAGCCAGTCTCCTTGGAATTGTTCTGGATACAGAGCTCAGGAAACTTCAACAGAGGTGCTCTGAAATGCTGAATCATTTGGTCCATGCATTTCCAATGGAGATTTTTCAGGGGGTCTTCCTCTATCAAACTTTATGTTCTTTATCCAGGAATAAATCCAGTCTCTCTTTTTCTGTGAAAATAAAAGGAAAACCTCTTCTCCAAAGTAGTGTATCTTTGCATTTCAATTTTAAAGTAAACTCATTTACAAAATATGTAGGTTGAATTAGTCCAACAGCATTTATAATCAACTGTCTTTTAGCAGCTTTTACTAAGTCATTTTCAGTCAAAAAGCTTGAAGATAAAACAATAACACAGTATCTAGACATTCTTTGTATTTTCCATCTTTACGTGGCTTATTTATTTATTTTATTCTATTTCTTTTTAAAGAGCTTTCTCTACCTTTTTTTCTTTTCTCTAAGCCTATGTATCTATATTTTCAACACACTCTAAACCACTTAGACTTTTTACAAGAAACTGTCTTTACTGTCTATTTATTTCTTAACTTTTCCTGTCTCTGACCACACCTTTGCTTGGCTAGGGTGATTAATTCCACCCAGATTCTTCTATTTCTTTCAATCTCTGAACACCCCTTTAACCTGCCAAAGTTCAAGGTTGGTAGGATGGGTGGATGGCTCCACCCAGCTCCTAGCCTAATTTCATAGAATTTATCTTTTTAACCCAAGTACTCTGGGAATTTCACAGTCCATATAATCACCAACTATAGCATGCCATCTGCTGCTCATTAACTACATTTAAGTATTATGCAGCAGGGCCTCTTAAAAAACTCACAAATGTTTTTCCTCTAAGGTTGAAACAGGAATCCTCTATTAAAGCCAAGCCTCATTTTGCCTCCGGCAAACAGAGTTTATCCACGAAAATATCACCACTAAGAAGCCATCTTTGATTCTGTTCTGTTTTTGTCCTTATGAACAAAAACCTTAAATACATCATTTACAACTTTTTCTTATATTGAGGGTCCTGTGAGACTTGAGGAACAAACCATTTTACACCTTAAGCTGCACTCCAAAAGCCCGCCATTGTAGCTCAAGCACATGTGCCTCAGCAGGGCGTCTCTGTACCACTGGCTCATGTGGGAGACAGAATTCAGAGGCTGCTTTGGGCTCTAGACCATTTTTTAAGCTTTCTGTGGGTATATTTGACCCATGTTGGGCTGTTTGTCTGTGCGGGTGTGTGGGTCTGTGGACCAAAACCTTGAGGCTAGGCCCGAAAGATGGGACAGAAACCTCGTACTACATGTAAGTGCTAGGGACTGAACCCAGGACCTCCTGTAGTAGTGGGTTCTCGGGTCCCGGGCGGCCAGAGGTCCAGAGACCCACAGACCTGCCGCCCACCACCGCCTGGGTCCCCAGAAACGACTCAGATGCTTATATTAACTTCATGCTGTTTGGCCTATGGCTCAGGCACATTGCTAGCTAGCTCTTATATCTTAAATCAACCCATTTCTATTAATCTGTCGGCCACGTGGCCCGTGTGGCTCACCCGTGCTCCTTACATGTTTCTTCTTGGGCTGCTGGCTGGATCTGCCTGACTCCGCCCTGCTTCTCCTACCTATGCTTTGATTTCTCCTCCTACTTCTTCTATGGTGCCTGCCATGGCCCAAAACAGCTCTTTTATTTAAAGATTGAGATTCACAGCATACATAAACGCATTCCCACATCACTTCCCCCTTTCTGTCTAATCAAAAAGGAAGGTTTATTACATATAACATAATAGCTATCAAGCAAGAATTACAGTTACAATATCTAGTCTATTTGTATTTAGCAAAATTAAAGAAAATACTTTATCATCTATTTTATCTTTATGAATCTAAAGTTTCATATCTAATATACCTTTCAAATGACTAAGAAAAACTATACCTATAACTATCTAATCTTCAACTACATCAAAGACCACAGAAGGATATAATATTTACCCAAGTAAACCAGAAGTGCAAGCAACTTCTAAAATCTAGAAAGGACAGAGATGACACCTATCTGCCTGGACAGTCACCCAAAGTTCCTTTTTAAAGTTGGGGCATCCATCTTCAGCCTACAGGCCCAAAGTCTCTTTTCATTTCAATGAGCAGGAAATCTGCTCTGTCCATTCTGACACAGTTCATCCGTTGCTTCTCCTTGAGTCCTGAAGAATGTCTGACAGTTTTCTCTGTAAAGCAGGAACCTGAATGACCATCTTGGCTTGTTCTGCCAAAGTTCAGGGGTCATCTTCTTATGGAAACTGCATGTCCAGTTTAAACAGCATACTGTCAAGCAGTCAAGAACAGGTTCTTCTCCAGTGGCTAACCATTACCACAAATAGAGTAGACTCCATATGGAGTTTCTTTGATGCCCATTTTTCTCTTGAAGATTGGTGCTGCCAGGAACAAATCTGTTTCACTGTCCAGAAAAGTCTAAGTTCTTAAAACATTTTAAATGCCATATTCTGTAGATCTTAGAAGTATTTGAAGATTACCTACCTAATTAAAATATATCTTTGTATACTTAAAAATCCTAACTAACCTAACTATAAATTTGATTATCAAAGGTGACTATTAACCTTCATTTCTTAATTATACATTACAATTTTAAATCAGTTATATGAACATCATACCTTAAACAAGAGTAGAAAAACACATACAGCATAACAAAATTGACCTTAAATTTGTATCAATAAACCAAAATCTATACCAATGTAAAACATTTTGAGATTAACAGCTGATTACCTGATCTAAGTAAATTCAATAATCTAATTTTTTTAAAAAGCATTCACATACCATATCCCCCTTTTCTTCTTAGAAAGTGATTGACTATGACCATTAACCATTTATAATGAAAACAAACATTTACAAACAATATTTGGGGAATTTGGGCGTAGTTTTCTATTACTTCTTCCTGCTGATTATAGGGCGTTGAAAATCTCACAGTTGTTGAGACTGGATCAGTCTGCAGCTCTGAAGCTGATATGGCCATCTCTTCTCATCAGGTTTTTTCAGGGGGTCTTGGTTGATGAAACCATATTTGCCTGGAAGCAATCCACAGGTTCTCATCTTCTGTGGAAACAAAAGCAGAACTCTTCCAAAGCAATAAATCCTTAGACACAAATTTCAAAATCAAAATACCTTTAAAATATATATTCTTGTTTAACTTAGTAGCCTTTGCATTTGCAATCCATTGTCTTTCTGCAGTTAGCTCATTAACAGTTAAAAAATTAAAAGAAAACACAATAACAACCAAAATCCAGATTTTGTGTCTATTTTCCATCTTTACGTGGCTTATTATATTTTTATTACTCTATTTCTCGCTTTAAAAACTTTTTCTAACCTCTTTCTTTTCTCTCTGAAGCCTATGTACCTTTTACAAACATTGTAACCTGTTTACAGGTTTTTCTTTTTATCTGAATCTGTTTTATTGTGAATCCTTAATCATCTTCTAACCTTAAGAGCTTTTAAAATACATTCTCTAAAAAGAAGCACAGTTTTTGCAAATTAGGCTGAATCACTAAGTTCTCTTAAACGGACCGTGTATCTATTCATGGCCAGTAAACAGAGCACACCCAAGAAAATGCTGCTATGAAGAAAATTTGTTTCTTTTTTGCTCAAAATAAACAGAAATCTAAAATCAATCACACGCTACTGAGTCTTCTGTGAGATTTCAGGAACCTGCCTGATTGCAGCTTACTCTGCCTGCCGCCAGTCCGCCGGCGCCATTTTGGATGTGACCTGGACCATGCTTTCTTTGTACAACGGCCCACTTCGTATACACAATTTGGAAGCTGCCTTGGCTCAGTTTCTGTGATCTAGAACCCTTTCTAATCTTTCTCAGGCTCTAAGTGGATAATCGACCCACGTTGGATGCGCCATCTGTAGTAGTGGGTTCTCGGGTCCCAGGCGGCCAGAGGTCCAGAGACCCACAGACCTGCCACCCGAGACCGCTTAGCCGCCCAGCCGCCCGGGTCCCCAGAAATGACTCAGATGCTTATATTAACTTCATGCTGTTTGGCCTATGGCTCAGGCACATTGCTAGCTAGCTCTTATATCTTAAATCAACCCATTTCTATTAGTCTGTCGGCCACGTAGCCCGTGTGGCTCACCCGTGCTCCTTACATGTTTCTTCTTGGGCTGCTGGCTGGATCTGCCTGACTCCGCCCTGCTTCTCCTACCTATGCTTTGATTTCTCCTCCTACTTCTTCTATGGTGCCTGCCATGGCCCAAAACAGCTCTTTTATTTAAAGATTGAGATTCACAGCATACATAAACGCATTCCCACATCAACCTCCAGCATGCTAGGCAATGCTATACAACTAGGCTACAACCCTAGACCTAAAGGAGTTCAAGTGACTCCTCCACCATAAACTAGGAGAGTCAGGGAGACACTGCAGGCTCTCACTGAGAGAACAAGATGAAAGGTACAGGTAAGCCAAGAGCCATGTGGCAATACACAGATTAATGAAAATGGGTTAAGTTGTAAGAGCCAGTTGATAATGAGACTTAGCCTAGGACAAACAGTTTCTAAGAAATATAAGTCTTTGTGTGATTATTTGGGACCAAGCAGCTATGGGCAGGTCCAGACCTTGAGGCTAAGCCAGGCCAGAAACTTCTGGCCCCAAACGGTGCTCAGCATCAGGCAATAAAATAGCTTTTAAAAGATTCTGAATGTGTAAAATAGGAGCTACACTGGGTTTCCTTGTCTCACAGTCTCATGCCAGCAATGACTCAGAGATACATCTTTCAGCAACTGCAATGGAGATGTAGCGGGCTGAAGCCATGGTCTAAGATGCATGGTCAATTTTCTCAATCTCTCTCATGGGCTGTGGTACAAAGATGCTTCTCCTAGCGATTGCATATGAGTTTGGAAGCACAACTGTGGGCTTAAAAACACAGCTTCACAATACTTAATACCACTTCCCAGAATCAGGGAGGCAAGCATGGCTCATTGCACCTCCTCTACCATGTTGAAAAGCCAAGCAGGGTAGAGTCAGCAGCAGTTCAGTCCTAGCTACACCGTTTAGAAACTTAAAAACTCTCCTGGTTTTTTAAAAAAAAAGATTAAAATACACTAAATGATTCAGATGGAGAACACAGGTTATGATCTATGTAAAAAAATTATGTAGGCTTGTGAGAGAAAAAAAAAGAATATAGAAAGTCCTTAAAAAGAGAAATAGAGTAATAAAAATAGAATAAGCATGTAAAGATGGAAAATACACGAAGAGTCTGGATTGTATATGTTAGTTATTGTGTTTTTTCTTAATTTTTTAACTTAATAAGCTAACTGCAAAAAGTCATTTGATTGTAAAAGCTGCTAAACTAAACCAACATAAATTTCAAAGGTATCTTGACTTTGAAATTTGGGTCTAAAGATATGCTGCTTCAGAACAGAGGTTCTGCTTTTGTTTCCACAGAAGCAATCTATGGATTGCTTCCAGGCTAATATGATTTGATCAAGGAAGACTCCCTAAAGGCAACTGAACGAGATAATGCAGCCTCCCAGATTACTACCGCCAAGATTTAACCATAAATCTAAATTTTCTCAGTATCTCTCAGAGATTACCAGTACTCCAAATCAGCAGGAAGTAGTCTAGAAAGCCACACTAAAATTCCAAAAATATTGTTTATAAATGTTTGTTTTCATTATAAATGGTTAATGATCATAGTAAATCTCTTTTTAGGGAAAAATTGGTGATATGACATAGAAATGATAAAAAGATAGATAATTGAATATACTCTGATCCAAAAATTGTTAATCTCAAAATACTTTTCTTTGATGTGGATTGTGGTTTAGTGACACAAATTTAAGGTTAATTTTTTTATACAGTATGCATACTTCTACTTTTCTTTAAGGTATTATGTTTATGTAACTCATATAAAATTGTAAAGTATGATTAAAATGCAGATTAATAGTCATCTATGATAATCAATTTATAGTTACGTCAGTTAAATTTTTTAGATATACAAAATATATTTCAACCAGATAGGTAATCTTCAAACACTTCAAAGACCTAAAGAATATGGCATTTAAAATGTTTTAAGAACTTAGACTTTTCTGGACAGTGAGACACGTCTGCTCCTGGTGGCACCAATCTACATCAAGATGATGATGGACACTGAAGAAACTCCATATGGGGTTTATTTTCTTTATGGCAAAAGATAACTACTCTGTGAGTAGTTGTTATTGCCTTGGCTGCTTGACAGTATGCTTTATAAACTGGACATGTAGGACCCATAGAAAAGTGATCTCTTGAACTTTGCCAGAACAAACTGAAATGGTCCTTCACATCCTTGCTTTTTAGATAAAACTGCCAGATATTCTGCAGACACAAGAAGAAGCAACTGACGGACTATTCCAGAATGGGTAGATCAGTCCTTCAGATTTCCTTCTTCACTAAAAAGTTTGCCTATGCCTTTTCAACTAGGCCTGTAGGCTGAAGATAGATGCCCCAAGTGTTACAAAGGAACTTTGGGTGATTGTCCAGGCAGACAGATGTATCTGTCATTTTTAGAATTTGAAAATTGCTTACAATGCCCTTCCTTACTCAGGTAATATTATCCTTCTGTGATCTTTGATGGAGTTGAAGGCTAGATAGTTATAATTATAGTTTTCCTCAGTTATAATAGAGGGTAAATTAGATATGAAGCTTTGGACTCACGAGGGTAAGGTAGATGATAGAATGTTTTCTATAATTTTGCTAAATACAAATAGGCTAGATATTATAATTGTAATTCTTGATTAATAACTGTTTTGCTATATGTAATTTTATTATGTTAAAATTTAAACTTTCCTTTTTGATTAGACAAAAACAGGGAAGTGCTATGGGACATCTTTCTAGACACTGTGAATACCACTGGTTTATAAAGAGTATATTTTGGCTATGGCAAAGCATCTAAACGTAGTTGGGAAATCTGAGAAAGATAAAAGAAAAAAAGGGCAGAGTCAGGGAGATGCTGACCTAGAAAGCAGGATGTAAGAGTACGAGTAAGCCATGAGTCATGTGGCAATATATAGATTAATGAAAATGGGTTAAGTTGTAAGAGCTAGTTGATAATGAGACAAAAGTTTGTGATGAAAATAAGCCTTTGTGTAATTATTTGGGACTAAGCAGCTGTGGTCAGGTCCTGACCTCAGGTCTAGGCTGGGATAGATGGGTCAAAAACTTCAGACTATAGAAATGAGCCTTATTTTTGCTTCTTAAATAGTGAAATGTCATTTAAATGTTTAGAAAAATCATTTCCTCATGGGCTGAAGGTAGACAAGGAATTATACTTCTAAATCCAATAAAGAGATACTTACTTTTAAATAAAGAATAGCTGCAGAGCTGCAGTCTGCCTTCATTTCTACTCAGGGTATTTTGTCAGAATGAAGACATGATCTCCCAGGAGAAACAACTGTGAAGAACATCAGACTAGGCACACCCACTAGCTCCAGCCCAGTACACTGTCATCAACAATATACTTTGTACTCTGTAGCCTATTATCCTTGTGACCGGGACTAGGATCCTCCATGTAAAGTTCCAGGTCATCACTGCGGTAGATGTTGAAGTTGGACAGAAACAAGCATGTCATCATAAAGCCCCTGTTCAGCTGCTTTTTTATGACACTGTGTTTAAAAGAAAAACAAAAAACCCCAAACGTCTGAGTGTACCTCTGGGAGGCGGCAGCTGGGTTCCTGGAAATGACAGTAGCAACTGAGTTATGGTACAAGCTCAGGGTTTTCCAATTTAGTGTCTTAGAATTACTGTTTATACCTCTCTGTGTATATGTCCCCACTTTCTTCAAATTCTTTAGAATGCTGTACATGTCTGATCACTGTCCCTGGGAGCTACTACTTCGCATTAGATTATTGCTCCATGTTTTTTCTCAGGCCCCTGTGAGGTTTCTGGTGGCCTTTCGGAAGGAATCCTTTCAGGCTGCATGGATAACATTTTTGCTATATAAGCATGAGAATCTGGGTTTGAATTTCTATAGACGTGGTAGAGCATGTTTCTGTGATCAGGCATTATTAAGGGGAGATGGTAGGAGTACATAGAATTCTCTCAAGCTCACAGACTATCTATCTAGGCTTAGGCAGAGGTAAACAATATGAGATCATGCCTCCATCAACATCTGGGGCCATCCTTCCACCTTCATACATATACCACACAGTGCAGCCCCTGAATTCACAGAGGAATACACATACAAGGAATATTTTATAGTATTTATTTTTAAATTATGCATGTGTGAGTGTATACCCTGAGAGGCCAGAATTACTGGATACCCTAGAGAAGAGTTCCAGGCAGTTGTGTGCAGCTCAGTATGAGTATCCTATGAAATAATAGCACAAGCTCTTAATCACTGGGCCATCACTTCAGCCCCCACAAAGGTTGATTTACTCACTGACAATTGCAAGGCCATCTTTAGCCCATTCAGGATGCAACAAACATCTTCTCATCCCACTTTATACTCCTCAGCAAGTTAGGGATCTTTCTAGAACATTCTTTCAGGACAGAAACTGCCTACTGATGGGATCAGCAATTTCTCACTGCAATTCTGAAGAAATTGTCAATTTTTCTGTGGTTCAGTCTTCTTGGGAGAAAAATAAGGAAGGTGGTATCAGCTGCTTCATGGTTGCATTCATGTTTAGTAGGCTAATAAATCTTAAACCTGCTTGATGAATAGGAAGTACTTTTGTGTGTGGGGTTAGATTTATAAAGAAATAAATAGGCACATTAAGTCTGATCTGACTGACAATGTAGCTCCGTGGTAGACTCATGTGCCAAGCCTTGTGTTTAAAGGTTACCAAAAAATGTAGCAAATAGCCATAATCAAAAGAAAAACACAAAAAAAATGTGATTATATTGTCTGATGTTGGTGCTCATGCCTCTGTGTTTTTAAACTAGCCATAAAATTGCATGGGTGGTGTCTGTCTGTATGTATAAATGTATACAGATGTAATATGCATGCATGTAAGTATATTATACTGTTCAGGTTAATTGACACAAATATGTTCGATAAGACTATGATATCATATACACATGTTTAAAGCCAAGAGAAACTGCTTTGAGCAACTGAAACAAAACGAGAGAAATCACTCATGGTGAGATGTGAGTATACTGGAATTCTGGGCTTCATTATAAATTATTATTTACTTAGAGTGCTGGGTATGAACCAAGATCTCCTCCAGGTATTTCCATCCTTTGAGGAAGCAGACTCTGCTGGGAAGCCTTGTGATTAGCTAATTTGATTAAATATTAGCAGGGACGGTGTTCCTGCTCTGCCTGGCACCGCTTCAAGCAAGGAACGGGAGCAATGATACCAGAAATTGAAATTTGGCATTAGCTGCTTTCTGAGCATTGGCCCATTTGATCATTACAGAAATCTGAGCAGAAGCTAACTGCTAGACTACAGGAGAGTTCACATGGCACAGGAGTCACCTACTCCACGCCTCTCTCTCCTCCCTATGCTTCCCAGCAGACCCTTCTAAGATGGAATCTCCTGTTTTTCTCCTCTTTGGCACCATCTGTCCACGATATCTAATGGTCACTGTACACTGTGCCAAAGATGAAGAAAATGCAGGAAATGGTTTACCTCCATGCTTACACCAGCATCATTGCAAACACCAACTTTAGCTGTTTCTACACTCTCCCCTCCTGAACCAAGTCCTCCTAGTAGTTATTAAACTCTTTTCCCTCCGTGTTTTTCCCATGACTATAAGCAATTCAATTCATTGAACACTAGGGCATCCATCTCACCCATAAACAATGAGTAAATGAGACCTCTTGGCTTAAAAGGAAGTAAATTCTCTTTACTGTCACTCAAATATATCCTTGAGCCCCCAAACCAATATATCCAGGAGGAAGCCAGATATTAAGAAAATGATCAATGGTTTATGTGTGTGGATATAAAGTCAGAAATTTCTGAGCGTCTCCTCTGTGCTAACAACCGTCTTGAGCAGTGTGCCCACCATCAGTCACCCTCTCAGAACTCTGTGCTATGGCCCTTCCTCATGAGCATGGGGGGCACAGCGCGGAAGGAACTGTATACACAGAGGTCAGGAAGGAGAGCAGGACACAGCGGTCCTGACTCAATTGTGGAGTTGGAGTCCCAGATCTGACATTCTACCTCTGTGTCATTCTGTCTCTGCTCTTCTTCCGGTGGAGATCATTATCATCTCTCTCACAGAACAGAAGTGGCTAAAGTTTTGAGTGGTTAGTACAAGGCTTGGTATTGAGTGTGACACACTTTACTTAGTTGACTTAGGAGCATCGTCATCAGGATTAACAACAATGTGTGAGTAACATCCACCACCATTGATCATTATCATCATTATCATCAAGGTTGTCACCATCACAGTCATCATCATCGTCATCATTATCATCATCAAGAGCAGTAACAGCTTACGTTGTGCTTCCTTGTCTTGCAATACTTTGACCTCCCCAGGTGATAAGAATGGTGACAAGGATTAACAAACCCTGAAAATACACCAAGAATTTTACAGCTATTGAGGAACACTATTCTTAATATATTCTCCTCCTCCTCCCCTCCTCTTCCTCCTCCCCTCCTCCTCCCCTCCTCCTCCTCCTTCTCTTTCTCCTTGATGTTTTGTAAGTTCTCACTATTTTACTGCCTTGGAATTCACTATATACTGCCCTAGAATTCATAGAAAACCAGCTGCCTCTGCCTCCTGAGTATTGGGATTAACAGCATTTGCCGCCATACCCAGCTCTCAATATATTCCTATTAGAAAAGAATCAAGAGCTACTCTAGGTCTGCATGCTGAGAAAGTTTACATTTAATTCCTAAGTCAGTTTTCCAAGGCACAAAACTCAAGCCTAGCACATCTCCTCTCCTGAGACCAATCCATGATTGTCTTTTGACACATTTATAGCTCACTTCCTTCAAAAAGAATGTTTACTGAATGTTATTCAATGAACCATTTCTGAGTCTTGTTAAATAACAACCCCCAAGCCCTTCTCCCTATCACGGTTGGTATTTTTGTTTGTTTGTTTGGGGTTTTGTTTCCATATCCTAGTTCACCCACATTTCTACCTCATTCCCCAAAAGATTAACTCCTTCTTCTCCTAATGACTCCAAATCTTTACGAGCAGGCAAAAAGTGTTCATTCTAAGTCTGTAAGCATGTTGGCTAAAAAGAAATAAAATCATTTGACATTTCCTTCAAGCCTGATTTTCCTTTCATTCTACAAATCTCTAAGTCCAGAACTGGCATTTATACTGAGCCCATATGATGAAGACTCTAGAGATTATAACTCCATTAGTGCTATAGAACGGTGATGGTATTCTCTGTCCTGCTAGGCCACAGGAATCAAGGTTTACTTAAAAGCCTCAATGACTTAAGACCTTGAACTCTAGGCTACTGCCTCAACCAGGTCTTTTAACAAGCTTTATCCAGACACTTCCTGCTAGGTAGACTCTGTGGCTCTTAAGACTTATATTTGATATTAAATTGCCTGCCTGTTTCCCGTGTCATAAGTCTTTGAGCATTTTCAAGAAGGAACAAGTCATAGGTTTGCATCTTGGTGCACTGAGAATGGATCAGTCAGCTGAACCTCACTGCGGGTTCCTTTATTGTCCCCTTGTGGATGTAGAGATGACAAAAAATGAGACTGGATGCAGAAGCTGCTTTTACAATGGCTGGTAAATGAGATGGTCTCAAGAAATATTAAATAATTGAAGGTGGGCAATCCTTTGCTATCTGACAGATCATAGCTTCCAAATCTTGTAAATGTTTCTGGCATGATCTTAGCTACACACCGACCTGACCTTTGCATTTGGTGCTTGGCAAATGATTTGTGTCAACATTCTATATTCATGAAGATAAACATAATGTATTTCCCCAGCATTCTAGGCTTATTTCTACTGAAAGATTCAATGCAAATGAGACATCTGTTTCTCATGTGCAGATGGTGCAGCATATTTCACATCTTTGTCAAATAACGAGAATGAGAAGTCTCCTATAGCAGTTCTGCTTCTTTGTTAGAGGCTAAAGAGGATGGTGGAAAAATTATGATGAACATACTTCCTGAAGCCACACTAATTTGTGTTTTACATATTTCACATTCAATTGCTCTGAAGAATTATTTGTTGAGATTTTCTGTGAAAAGACTGTTTTCAGTTCTATGAGAAGTTTAAGAAAACCATGGTATAGATTGATCAGAAAGATAATGTAATACTTTTTTCCCTTTTTGAGTGGGAAAAGTAAATTATGTCTTGTCAAAATGGAATCAAGACTACAAAACTCTGTACCAAATGACTTGAAATACCATGCATACTGATTCAATATGTACTACCATGGCTCATGGATATTCTATGATGAACAAACTATTATTCCTTTTCTATAGACTTTGGAAGAAGTCTTTTCCTTTTTTTTTTTTTTTTTTTTTTTTTTAGAAGAAACTGTGGTTCAAGTGAGAGAGGCAGACAAGCACCTGAATAATCAGAACATGGCATGGTCAGCACAAATGTTAGTCATGAATAGGAACTGTAAATATGTGCATGAGGTCCAGGAGCTCAGTTGTAGAGTTCTTGACTGGCAAGCATGAATGTCTGAGTTCACTCCCTAGGTATAAACCCGATGTGCTGGTACATAGTTGTAATCCTAGCACTTGGAAGGTAGAGGCAGAAGAATAATAAGCACAAGGTTATCCTTAGGTATGTAGCAAGTTAGAAGTCATGGGATGGTCTCAAGCAATCTTAAGTAATTGATGCTTGGTGTTCCTCTGCTAACTTACCACTGTGGCATTTGTATTTTCCAGATGTCTCCAGCACAGATATTAATTGCTTAACCCTATGCCTTCAAATGTACAATGACCTTTGCATTTGACTGTACGTACATTATTTAAAAACATCAACAAAATCCACATACACATTCAACTGCTGCAGGTCTCAGCTCACGTGTTGATTCCTTATCTGAACTTCCAGAATTTTATTTGGACTTCCACAATGGGCTTTTTTCAGTTGTGTGTCTTTCACAAATATTTGCAGAATGAACTAACAACTTCCTTACCTTTTCTAAACACAGGAAGCTGGTATCTATAGTTTAA
This sequence comes from Phyllotis vaccarum, assembly GCA_033318265.1. Taxonomy (NCBI): domain Eukaryota; kingdom Metazoa; phylum Chordata; class Mammalia; order Rodentia; family Cricetidae; genus Phyllotis; species Phyllotis vaccarum. The sequence continues at coordinate 31,615,629 of JARWLC010000008.1, forward strand.
TCATTACTGCTCAATATCTGATCTTGCATACCACCAGGAGGGATGTGAGCTAAGAGATAAAGTCTCACAGAACCCTGAGAACTTAGATCTTTGCATGACCTAGAGAAGGGGGTAGGGTTCAGAGAACTTAATAGATTATCAAAGGAAGGAATCAACCCCTTTGCTGCCTTTATGTTATGCAGTGGGTCACATGAAGGAGTGTAGCCCAAGATTCTCCAAGGTATTTATCTAAGACACCCCCTCTTTCTGCCTTGGCCAGGGTACCAGCAACCCCCAGTTTGTCCACAGCCCCTATGTTTGTGCATGTTCCTCTGTTGACTTTCTTGGCTGTGAAGAGCCACTCTGTCATTATCATCTGACCTTTATCTCCTCATGCTTCCTATCTCAATTTCTCGGTGTCGTGTAGAATCCAACAGAATGGCTTTTGCTTTAAGAAACTCTCACAACCTGTTTTCATTGTAGGGAAGAAGAAGTCCTACATTCAGAGGACAATGAGTTTGAGCCACAATATAATCTACAAAAATTATTCACCTCTATGTATTTTCTTCCCATAGCTGTGAGATAGAGGGAAAATTTGCTCCAGGGAGTTAAGAAAATCAGACTCAAATAAAAACATATAAATTACAGAGATGAGAAGACATTTAACGAACAGTAGTTCTTTACTGTGTCTCTTCTTCCGATTATAGCCTGTCTCCTTCAAGGCTCTGATACTTCTTCTAAGACAGAAAGATGGGAGACCTCAGATTTCGCTATATTTGATGCTGTTTCCTGCTCCTCAAGTGTTATATGATGTTCAGTCCTTAGTCTTAGCACTGGTGGAGCATCTTCAAATCTAATAAAGAGCAATTATTTTATAGTCAACCCATTAATAGCTGAATAGGATAAAGCCCCTAGTAATGATAATAGTACCGTAAAAAGCATGCTAAGAAAAGAAGTCTTGTGCTATATCATTTCTAGTAGCATAAAGACAAATGTGATTATTTTATTTTTAATTATTACTTTAAAGATTTATACTGACTCTATCTATACATAATTTTGCCTTAGTAACTAGTTCTAAGTGAGCTCTATTCTTTGAGCCTTCCTGAAGAGTAATGTTTGTATTTTTTGCTTACTGACACACTAGCCATGTGGGTGCCCTGAGAAAAAGGAGTTATTTGAGAGATTTCTAATGAAGCCAGGAGTGCACCCCAAGATAGGCAACCAAAAGAACTGTAATATAGAGCAAGTACCATCACCTTGACCTAGAGACATAGCCTCTTGACCAGCATAGATCTGGAATTCACCTGGGACCTTGAGGCACTAGAATTAGGGGTATGGTTGAAAGGTAGCTTAAAATTGGGGTGTATGTATGCAAAAGCCCCTTCTTCCTGCTCTCTCTCTTGCTGTTGGATGGAGGACCTGACCTGCTGAGCTTCAGCCACATGGACCAGTTCATCTTTCCAAGAACTGCACAACTGTTTAATTTCCTGTATCAGTGACTTTCCTCTCTGAATCTCCTAAATAAATAATATGATCTTTATCAATGACTTGCACTAATATCTGGTGCCCAAAAGAGCCCAAGTTTTCAACTATTGGATTTTGTTTTCCTTTACCCAGAAAACCAACAACAAAATAAACACCCTTATCTTTGATCCTCAGACATAAACAAAATACTTGTGACCACACATCCTAGTCTCTCATCTATTCCACCTTCATAGAGATGCACAAACTTTCACTGAATCTCTGCAGCAGATGTTTATCATGTGTTTGTCTTTGTATGGATGTATATGTATTTTTTTCTCCTATATTTTCTAGGATTAAGTTTTGCGGCAAATATTAATGGTTTCTTTATTATGATCATAGAGATTTTATATCAATATTGCACTTTGGTCATCCTTTCTAACTTGGAAATGAAACTTGAGTAGAACTGATGTGGGAATGCATTTGTGTATGCTGTATCTTTAAATAAAGGAGCTGGTTTGGGCCATGGCAGGTACCGTAGAATAGGTAGGAGGAGAAATCAGAGCTTAGGTGGGAGAAGCAGGGTGGAGTCAGGCAGATCGAGCCAGCCGCCGAAGGAACAGCATGTAAGGAGGCACGGGTGAGCTACGGGCTGCCACGTGGCCCACAGATTAATAGAAATGGGTTGATTTAAGATATAAGAGCTAGCTAGCAATGTGCCTGAGCCATAGGCCAAACAGCATGAAGTTAATAAAAGCGTCTGAGTCGTTTCTGGGGACCCGGGCGGCGGTGCGCGGATAAGCGGCGCCGGGCTTAGCCACCCGGCAGCGGGCCTGTGGGTCCCAGATCTCTGGCTGTCTGGGACCCGAGAAAACCCACTACAACATAGAACGGATGGTGCCCATTTTTTCCTAGAGGTAGGACAATTCAGCTCTGAGGCCACAGCCTATAGGGCCAAGTTACCCTCTCTCTCTCTCTCTCTCTCTCTCTCTCTCTCTCTCTCTCTCTCTCTCTCTCTCTCTCTCTCTCTCTCTCTCTCTCTCTGCCTCCCTATTTCCTGCATGGTATCTTGCTGGAGACCAGACCTGCAAAGACACTGAATACAGAGTTGCTGCTAACAAGAGTAAAGAATTAAGGGAGGGGTGGAAGAGGTAACTAAGTAGTTAAAAGAGTGCTTTCTGCTCTTGCAAAGGACCAGAGTTTTGTTTCTAACATCCACACTGAGTGGTTGCCAACTGCCTGTCAGTCTAGCAATGTCTTTCTCTTTCCTTCTTGGGTAGCTGAACATATGTGCACGTGCATACACACACACACACACACACACACACACACACACACACACACAGAGAGAGAGAGAGAGAGAGAGAGAGAGAGAGAGAGAGAGAGAGAGAGAGATTAATAAACAAAACATTCTTTAAAAAACACTAAAAAATAATGAATCTGCAGACCACTGCTTGCATTGGTCACAGAGTCTGGGAAACCATCAACTTAGTATATTTATCCAAAAGGATAAATGCTGAATGCCAAGAGTCATAAAATGCTGAAAAGGAAACAAAGCCATGGCATGTGTTAGAAATCCAGAAATGGCCCATATGGGGACATTTTAGTTTGATTGGAGTGTTTCTGTGTACTTGTATATGTTCCCCTCTGGCATCATGAATGGACCACTGTTCTGAAGTTCTGAAGCAAGTAAGAGTCTTACAGGTGTGAGCTGTGATACAGCTGATTAACTCTTCTGATGCACCCTACAAGGTGCAGCTCAGCCTCCCCTGTCTATTTGCTTGGCCAGCTCTTTGGGTCAATGGACATAACTGGCAGTCATGTTTTAAAAATTTGATAGATGAGGTTATTTTTAAACAGAAAATGTTATGTTTGTGAAGGATCTTTATTAAACTTCTATCTGTGAGGATGGCAGTTCAGCCAGGCTCACATCATTCACATCATCATCATAGATGCTATATAGAGGATGGTGAAAGGGGGTTGATGATGCTATGACAATTGTATTCTTAGCCTATCTGGATGAAATTTAACCTTTATACAAACGTAGGACCAGACACTCTAACCCCGATACTTCCAGAGTGTGTCAAAGAATCCATATGCTCACCCTGCCATGAAACTCAGGAATCACGGCATGCTTCAAGCATCAAACAAGAGACAGAAGTGTTTGAAGAATAAACTTACCCATCAAGAAACTGGTCATCTTTAGATCAGTTCTCAGGATCCAAAAGTAGCGGGAAATGGATTTCTGATGAAGAGACTAATGGGGTTTGGATTAAACAATATCAGATACCCCACAGCTGTGATTGTCATCGGTGCTGCTTCTCAAGCATGCTCTATAATGTGAACCTGAGCAATAAGGAGCATCACAGGAGCAACTTAGCATGAGAAGACCTTTCTTAGGACTCCACTCCACATTCTAGGCAGATTACAGCCAAAGCATCAACACATCGTACATTTTAGTTTCTTTTGCACATCCATCTAGGTTGACTAAGACCATCCAAAATAGAACGATTTCTTCCTGTCCTGTCATCCTTGCCCTTCTCTTTTTCCAAATGTCTTCTTTCCTCCAAGGTAACTACCACCCTTTAGTTTTGGGGCTGCTCAATACTGGAAAGACGAAAGTGTCAATTTATTAACCACATGTAGTCAACATTGGTATAGGGTATGCTGTATATACATGGGCAAGGATACTTGAGGAAACAGAGAATACTGTGTAGAAGACATTTTGTAGTATGGAAAGGGCAAGGTATCTCAAGAGAGATATCACAAAGATGTCTAGGCACAAATAAAGGGCATTTCCATTAATCTTCTTGCATAATAATTTGAGGAGTCAAATTCTGAAAGCAATGGGCATGTGAGCATCAGAGGGGTCTGATGGTGTTAGAGATCTCAGCAAAACCATCTGAAAATAAATTCAAACTTTTTATTTGACGTAAGGCTCTCTCTCTCTCTCTCTCTCTCTCTCTCTCTCTCTCTCTCTCTCTCTCTCTCTCTGCTTCTCTCTCTTATCCAGTTCAGGTGTGGAGCCTAGGAAGCAGGGCATGTTAGGCAATTTTCTACCATCAAACTGCAATCCCTATTGGACAGGAATGGTTTACTACTGAGTGAATGAGCAATACCATCTCCTCCACCCTCATACATATCCTCAGAAAGGTCACTCTTCCCAAGAAAAGGCAGTTCATGTCCCAAGACAAATTACTTGCCTTAATTTATTTCAGTTTTAAATGGACACTATATCTGAAGCCTGACATTTTTCTAGCAGCTTTTGGCCATCCCTCACCACAGCAGTAGAGAGAAGATTGAGGCTATAGGTCTAGTTCATGCCAAAGTCGTAGGAATGCTATAGAATGCTCTAGAATGCTCTAGAATGAACAAGTAAGTTTAAAAATAATGAGGAACAATCAACTAAACTTCCTGCCTTCACTAAATAGTATTTTTTCCCCTAAAATGAGTCTCTAAGTTTTAGTTTTCTGTCTCTAGAGAGCTAACTGACATTGGAGTAGAAATCCCTATGTGTTTTGTCTTCTCTGGGGCAATGAGCCATCGGGTGCAGACCTCAGGCCCAGGGATGATAGATGAATCAGGGGAAAAGGGCTATCTTCAGAAGGAGAGAGAATCTTTGCTCTAGAACCACCTAGTACAAACACTATACTAGGTGACTTCTCTATTAAATGTAGATCATGTTCCCACCCTAGAAAGGCTTGTAAGAAATCTTGTGCTAAAAAGAATTTATTTTCTTTATGGATGAAAACAAATAGTCTTCTGAGCTCTTAAAATCTCCACAGATCTAGAAACTCGGTCTGAAAACAGCATCTGTAGGGAGCTCAGTTTTCTAAGCTTGATTCCCAAATGTACTCAGAATCACGAATTTTCTTTTTTAAACTCTAAATCTACCTCATACTTTTCAAAAGTTTTTGTTTTTCTAATTCACACATACAGAGAGAAGGAAGTCAACATTTCTTGAAACCAGTGGTTGATGAGTGTTTGTGAAAACTGGGCCATTGAGAGGGGAGTCAGACATGTAAGGAGGCTTAGAAAAAGGCAGAAGAGAAGAATCAGAACCCATTGTCCCAGGGGCTGATGTGAGCAGCTGGCCTTTGCTTCTGCTTGGGAAGTGGACCAAGGGCTTCTTGCATCCTAAGCCTGTTCACTCAGTCTAGCATGTGTTGTGATGACATAATCCTTCCATTGTATAACAATGCCAAAGCAAAGGCTGACAGGGGTGTAGGAACTGTAGAAACCTTTGAGCTCAGCATCATTAATTTTACAGTTAGGACTCCGAGGTTCAGAGGGGGAAGGCATTCTGCCCAAAATCATACAAAGTAAAAAGCGAGATATCAGATCCCAGGTTGCCTGAGATGTGTTCCTGTTGTGGTTTGCATAGGAAATGTCTCTGGATGGCTTATATGTATTAAAATCTTGGTCCCCAGCTGATGGAACCAATCACTGAGAGATTATTAAATCATGAAGGCTCTGACCTAATTAATGGATAAATCTACTAATGGAGTCATAACTTGTTGACATTATTGGAAGATGCTAGAAAGGCCCAGTTGCAAACACAGTTTGCTTGGAAAAAGATTCAGTGACTGGTTCCTTCCTTGTAGGTTCTTTCGCCACAACTGGGCCACTGAGAGGTGACTGGCCTTCTCTGTCACGTGCTCCTGTCACCATGATATTCTTCTCTTCCCACAAATCCTAAGCAATGGAGAAAGCCAAGTCAAACATGGACTTGGATCTCTAAAACTACGCGTCAAAGTAAATCTGTCTTCTCTCAACTTGCTTGTCTTGGTTTTTATTTATTTATTTATTTTTTGTCACAAACACTGAAGGGCTGATCATCATACTCTTCCCTTTTTTAAAAGCCTCCCTTAGTGTATCCACTAGCAAATTGTGCTCCATGTCCCAAGTCCTCAGAGGGAAGAGAAATTGCTATGAGGTAGGAGTATGCATCATGCATCAGGGCTGCAATTCATGGAGGAATGCATTCTTCCCTCTGGTCGTGCAAAGCTTCTAGATCTTCATCAAGAGGAAAGATCTTAAAGACTTAACTAATCTTTGTTAAAACTTATCTCCAAGATGATCAGCAAAGAAGAAAACAAAAGATGGGGGCCAGAGAAAGAGAGGAGAGAGAAAGTAGGGGGGCGGAAGGCATGAGTATGGGTAAGGTAGACTGTTAAATGAGGAACAGAATTGACTGGACCAGAAACTCCCAATCTGAGCATTACGTGAGTCTGCTGTGTGCTCTAAGAAGACAGGTTACTTGTATGCAACCTGTGAAATCAGAACTCAGCACTTGCCAGCCAAGTGCTAAAGCTGTGCTTCTCAACCTTCCTTTAATACAGTTCCTCATATGATGAGGAACCCCCACACCCTACCAGCCATAAAATTATTTGTGTTGAGACTTCATAACTGTAATTCTGTTTCTGTTGTGAGTCATGATGTAAATATCTGTGTTTTCTGATGGTCTTAGGCAAGCCTTATGAAATCAATACTGGGGACCCCCCCCCCCAGCAAGGGATCATGACCCACAAGTTGAGAACCACTGTGCCAAGGCCACATGTGTATCCTCCTTTCCTGACCCTGGACAAACCATTTTCTAGACCCTCCATAAAATGTGCCAGCAGCCATGTTCTAACAACAAACTGAGTTTGGGCTCAGAGAAAATACTGCAGCCTTGAATTTCCTATGGGGACACTTTTAGTCAGAAGTTCTGCAGAAATGCCTTCCAGCTTTTTATCCAGATGTATTTATTAATTTATTTCCTCCAGCCGGGGAGCTGTCTCCAGCTTTGCTTTGCAGAAGTCTCTGCGTGCCTTTGAACTTCAAATAGTTTCCAGATCTGTGTGTCTGTGCTGTGAGTGGGCAGTGGCCAACCAAAAACGCCCTGGAGCTGCAGGAACAAGAAGCAGCTACAGAGTCTAAGAAATGACAGCGGCTTTCCCTGATTCTTTCCTCAGTTTACCCTCTGGTTCCGAAACACCGCAGTGACCACTACTATTTTGCTCTCTTCTGCAGTCCGTTTCTTCTGAAACTTAGTGGGCAGACTCATGGGCAGGGTTCACTAATCATTCATTTGCTTAATCTTTACAGGACCCCTAAGGCAGGTAGATGGGTTTCCCAGGAAGAAAGTCCCAGGGTTTCATGGTCTTGGTGTGTGCAGGCACGGCTCCTTGCCTGTATTTTGGGTATCTTGCTTGTGGGAAGGCATTCTCTGGGTAACATAAGGCAGCCCAAATTGGTACCGAAAGCGCTGCTTCAGGAATCCTTCACCACTGATACACGAAAGGGGCACAGAGTCTGCAGGCAGCACACCGGCTTCGGAGGCTTTGTGAAGGGCCTACTATTAAAGTCCAATATTATGTGCTCCGTCGTGCACGGTAGATTCAAATGGCCTACGTGCAGCATGCTCTCTTCACTCAAATCTCACTAAAAAAGTCCCCTCGCCATCTAGTCCCTATCACAGGGCTCTCCCTACTTCCCTCTGAACTCAGGTTCTCACTTCCTGCCAGATGGTGGACTCAGAGTTGCTGCCCAGGCCTTTAAGTTATGGAGAAAGCTCTTATTTCCTTTGGCAGTTAGAAACACGAGGTCCAATGACTTCTTGGGACTGTGTACTCTGAGCCCATGTTAGAAATAAGACCCCATCAGTTATCGGTAGCTTATGGCTGCCGAGGAAGCACAGTTACTTTCTCTTTGGAATGTGACACGCTGGTGTGTTCCATGGCCCAGTGCATGGCCTCACATTCCTGCACCTACAGTCAACACAGCTGGACTTCACTCATAGTAATAGTGATGCTGCTGAGAAGGACCATCATGATGATCATCATATGATGAGAAATCTAGAGGGAGGGAAGTAGGGAGCCCTGGGGAGAGCTGGAAAGAGGTAGTGGAGAGAAGGGAGATATGATCAGAGTAGATTACATAAATGTGTGAAACTTGAAAAGAATAAATAAGATGACTGTTTATTTTTTAAATAAGAGCTGAAGAGATGGCTCAACCGTTAAGAACCCAGTTTGGTTCCCAGCGCCCACATGGTGGCTTAAAATCATTCATATCTCTAGTTTCAGGACATCTGATTTCTTCTCCTAACCTTCATGGGATCCAGACAAGCACACATACACACATGTAGCTAACACACACACACACACATTAATAATAATAACAACAAAATGCAGTATCATAAAACATATGAATTTTCTAGCACCTGACTTGCTTTAGATATCGGGAATGTGGACAGTAGACCGCTCTTCTCCATTTGTAAAGTCTTAATGCCTCCAAGGCATGGGATTTCTAGCATAAGATGGAAATTGAGTTCAAAGAAAACAGTGTCCTTTTGTCCAGATGTGTGTCATGGTGTTAACTATGAGGAAAACCAGCCCCGGGAACAGGGACATGCCTGGCAGCCCCGTTAGTTACATTGCTCTTACTTCTCAGTGCCATTTGAGTAACTTCCTGCTCCAGCTGTCACTCAGCCCGTTAAGGGTTTACTCTTCAAAGCCCTGGCATCTGGGAACATCGCCCTGTCCCAAGTGACTCCTCCTCCGTGTCCTGGGCCTGACAGTCGAGTGTTACTTTACTACAGTGTGTGGAAATATCAGTCTATAACACAATCCTGGTGAGTAATGCCCTGCCTGGACTCCTTACTCAGCTCGGCTCATGTTGCCCCAGGATCAGTTCACCACCCTCTGCATGTCAACTTCCAATTTCACACTGTCTGCCACCCCTTCCAGTAACCTTCTCTCTTTTCCAGCTAGGGTTGCTCTCAGGCCCTCTCTCTACTCCCCGCTACCAAAGACAAATAGGAGCTCTTCCAGATGAGTCTCAACCCCTTAGTGCCACACAGCACAAGACAACAAGGATTCCCTGAAAGGAAATAAGTTTTGATTTGGTAGGCTCTGCATTTTCACCCCCCAAATTACTGGAATTAAAATTTTTCTTTCAAAGCATAGACTGTAAGCATGTGGGAGGGGGAAAAAATCAAAGGAAAAAAATTGACAAAATTTGTAATTTCAGCTATCACAATGTTCTTTCTTTTGAATTTTTTTTTTACATTTATTTTGTTTATGGCATGTGTGTGGAGGTCAGAGGACAGCATTTTGTTTATGGAATGTGTGTGGACATTAGGGGAGATGGAACTAAGATACTGAGGCTAGGTGTCAGAAACCACCTCACTGATGCTCTGAATCATCATTATCCGCATTTCCTCTAACTTTCCACATTATTCATAAGTTACCAACCTGTTTGGATGGCAGAGCTCATATTTCCATTGGCCTATAGTATAAGATGTACATACAAAATCCAATTTCATGTGGATTAAAATAGAATATACATACAGACAAATAATTTCCTCTATTAAGACACACACACACACACACACACACAGGAAAATTTGTTAAAAGTTTTAGTTATTGGAACTACATGCATTTATTTATTTTATTGAAAATTATTTGAAAATAGATTTTTCATTGAACTCATTCTGATTATGGTTTCCCTCCCTCAGATCCTCCCAAATCCTTCCCACCTTCTTACCGACCCAAATCCATACCCTTCTTTTTTTTCCTCATTATAATATATTATAAAATTTTAATGTATCTGTTATAACAACTAAACTGTACAAAGTTCTAAAGTCAAATTAATACCTTTCTAACTTAATTTCTGCTTCTCCGGTCTCTTGGCGGGGGTACTTGGTATGGTATGTACAAATAATGGGTGATGGTTCTGTTTTTCATCAAAATGTGATCATCCTCCATCTATTAATAGTCTTCGGTTTTATTTTTCATCTAATGATGCTTCTTGAATACTTTCTTAGTTCTTCTCCCAGCTGAACTAACATCCATTGGTGGATTCTAGGGGATGGTCAGTAACTGTCTTCAGTTTTGTACCAACTAGTGAGCTCAGCAGGCTCCCGTGGCTAGTTCTAAACCCATGCTCAAACAGGCACCCCTGGTAAAGCCAGCAGCCATACACCTGAACAAAAACACATTAATGTGGGAAATAGATTTGTAAAGAGGTTGTAGTAGGAGGAAGATCAGTGAAGCGAGGAATGAGTATATTGGAATGCATTTTATACTGACATTGACTATGTAAGAGCAAGTTTAATAAGAAACAATTATGAGTGATTTCTCTAAGGACAAGGCAGTGAGTGTACACCATCAGGAATGTTACCAACAGAAAGCATCTCGTAGCCTGCATACACTTCACACCTGCCTCTTCTCAGAAGTTACAACTTCGAGGGCTTTGTTATTCATCTCCAAAATGGAGCATAAGGAGTCTGGAACACGAAATATCTTCCAAACTGATGTTGAATTCATCATCTTCTTGCGTTATATATATATATACTCATGCAGGATTAAGAAATATTCTTCTTTGTGGAATTGTCAGGGACATCATAATCTCATGAAGCATCAAATAGAAGCAAGGCATTCCTAGGGAAAAACTACAAATTACAGAATGTCATACAACAGCTGAGCAATAGAGAGAACCATTGCCATTGAAGTTCATAGATGGGAGATGCTGTGCAAAGTTCACCAGAACAATTGAAAATGGTCAACCATCATGTCTGAAAACTTGGCCTATGTGTGACTGGAAGAGACTCGATCATATATCTTAAAGCCAAGTCAGCTTTCAGGTAAAGATTACCTGACCTAGTGTGTCTCCCTCTTTCTGTGATGCTTCACTGTGCAGAGAAGAAGTAGACAAGGGTGGGTAAGCATCACAGGCATCTTAAGATAGAGCTGTAACAGAATAGAGGTCTCCTTGTGCCTTGTCCCCCTGCTTGGTTTAGGCAATATAGATACCAAGACATTCTGTTTAATCCAACCTTACACAAGATAAGAAGTAAGATATGGTGTCAGCAAGAAGTGTTGACAACTTCCTGCAAAGTGTTGGGAGGGCCACTGAGCACAGCATTCTCAGCTACTGCACTGTAGAAGATCCTTAATGGTTAGTGTATGAGTTAGGGTTCTTCAGAGAGGACCAGGAGTATTGGTATATAAAGAGATGTTTAGTTTAAGCAATTATCCATGTTATGGTGGCCATAAAATTCAAATTCTGCAGTGTAAACCAGAAAACTGGAAACCCAGGCAAGAGATGATCTTGCAGTTCAGTGTCTGAAGACTGTCCACCTGTTGGCATGTATGCTAGATGAAGGAAAATTAGTCTTTCTTTCATTAAGAATTTCACCTGATTATTAGAGCCTACCCACCATAAAGAGGGCAATCTGGCTTATACCAGATTTCAGTGTTGACATCACTGTAATCAAGTTCCTTTGCTTCACTGACTATCTGGGCCATGTGGACCAACCCAGCTGACACAAAATAAAGCATCAAATTCATTCTGGCCTGGACCCTTCTATCACTTTGTCAAGATTCCAATCACAAGCCAGCAGAAGGGTTTGGGTCAGGAAGAGCATTTCCTAGAATGCAAACACATTTTTACTATTATCCTTTGAAGATAAAGCTGAGATCATGCTATTTCTTCCTCAGTTTCTTTTGAGTTGGTATCTTACTATGCAGCATGGGTTGGCCTAGTACTCACCACTGTAACTTAGGGTGTCCTCAAATTTGAAATCCTCTTGCTTTGACCTCTTGAATGCTGAAATTATAATCAGAGTCACCATGTCTGGCACAAAAATATATTGTTTCTGATGTGAACAATTTGTTAATAAAATGTATGAATGTAACAGAGTTATATTGAAAGCAGCAACTTATGTTCATATTAAACCAGTTTTAAAACTTCCTATGATTTTCAAATATATCCCTAATTCAATGCCCCAAATTTCTATTCCATAAGAGTTATTATTCCTTTAGATATACATATATTGAGCAACTTGCCCTGACCAACAACTCTTAGCCATTGAGGAAATATATCCACTTTCATGTCAAGAGACTTGTGGTCTAATGGGAAGGACCACAGAGGGATGAACAGTTCCCCATAGTAAATGTTTTTAAAGAGATTGGCATAATGTGCTGAAGAAATATTCTCAGGAGCCCCTGCAGCTGCACAGCCCTCCTCTCTGCACGTTATCTGATAATCCTTGATTCTGAGGCAGACAGATGAAGGTGTATGACTGTCTCATCTCAGTTACCTGGACTCGCCTATCACACGTTCTCTAATTACAGAATACAGTCTCTCTTGGGTGGCTTTATCAGAACAAATCCACATCAATGGTTTCAGGTGCCATGCAGGTTGGGATGGGAGGAATTCTCGGCTAGAATATGAATGTGTTCGTAGTTCAAATAAGTAATTTCATCTATGGAGGATGAATACAGTCTGCCTTAGGCTTCAAGAAGTGTAACCTTTGCTAGCTGCATAAATAAGAGCCCCATTAGAGAGGAGAGGCATCTGGGTATGTGGTGGATGTCTGAAATCAGGACTCCGTTAACAAGGTCACTGTGTTGTGCTGTTATGTTAGCAATTATCACAGAGGAAGTTAGTCTGGGATTAAAACCAGATTTTCCAAAGCTGGACTAGTAACAATCATGGAAGTCGATTTTCCTGTTGGTGATGGAAGGCTTGACATTTAACAGCGCCTTTTTATGCAACAGTGACAGGTCTGATTATTCTGCAGTCTTACTGAGGATTCAGGATGATTAGATTGCAGTGCAGAAGTGTGGGTGTCCCATTTCTGTTCCAGTGAGCTCTAGCTGTAAAGCGGCGTTTCATAATTTTTACCCGTAATGCCTTTGTGCTGTGCTAGGTGGCTAATGTAACATTTTCAGTTGAGGAAACATTCCGGACTATATTAAACATACAAAATTAGAGAGTATAGGCAGGTCATGCAAAAGCACAGTGCCAGCATTCTACTTATGCTAAAAAGCTTCTTTGAGGCCAAGTGGATTTTTTTATTTGCTGTTATTGTGTGTGTGTGTCTGTGAAGACCAGACTTGCTCACTCACTCAATTAGTTCTTCTTCTCCTCCTGTTTTTCTTTTCTGATTTCTCTTCTGTCTTTCATTGAACCCTGGATCCCACCAATTGTGTGGATTGTCTGGCCAGTGGACCCTTGTAATTTGCCTTTTTCTGTCCCCAAGCACTGAGATTGAAGATGCACACAATCCTTCCAGGCTTTTCCATGAATCTGTAGGTCCTCATACTTTCACAGCATCTCCCCAGGGCCCTCTTTCCAACTCTAAAGTAATCACTCCTCCTTTTTATGCAAGCCATTCTCTCTGTGTGAAAGGCTGTGCCATCTTCTCAGGACCCGTGTTTCCTTTCTTCTCTGAAGAATTTTGCCCCTATTTCAGAACTGAAAGACGAAGTAATGGATAAACCCACCGGAAATTGATCATGAGTACACACCAAATACTTATCCCATAACAACTTGAAATTTAATGAACCAAATTTTGTTCTGCAATAGGAAAGAGTCTATTTATTCAAATAAGAACTAGTATCTGGAACAGATGAAAAATAGCTAAGACATTTAATGTAGTTTATCTTGAGTGAACAAATTAAAGTGCTGTTGAGAAAGTTTTATCTCTCAGAATTAGAAAAGGGAGAAACAGAAAGGTATCCAACTAGGTCAGCCTCCAATGAATGGATCACTGGAGAACTCAAGGCTGTCAATAAAAAAAGATACTATAGTAACATTAATTAGGTAGGCTTTTGAGGTTATTCATGCATTATAAAAGAATGCTTGGAGTTGCAGAGATGCCTCTACAATTAAGAGCACTGGCTGATCTTCCAGAGGACCAGGGTTTTTTTTTTCTAGGACTCACATGGTGGCTCACAATCTTCTATACCTCTATTTCAAATGGGATCTGACGTTCTCTTCTGGATCCCATGGTCACCACAGGCAGGCAAAACATCTATACTCAAAAAATATAAAATATAATGAAAACAACTATTAAGAATAAATACTCAAATAGCACTTTGTTTCAAGTTGGATGACAATCTACAAAACCCAGATGTGAGGCCCATTTTGGAATAATTTGACAAGTACAAAAATTGGCTACAATTTGCCAAGTCTTTAAAAATATTATAGAATATAGACTTACTTATAGTCAAATGGGAGATGTAAAATGTAACCTGGGAGAGCTGGAGAGGGGTCTCAGTGGTTCAAAGTGTTTACTGCCCTTCCAGAGGACTTGAGTTCAGTTCTCAGCATTCTCACTGAGAAGTTCACACCAAGTGTATCTCTAGCTTTGGCAGACCCAGTGGCTTCATCTGGACTCTATATTTGCACATATATGGTATACACATACACGCATGCACATATACATACAATATAAAATAATAAAATAATTAACAAAGAGCAGATGTCATGATTCTAGTATAATAGATATTACTCCCAGGTTATTTTAAGTTCACCAAGACTGTTAATAATTTTAAAACACAGTGGAGATGCTCTTAGGATGGATGTTGAAGGAGTAACACATACTAGTACTATCTGTGTTCACATTGAAACAGGACTGGGCACATTGATGCCTATGTTGGAAGCTTTTCCTTGGGAGTATCTGGCTTTTACAAGAAACAAGAAAAAGGATGAAGCTAGAGCAGATGCCCTTTTCATTATCCGTGAGCCTCAGTAAAGTCTATAAAGTGGTTGGCTTTGTCCAATGAAATAGCTCTAAAGGACACATCTGAATGTTGTGACGTTGTAGCTTAGGTATCTAGCCAATGAAACTTGAGCCAAAATAATGTTTCTTTAAAAATTGTTAGATAAATCACAGGTAGAATAAGGTAGAATAATAGGTACTTCCTATAAATCTTAATAGCATATAAACCTACAGTTATTCCATAGACACCCCACATCTATTTTCAACTTATTTTATCTCTTTCTTTGTTTTCTTAACACACACCTTTGTTTTTAGCTCTGCTTTAGATGTCTTTTATAGCTATTAATTTTATCCTATTTCATCATTGTGAAATGTTTGAAATATTACACTCTCTTTGCATTAACCTTTATCTGTATTTTAAAAAATGGTGTGCATTTCTCGTCATCTATGTGTATTTATTTCCAAGTTGACAGTATGCTTTACTGTATACAATTTTTGAAATAATTGTACATCATCGAATGGTTAATTCTACTGGAAGAACAAAGATTATCTCATATAGTTATGAACATCTGTATCTTTTTAAATTCACTAAATTCCATACACATGGTAATCCATCTTGCTCAGAGCACTGATGACTTCCTGATTAATGGATATCCTTATGCCTCATCCACACTGGCCTTTAAATTACCCCAACACTGTCACAAACTTCCATTGACCCTCATAGAATATTCCTTCTAGGATGCCCTACCCCTGATTCCTGTTATTTTCTTAGAAAACAATCAAGTTTGCAAAATAAGTAAAATGGAAGCAAATAGGAAAGAGGTAAAGTGGGACAGAGGCTATGCCATGAGGACATACAGAGAAGGAGCCTGTGAAATCTCAGGCACCGTAACTTCTCTTAAGAATTCCACATGAGAACCACCAAGCCATTTTAACAAAGTGTTTTATAAACAAAATTAGTCTATGTTCAAAAACTGCTATTCCAAGAGTCACAAGACACTCTGCATACACACACTTAACCTTTTTTTTTTTTTTTTTGAGAACTCCATGTGCTCACTAGTTTTTAGTCAACTTGGCACACACTGGAGTCATTTGGGAAGAAGAACTCTGAATTGAGAAAATGCCTCCATAAAATTAGCCTGTAGGCAAGACTATAGTACATTTTCTTAATTAGAGATTAATGTGGGAGGGCCCAGCCCATTGTGAATGGTGCCACATATGGTGGTCCTGGGGGCTGTTAAAAAAATAACAACAACAGCAAAACCCAACCAAACAAAACAGGCTGAGCAAGCATAAGGGACAAGCCAGTAAGCAGCACTCCCCCACAGCCTCCACATCATCTTTTGACCCCCAGGTTTCTGTCCTGCTTGAGTTCTGCCTGGACTTCCTTTGACGATCTACTATAATATGAAAGTATAAGCAAAACAAGCCCTTTCCTCTACAAGTTGCTATGGTCACGGTGTTTCATCATAGCAGTAGAAATCGTTTATCACCATTTCACAAATGAGAAATCTAAAGTTTGGATAGACTAGCTTAGATTTCATGTCCCAGTAGGTAGGAAAGCCAGACTTGCAAATCCAGGCATCCTGATTTTAGTAAGTAAAATAACTGAGGATTAAGTAATACAACTATCTATTCTCAATTATATCACCCCATCATCAGGAATGGCAGTGTACCCCAAAACTACTTGGGGTGGATAATATTCATTCTAGACCTAAAGGGGGTTAGGTTCTTTTACAAAACCAAACTAGGTAAAATACTGATAAAAAGTGAAATTGGATAAGTAAAAGAACTTGAAAGGGACTCTCAAAAATATTCTGCTACTTGGACTATCCCTGATGGAGCTCCTTGGGACGAGACAGAGGACCACTCAACATTAATGCAGCTTTATTCACAGCCACCGAACACCTGCAGAAGAGCAAAGAAGATGCTGTCAACACCTCATGGAGCAATGTGGAAGATTCCAACACAGAGCCTGTTGCTGTAAACAGACCCTCCAAGCAACAGAGAGCTGACAGAGAGGGGAAAGCTCTCAGATCTCCCTCGGCTGCTTACACATTTGTCTTTCTGGCATATGCTCCCAACCTTTCTTGTGTTAGCAACAAGAAGTTACATGGATATTTTAAAAGTCCTGTGGGTATTAAGGACTCTTGTGTGTATTTTGTTATCATTTCATCCTATAGCAGAGGAGACTGAAGACCAGTGTTACCAAGATAAAACTCTATGACCAATGTCTTCAAATCTGTTTCAAACACATACTATGGTGTGGGAAACCAGGCTTTGTCCTCTTAGGGGTTTATAGTGAGCTCTCAATGGGACCAGACTTTCCCAATGTCGTGTTCCTTATCTTTTAAGACTGGAGGCATAATAACTTCCACCCTGCTATCAAAATGATGAAAGCATTCAAATACATATCATTTTGTATATTCTAGAGTGTACTAAAATTCACCTTGCTTTTCATAAATAAACATAAACTATTCACTGATAGCCAACTTTATCTTTTTCTATCAAGGTTTTGGCAATGAGAACTTTTAATGTTTTATTTTGGTTTTGAATGTTCGTTTTCTTCTATCTCATTATTTTATTTCTCAAAATAAGCCTTTTCTTGTAGTTAAGAGCAAATGCTAAACAGTTTTAGATCAGCAGAAAAGTTTGGAAGATGGTATAGAATTCCAGCATGCACCGCTGTCTGCCTAGTTATTTTTTCTCTCTGTGAACCTTCCTCCAGGCAAACAGATGTGTGGTATTGCCTTCCATCTCAGCACAGAAAAGGAGCATACTTGTCCTTCACATCCCCCTTCAATTATTGCTGTCCTCCACATCAAAGCAAACTACTAATGCTACCCACAACTGGCTTTCACCACTTTGCCTCTGGTATTTCCATAACTCACTCTGTCCGGGTTGTCAAAGTCCTCTGTGATGCAGCATCCAGTGATAACTTCTCTCTTCACCCCACATGCTTCCCTTATCATCGTCCAATTTAATTCTCATCTATACTGAGATCTTTCTCCTGCTTCTCCACTCCACAGCTTCTGCTGATTGCCCATTAATCTCTTCGCCACCCACTTTTCTGCCTGGTCTCTGAATGTCTCTGAACATGGTTAAAATTTTCTTTCCCTTATCTCCACGCTGTCCTTAATTGATCTCATCTAGTTTCATAGTTTCTATATCCCTTATACCCAGTGCCTCCACACTGATAATACAGTCCGCATCTCTACTCTAGAATGCAGTCACATCTCCATTTACTAAGTTCAGATCTGTACTACATTGTCTGAGAAATATCTCAAGTTGTAAATAATCAAAATAGATCTTTTCATCACTTGGCGCTGCCATCTGTGCCTTCCCCAGGTCCCATGTCAGGAGTAACACTGTCTTAGCTCGAACTAAGAGACAGGTACTTTTATATTCTGGTTTTTCTCTCAACACTTCACAGGCACTTTACTAAGATGTCCCTTCAACTTTGCTTCAGACATACACCCTCAACCTGTTCTCATTTTTCCATTTCTCATATACCTGCATGTTCTCCACACAGGAGCTAGGGTGATTTTATCAAGATATTCATTGCATCTTAAGACTTCCTGCTCCAAACTATGTGGTCACCTGACACTGTCCTCCAAATGCAGACAAAATTGCCCGTCTTCTTTGTTTTTCAAGGTTGTCCTGGCATGATTTGGATTCCTTCTTCCTCTGGGTCTCTACATCCCACCATCTATTTGTTTCTTAGATATCGGCCACTCTTGTCTTGTGTTTCAAATGCAAGAAGATTGTTGTTGTCTGATACATCCCACACAACATCCTACAGCTAGCTCCTTACCACCTTGTCAGTGACTGTCCTTTACTGTCCAGGTTAAAGTGGCCATCCCCTCTCCCACATTCTTTTACTTTGTCATATCTTGGTCTTAATTTATCCACTGCACACAATGGCATTTTTGGTTTTCTCATTCACTGTATTGCTTACTTTCATCCCTCAAATGCAAGCCCCATTACAGCAGGCACCGGGAGGCCCACACGACTCATTTTGAGTAAGGGTACTCATGAATGGGCAAGTGAAGGGGTGGACTCTGTGGTAGACATACCATTTGGAATAGATTGAAAGATGTGTGGTTATGTTTACAGCTTTCAGAACAGAGGACTCTATAGCTTCACGTATTTATTTTATGTGTGTATGTGTGTGTGTGTGTGCCTTTCTTTCTTTCTTTGTGTGTGCCTCTGCTTGTCTGTGTCTGTACCATGTGTGTTGTGCCCCATGTGTGTTGTCTTCCTGTATGTTGTGAATTATCATTAGATAGTAAAAGAACTGTTTTGATCTATAGCAAAACATCTTAAAAAGCAGTGAAAAATCTGAGCATAGATCAAGTAAAAAGAGACAGAGTCAGGGTCAGAGACCTACAAGTTGCTGCAAAAAAAAAAAAAACCAAACAAACCAAAAACAAAACAAAAAACAAACAACAACAGCAAAACATGTAAAAGTACAAGTAAGACACAGGCCAGGTAGCGAAACAAAAACATGTTAAGTTAAAATGCAAGAACTTGCCAACAATATGCCTAAGCCATAGGTCAAGCAGCATAAGATTAATATAAACATTTGTGTGATTGAGACTAAGCTGCCGAGGCTGGTTTATTTGAGACTGCTGGTCCGGACCTCAGGGCTAAGCAGCTGTGGGTGGGTTCAGATGTTGGGGATCGTCCATCAGGGCCAGAAACTTCTTACAACAGTTCCCATAAAGGCTAGGAGGAAGAGGCAATTCATTGGGACTATAGCCACAGGCAATTGACAACTACCCGATTTCTATGCTGTTAACCAAACATTCAGAACAAGCCAAATGTTTCTACATTGACTCACAATTCAACCTAACAAGAAGTGTGAGTTGACTTCTTTCTTTCCTTCCTTCCTCCCTTCCTTCCTTCCTTCCTTCCTTCCTTCCTTCCTTCCTTCCTTTCTTTCTTTCTCTTCCTTCCTTCCTCCTTACTTCCTTCTTTCCTTCCTCATTCCTTCCTTCCTTCCTTTCTTTCTTTCTCTTCCTTCCTTCCTTCCTCCTTACTTCCTTCTTTCCTTCCTCATTCCTTCCTTCCTTCCTTTCTTGAAATATTTTTTCAAGGCAGGGTTTCTCTGTGTATCCCTGGTTGTCCTGGAACACTCTCCGTAGATCAGACTGGAAGTTCAGAAGCAAAAATGCTTGCTAACTGAATATCTATTCTATCTTGGGGCTTCTTCTCATGTTAGCTTCCTGGATCCTCTACTCTTACGGCATCAGCTTTCCTAAGCAGAGATTTCAAATCTTGTCTCCATTCTCTACTTATTACAATTTTATGAATTAAGAAATTTTCTTTAAGTTGTATTGGCAAAAAGGAAATAATAATTGGACCTCTGGTATCAGTGACACTACATTCCTCAAGTTGCTGCTGACTTTGTTTGGATCCAAGCTGTTCCAGATATTGGAAAGATGAAAAACTCTAGTGAGCAATAAGAATGATCATGAAGGATGTTTTCAATTAAAAAATGAGACGAGAATTCTTCTACATATTTCTCATTCCCCAACATCCAATGGACACTTATCAAAAGCCTCCCTATGCTACACTTGATACCCGTTAGATCTGGGGAGGGAGGTGTAAGTGTTGTAAGAAAGGTAACTTCATTTTCTTGAGGTTTCATTTTGAAGGAAGGAAGCTACTTTTAATTCTTCAACACTTGGGCCATCAATGTAGGGCTCCTTAATTGTAATAGAATTTGCTTAACAATAATGTGATATGGAGTCTCCTAGACATTGGCGGACTAAGGAGCAGCCATAGATCTCAATTGGGACAAAGCACTAGTACGGAAATACACAATGCTATGCCAACGTATTCCACCTGAGGTTCTCAGAAGAGTATTTTAGCCCGTATTTGATTAAACTTTGCTAATACTTGCTGATAATGAAGAAAGTCTTGGCACACCATTGTATGAGAAAGGTTTAGAAAGTGGTATTGACAAGTTTGGGGGTTGTCTGAATATGAAAAGATTAAACAGAAGAACCTACCATGCATCCCAGGCGTTGGGTCTAAGGCATTAAGCAAATGCTAGCATCATTTAGCAGGGAGGATTGCCCCAGCAGAGAACAGGAGGCTTCATTGCACTTTGACTTGCTCAGAAAGAGTTCGGGTATCCTAAGTCAGAGCTACCTTGGAGACTTTCAAGGACAAGGCTCAACTGGCAGCTAAAGATAGAGGGTGGGACTGCCAAACTGTTTATTAAAATTGACAATAAATAATAACATACCTGGAGATGGGAAAAATATGTCTTCTGAAATGTACACCATGGAATTCAACAACCATATGAAAGGCTAAGTTCCAAACTGTTAATATAAGCCTGGAAGTCTCTTCCCTTGGAAAGAGACATTCCTCTAATAACCAAAAGTAAAGAAAATTCTAAAGTGCCAAGCTAACCAAAATGATCCTCTCACCCATACTAGCTTCTCTCCTAATGATTCTTTTTGTCTCCTTTCAGTGTGAAAGCAGACAACCATTTGCTGCAAGGGGAGGATGTGGCTCAGAAATAGAATTAAATCCTAATGTCACAACAACCCAATACATTTCCTCTGCACTCATGGGCAACCTCATTTCTTCTCTGTTGTGATTGAGACCTCTGATGAAGAGTTCACACATCTGGTCTTGATTTAAACACTCTTGAGCAACACATGTGCTGTTAGATTAAACCTGATGCTTAATTTGAGTTTATGTGAGTTTTGTGTCATTTCTGGGGAGAGGGAGCTTTCTCTACTGTGTGTGTGTGTGTTCTCTACTGGGTGTGTGTGTGTATTTGTGTGTGTGTTCCCTACTGCGAGTGTGTGTGTGTGAAAATGTGCCAAGTGCATGAACTTTGAGATTGAATGGAGTATTTTCATCTCAGCTCTGCAGCTCTCCACTGAGCAATATCTGTTCCCTTTTCTTCCAGAAGGGCTGTAACCATTGCCTTCAAGGAACCTTTTGACTCAGACATGCCTGAGGAAGACAGTGCAATGGTGGTTGTCTCCCAGTGGATATGCACTCTCCTTGTGTAATAGAATCCTACTGTCACTCAATTCTCCTGTGTCTGACTCCTAGGTTGTCTCCAACAGTCTTTTTGTTGCTAAAAATGCTCAACGACTGGCAATTTCATTCCGAATCTCCCTTCCTCTTACGGCTTATAGCTTAGGGCACTGGGAAATCCCTTTGGTCAACAGGATCGAAAGAGATCTGTGTGGAAGTGGCTCCTTCTAAATGGAAATGTAAACTCCTTTGTCTTCCTAGGTCTATATAGAGTTCCTAGTGTAGCCACTCACAGAAATGTGAGAATAAAATATTGCAGACATAACACAGACAGTTAGAAAGATAATTTTCTTAGCAAATAGACCTAGATAAATTACAAGCTGGTCAAGTTTCTGCTGCTTTCCAGCTGACCTAAGTCTTTTTTGATAAAGCTAATCTCTTTCACTGAGCCTTACTTCATCTTTACCTTAATCCTTGATAACTGTCCTGTTTTGTTCAATTTTGGTACTACCGAAGCATCCTTTTCAATCAGGCTTACTGGTAGACCTCAGTGTGTGGAGGTCATTTCATGCGCAGAACCCTTGAAACAGTCACAGTCATTGCATGAGTGCATACTATGTGCCAGATACGATAAGCCTTTTGTCCCAAAATTCTAATTTCACCTTAACACTGAGTTACATAGGGAAACAGATTATTCAGTGCCTGTATTTCATAGAAAAGAGACACTGGAAAAGCTTAAGAACACACTCAAACTGCACATCTGACCAAATGAATAGAGTTAATACTACTTCCTCACCACTGTGCCTGCTACTTGCCTCCTCTTCCAACACTATCATCAATCCTAGTCCGGGTTTCCCTCTTGCAGAGCTCTTCATTACATGCCTCTGTAACTCTACCGTCCAGCAGAACTTTCTTCAATGTTAGAACCACCCCTCCTCCTTCAATTCAATAGCTACTATGGCCATGTATGTGAAATATGTTCATCAGTTAAGCAGTAGAATTCTGAATTTTCCTTAATTGTTCATTTAAACTGCATTTTTATGTGTGTCAATTGGACATTGTATTAAAGTGTCACTTTAGATGATCACAATGGTAGGGTCTTGTCCTGTGCCCTGCTCTGGGAACATCTATTGATAGTATTGATATTTCCTCATAGTTTTTCCTATAGCTTTTGCTTTTTGAGCACGTTAGAAACCTGTCCTCAATTGCTATGTCCTGCTTCAAACTCGTCACTCTAAAAATGACAATATCTGGCTCTGGAATGTCATGTGTGGCTTTTAAAGCAGAGGTCAAATACCAAAGTCACCATGAAATGATAGTCATACATATGTGGCACTTTTGTAGATTACAGAGAGTTTGTGAGATACTCGTGTTTTCAGATGAGTAATACGTTTAGGATATTTGGTTTTTAGAATACTTGGTTGCTTTGTTTGTTTGTTTGTTTGGGGGACTTTGTGGTTTGTTTTCTGAAATAGGGTTTCTCTGTGAAATCTTTACTGTCCTTGAACTCACTTTATAGACCTCACAGAGATCTACCTGCCTCTGCCTCCTGAGTGTTACCACCACCCAGCTGCATTTGGATGCTTAAAAGCTGAGATAACAAGAAATTAAATTCATAAGACTTCATAATACTTGCATATATTAGAACTGAAATATCTCCCACATCCTTTGCTTCTAGCTGGGAGGTTAATATTATCTTTATTGCTTCCTTGAGTTCCCTATGGAGTTTAACCGTCTAGGAGGCTACATGAGAAATCAATTCATCTCTTCTGTGAGAGAAAAAAAAAAAAACTATTATAACTAAGTAGCTAGGGAAGCATGGATGCCTATAAACTTCCTTAAAATGATCAGACTAGATATGTCAGAAATGGTAAATGCTGTTTCAAGATTACAGCCAGAGACCTACAGACTACTTTGCTTACAGAGCAAACTACTTTTAACTTGGCCAGTGTTGCTCATCTTAATTTAACTAGAACTCTGAGAACCCTCGTTTCCCCCCACATATTGTATAAAGCTCCCTAAGAGAAGACAGATAATTACATTGACTGGAGTAAAGAGGATGGGGTGGCATAAGCGGACAAAGTGAAGTCATTGGAAATTAAAAACAAAATAGGAGCCCAGAATGGAGAAGGGAAGTTTTATCTAATTCTAGCCAGCTGATGTCATCATAATCAGATCTGTGACTGGCCAGAAGACCAGGAAAAATGGGGGAGGTGGATGAATTCAGATATTCTATCCTGCATTAACTTCAGCCTTGTGTGTGCAGGTTAAAGTTAGTGAGAACAAATGGATGTGTCTGAACCTTAGCCTGGACCATTTCCCTGCAGAGATGGTCCTGCAGTCCCAAAGAGGGACCCACTGATAGTTCAATCCTCTGGCATCCTTCTGGACCTCTCTCTCCCCAGCCAGACTTTCTGTGGCCTTCCAAGCTCACCCTCAACAGTGGTGACGTCTCGCAGACTTCCAGCTAATCTCTGTTCAGGAATGGGAGGGTCAGGGCCACTGACACACACCAGTATCCTGCAGCCTATTATTTCCTGCCTGCCCTGGCTCCCCTCCAAGCCTCAACATGACAGGTGGATAAGTTCACAAGAAAGCTAAGCAATGGGCCAGTTTTCCAGGAATGCTGCTGTTAGCTAGATTCACACACTCCCTACCACCCTGAACTGAATGGGGAGGCAGATAATTGGGAATGGTTGGTTTTTTTTTTTTGTATTTTCCTCCCTCTGTCTTCAGCTTGGATCCTGTGATTGTTTCATTTGGTGTGAACAATTCTCTACTCAAGCTTCGAGGTTTCCAAAAACGTTCAAGAATCAAGTAAGGAACAAACATACTTTTCTTGGGTCTGGGTCCCAAACCAATGGCCTAGTTACTGGGCTCCCAAGCTAATGACCCACCATTGAGGACTGGAGGAGGAGGCAGTGTGTGTTGTTGTGGAGCACAGGATGAAGATGCTTGTGGTCTTATCCTATTCAGCAAGAAATGTCCCAGTGCTTTAGGAATCTGAGGGGAAGGAGAAGGTGGGGAAAAGCACAGAAGATCACTGCAGCCCAGCATGATTTAGAAAGGTGAGTCAAATTTGGAGAGAGAGATTCACCTGAATAGGGCTTGGAGATGACAAAAATATCTGAGCTTCCAATAGACATATAATTTTATCCCTCAATAAATGATGAGTTAATAGCATAAAGTCATCTTACAAATGCTTATTGTCCGCTGTGTTGGGCTGGGCAATTTAAAGCAAACTCAAAGCCATTGTACACTACATGTTCTATGCAACCAAGAGCACACTACAGGTAATTGGTGCTTCCCACTGTGCTGAAAGTGTGAGGGCCAGAAAGAATGCAGGACTAAGCCTAAGTCTTAACTCACAATCAAGAAAGAGGGGCACTCAAGTGAATGATAATTAATCCGGTGCCGAATGCCATAGAGTTAGGTGTAAATACTGCCCTGATTCAAAGGAATGCGACACGGAAAAGACATCAATCCCAGGGAAGAGAGAGCTGCACTTTTCCTATTCTGGGTGAGCAGAGTCAGTAGGGTCCAGATCTGGACCACTGGGCTGGAAGTAGTAGATCTGCTAATGGAATTGGTGGTTAAAACTGTGGCTTTGGATAGAATGTTAAGGAGGGAGCCAACATCTGTTTACTATGGAGCACTCATTGGGGGGTAAGTAATCCCCCAGACCTTCCCCCTGTTGTCCTTGTTTAGAAGCCCAGGGTACACGGGTTGTTCTCTGTAAATTAGAAGCTTTGTGGAGGCAGCAGGATTGCTGCTTTGTCTTTTCTCACTCTTAATTCCTCCTAAATCCACATACCCAATCCTCACTCCACACACTTTCAGCCTCTGACATCCTTTTGGAAAAGACCTTTGGTGTCCCTTTTCTCCCGACAAGAATGTCTGTTTCCTGACTCTGTTTTACTTGGTAATTTGTTTCCCCTTTTAAAAGTTAATCCTGATTCCTAAAGAACTAAGTACCAAATTATACTGAAGGCCTGGAACCATCTGGATGAAGCATAAGGAGATCTGAAAGAACCTGAAAGCCCCGAGCAACAATTGTAGTGTGAGAAAACTGTTGTGGGAAGGGAGAGATAGAGAAGGAGGTTCTCTCTGGCAAGTGTTGAGAGGCAGCCCTAGCTCAAGACTCTACAACTGTTTTTTTCCAGTGCATCCTACCAATCAGAACTTTTGAGCTGCACCAAAATATTTACCTAGAGATTCTAAACAGTATGATGATGGAGGCAGATATGTAGTAATTTCATATTTAAGGGAAATATAATAACAATGCTGGAACAGTTTGCTCTCTGTCACCTTAGGTTATGATTCCTGACACACAACCAAGTGTGTGCTGAAAACCTCTGGGAGGATGACATAGTTCAGTACACAGAGGGCATGGCTCCAGGTCTGATCGCAGAAATTTGATCTGACAGAGAGAGAGACACAGAGACAGAAATGTGATGTTTTATAGAACATGACCAGCAGTATGTATTTAAATGACAGCGTTAATGCGTTTAAAATTTACATGAATTACTCTAAAAATAAAGAACCATAATCCTGAGTGAATTCATTGGATGGGACGATCATCATTGATAGCTACTAATATTACAAAAAGACAATTACAATGTGTGCTCCAGAGGAAAGCTTGATACTTCACACCACCTGTATCATTGCTATAAATATTAAATCTTACTCTGGTCAAGATTTTACATTTAACAGATAATGGGAACATATTATCCATTACATAATTGCTAATGATAAAATAAGATTCAAATTTATATAAATAAATAAAAATATAGGGATCAAAGGATGTATTAAACAACTTTTAAAGTTTTACTTAAGTGTATCTACACGTGTCTCTGTGAGTATATACTATATGTGTGTGGATACCCATGATGGTTGAAATAGGACATGAGGTTCCCTGGAGCCAAAATCATGGGCGACTGGGAGCTGCCTGAAGTAGGGCACATTCAGGTACCTTGGAAGCACAACCACGGAGCCATTTCTCCAGGCTTTAAATGATACCACAGAAGTATAAACAGCAAAACACAGAATCCAGGAAGTTATGCAGAACAAATAATCTAGACGAAAGATTTATTAGCTGTGTGGAAGATCTATTTTGTCTTTGATGAAAAAAAAGTAAGACAGTTGTGTAGACGGATGACTATAGATGTTGCTACTAATATTACAAAAAGACAATTACAATGTGTGCTCCAGAGGAAAGCTTGATACTTCACACCACCTGTATCATTGCTATAAATATTAAATCTTACTCTGGTCAAGATTATATAACACTTACTCTAGAGGAAAGAATGCTAAATGTTTTCGCTATAGAAAAATATCACATTTTGAAATATTATATTAATATATATGTATATATATATATTATTTGAACTTCAACATTGCAAAGGAACACATGTATTTGAATATCATGTAGGTTCCCACAAATCTCTGCAAGTATTATATATCAGTTAAAATCAATATTGTGACAAAAATTATGAAGGACTCGGGGACATTTGAACACCAACTAGACTTTGTTGGGGTTTTGGTTGTCTCTGTAATTAATTGATTAATATTTTATGTATGAATGCTTTGGGTGAGCATCAGCAAATACATGGTTGTGAGTCACCATGTGGTTTCTGGGAATTGAACTCAGGACCTCTGGAAGAGCAGCCAGTGCTCTTAACCTCTGAGCCATCTCTCCAGCTCCTGTTTTTGATTTTGTTTTGTTTTGCTTTATAAGTAGGATCTCAGTAGGTAGTCTGGGCTAGCCTGAAACTCACTATGTAGAACAGGTTAGAATTCAGATATTTTTCTGCCTTTGCTTCATAAGCAATAGGATTAAAGACGAATACCATCATTCCAGGCTAACTAGATACTTCATATAAAGAAAATGTTGATAATATTAGTAAATAGACTTTTCTGGAGTTTTATCACTTAGAGATACACAACACATTGTAACATGGCAGATGAAGTGATATCTAGAGTTAACTATAAAACACTCAAAAATGGAGACAGGAATCAAATTAGATTGCCTGTAGACTAAGTTATTAAAGATGAGTAACAGGAATATGATAGTTCATTCTATTTTACAAATATAATATACTTGAGATTATCCAACAAGAGGAACTTGAAATTTGGTACCCTTGTGACATTTGTTGTTGTTGTTGTTGTGACAAACCCAATGACTAAAAGTAAATTAGGAAATGGTTTGGGTTGTTGTTTTTCCAGCTCACAGTGCATCCCTGAGGGGAGTCAGAACAGAAACTGAAGCAGAAACCATAAGGGATGCTGCTTACGGGCTAGCCTTCTGGCTTATGCTCACCTGGCCACCTTATATAGTTTAGGACCACCAGCCTAGGGCCAGTGCTGCCCACAGTAGGCTGAACCCTCCTGCATTCATTAGTAATCAAGATGACGTGCCTAGCAGAAGTCAATCTAATCCAGGCAATTCTTCCTAGGTGACATTAGGTTGTGTCAAGCTGAGGATAAAGACTAAACAGCATACCAGGTTTCCTGTGTTGGAAATGCTGTTACCATAAAGCATGGTGTCCCAAGGAACAGTATTCATGTATGACAACTGTCCTGGGAGCAGTTACCAGCATCCTTTCAAGAGAAGTTTGGAAGAGTTCTCTACTGCTCACTCACTTAGCCAGGGCTCAACCATCTCTGTGAATGCTTTCTTACTAGTCACAAAGGCAGGAGAGAAGCTACCAGGCAGGCCTTTCAGGAAGGAATGCATTAAGTTGGTATTAGTTACCACTCCACTCCTTAGTAGGAAACCAGAAGGTGCCAATCCACCTCAGTTCTGGCAGGTGGCATCACAGGGAACAGACTACACAGACCCTTTTTCTTCCCACACTGAAGACCTTTGCAAATGGCAAGTATCCCTTGGTTTTGGAACTGAGTTGTGGAAGAAATGGCTCGCTGCCTCATAAAGCACACAGACTAAACACAGGAAGAAAAGTCATACTGTAACTCCATGGGGCATGGGCACCCACCCCAGATGTTTGCCTGCAGGGGGCACTCCATGAAAATCAAGAGTAAAACCTGTTCCCCACTGACCCTCCCTGGGATAGCAACATGATTTGTATTGAGGCACAGCTCTGTAGTTCGGCCAATACCAGAAAGGAGTCTTTCAGAAGAATTTCTTGATTATCATGAGAGGTTCTGGGCTTCAGATCTGCCTGGAATCAGGGAAGGTAGATGAAGTAAGTCCATCCTATCCTTGGCCCCAACACAGGACTTTGAGATATGTAATCTTATTTTTTCCTACTCGGTCCAAAGAGACCTCATTATATATCTCTGGAAACCTATGGACTAGCAAGATGGGCACTGTTTGTATCCTGAGTTTTCTTTGCTTTTCAATGCAGTGTTTCTCTGTGTAGCTAGCCTTACCTGTCCTGGAGTTCACTGCATAGACCAGTTTGGCATCAAACTCAGAGATCCACCTGTTTCTGCCTCCTTAGTGCTGGGATTAAAGTCATGGACCACTACAGCCCAGCGTATCTTGATTTTTTTGCAGACAAAGATCTTGGAGTTTAAGGTCTCAGTGACTTGTCCAAGGCACTCAGTTCAGAGTCAGAACTAGAATTCTGACAGTCTTGCTCTAGACTTTGCATATTTAAACACACTCTCACAGACACTTATTTGCCTCAGTGCAATCAACCTGCCTTTCGATTCACAACCGTTCCCTGCTATCAATATGTGCTGTATGTGTGTACATCTGTGTATATTTCCCCAAAGACATTCTCTAGCCTAAACTGTGCCAATTGAAATGCTCTTTCAACTTCAACAACCCTATTCAAAACCCTTTCCAGGATTTAGTCCCCACCTCATATTCATGAAAGTTTTATGACACTCTACTGAGAGCATTTCATGTTTCCTCTATCTCCCTCTCCTCTCCCTCCCTCCTTCCCTCCCTTCTCTCTCTCTTTCTCTCTGTCTCTTGCTCTCTCTCCTCTTTCTCCACCCCCTCTCTCTTTGTGTGTGTGTGTGTGTGTGTGTGTGTGTGTGTGTGTGTGTGTGTGTGTGTGTAAGTGATGCACTCCAGTGCATATGACACATACTTGTTAGTATGGATATGTGCCTAAACATATTGACCAGAGGTTGACTATCGATGACGCTCTTCACCTTTCTTGAATCCCTCACTGAACCTGAAGCTCATGCTTCAGTTAGACTGGCTGACCTTAAAAGCTTCATGGATCCATCTATTGCCATACTCCAAGTTCTGAGGCTACAGTTCAGTAGCCCTCATTCTTGCTTTCTGCTTGAGGGCTGGAAAGAGAAACACAGGCCTTTATTTATAACATATGAGACACCATCTCAGTTCCTTGTTTGTATTCTTTCTTGCTTCGGTTATTATAACCATATAGCCACTTATATAGTTGGTTTAAGAACCCTGTTATGTTGCCACATTGCTTTTAGAGTCCAATAAACACTATTTACCTCCATATATTTCATGTTGTAGTGGCTCAAAAGTGTTTGTGTACAATCTGAAGCACACATAAACAGTTTTCTCTGTAAAAATATACTTCAATGCACTAGAGAAAGTTAAACAATGCAAAAGGGTAACGTTGTGATTCACTCTTGCATAACCAAACCCAAACATCTCGAGCAACATCATCGTTTGTGCCCTTCCTAATCTGGATTTTCACAAACTGAACTGGTAGGAAATAAGTAACCACTGTATTTTCAACACCGTGGCCTCACCAAGAGGTGGGTGAAATGTCCAAGAGATATATATGTTTGCGTGACCACTAGAAACCTTTCTTGCCCTTTGTGATTCCAGATTGGATTGAGTGTGTGGGGAGGTAAAGGGCAGCCCTCTGGGGAGATTAATAATATGGTCTGAAGGATGAAGATCAAAGAACAGCCTTGGCTTCAGACCACATAGTGGCTCTCTGATCTCTGTGCACCGACTCCCCTTGTAATCTCACGAGGCATTTTACACCCTTTTCCGGGGTCAGCATTCTTCTCCATGACTCCTTTCTCACTCCACTCTCATTACTCAGAAACTTCTTGTCAAAATGACAGCTCTGCTGTTTGTCCACACACAGTCTCCATCTAGCCATCAGACAGCATCACCAAGACCATCACCAAGACCCAATAAGAAACTGGTCTTCACATAGTATGGAAATTCAGGCACTGAGTGTTTAAACTTTCTATATATTATTTACATAAGCGACTGATCTTCTTGAGTTTTTCTGTGCAGTTTCTAAACCCTCTAACTTATGAGTAAGTCATAAATCCCATAAACGTTTACTCTTGTAGGACCTATGTCATGCTACCTGGGATTTACACCAAAATCTTCTAGTGGTGAGTGGGAGTTTCTGGTAGGGTGAAGTCACACCGGTAACAACCATGAACTCTACTGTGCAATCTGGGTTAGGTCCCATGGACTTTGCATTCTCCCATTTTAGTTTCTGTTTGGGAAGTTCCCTTAGTTCCTTAATTCTTAAGAAAAATCTGTGTTTTGTTTTTTTCCTGAAAGTCTGCGGTCAAATGTCTCAAGTGAAGTGAGTTTTTGTCTTGAGACTGTTGTAATTCCCAAAAGACTCCTCTGCCCATCTTCTCTTCTCTACAGTACACTTCTCCCCTGTCTTGACCTCCCTGAGACAGGTGCTGTCTACCTATCAGGTGAATCTCAAGTGTCGTCCATGAAGTGGCCTAAAAATTTTGGCCACTGCTCGACTGAATGCTCAGACTCCTTTTGTAACCATTTAAAAATATGCCACCGTAGCTCTGGTTCCAAGTTGAAGGGTTTTATTTTTACTGGGTGCTTCAAATATCACCAATGTGCTCCAAATAGAAACAAGGGTGGTGGCTTGTCTATGAAATTGTGTGTTTGTCTATTCTTTATCTTTCTGCTTCTGCATTCTTTACCCATCCTGCACCCACACTATCCTTATCAGAAGTGCATCTATTTGTGAGCAATCACTCAAAGAAACCAAGAGCTTTCTTTTGATAAACACTTCCCCGGGAACATCATCAATAAACCTTCTGGGCTCCTACGAATGATATAGTAAACTATTTGGTCCTCATTTTGGAGACTTTAGAGCTTGTTTCTGTTGTTCCCTAGGAGGAGGACACACTCAAGATCCCAGGTGAAGACCCTGGATAATTTTGGCACAGTTGTTTCGTGTGTGTTCCTTCAGGCTGTCTGAGTGTATTTCATAAGTCTACCGAGCAGGTGGCCTTGCCATCTGATCCACATCATGTTCTGAACAAATCAAGTTCTAAATACAATTCTGCTCAGAGAGGAACAACTCTGTGCAATGCCAAGCCCCGACAAGTATCCCTTGGATGCTGCCCTTGGGAATGTCTTTTTCCAAATCTTCTCTCATTCCATAGATGAGAAACTTCTATCTACAGAGCCATTTAAACAACTAGGCAAAGGCAAGCTAAGCAAAAAGAGCCATTGATTCGATGTCTCTGTGAGTGATGTAAAGGGGACAAAAAGCCTGGCCCCAGAATTGTCACACATTCCTCTTGTTTTGCTCTAGAAAAGGTACTTCTTTAACCCACATTCTCAATTATTTATGGTGCCGTGTGTTTCCTCTTAATTGTCAGTTGGGCAAAGCCTTTATATTGTAAGGAGACACCCTCGCATTTGTAGTGACCTTAGGCAAAGTGACAGATACTGGATCCTGGAGTCAGGTGTCTCTAGTGACGCAACTTGTTCTCCCAACAGCAGAAGAGCTTCCTGCCCTGATTAAGTTAGAACTGTGTAAGTGCTAAAATGTGTGGTGAGCCTTCCTCTGATGCAAGCTCTGTTGTTATTGAGCCTGGTTGCAGAGGAGTGTAGCAACACGAACCCTACCACCAATGTCTCCTCTCCCTTGGGCCTTGGCACAGTGCAAGACAGTGTACTCTGTGCATGGGCCAGGCGCTAGAACTACTAAAGATCACATTATGTCTCCTCCAAACTTACAGTGTTTGGTTATGGGTTTTTGCTGCCATTTCGTTTTATTTTAATTCTAACCCTACACTTTGTTCTTTTGGGTTCATAACGCAATAGGATCACACCTTATTTATGGATGACAATATTTGAACCCTCACTTGAAGCAGCTGAAGTAAGTAGCAATGCATTCTGCATTTGTACTTTAAACATGAGTGGTCGTCTGCTTGCTTTCCTGAATAGGAAGCTGAGATGAGCAAACTCATAATTGTCTTTCTTTTGGATGTAGCCTACAATCTCCAAGGCAAATGGTGGAGAAGCCAAGAGTAAGGAGAGACAGATAACAGGATGATGACCCATTCCATGTCAAATCAACACAAAGGCATGTGCCCCCATGGTCCCAGAGTCTCTTAAATTTTTTTTTAATTTAAAAGTTTTTTTTTAACATACTCACCACTGTTTTCCTCTTCACTCCTAGCTCTTCCCAGTCGTCCCCCAGCTCCCCCACAACCCCATTCCCCCATCCATTCCTCAGAGTGGGTAAAGACTCCTAGAGTGAGTCAATGCAGTCTGGGTACATCTAGTTGAGGTAGGATCAAGTCTCCCCCCGCCCTACCCCTTTATCTAGGCTGAGCAAAGTGTTCCTCGGTAGGGAATGGACTCCATGCACCAGGAGTAAATCCTGATCCCATTGCCAGAGGCCCCACAAACTGCCCATGACCTTTGACTGTAACCCACATTCAGAGGACGTAGTCCAGTCTCATGCAAGTTCCCTAGCTGTCAATCCAGAGTCAGTGAGCTCCCAATAGCTAGGGTCAGCTGTCTCTGTGGGTCTCCTCATCATGATCTTGACCCCCTTGCTCATATAGTCTCTCTTCTCTCTTTGACTGGACTGGGAACTTGACCCAGTGCTTAGCTGTGGATCTCTGTGTCTGCTTCCAGTTGCTGAATGAAAGTTCTATGATGACAAGTAGGGTGGTCATCGGTTTGGTAAGAGGGGAAGGCCAGTTTAGCCACCCTCTCCACTATTGCTTGGAGTCTTAGCTGGGGTCATCTTTGTGGGTTCTTGGGTGATTCACTAGCACCCACTTTCTCTCTAACCCCACAATGGCTCCCTCTATCAAAATATCTATTTTGTTTTTCTCCCTCTCTGTCCTTCCCCAACTCAACCATCACATTTCCTCAAGTTCTCTTTACAGCTCCCTTTACCCCCTCTGCAATTTACTCAAGAGATCTTATCTGTTAGTTTCACATGTGAGATCAGACACAAAATGTTGGCTTCATGCATGAAATCAGACACACACTACCAGATGCCACGTGAGAGTTTATATAGGGGAGTTGCTGAGCAGCTAAGAGAGGGGGAAAGGGGAGAATGGATTTTCACATGGCAGCTCCTTTTAAGAGAGCAGGTGGGCATAGATTTACGTAGCCATGCCTAGGGGCATGTCCTCCATACATGGTGTTCTGCCGCTCCATGTTGAGTTTACCACGTGGCCACTATGTGCCTTACATTATCTATTTCCCCTTTCCAGAGAGATGCATGGATGTCTCTCTTAGGTTCCTATTGTATGAAGTTTCTGGCCTGGACTTTTGCACCTATCCCAGAGGTTTGGACCTGTTCTTAGCCCCACTGCTGCTTAAGCCCAAATAATCACATAGACACTTGTATTAATTTTATGCTGATCAACCTATGGCTCTGGCATGTTGCTAGCTAGCTCTTGTTCTTAAACTAACCCATGATTCTCATCCTGTTCAGCCATGAGGCTCAGTACCTTTTCTCAGAGCAGCAGAGTTGTACCCTGTATCTGCTGGCTTCTCTGGTATCTCTGTAACAACTCTGCTCTGCTCTTCCTGTTCCCAGAGTTTTCTTAGTCTGGTAGCACCGCTCATACTTCCTGTCTGCCTTTGGCCAATCAGCATTTTTATGAAACCAGTAGGCAGGACAATTATTGACAATGTAACAACATAATCCCACTACAGGTTCCTCCTTGTTACCTAGCAACTCAGGAGTTGTGGATTGTAGTCTGGTTAGAGTATATCTAGAAGACAGCTGCCTCCTCCATGGTTTTTTTAAAGGATTACTCTCAATTAGTACTGATAAATATGCCAGTGTTGGACCACAACTAAAACACATATGGGGCATAAAATTTTTGGATCAAGTTAAAAGTGATGGAGAAACAAACTAGGGACTGGCTTACACTCCCGTTTCTTCTAAGATTATGACTCATTCAGGTATTTAATTTACATTACCATGGGCTCTTTGCTCTGATTCTGTCTTGACGCCTGAAGTCCTGGAATCCAAACATGGGTGGCTAATGTTCAGATTGAGAAACTGGCAGTATAGGGTCTTAATGTTTGTATAGAAGATTTGTATTTGATCACTCTTAGCCAGCCTCATTATAGATCAATTACCATGCACAACTTGTTACCATTTGGATTTCTACCACCAAGATGTATTTGGCATGTTGTTCATGATCAGCTGATATTGTGAATGAATGAGTGGAAACAAAGTCAGTGCCAGAAAATTGCTGGCCTGACGCAGCAGCTTTGAAGTAAAGCACTATTGTACTCTGGTGTTCCCTGGAATGGTGTGTATGTGTGTGTCTACTGGCTCATGTGTATGTGCAGGTATATATGGAGGCCAGAGGTCAATGCTCAGTGTTTCCCTTGATAACTTCTCATCTTATTTTGGCTATGAATCCATTTTTCTGCTGATTGGTTGACCCAGAGGTGTGCCTCATTAATGACCTCTCTCAATCCAGTCAGGATATCACTGGTCAAACTTAACCACCCCGCCCTGCCTTCCTTGGCAGCCTGAGGAGGGCACCATTTTAGATTCTGTTTGCTCACTGGAGAGGGGTTTCTAAAAGAATTGGTGTTTCTAAAATACTGAAGATACAGGTAGGCCATCATCAGAGGACGTGGCTGCAAATGTAAGTTATTCTCTAAATGTTTCCATTGATGTTTGATCCAGGTTTCTCGGAGCTTTTGCTAACCTTGGTCACTCTCTAGCTTAGACTCCTGACCCTGTACTGCTCAGATTCTACTTAGAACATTTAGGAACTTGCATGAGCGAGGCATTCAAATTTTACTTGTATACCAAAGGAACAAGTGAATAGATGACTGATTCCTACATTTAGAATTCAAGCCCTATTCTTTACGTGTGTGTAAGCACCAGCATGTTCAGATATACATGTATATGCAAGTGTGTGTTTTTACACATATGTACATGAGTGTGGAGGCCAAAGGATAGTTTTGGGGGTTATTCTTTAGGTGCCTGCTGTTTACCTCATTTTTCTTTTCATACAAGGTCTCTTATTAGCCTGGAGCTCACCAAGTACATTAGGCTGCTGGACAGTGAGCCTGAAGGATGTTCCCATCTCCATTCTCTCACTTTAGGATTATGAGTACATGCTATCTATCACACTTGACTTTTTTTTCATATTTAGGGGGTGGTAAATTGAGCTTCATGTTTGCAAAGCAAACCTTTTCCAACTAAGCTATCTCTCCAGCTCCATGCTCTATTCTATACTGTTGGCATGCCATCCATTAGTTAGTTTGCTTAACCTGTGACTCAGTCTTCCAATCTGTAAAATTGAACAATAGTAAGATCTACTTCACTGGGCTGTTGTTAGGACCAAATGGGATACTCTAAGGGGGTTCAGATCATGAAGTTTGGGGTGTTGGTACAGGTCTGATGCAGGCAGCTTGTAAGGATCATGAACTAAACTCTTGGGATCTAATCTGTTTTGTTGGTCTCCAGAGAATTTCTTAAGACCTTATCTCTTGGAGATTTGCTTCTTCAAAGTCCATTCTAAATCCAATTTTTCTATTCTTACTTCCTGTCTGATCACAAGCCTGTTCTTCCCTAGTGCTGATCAATGTCCTCATCCCCTTTCCCAAAAAAGCACTCCAAACGCTGGAGTGATTGAAATGAAGAAAAAAAAAGTAGATTGAAAAAAGTCAGTGAAGTTATGCATACAGTCACTCTCCAGTGTTGATGGGAATGTCAACTAATTCAACAATTTTCCCAGCAGCTGTAAAATGGTATATTAGGCATTGATTGAGACTGCACACATGTTTACCCCTGGATTCAGAAATCCATTAATAGGTGTATGTCCAACAGAAACATGTGTACATGCCCTTCAAAAGTCATGCAGAGGAAATCTTATAACAGCACACCCTTTCTCTGTTTGCATATAGGAAATTAGCTCCAGATTTAGAAATCAAGAACAGTAAGCACTTATTATCTCTAAGTTTCTAGGAGTAAGTGATTTACATGGGTACATGGCCATTTTATTCCTTGATTGTCTGTCAGTACACATTCCTTCCTATAATGAGATAATTTTTTTTCTTTATGTAAGAAGAAGACAAGAACAAAAATCTCCATGTCCCATGATAGTCATGATGCAGCCCCTGGCTGAGTGATTCTGTCTAGTGGGGTCTCTCGTGAGGTTTTCCTTGAACTGTCAACAGGAACACAGTCCTTAGAAGACATTGTAGGAGGAAAAATCCACTCCCAAGCTCACTCAACTTTAGTTACATCAAAGAACACCTAGCAGAGAGTTTTAGTGAGAAATTATCTAGCTCGGGTTGGTCTGTGGGGATACCTGTGGATAATAGTATCGATTGTTAATTGATGATGGAAGACTCGAACCATTGAGGGCAGAATTATTCCTAGGCAGGGACGCTAAGTATAAGAAAGGAGAAAGGCTAGATGAGAGAATCAAGCAAGGGTATGCATACTCTGCAGTGGCCATTGGCCATGAATGTGATGTAACTAGGTGCTTGAGTTCTTAACATGTTTTATATAGCATGATGGATCATGACCTGTAAATATAAGCCAAGTCAACCCTTTTTCCCTACCAAAGTTGCTTTTTGTTGAGACCATTTAATCATAGCTGCAGAAATGAAACAAATTTTGGCTCTTCTACACATGGCCTCACTACAGGTGCCTAGGTGTTTTCTTGACTTCCCTCAGTGCAAGTAGAGTGTGAGAGTGAGCAGGCAAGAGGGACACAGAAATCTAAGGAAAATCCTCAATGTAGTTTGTAACCCTATCTTAAAAGTGACATATTATTACTTCAGCCATATTTTATTTGCCATACCGACTGGTCCTGAGAATAGTGTAAGCAGAGAAGCACAAAAGCATGTGAATGCCAAAACTCCAGGATCACATGGAGCCATATTGGAGGCTAGCTCCCAAAAGCTCTATTCCTAATGATTAGAAACTAGGAACTCCTTGAACACTTATTTACAACACAAAGGACAAACATATGGTAGTGTCTTTGGGTGATGAAATTCTATTCAGAAGTAGAAACGATTCCTATATAATTATATACAACAATATTGGCACATTTCACAAATACATTATTGGAATAAAAAACTAATCTCAAAAATGCATCCATTATCCCATTTATTCAGTGGGTGTTTTGTTTTTGTTTATTTGTTTGTTTGTTTTGAAAACAAGAACCAAAAATCAAAAGCTGGAGAGATGGCTCAGCAGTTAAGAACACTGGCTATTCTTTCAGAGGATCTGGGTTTGGTGCCCATCACTGACTTAGCAGCTGAAAACCCCAGAAACCTCATTTCCAGGGAATCTTATGATCCTTCTGACTTCTGTGAGTTCCTGTACGCGTGTAGTACATGTCCATACCATCAGGACCCACATGTACACATAAAATTAAAAAAAAAAATCAAAAAAGCAAACCAATAGGTAACAGTGCTCTGTTACAGTTCAGAATAATGGTTCTCCCTGGAGACATAGCACCTGGAAATGGACACAAAGGAATTTACAGAGCCGACAAAATTTAAATGGTGTTTCTTTGTGATCAAATACATGGCAGAAACAGCTTTCGAAGACAGAACTTATTTGACTCATCATCGTTTTAGTTCAACATGGCTCAGGACGTGTTTGAGTTCATGGCGGTGGATCATGAGAAAAGGGTCCTCTCAGTGGATCCAGAAGCAGAGAACAGGCGAGCAGAAGGTGTGCCCTGTAACATCCCACACATAACACACATGGCCTACTTCCGGTGATGCTTCCTCTGCTAGATATGTCCTACATCCCCCAAGTTTAACATCCTCTCAAAACAAAACTGCCAGCCAGGGCCCGCGTGCGCCTGTGGGGGATATTTCATATCCTGACCATAGTACGCTTCCACAGAATTGGCTTGCAGAAATTTCACTGGACAACTACACCTTTCCACATACCTGTGATAACTTAGTAAAAACATTAAGTGGATGCACAAATACTTTCATTGCCTCCTGTGATGATTTGAATACTTGGTCAGCAGGGAGTAGCATTATTTGAAAGGATCAAAAAGTGTGGCCTTATTGAAAGAAGGGTGTCACCGGGCTTGGAAGTTTCAAAAGTGCATTCTAGGCCCAGATTCTCTCTCTTCCTGCTGCTTATGGATCTGGATGTAGAACTCTCAGCTACTTCTCCGCTAACATGTCTGCCTGGCACAATTATGGACTAATCCTCCAAAACTGAAACTGTAAGCAAGCCCCAATTAAACTTTTTTTTTTTTTTTTTTTTTTTTTTAATAAGAGTTGCTGTGGCCATGGTGTCTCTTTACAGCAATAGAACCTTTCCTAAGAGGATGTTTGAAGAATTATTTTGGTTAAAGAGAATCATGAAGCCAGGAGCTATGAAGGAGCTTTATATACTCCCATGTGATGGCATTTGGATATATGGGTCTTTGGAAGAGGGTGGAATTCTTGAGATCAATGCTCATGGATGAGATAGTGTTCCTTTAGGATTCCTTTGGCCATCTCTGAGGGTGCACAGCGAAAGATCTGTCTATGAACCTAAAAGAACAGGCTTTTATCACGCAGACATGTCGTCACTACCTTGTGTTCAGGTTCTGGAAGCTCAAAAGCTGTAATAAATACATTTCTGTGTCTATAAGCCCTGAAGTCTATGGCATTTTCAGAAAGAAAAGGGACAATGTACTAACTGCAATACGGTGCCCTCAACTCTTCCTTGTGCTAGGCTTTCTGGCTGTGAGCTCCTGGATAAACAAGTCACTTAAATTAGCCGAGTTTGCCAGGTAGAGTGCTCTGCTAGTCTCACAGTGTTGGAAGGTACAGCCTATTCACTGTGGCAGCTGTGGGGTTTGGTCTGTTTAACCCAGGGCAAGAAATGAGAGTAAAGAGTTAATGATAATTCCTCCTGTCCACCATAAAAGTGAGACTCGGGCCCTTGGAATTCTAACCACTATTGAAGCAAGGCATGTTGCAGTTGTGAGTATAATATAAGCCTTGTTTATTTCCTTTCCTGGAGCTCTGATTTGCAGTATATTAGGACTACCTCAGAGCCTTACAGCTTACCCTTTAAGGCCTGATGACTCTCCAGAAAGCAAAGTCTCCCCAGATTAGGAAAACTTCCATTGCATAAAACACCTTACAGAAGTAGATGCAAGTGGACCACTTGGGAAATCTTCTCCAGTCCTTTTAAGTAGGAACCACATTGCTATCTGTAGGTACTATTCCATTTAGTCATGTAGCAACTCTTCCCATAGGATTTCTTCGGGGACTCTGGCAGCAATATGAGGCCCCCTGCTGGCCAGAAATAAGTCATGCACTTGCTTTTCAATCATGAAGGGATGGAGGCTAGGCTGAAGAGTAGACTATTTCTGTCTTTACTGTGGAGCTAGGAATGTGGGGCGACCTAATCATGGGGAAGCTGAAAATCAAAAGACTCTTTAAAGATGTAAGAATAGACTGTAACTCTGAATAAGCCACCCACTTTTCATTCTTGAGTTTATTTAACACCTCATTTGAGTATGTGTTTTGTTTCTTCCCTATGCAAGATAATGTAATAGCCAGAACACTGGGAACAGCCAGCAGTTCATTTCTAAAGATTTGTCTAAGGTTTCAAAGGAACAAATAAACATCTATACCAGCCATGTGACTGAAAACTGAAAGGAACCGTAAACAATAAGAAATAGAAAGAGCAGTTGTGTTCATATAGAACGAGGCTTCCAGGAGGAGGTAGCATTGGAGCTGCTGACGGGAGCCAGGACTTGAGTGAACTGGGATGGACAGAAGGATGGGGAAGAACAGTATTATCATTACAAGGTAGAGAAAAGTCTGGACAGACCAAGAGGCTAATGCAGGGTGATGGAGACTCCCATGGCTGACTCATGGGAGTAAGAGCAGCCTGGAGAAGCTTAAACTTTCCATGGGAATTTATTCATAAAGCAATGTTGAACCTTTGACAGTCTTTGACTTAGAACAACAACAGAAATGTCATCACAGTAGTAATGCTCTGCAAAGAGCCCTGCTCACTCACTTGCCATCGGTTGTGAGAAACGTAAAGATGTTTCTAGATACAAAAGCAAGCCAGGACTGGGGAATAGCCAGTGTCAGATGGCTCCTGGAAGATGGAACAAAGCCCCTCAACAGAAGCCTTCCAAGGACATTCTAAGTTTGTCCCATCCTAACATAGACTCTGAAAAATTTAAGGCCTCATGTTTAACTATCTTCTCATTCTGGTCAAGTGAGGGTTAAATTACATTAATGGGGAAAGATTCTTGCTAGGGTAATGGGGTAGATTATGTGAACCACAGAAAAATATAACAACACTAACCTTATTTGTGTAGTATTTTGACCAAGTAAATATGCAACCTGCATTAGCTTATGATTAAGTTAACAAAAAAACATAATGCACATTTAATAGAATGCTGTTAAATTTCTGACCTCAGGCACTGAGTTCCTAATGGCATTTTTAGAAACCCTTTTAAACATATTAAGTATTATTGAGCATGTTGCATCATAAGATGAAAATAACAGTCTCCCAGGGCAAGAAGAAATACCATCTCCAGATGAGATACACACAATTGACACTTTGCAAACGAGCAGAGGGAAGGGGAAAATTTGGGTTAGAAATAAAAATAATGACAGAGGATAGAGAGATGGCACAGGGGTTAAGACATGCACTATTCTTGCAGAGGACCCCCATATTCTGTTCCCAGCACCCATGTGAGTCAGCTCACAACCACCTGTAACTCAAGCTCTCAGAGAGCAGACACGCTCTTCTGGACACCAATGGTACTGCACTCACTGCACAAACCCCAACACAGACTCACAGGCATATACATAATTCAAATAAAATAAATCTTAAGGGAATAAAGACAACAGAAGCCCTTAAATAGTTTCAGCAGCCATAAGTATTTATTATTTTGAGTGAAATGCATGTTAAACTTTTGTATAAAAACCATCAAAGGTGCATTATTTAATTATTTCTGTATTAATTTACCCAACCCCCAATGCCATTTGTGTTAACTTCTATGTTTTCTATTTTCTTCTGGCATATCATTACAATCATATAAAATTGTCCATTGTTAAAATATAAAAAATATCAGTTTATTCTTCAAGATAAAGTACCACTAGTGATGGTGATGAGTTACTCAGAGTGAGAACCTCTTTTAAAAGAGAGGCCAGAGAATCAACTTATTGGAAAATATACATATATAACAGACTTTTTTTAGGTACATGGGGAGTGCCAAGCCAGTGCAGGCCTTTGGTGGAACATTTTTATAACACCACCTTCCAGAGCGTGGGCTGTCTCTTTTACAGACCTGGTACACCAGGGTTCTTGTCCCTTGGGTACTCTCTTAGGTGATCCACACATTATTTAGTATTGTGCATATCCCATGCTCCCCAAATGCTTAAGGAAAAAAGAAAGCTGATTCTTTTGCCTTATTTTAAATAGCCCTTAGGATTAAGTTTGTCATTCAAGGTGTTATTCCCTACAAAGGGGAACTGTCTTGACACCTCATTCCAGTCCTCTCTATGCCTCATTTTCAGTCCATTCCGAAGTTAAGCTCATTCCCTCCTGGGCCGGTTCACTACGAATGAACTCAACAGGTTGGAGCCCAGCGCTAGGGGGAAACTTCCCATTTGGTCTCAGTCTTAAGCGAACAAGCTTCTCTGATTTACCACAAGAGCAGTCTGGCTCTCCCGTCTCTTGACTTTCTTATTCCTCTGTCTGACCTTCCAGCACAAGACGCTGGAGGCTAATAAAATAAGTCCAGAGGTCAGAAGGACCAGGCCAAAGATAGAGATGGTGGAACCGTGAGAATTGAAGCTGTAAGCCACAGCGGTGACCACGATCCCGGTGATGAAGACCACCACAGCAAAAGGGATGATGCAGCGGTAGCAGGAGAGTTCAGCGCCCCCTGTGGCGGCCATCAGCTTAACCTCAGTGACCAAAGGAACCGTGGTGACCACAACTTCACCCTTGGGGCTTTTCTCCATCAACACAGGTGTGGGAGACTTTGGGGATCCCAGGTTCTCTTTTATGGGTTCTTCAGCCATTTTTCTGGAGGATGGTTCCCACCTGGATTCACAGGCTAGATTTGGAAAGCCCGGTCAGGGTGGAAGCTGTGAAGAAAAAGTTAGGGAAAATCAGCTGTGTCACCAGCATGGGTTACAAATGGAAGCAACAGAGAGAGGCATAAGCATCTCCTGTCCTATGGCAGACAGGGGCATAAGCCTCCCTTATTTGCGTTCTCCACGTATTGCCCTCTTTGCATTGGGCAAAAGGAAGGCAGCAATGTACCAATGTACCCCCCCCCCCCAAAAAAAAAGGCGAGATAAAAAGCAGGAAGCACTTTGCAGTATTTCATATTCTTTGGTAGACTACGAATATCCTTTATAAGCGTTCTTCCTTGCCTATTGCCTTTATTTTCTCTAAGCCCAGAAAAGCCTGAATCCTAATCCAAAAATGGCCCGCTCAAGAGGAATATATGCCATAAACAGTTCCACAACTCTTCTACTTGAACTCTGCCAATTTTATCAGGCATGGCACACATTCTTTCCAAGCTGTCACCTATTCACTGCTCAGGAAATTAGCGTCATGATAAACAGCAAGTGCACAAAAGACATGCTTCTCTACCAACCGACAGCTCCTTAGACAAGGTGCATGGGGAAGCACGTGCTTGGAACCTTTCTAGCCGCCACCCCCACCCCGATTTTCACCCTTATACCTCCACCACTCCTACTCAGCTCCAGGACAGATGGTCAAGTTAGAAAAAAAAAAAAATTAGGTTCCCACGACTTTAGGACTCATGATTAGAATGTGGCACTATCCCCTTACCCATCAAAATAATGAATCATAAGGAAAAAAAATTCTGACCACTTGATACATTTTTTTTTGCTTTCCCAATGCTTAAGACAAAATTAATTTTAATCAGCTATTAGAATAGCTGTCATGTACAAATTTACTATTAAAAGCAACAGGAATTTTGATGTTCTTTATTTTATAAGCTGCTTGCACAAATAAGCATAAATAGTTACAAAAACTTTGACAGATTCATTTTTCTTCAACTTCCTTCTGTATAAAACTTGCCCTTTCCTAGCTGTTTTGAACTTGAAGTGTTTTAGTACAAGACTGGAGATCAAAACGATGTGGTTGAAAGCCTGGTCTGAGAAACCAGGAAGAGGGTCTTGCTCAGACATGTTGGAATCACTGACTGTCACCCTTGAGAGGCTGAACAATTGCAAGGACTGTAGATTTGCGGGACATATGACACGCTTTTGATGACATTAGTCCTTTGAATGTATTAAGCATTGACTGGAAATCAGCACAACATTGAATCAGACCTTCATTCTTCCTATTCT
The DNA here is from genome assembly GCA_033318265.1 of Phyllotis vaccarum. Taxonomy (NCBI): domain Eukaryota; kingdom Metazoa; phylum Chordata; class Mammalia; order Rodentia; family Cricetidae; genus Phyllotis; species Phyllotis vaccarum. Next base: position 31,660,094 of record JARWLC010000008.1, read on the forward strand.
GGGATGTCACCAAGGAGGTACAAGTTAGAGAGGTCTACCTCATGTAACTTGTGCACAATTTAATCGACACCAGATTAACTACTACTGTCCAGTGATACTCTAAAATTATACTGGCTGGATCAGCTAAAGGACATTTGACATTTTATCAAATCTCCTTCTCCACAAAGCTGAGATTATCATAATTTTAAAAACCGAGATATGACCGCAGATTAATAATACTTACCTCACGGAAAGGAAGACCATTACCAAGGAAGCCTCTTGACTTGGGAGAGAAGGACCAGCCAGAGTATCTTCTTCAGCTTCTGGAAAAACGTCTGTCATCCACTGGGCACTGGTAGAAGAACAGGTCGGGGATTGACTCTGCGGGACAAAAGACATACAAATACTTAACTATACACTAGGTTTTGAATGCTGGAGAGTTTCTGTCATGCCAACCCTGCTTTTAAGAGACGCCTGCTTCCCCCCCCCCCCCACCTCACTCCCTCCTCCTCTGGTTGGCCCCTCCCTGTCTTTTTTTTTCCTTCCTTTCTTTCCTTGCCAGCAGATTCTGGGTTTTGGCTTGCCCCAGCTCTGCTCAGTGACATGGTAATTCAGGATCACCACCTCAGAGTCTCCAGAGACAGGAGCCAGCATCGACTTTGATTTCTCTTGTAGCATTTACTAAGCGGGGCTGCTTCGAATTACTCATTTTTTCCCCAGCCAAACTCCACATCTTCCTCTGCCTGCCCATCAGGCATTTTTATAAGAGAGTCTGAGAGAATCCCAGAGTCAGCATTGCAAACCTAGCTGAGGACAGAACTGGGGGACAGACGTTCCCCGGACACAGGAACAGCTGTGGCGTTTTCAAGCAACTGAACCCAGCTTCTAGGCCAGCAGACATCCAAGCTCCTGGCTCTCCCAGTATTTTTACTTATATGGGTGTGAGATGGTCAACAGAAACTTAAACACCCTCCCCTTGTTAATAAACCTCATTTACAGGGAAGGGTGGGATGGAAATACCATGTTCCTGCTTGAGCTGGGAAACCCTGGCTGTCTTGATTTAAGCGGGATTGCTTACTGCTTGTGCTTGTAGCTTTGACCTGAAATCACCAGTATTACCATCAACATTGCTGCTCTCCACAGAGTGCCTGATATGGGTGTGGTATAATATTGAAGACTGCCACACATTAGCTGGCTCTCATTCACTTGTATATGAAGTTATGGAGGCTTAAAGAGGTAAAGAAATATAACAAAGTTCACAGAAAAGGAACTCTTGTTTTGGGCCCTGGTTACATTTCATTTCTTATACAGGGGATTTAGCCCAGGGTCTCAGATGTACTAGACAAGTATTCTATCTTTGAGTTATATTCCCAGTCTACTCTACCTTAAACTTTACATCCCCCTGTCTCAATTTTGTCAGTAGCTAGAGTAACAGACCTTCCCCACTGGGCACACTGGACCCCAGTTATAAAAGAGTACAAGTTCACCAACAACTTTTTAAGTGTAGACTCTGAATAACTAGGTCCGTAACCATCTTTCGCGGATGCCAAGCCTGCTATTCCTTGGCCCATTTTAATCAGCAATATACAAACACAAACCTGGTATACTGCTCTCTCAAATAATAAGCCCAAGGCTATGTCCCACCATCATCAATGGCTTAATATGCTTATGCTTTTTATTAAAAAAAAAAAAAAAGCTACTTGAAATTATAAAGTTTCTGTGAAGCATATAGCCTAGGGTGAAAAAGACGAGTGTCAATACTAAGGAACTATGATTAGCCTGTTCCTATATTTCTAAATGTTACCTACTCACACTTTCTTTAATCTGTGTAAGTCGTACTAAATCCTGGCCCAGTTTATACATTCACGCTAATACTGGAATTGTTGCTTTCTCATCTGTGAGATGCCCAGCTCTCCTTAGCCACTGTCCTGAATCTTCTTAGATACCCTACCTCTCACCTTTCCAACCCAGTCTATGAACAATGACACAGAGACAGAAGCCCTGTCTTCTCAGATGTAAGCCAGAGCAAGGGCTTTTTCATTCTAAGAGATTACATTGAGAAGTCCCCAAGACCTGACTGAAGCTAAGGGCTTCAGCCTGCTGAGAATATCAGGTGCCTGCAGGCAGACCTTTTGGAGGCCTAGACTGCTACCATCCTCACAGCTTTCCATGTGAGCCCTAGAGAAATGGAGTCTCATGTATAACTAGCAACATCACTGGGTGTTGAGATTGGGCATATTTGTAACTAGAGCATATCAGAAGATGGTGACATAGGTCCTAGGCTATGCCAAGTGGAAGTTCTCACAAAGAATGCCTTTCCACCTGAGAACTCCCATTATTGGGACAAGCCCCCTCCCTAATTCCTAGCACAGGGCATTTTCTGTAAATCAGACAAATCTCCAGAAATCCCAAGGAAGCTCCACACTATCTTATTCTACTGTAGACTATTTTTGCCTCCTTAGCCAAAGGCAAAGAAATAAACCTAAAGAGAGGGGTGGCGAGGCACCCTTTCCCAAGGTGAGCCTGGGCTGAACCAGTAAGGAGAGACAGGGAGCGGAGGTGGTCCCCAGAGCAGAAGACTAACAGGTTTGTTGCCAACTTCTGTATGGAAGCGCCAGCCTTCTGGTGGCTTCAGGTGGCATTCATACCATTGTCCCAGCACGGTGTGTAGGAATCTGTCTAGGTGTGAAGACACCAATCTCCAAACTCAGACTCCTCAGATTTGCACTGGTAAATTCAAAGACATAGAAAGCTTGAAGAACTAACCAGAAACTGTGCCAGAAAAGATAGCCACCAAGGCAACCAGGGACACAGGCAGCTTTAACCAATTTTACTTCTCAACTAGAAATTCAAAAAAGAAGCCTCAGTGATGTATGCAAAATGCTTTTGGTATTAAGCACCCTGGAGGGACACCTGGCCCCCACGTGCAAAAACATTTCATTACAATGCAGCCAGCCTTTTATTCTGCAAGCCCTGTACGTGCAGAAAGGGGAGGAAATCTTTGGTTCTTTTTAGAGCGCAGGGCTTGGGAAGACACTTTTAAGTTTGAAAAACTTTTCTGAAGGCTTCCCAATGCACAAATGATATCAGTCCTCCCACGGCGAACCGCGGCAGGCAGCTACAGTTCTCTCCCAGATCTTTCAAAGAGCAAAGAAATCGAGACTTACCTTTCTCAGCCAGAATCCGACTGAGACAGCTGCTCGAGGCAACCAGCAGCAAGGCCGACAGCGGGATGCAAATCACCACGCTAGGGACCGTGCACAAAGTACTCAGCGAGGCTTACAGACCATTAAGGGACCGGAGACAATTTGGTAAGAGGAAATTCCTTACATGCTGCTGTTTTATACTCTGTGCTATCATCTTCCACTGTAATTTGGAAGTGCAAATCCATAATAATCAAATTATTTAAAAGGTCATTAGGAACTTCTGTTTTGTTTTTCTCGTTTTTAAAACCTTGTGCAAACATTCATTTTCAAGGTTTTCTCTAACCAAGATTTTTTTTTGTTTGTTTGTTTGTTTTTTTTTGATATTGCTCCTTTATAATGTCATGAAGCTGCGGAGAAGAACACCTCCTCTGTGGTCTTCTATACTAAAGGTGGAGGGGTAGGGGTGAGTAGGGGGTGGTGGAGTGGGTAGAGGGGTTAGAGGTAGGTAGATGAGGTGGGGTGGGTGGAAGGGTAGGGGTGGATGGGACTAGGGGTGGGTGGGGAGTGATTGGGATGGGTAAAGGCAGGCCTTTGGAGAGGTTTGGGAATGTAGAATGGGATCCTCTGAAGGTCTCTGTCACCATCATATTCAAGGGACATGAGTGGGAAATAGATAAGGCAGTGGTGCCTGGGTGGCCTGAGTCCCTGAAGCCAGGTGAACTGGTTCACCATTGATTCTCATCTGAGGATGTCCAAATGACACAGAATTGATGACACACTGGGCAGTCACATCTCAAAAGTAATAGAGGCCACCAAAAGCATCACTCACAACAGTGTGGGGATTTACCATGTCAGAGAGAATTCCCCTTTACTCAGAAACATCCCATTTTCCTTAGCAATAGGATGCAACTAATAGGGGAAAGGGAGGGACAGCCTTAGGGGGAAGCAAGAATGAAGACTAAGGCATAGAGGTCGCTGGCGCACTTCCCATCAGTAGGAACCAGGCTGGCACAATTTTGCTCTCCTCTGGGAACACACAAGCTTTGCATTTGGAGAAGAGCAGCCCTCACGTGCATTTGATTACTATCCCACTTTCATTTTGCTTTTGCTTGGTTGGGCTGGCTGGTTTCCAGCATCCCGGAAGGTGCCAGTTCCTCGGGCTCCTCTCTGTGCAATAACCACGTGAAGATCTCCGTCATCACCCAGCCCAGTTGAATTCAATGAGATTTGGGAAGCAGGCCAGCTTTTCTTCTGGCTAATGCTTTTTCTCCTCCGCCCCCCCCCCCCGCCCCTCTCTGGGTGTGTCTGCAGTTTTACTCTGAAATCAGAGACATTTTGGAAAGTGATCGGTACTTTTGTGTTCTTTCTGGATAACAGGTCTTGCTTTGACTCTTCCCAAACACACTCCAGGCAGCTTTCTTTAAGAAGAAAGATCTAATAGGAAGGAGGAATAAGGAATTTGCTTTAGAAACAAACATATTTTTACTATTTATTGGTCAATTTCCAGGCAGTGGAATCTCCTCAGATCCACACATGGAGAGAAAGCATGGCATGGACCTCTTAGGGCAGTGGTTCTCAACCTTCCTAATGCTGCTGTCCTTTAACAGATCCTCATATTGTGATGAACCCCAATCATAACAATATTCTCATTGCCACTTCATAACCGTAAATAGCTGCAACTTCGCTACTGCTACAAATTGTAACGTGAATATCTGTGTTTTCACGCGATCTTTGGGGGGTTTCAATCCAGATTGAGAACCACTGCCTCAGATGGATGTCTTGTGTAAGCATCTACCATATGCTGCACAGACCACAGCCCAAGGACTGGTGTTTGTGTTTTATTGTGAAAGACCCTGAGACCCTGAGCAGTATGGTGCTTCACTACAAGAAAAACAAGGCAGAACTGAGGTGTAACTCTAGGGGTTTCTACCTTGTGCCACACAGAATCTATTGGCCATTCTTTGTGCTCACTTCAGACTATATGGATAGTTTTCATTGGAGTTCAGTCTTTGGGGGAATCACAGGGTGACATACTGTTATTGAGTTTATTTTTAAAAATATACACTAAGAATGAATATCTACCACAACAGGTTACCCTTACTTCTCTGAAAAGAAATTTAGTGTTTGAACTGTGTGTTTTCTCTCCTATGATTCTGAGCATTGAGGCAGGCTTGAATGTGTTTGAAGCCAAGAATAACATGGATTGGTACCCAGAGAGTCTAGGAAAGATGGCACAACAGAAGAGGCATTTCAGGGGTTTTCCAAACTTTACCTCTCTCTTCAACAGCATGTTAATTCCCCGATTTTTACTGTCCTCATTTTGGAGGCCAGGAGCTTAGTAATCACTGTGGCTGAGGAGATGCAGAACAGGGGTAAAAATGAGATCTCTCAGAGTTAAGTCCTCAACAGGAAAGGCACATGAACACCAGGGCAGACACTCTTGCATTTGAGCGCACAGAAAGCTGCTGTACATATCCCAGAGAGAATCCGCTCATTCTGGATGAGATGTGTGAGCTGGAGCGTGAGTAGTAACTGGAAGCTTCATGTTAGACAAGCATAAGACACTATAAGGAACAAGGGAGAGAATGTCATTCTGGGTAGGGGACTATCTGTACTGCATACACACAAATTTGACAAATCAGAATCTCCCTCAGATGATGGTAAACAGTTTGTATAGATCAGGTGGAAAAATGACCTAAAGGAGACTAGAAATGATTCATGGTTACACTGGTGACCAAATGATGCATTTGGAATTTATTTTGAGAGCAGAATAGTTTTGAATGGGACAGAATGGAGTCAGGTACTGCATTATCAACAATGGCCTGAACCAGAATGTTGGAATATTCTGAGAAAAGTCGTACAGGGAAGGAGGATAGGCTGGCAGAGAGGCAAGCACCAGTCACACTAGAACAATGAGCTTGGGAAGTGAGGATAAGCAGGAGTTAGAAAGACAGCTAAGATCAGTAAAACTTGGCAGTGAATTTATTTGGGACTGGATATCAGGAGACATGTTTATAAGACTTTAAACCCCAAATGATTAAGACTTCAGTGAGACTTTCAACAGAGATGGGTGGGGACAAAGCTCAGGTAGGGGATATGCACTGGGTTTCATTACATACATTGTTTTCATAGATTTATTATTTCATGTAATGTAAATGATCTAAAGTGGTGGGTGGGTATAAAAATACCCTGTTACACAAATAAAGATGTTTAGGGACTTGTTACACACTTGAAAAATGAGGTCATGCTGGACTAAAACCACCACTTGATTGCTCTGAACTTGTCTGTGTCACATTTTGGAATACTGTTGCACAAATGCTAATCGGTTTTATAATTCAAAACCCAGAGCCAGATACTGGGCTAAATGCTTAAAAATCCTTCCTTCTTCCTTCCTTCCTTCCTTCCTACTGAATCCTCAGGCCAAAAGAGATAGATCCTGTCTCCAGGAATCCTCAGACTGAATGCCTGAGTCCCTAGCTGAAGGAGGGAAGCTGTAAATCCCGTCTCCTCCTGCCTTATAGTCCTTTCTTTCCCCAGCCATATCACTTCCTGTCTCAATCTTCCTGGTGCTGGATTAAAGGCCTGTGAGCTTCCCACGTACTGGGAGCAAAAGCATAGGATCCCAAGTGCTGAGATTAAAAGTGTGTGTCACGACTGCCTGGCCTCCACGGCTAACTCTGTGGCTGCCTCTGTCCTCTGACCTTTAGGCAAGCTTTATTTCTTAGAAGAAACACAAAATGTCACTACAGAATACTGTTCTCCTATTCAGATGACGCAAGTACTTTCTGTGACCCCCCAAAGCTTGCCTGATCACTGAGAAAAAATAAAATAACGCTTGGGTTTTGCAATGATTATTTTGCCATTAAAAACATGCCATCACCTTCCCACAGGGCCTCTGCAGGAGTGCACTGACCAAGTGAAGAACTGGCTTACAAAACCTTCTGATCACATTTTAATCCACTTAAGAAGTCTTTGATGTTCATGATGTGGGTAGGCAGCAGGAAAGAGGGAAACAGCACAGTTTGCCCAGCTGAACTGAATTCAAAATAAAACTTTATGAACTTACCTTATAGAACGAGGCAGGGAACACTGTCTTTCTTTATATCAAAAAAAAATGTAAAGTTTCATTTTGTAAAGACAGCCATCCATTGTTTCCTGTGTACTTAAGTAAACTATACAGAAAAGACATTATTGTCTTTGTAAAAAAAAGAAGAAGAAGAAGAAGCCTGGAACTTGCTAAAAAACCAATGATCCCAAGAGAGCGCAAGGCCCCAGAAGGAGAACAAGGTGTCTCTTCTCCCATGCATGACTTAGAGTTGGAAACCCAAGATGACTCTAAACTCCAATTGACCACTGGCACTCAGTAATTCTGCCATCGATACCTTTGAAGGTTGTCCAGTTGGATGGTCTCGGTATTCTTAAGGCATACCTCTCTCCCTGAGTTATTCTCAGTTATGTACTTTTTAAGTTCATTTTAGTATGGAAAACTTGGTTTACAGTCCTGGTAGAACTCCATCACCCCCTACCCCAGGGTCACAGCATAAGGTTTTGGATCACTTCCATGATAAAATGAACATTTCTAAGTCCCCATGTTTGTTGTGCAATGAAAATAGCCATGAAGTGACAATCAGGAAACTTGGATTTGCATCTTCTTTCTGCTTTATGGCAGTGAGCAGGGGACCCAAGTGCTGATAGCGCCATCTGTGGGACTCTGAGCAAATGTTTTACTATGCTTTCTTTATTCCCTTCCTTCCTTCCTTCCTTCCTTCCTTCCTTCCTTCCTTCCTTCCTTCCTTCCTTCCTTCCACCCATCCTCCCTTCCCTCCCTCCTTTCTTCCTTCCTTCTTTCCTTCCTTCCTTCTTCCTTCCTTCCTTCCACCCATCCTCCCTTCCCTCCCTCCCTCCTTCCTTCCTTCCTTCCTTCCTTCCTTCCTTCCTTCCTTCCTTCCTTCCTTCCTTCCTTCCTTCCTTCCTTCCTTCCTTTCTTTCTTTCTTTCTTTTCTTTCTTTCTTTCTTTCTTTCTTTCTTTCTTTCTTTCTTTCTTTCTTTCTTTCTTTCTTTCTTTCTTTCTTCATGTATGGGCTCAGCATATCAGAGCTGAGGCACACAACTTAGAGAGAAGTAAATGCTGCCACCCAACCCACCAGAGCAGCTGCAGAAAACCTCATTTTAAAAAACAAACAAACAAAAACAAAAAAACCCCTCTAATACAGTGTCTGTCTTCTAAGCCATTGACCTTGTACTATGAAGCTATCCATCTATTTCCATGAAGAAGGCTGGTTCAGGGACTGACTACAGTGCAAACAATTTCTTCTACTCTGTGAGAAATTTGACTTTCACAACATTTGTCCCCAGATTTCCAATCTTGCTGACCTTAATTTGACACAATAAGGCCTGTGTAGACTGTCAAACCATGTAACAGGCTGCAAAATCAATCTAAAAGCCAAATTTCAGGGCCAGAATTCAAACTAATAGAGCCTCACCATACTATGACTGACATGATGTAACTCTAAGACCTTATTTCACAGTTTTGTTACAGGACACAGGGCTAGCCAACTCTAGGAAGGAGAGGTAGGAAAGCCCGAAGGTGATGTTTTCTGGGGACACGAAGCTATCCTCCCTGTACCAACAAGACTCTTCAGCAGAGGAGCTCCATGGACTTTGTAGAAGCAATTGGGCTCCCCTAGGCTGCCAAGAGGTCATGCTATGACCATAGGAATGTATATTTCCTTACTTCCTTACTGTATTGCCTCTTCCCACCCACAGAATCCATAAGAGAGACAGTGCTGTCGTGTGGTTCTATTCGATGCATTCAATTCCTTTATGATACATAGCCATGGTTTGTAGAGGGATTATGTTGTTTCATTGTAAATAATTGTCCCACCCACTGTTTAATAAAAAGGGCTGATTGGCCAAAGGCAGACAGGAAGTGTGGGTGGAGCTACCAGACTAGGAGAACTCTGGGAACTGGAAGAACAGAGCAGAATGCCAGAGAGAAGACGGAAGAAGCAGAGGACAACTATGCTTCTCTGAGAAAAGGTACCAAGCTGCATGATTGAACAGGATAAGAATCATGGGTTAGTTTAAGGGTAAAGAGTTAGCAAGTTATATGCCTGGGCCCTAGGTCAATATACAATTAATATAAATGTCTGTGTTTCAGTGGGGCTATGGGACTGTGGGTCTGAAAGTCTGGGCTATGAGACTAAACCAGAAAGTCTGGGACAGAAATCTAATACAGCAATAATACATACTTCTTCATCTTTTTTTTGTTTTGTTTTTGAGCTCAAACTAATGTCCCTTTTGGGTACAGTGGAGACGGCCCTGCCATGTAAGAATGAGAACCTGAGTTTGAATCCCAGCCCCTTCATAAAAAGCTGAGTGTAAAGGCTTGTGCTTGTAGCTCTCTGCTGGGGAGACAGAGACAGAATTCCTGAAGCTCACGGGCTAGTTCATCTTCCTGAGTACTTGAACGCCAGACTCAGTGAAAGACTGCTTCAAGGAACAAACTAGAAAGCGATACATGAAGACACCGATGCCAACCTTGACTTCACATGCATTTGTGCATAGTGTGAACCAGGGCGCATGTGCACACACACACACACACACACACACACACACACACACACACACACACACACACTCCTTCTTTTAGGCCATGTCTAGGTTCCTATGTGAGTGATTTTTTTTAAAGTAGTCAATATCAATTTTAGTATTGTATTATTATTTTAATTTTTTGGCAAAAAGCTGAATATTTAGACTAAAAGAAAATCTGTCATTGTTGTTGCTGTTCATAGTTTCTAACCTCTCCCAAGCACAATTAAATGTTTTCTCATGGGACTGAAAATTATTCTATTTTGTCCAAAAATTACTTTTTTGGTTGGCAGATTAACTGGATTTTTGTACCAAATCTGCCATTAAAAATGTGCTCATTTGGTAAGACATGAACATTTTTCTGGTTGAGAAGAACTTAGAACACAGATGCCTCTGTGTGCTGTTGATTTACCTATATCCTCACACACAGCCTTTCTGTGAGCTCTGGCAGCCTGAGCATATTGGGTTACACATGGCTGATTTTCATGCTCCATAAGGGCTCGGTCTGTAGAGAGTGAAGTCAGGGGGTATTGTGGTCTTGGAAACTGACAAGAGTTCAAATTTTACTTTTGGATGCGGTCAACTACTATACTTACTACAATTATTTCTCCAAAAATGTTATTTTATATATTTAATTGTGTGTGCAAAATGTGTGTGTGTGTGTGTGTGTGTGTGTGTGTGTGTAGACACATGAACAGATGTGTACAGATGTGTGAGGAGTCAGAAAGTGTCAAATACCCTGCAGCTGTAGTTACAATGGTCTATGAGTCACCTAATATGGCTTCTGGGAACTGAATTCTGGAAGAAGAGACACCTCTTTAACCTGGGAACTGAAGGGTCTAAACTACAAGAATAAATACAGTTTATCTGGAGCAGATTATCTGAGGTCTCCACTTTGTATTGACTTTCTGTTTCATTTTGGTTATGAAATTGTTAAGGTGAGACATTAAGTACAAGAAGCCCTTTGAGTGTTTGTGAGACAAACTATAGGTGAACTTAGTTCTTGAGTATCCTTCATTTACCTGTACATTTATCGATGAAAGAGTATATTTATGTGTGGATGGACTATGGTTTATTCACTTGCTTGTTAATTTCTTTTAAAAACCATTTTGTACTCCCTTTAGAAACTTACTCTGAGATCCAGGTAACAGACTTTCTAAGTGTATACTGCACTATTGTTGCATATATGTTACAATGGGTTTCTGTGATCTGACTAGCTCCACGGTTTGGTTTTGCCTGTCCGCTGCTGCTTATCTCCCCAAAATGACTCAGACGCTTATATTAATTTCATGCTGTTTGGCCTATGGCTCAGGCACATTGCTAGCTAGCTCTTTCATCTTAACTCAAACCATTCCCATTAATCTGTCTGCCACGTGGCCCGTGGCTCACCTGTGTTCCTTACATGTTTCTTCTTTGGGCATCTGGCTCGATCTCCCTGTATCTCTGCCTTCCTACTACCTATTCTGATTTCCCCACCTACTTTTTCTATGGTGCCTGTCATGGGCCAAAACAGTCCTTTATTTAAAGATTGATATTCACAGCATACAGAAAGACGTTCCCATATCACACACACACACACACACACACACATATATATATATATATATATATATATATATATATATATATATATATATATATACATATATATATATATTTCAGAATTCTATCAATTAACCATATTATTTAATAAAGACTACTGAATTGGAATATTTTTCAGTATCTATTCTATATGCAAGCTTCTGTTTCAATGCTTTCTTCCTTTCCTTTTAGAAAGATTTTGTGAATCAGGGTGTCCCACACTTTAGCTCTTGTCTTCCTGAGACTAATCATGTAGACCAGGCTGCTCTCAATTCACAGAGATCCGCCTGCCTCTCCTCCTCAATGCTGGGATTAAAGGAGACCAACACCACCCCAAGCCCAATATTTTTTAAATCCATTATTTTAATAACTCATTTGTTATTCTTAAACAATCCTTATAAGAACTAAATTTTATGCCACCTATGGCAATATACAAAGTGTATGTCAGCACCTAGCAGAAAAATAAAAGGTAATCTAGTTATTTACACACTGAAGGGTCATGTTTTGACTCTCCAGATAACACACTGTTGGAAATTTTGAAAAGTTAAGTGACAGTCAAACTACAATCATACTTTTATACCTTGGAATTTTCATAGCACAGAGGAGCCAAAAATAGATAAAAATAATTATTAATCTCTCGAAATCCTTAAAGTAGCTACACACTTTCCTTTTGTCTTTATTTGGGGCCCTCTACTGACTGCAGATAGGCAATAAGTTAATAAATGTAACAAAATCAAGATGACAGTCTGCTAAGTCTGTCACCGAAGTTAAAACGCAGAAGAAGTCATTGTATCTTGTCTTTGAAAGCAGTTAAAATAGAAAAGAAGTGAAGCAATATTGACAAGAGTAACTGGAAAACAAAACTCATGCTGATCACTCCTCAATAAACTATCAATCTTACTGCATTTTCGCCATATCTTTAACGTGTGTGTATTATTATTTTTTATTATTTTTAATTTTTTAAAAGGTCTTTTTTCTAATGTATCCTCCTGCTTGCCTACTCCTCCCTCTTCCTAATCCCTCCCAGTCTGCCTTCAGCCTCCCGCCACCCATCTCCCATGCCCTCCCCCCAAACCGCAAGAAGTACCAAGGTGGGTCAGCTCAGCATGGCACATCCACTCTAGGCAAGTATGATTTACTCATCCCAAAGTCAAGACTGCGTTAGGTGTGCATACATACATATATGTATTATATATTACATAATGTATATGATACATATAATATATAAATATTATATATATATTAAAGATATAAAATATATGCAGCAGTGATCTGGTTAAATATCTCACTAGATAAAATGCTCAGAAGGAAGGAAGACAAGAAGATTCCTGGGTCTCACTAACCAGCAAGTCAAGCTGAAATGGTAAGCTCTGGGTTCAGTGAAAGACCCTGTCTTAAAATACAAGATAGAGAGCAACAGAGGAGGAAATCCAATGTCAGTCTGTGGTCTCTACATGTGCACTGTGCATGTCTATGAAGACACAGACACGCATACACAGTCACACACACACACACACACACACACACACACACACACACACACCAAATAAATTTGGACTTTACAGACTTGTGATTTTAGTGTTTACAATACATGCCAAACTCTTTCTATGTCAGTACATGGCTCATCAGAAATACCTGCAGGTTTCTGAGGCAGACCAGGCCTATATCCTTAAGCTTACACACTGACTCTGATTTCAACTTCTTTGTTTTAAACAGTGTCTTTGTCCAGGCAGATCTCTAAGTTAGAAGCCAGTCTAGTCTACAGAGTGAGTTCTAGGATAGCCTGGGTTACATGGAGAAACAATGTCTCCAGAAAAACTCCATCATGTCTTATCTCGATGAAGATATGTTGGCAATTAGAATCCACACATATAACATACTTAATATTAGAAGCTAAAAATGACACTGTAACACTCAGATCACAATGGCTGTAGAGTGTTATTAGACATTTTCCTTCTGTTTCCTGCATTGTTTATCCTATCCTACTACACTACGTTGGGAATTGACACTAAAATCTTGGAACATATTTTAAATATTCAATGTTGTCTCAAGAAAATGTCAATAGCCATGAAGAATAAAAAATATGGGCGTGTGAAGATTGGAGAAAAACAAAGTATGGGATCATAATCCAAGACAATCAGTCAACGTAAAGCAGAAGTTGCGGGGAAGGAGACAGACTGGGTGGACATAAGCCAAAAGTAAAAGCAAAACAAGGAAAATCTGAGGTAAAAAATTATGATTGACACTTGAAAAGATCCACAGAGGAGAAATGAAGGAAAGACAGCCCTGGATATACCCAGACAAAGTGCTGGGCGTGAGAAGAAAGTAGAGACTTCCTGTGAAAATAGAGACTTTCAGAAAGGAAAAAATAAATACAAAAATAAGTCATCTGTCCAAGGTCAAAGGTCAAGCAATTAACATCTATAACGTTTAGCATGAATATAGATTTTTTTTTAATTTACTCTTAAACTTTTTACTCTCAGATAGTCAAAAAATAGTTTGAATGTGTTAGAATCGGGCACTGAAATCATTCTCTCAGATATTTTATAAAGGTAAAAGTACAATATTTAAAAACAAAGATGCAGGTAAAGATGCTTGCTGCCAAGCCTGATTACCTGAATTCGATCATTGGAACCCGTGGAGAGAACTGACTTCTGCAAGTTGTCCACTGATCTCCATAGAAGATCTCCAACACATGTGCATCCTACCACACCCAAATAAATGTAAAAGAAAAAAAAGGAACTGGAGATCCATATTTTAAACAACAATAATAGTTATCTATATTTTATTGCAAATATTACATATCCAGAAACAGGCAGAGAAGTTGATGAGAGAGGCTATAAACGTACTCTACATTACACAGGGGAAGTCAACAGTATTTTTTCTTGATACTAATTCACATGATATATGTGAATAATTACGGGCATGGTTATTCATGCCTTGACTCCTAGAATTTGGAAGATGGATTGTGAAATCATGATCTGTCTTTCCTACTTAGCAAGACTATATAAAATAAAAATAAAGACTATATAAAAGTAAAAATGACTACAAAACTAACAACAGCAAAACCCCGCGGGGCTAGAAAGATGCCTCAGTGATTAAGAACATGTATTACTCTTGCAGTGAGTGAACCTGAGTTATGTTCCCAGCACCCACACTAGACAATTCACAACTGCCTCTAACTCCAGCTCCGGGTAACCCTACATCTTCTTTTGGCCTATGTGAGTTCCTGCAGTCACATGTACACACTTACACATAACTTAAAGGATGAAGCAAAACAAAATCAAAAAATTCTGACAGTGCACACTCATAAGATTTTTTTTTAAGATTTTTTCCCATGCCCATTTTTTCTCCTTTTGTGCAACAGGTGGACAGGATGTGCATCTTCTCTGAGTTATTTTGCTGCGTTGGGAGAGATACTAAAATCATGCATTGGAATAATCCCAACCAGATCTTGGTGGCTTAAAAAAGCCTTGAGGTGTAATTTAGGTGGAACAATGTGGAGACAGCTCTCTCTGCAGGGGATGAGCTTGAGTTGTGTCAAAGAGATTTGCAGAATTGGGCTAAAGGACTCTGTGGGGGTTGATCTTGGTCTTCAGCTTGATTGACATGCAAGTAAGTCTCTGGGCACACCTGCAAGGGATTTTTCTTGATTAAGTTATTTGAACTGGGAAGACCTATTGTGAGTGCTGGTGACCTTTCTGGTAATAACCCAGATAAAAGGAGGTCAAAGAAAGAACTGTGGCCTCTACCTACTTGCCTTTGTTCTCATTAAGTTCGCTGCTGCTTACTGCTGCTGCTGCATCCCTTCACTGGTATCCAAACCCAGGTTCCTCAGGTTTTCAATGTGGACTGTAGACCAGAAGCTTTTCAGGAACCCTCCAAGCCCTTCAGTACCAGACAATGATGACTGAAGAACCCAGCCTCGTAGAATGAGCAGCTACCGGGTTCTCAGTGCATCGAATATGAAGAAAGCTATTGTTGGGCTGCCCAGACCATACTCGTGTAAGCCAATCTAATACATTTTAGCATATACCCATTCTGCTCTGTTCCTCTCGAGAAGCTGAGCTAATATGTGCTCCTATTTGAGACGACCATCACCATGCCTGAAACACTGATACTAACTGTTGGGGGGAAGGGCTGCACCCAAATACTTTTAATCTTTTCTAGATACCCTCATCACAGGCTGTGTGGGCTTCCTCTTGACATGGTGTTTGGGTTGGAGCACCAGTTCTGGCAGAAGCAGGAAGCTGTGCTACCAGTTATGACCCAGTCTTGACCAAATCACTACTTCGCTTTGCTCTTCCACTGAGCTGTATTCCTAGAAATCCCTACGGATTGAGACAAGTCTTGCTATGTGGCTCAGGCTGGCCTTGATCTCACTATCCTACTGCTTCATTGTTTCAAGTAATTGGAATTAACTACAAACATTTGTCACTAAACCCAGCAGAGCATCACTTTTGATATAGTCAGACTATAGGAATTCAAATTCTATAACATCCTGGGAGGCTCAACTCAAAACATTAAATACTATAGAAGATGGAAGATTGTGCCATGCCAATCTTAGAGAGTACAACTAGTGTCCCCTAAGGTTATTAAAGGAGAAAAAGATACTCATCTCTCTAAATATGTGAGAGTATAAGCTCTGTAGTCATAAGAAACAGCTAGACATAGAAAGATCTAAATCTGAATCCTTTTTCCATATACCTATGGATGTGCTTCAGAGTTACACCTATAAAATGGAAACAGTGACACCTGGGGCCAGTGAAATGACTCATGGATAAATGTGATCTCTGACAGACCTGATGCTGAGTTCAATCCCTGGGACTCACATAATGAAAGAAGAGAACCAGGTAAATTGTCCTCTGACCTTTCCATGAGGCCTTAGCAAGTCCACACAAAATTAATTAATGTATCAAAATTAAAATGAAAATTAGAAATAGAGACACATAAGTCAGTGTTACAGTGAGATAATGCATTTTAAAGAAACAAATGTAGTCACAGACACATACTAAGTCGTCAAGAAATGCTTGTTTAGGAAAACAAAGCAAAGATGTTATGATATCACTATCAATACTCTTCCAGAAGTTCTGGCACACTGGTTCTCAGATTTATTTTTAGCAGAACCCTTTCCCTTTATAAACTTTTCTGAAGAACCTAGTAATAGAAAATTAACAAAAATAAACACAGGAATGAGAAATGATTGGTACGAATAGTAGACATGCTTTGGGAACATTCCAGAAGGGAGAGAGGAAAGAATGGGGCAGTAGGAAGGGGTGGCGTTCCGTGCCACACTGCTTTCTAAGCATGATATACAATTACACTTGAGTGCCCAGTGATTGTACCTGCATACAGATCGGACCCATCAGTATCCCATCATAAGGTGGGGAGATCAAGATTACCTATTCTTCCTGGAGATTTTTTGACAGTCTATCATGCTAGGAGGGGCTCATGAGGCCAGCAGTAAGTCCAAGCTGTCCTTCAATAACCCCTTATCTAGGCTCTTTCCTTCACACACACACACACACACACACACACACACACACACACTCACACACACACACACACACACAGAGAGAGAGAGAGAGAGAGAGAGAGAGAGAGAGAGAGAGAGAGAGAAGTACAAGAGTGACTAGCTGGGGAATGAATAGGCCCAGCTGGAGCAGGAGGGGGTTCAAGAGGTTTATAATTTTTTTACAGTGGAGACTGAACTCATCCTTGCCCATAGCCCATACTAGGTCAGAACTGGATTCTAGCTTCATCCCAGCCAAGCTTATGGACACACATCCCAGCAAGATAGCAATTAGAGAGGACCCTAATGAAATATTTTTTCCCAGATGGACTGCTGAATGTACTCAGAGCATGGCCTACATTCCCAGAGAAAGACAGTCAATCTTTGTCCCAAATTTGAGTCATTTTATTATAGAGAGAACTTCAAGCATACAGGGAAAGACCGGTATTCATGCTGATTAACCCATGTGTGATTTTGCTCAGATCAGAGCCCTAGTGAAACTCTACACTTTGGGCTAAGAAACCCTGGTCTTGGACTCAGATTCCTCAAAGAGATTAGGAAGCGGAAGGGGCTTGGTAATACAATACAGCCAGTCTGCCTCTGGAATCTCCTTCCTGGAAGGCAGGTGGATGATGACTTTATTCTCTGAATCTCTTCCTGGATTCAGATAAGCCTGTTTCTTTCAACTCTCAAGTTCATAGACTGTTTCATGTACAGTACTTGTAATAATAGGCGAAACCACAAAGTCTTTTCTCCCAACACCCATGTTCAAAGTCTTGCTTCTCTGTTTTGTTTTTTGTTTTTGTTTTTGTTTTTTTAATTTTTAAAGTGAAAGCTGTAGTGTAGCCTGGATCGTATTTAACCACTGTCCGTTGTGCCCTGTTCTTACACGAACCCTTGGCTAAGGACAAATATCTATCCTCACTGCCACTTTCTATTCTCCGGCAGCTCTTATGACCTTAAAGAAAGTACATATAAATAGAAGGAGCTATCAGAGACTGCCTTGAATTAATTCTTGTCTTAAGGTGTCTGCTTGTTTATTAACATCTAAATGTTGTAACAAATAAAAATAGACTGTTAAAGAGGAGTGAGAGAATCAGTTTTCAGTTTGAAAGTTCATACTTTCCTTGCTGCACTGACTCATGAGAAGCTACTGAGCGCAGAGGCCTTTGCAGATACACTCTTGATTAGAAGATTCTGCATCCACTGTGGTGGCCTAAGCATAAGAGAGAGGGCTCTAAAGCAGAATAGTGCAGATTCCACTCTGCTATATGGTGACCTCTCAAAACCTTAATTTTTTTCTTTGCATCGCACAACGGTTCTAAAAGCACCGATTTTAAACTTGCATAATGGGAGATAAACACAAACATTTCCACATGCACATGTGTGAAAGATCCAGAGGACAACTTGAGGTATCACCCTCAGGAACACTGTATACCTTCTTATCTAGGATGGAGTCTCTTATTGGCTTTGAGGTCAGCAATTAGGCTAGACTGGCTAGCCAGTGAACCTCAGGGACCCTCCAGTTTCTACCTGTCCAGCCCTGGAACTAGAATTTCATGCCACCATGCTGACATTTTTACCCGGCACTGGGAATAGAACTCAGGTCTTGATGGCCATGTAGTAAATTCTTTATAGAGTAGGCTATCTTTCCAGACCCATGTTGACTCTCTAATGCTTCTCCATTGTCCTGTCATGATAAAACTTGAGTAATTTAGAAGTCTAACACCAACCATTGTGCAAAACTTCGTAAGCATTTTAAGATGTAAGCATTCTGTCTGAGTCAGTTGCCTCTCTGCTGTACCAAAAAACATCTTTCCAAGCTATCTTATAAAGAAGAAAAGACTAGTTTTAGCCCCTGGATCTAGAGGTTTCAGTTTATGGTTAGCTGACGCATGGCTTTGACCAGTACTTCATGACAAAAGCACACAGGGATGCCTGTTCACCTCATGAAAACTGAATAACAAAGAGGAAGTGAAAGGCAGCAGCAGGCTCCCACTCTCCTCTCCAGTCATGCTTCCTTCCATGAGGCCCTATCACCAAAAGGTTTTACCATCACTCTGTAAGACCAAACACTGGAGACCAAATCTTTAAGATGTAGACTTGCACACAATATTTGAGAGCCAAATCTCGGCACAATTGTACACTGTGAATCAACCAGAGCAGAGATAATAGAAAATGGGGCCCAAAGTTTTCTAGGGCTGGACAAATGACTCAGGGTTAGGACTAGCTGTTGATCTACCAAAGAACTTGGATTTCTATGTGATGACTCACAACTGTCTGTTAATTCCAGTTGCAGTGGATCCGGAAGTCCTCTTCTGGCCACCTTGGGAACTGCATGCATTAGTACACATACATATATACACAGACAAAACACTTTTAGACATAAAATAATAATGCAAATATATCTTTAAAAAATTCTAATGTTTTGAATTTGCCTCACAAAGTTCTTTGAGGTGTGTTTTCTAGTTCATCCACTCAGTGAACCTTGGGACAGGTATTATTTTTATATCAGTACTGAGTAAGCCAGTTATAAATTTTAACATTCTTTTCCTAATTCTTAAAGTAATAGAGTCCTGGATCTCCTGTTTGTAGAGATCTGTTTATCAGATTAGTTTTATGTTGTGAAAATAGCCCAGCAGAAAGTGAGAAGGACTGATCTTGACTCAGATCTTTTCTCTGTGATAACAAGTATGAGAAAGTCTGAAGAGCTGGGAAATTAAAGGGATATTATTTGATGCTTATCTAGAAGAGAGGATGTGGTTAATCAGGACACCAAATTCTACATGCATAGTATAGGATTCAGCAGATTTCTCTGTTTATCCTCAAATTAGCATCCACAGCAGCAAGGCTACCTTGCCAAGCAGTGCCTAAAATCCAGGGAAACTTTCAGGTGAGCATTAGTTCTGGATTGTGATGTGACCAATCCTCTTAAGCTCTTTCTGTTGTGACTACCCTGGCAGCATGGGCACACTGTGGAATGTGACCCAAATAATTCTGAGCTCACCCTAATGTTGCTTTAGTAAAAGCATTTTATCCCAGAATCAGGAAAATGAGCTACAACATCCAGGAAACCATATTGCTGCATTTGCCCCAATGTATCAAAATGTTGGAGGGACAGGCCAACAGAGACCTTGTCACCCTTGCCCTAAATTCATTAGCTGTTTATAATTTTTTATTGTTACTTCCTTTTAAAGTGAAACATTTGAAGGCAAATTATGGGGGAGCATGATATTTATTCCCTGAGAAATCTAATTCTCATTTCTCAAAAATGAAAATCGCATTCTCTCAATGGCCACATCATTTCTATGCTTGAAAAATTAAGAACGATTCTATAACATCACCTGAAATCGTCATATTTAAATACTCTTTATTATTCCAGGAATGTCAATAGTGTTTTGCAATTCTATAATCCAACTAGAATTTATATGTA
Organism: Phyllotis vaccarum; assembly: GCA_033318265.1. Taxonomy (NCBI): domain Eukaryota; kingdom Metazoa; phylum Chordata; class Mammalia; order Rodentia; family Cricetidae; genus Phyllotis; species Phyllotis vaccarum. The sequence goes on from JARWLC010000008.1 coordinate 31,680,336, forward strand.
GTTGTTTATTGTTACATATAGTTGTTATTTCTCTTGAGTTTTGAAAAAGTTTCAATTCATTGATTTTTTTTTTTTTTTACATTAAGATAGGTAACTTTAACAGATTTTCCTCTCAACCTATTTGATCCATATCCTTCAGTTGGTTATAGGTTAAACCTTTGGCAAAAATGTTTCAGTGATGTTACCGACTTCTCATTGTGCAGTTTTGGGGAACTGTAATGCTAGTTGTTTTATTATTTAGATAACTACTGATCTTTTCTCAGGAGCTAATGACCACATCTCTCCATAGAGTTACACATTGGGGTATGTGTGTATTAAGAAATTTGTGGGTACTACTTTGAGGTGACCGATATAATCAATACAACTTTTCATATTACAGTTCAGCATCTGCTAAAGATCCTTTCCCAAATCTAACAAAACTCTGGGGACAATAAAAGGATGTTTTAAAAATTATCTCGTTTCTATTTCTGTTATTTGGCATTCATATTCAGAGATGGAGCTTTATCTTCATTGCTACAATTCATTTTTCTTCTCCATATTCCACCCCATCAGTATTTTGTGTGCATGCATGTGTGCATGTGTGGGCACAGTTGCTTATGGAAGTGTTGTTTGCATGTTAAGCATGTGTGGGTGTACGTGTGTCTGTGTACATATGTAGGTTAGAGGTCAGCCTCAGGTGTTGCTCATTAGAAACCATCCATCTTTTATTATGACACGATTACATTACTAGTTTTGTGTGTATATATGTGTGTTGTATGATTTGTGTGTGTAAGTTGTGATATACATGCAGATGTCAGTTGGTGTCCAGTCAGTCCTCCCCTTTTATTGTGGATTCTGGGGTTTGAACTGAGAACTTCTGTCTGTAGAATGACCTTGCCGGTCTCAGCTCGTTTGTTTGTTTACTATTTCCCCCACCTTGTTTATTACGACAGGGTTTCTCACTGAGGTCTGGTGCCTGATGATTAGACTAAGAAGCTACCTACCTCTGCCTTTTCAGTGGGCCCCGCCATGCCCATTTTATCATAGATGCTGGGGGTAAGTTTTACACTTGTGTGGCAAGCAATTTAACATTGAGCCTTTTCCTCAGCATCCAGATTTTCTTTTAATTTTTATTCTTCCTTGATGCCTCATTTTCCAGAATTTAGCCTATGGATATTCCTATAAGCCAGCTCCTGTCTCTTTTTAGACATGATCCCAGCACTCTTTGAATATTTCCTTAGTTTCCGGCATACAATGTCCCCATGCTCATAAGTTTCCCACTCAAACCTATAATCAATTGATGTTCCAAATATTTAGCAGAGATGGTATATAGAGTCCAATATTTGGATCACTGAGAATGCTCATTGGAAATGGGAGAAGGGACAAGTGTTTTCGAGTACTATGATTTCAATGACTCGAGTTAGCTATGAACACACACACACACACACACACACACACACACACACACACACACACACACACACACACACATTGGGAACCTGGATCATCACACATCTTAGATTATATTCCCAGCCGAATACACTCATCATTTATTTTATTACTGGGTACTGCTTCACTGATAACTCACTGAAGAACATCCTAATTGTTCCCAATTATCTGCCCATGCAAACACTGCTGTGAAGATGAGTGTATAGTCTATGATACGAGCAATGTTTTGCATCTTCTAGTGGAATATCTAGGTATGGAAAGCTTAGGTTGCATGGCAGTTTAACTTATTAAGAAATCATCAGGACTTTCCCAAAACGTTTAGACCATTCCTACCAGCAGGAAGAATGGGAAAGAGAGAAAATCCTAGCTCCTTCACAGCCTTGCCAACACTCACTTGGATCAGGCTTCCTTTTTTTCCCTTTAAAAATTATTTATTTATCTGTTTGCTAGTTGATTGTTTATTTGTGTCTGTGTGTGTGTCTGTGTGTATACAAGCCATTACCACATGTGTAGCGGTCAGAAAACAGCTTGTGGAATCTACTTCCCTCCTGCCAGTGTACTCTGGGGCTTGAATTCAGGTCACCAGGCTCTGCAGCAGCCTCGTTCCTCAGACAGATCAATTCCTCGCTGTTAACCATTCCAATAGATATATGATGATTCCTCATTCTGATTTTAATGCAAATTATGCTAAGGAGCAATGATCATATTTCCATGCTTGTAATTCTTTGGTGAAGCACCTACTGAAATATTATACTCACATTTTTAGTTTTTCATAATTCATTTTCTTATCTTATTGATGTTTGGGAGTTCGTATCCTTGTTTTTACGCGCACAGCTACACAGCACCAGAGTTAGTCAATATCTCTTATCTACCACCACTTAAACAAAACTCAGGCTTGTCTTTGTGCTAGTTTACATATTGTTAAAAGTTTTACTTCCACTTTATTTCCCTGAGCCTTTTTTCTTCCTCTTGTTTTTTCCCTGTATCCCAACTTTTCCATCCTTTGGGGATCCCATTCAGTAATACTTGACATTTCTGCATAGCGACATGTCTCTTAGCCACTCATTCATGCTTTCAGTTTTTTGTTTTTTAATCTCCCCTTTCTGTTTTCTCATGGCCACCTATTCATTCCTGTATCAAATCAACTATTTGACAATGATGCTTAAGTTTTCAGTTCAGCCACTGGATTTTCCATTTGTAGAAATTCCACTTTTTAAAAGTAATTGTCTTTTTCTTAATATTCTATGACCTGGAACATCTTTGGTTTGTTATAAATATATTAACTAATAGCTTTCATGTTAGACCCGTTTGGGGGTTCTTTGGCTCTCATCGAAAGATTAGAACCCTTTGGTTCTAGTTGTATATCTTCTAACTCTTTCATACGGAGAGCTGTTTTCTCAGGTAATTTTTTATTCCAGTGTTGAGAATCAAATCTGTGGCTTCATGCATGGTATGCAAGCGTTCTTCCACTGAACCACACCTTCAGGCCCTGTTTCCTCAGGTCTGGGTGAGTCTTACCCTGTTTTGTATACCCATCTTCATGTGCCCTGGTGGTAACACTGTCTCCTGTTTTGATTCTGGCAACAGCTCAGAGGTTCAAGTCCTCAGTTAATTTTTGTGCCCATTTATTTTCTCATGAATGGTGCATACAAGTATCAAAGGCAGGCGTGTTGTGTTTTCATATCCTACAACCCCAGCAGACAGAAAGTCCAAAGGCTGCGGTCCGAGGTGCTAATGCTTGTTCTAAGCTGAAGATGCTGCTGTAGCCACAGAAGGTGGGGAGGCTGGACCAGCATCTCCTTATAAAGTCTGAGTCCTCCGAGCAGTTTTTCAGATGAAAGCAGGAAGTCCTCATTCTCAAGAAAGCACATGTTCTTCCTATAGGTTCAAGTGGAAAGAGATTTAAATCCATGTTACACTCAGCAGCGGACCAGTGTTTCACCTCTATCACACTAAGCTATTGAGAGGACAGTCTTTGGTAAGCATAGAATGATATCACTCCCAGTGGCTTGATACTAGTGGAAGAACCAGTCCTTGGCTTGGCAACATAACCTAAGGCATAGTTTCTACAAGGAGAAAGGAGGCCAGAATGGGGTCACAATCAGTAGCCTCTTCTAAGCAAGAGTTCCTCCCCAAACACAGGATGGGGAACAGGGATGAGGGCTGAGCAAGAAAAGAGGCTGCAGCCATCCCTTCTGAGACACCCCAGTGCTTGTATCTCTCTGTGCCTTTGACTTTGTGTCTTTGTTACAAGGTCTAGAATGTGCTTCCCTGTCCTTAGCCACGCTGTGTGTTTGCAACTGTGTTAGACCTGCCTTATCTAACATTTCTACTTCAGGGACTAGGAGCTTGGGTCACAGTGTAGTCAGTTTATCTAAAAAGTATTTTCTTTCCAGCATACAGGAGGCAAAGGGAGAGCTATCTTTGTGGGTACAAGGTCAGTCTGGTCTACATTGTGAGACTTGTCCTTTTACTCCTTAAAAGGACAGCCTTTCTCCTGGAGGAGATGGTTGGTTTATTTGTGTAAATCATCAAGAACAGGCCTATTTAGATCTAGGTTTTTTTTTTTTGGATTGTATGAAAAAAAAAACTACTTGTTAAAATTATGCCCTGCACTGACTATAATAAAATAAACATGTCTGTGTGTGTGTGTGTGTGTGTGTGTGTGTGTGTGTGTGTGTGTGTGTGTGTGTGTGTGTGTTAGAGACATATTTAGACACACACAATCAATGCAGTTTGATTTCATGTCCTATAACGTCTACGGTATGGTTCGTTCTCTCGGGCCTGTCTCCATTCATCTACTGTTCTGTAGTAGTAAAGCTACAATGTTATCAAAGCACACCCTCATAAAACGTTCCTGGAAGATGTTTGGAAATCCTCCACAGTGTTTCCCCTCCTGGGATTTCTTGTTTCAGCAATAGATTTTAGTTTAAGTCAAATATATTGCTTACAAATCTGAGAAAGCTTACAAGCCACCATAAAAACAGTAACAAAATCTGTCTTGAAGCAATCTTTTGTGTGTTTAGTTTAGGAATATTTTATTTTCTTTCTGCCCTGTGCAAGAAAAACATGATGAATTTAGGAATATTTTATTTTCTTTCTGCCCTGTGCAAGAAAAACATGATGAATTGAAAAAATAGTAATTTATCAGTGTTGTGGAAAATGTGATCTTGGAGCCTTTGTACACTGGCTTTAAATAGCTTTGCTATCAACTTTTTTCTAGTGTAGAAAGAATTGCATTCCAGTTTATTCCCGCAAAACCATAGGGTAGAATCTGTATGACCTTGTAGACCCTGGGAAGTGTGTTCTATGGCCTTCCACTGTGAAAAGTAGTAAGCACAGTCCTTGACTCATTTTACAGATTAGGCAACATGGCTTTTCAGACCATATTGGCAAGCAGGTGGCTGTTGCACTGATCTTTAAACTCTACCTACTACACTCAAAGCCAGTTTCCTGCTGAGAGATTTGGTAATACCATGAGACTTGAATAATCTGAGTTGCACAAAGAACTAGTTTATGCAAGTTGCAGAAATCTGAATACTGTATTTCTCAGATCATTGTACTAATTGGAGCAGCAAAACTCTTGCCCATTGTGATTTAGTTTAACTGTGCTTGAGCCTCGTACTTACTCCCTCGGCTTTCTAAAAAACCAAGGGTTCGATTCCCAAAATAGTATTTCAAAAAAGAAAAGAGCAATTTTATTAAATGAGTATCTGACCTCTGATATTTTCAAGTGTTTATGCTCTGTCCCTCTTCCCCCAAGTCTTCCAAAGAGACTGTCAGAAGGGGATTCCTGCACCTCGGGGCTCCCTCCAGACCCTGGGTTAGTCATAAGCCACACAAACACCTGTTTTCCTTTATTAAGTGGGGAAGAAAAGTTCAAGTGGCTGCTTTCTGACTCAGGCAGAAGACAGCAACAAATGACCTTGCTTGCAGGTGCAATTTTGTAAGAGAAAGAAAAGAGAGAGAGAGAGCCTGTGTTAGAATGGGCGAGGACGCTGTAGATAGTAAAGGCGTACAGGACTGGGAGAAGGGAAAGGGGACCCCAGAGGAACAAAGGATACCTTTGAATAGAGAGGATACAGACACATAGGCACATAGGCAAATGGTGGTTTATAAGGGTAAAAGGGAAACCCCTTGTTAGAATGAAGTGTTGAATTTTAATTGGGAATGTTAACTAGATGAACCAAAGGGGGCTTCCGATTACTGGACTTTGGTATCAGCCTCACGAGGAGAAAGTGGCCAAACAGAGAAACACCATGGTGGATAGCTTTATAATGCAATCTAACAGTTTTTAGCAGGGCCAAGAGAATGGGGGAGGAAGGCAAGGTGTCCCTTCACCATAGGTAGGTGGCAGCAGGCCCACAGGGGCTTGAAGGTTATGGAGATGATTGTGGGATGTGCTCCCCCTCCAAAGAAGTCTACTTCTTGGGCCCTTTCTTTGTTCCCCTAGCTTAGCAATAGCCTTTTTATGGCTTTATCTTTTCCATTCTTCTCCTTTGCTTAGCCCCGCCCATTTTGAGGCCAGACCCTACTGCAGCCTCTCCCTCGTACCTCCGCTGCCAAGTCCCGCCTTCTCTCTTCCCTGCCAATCAGGTTGAGGCCACCTTATGACACTGCCCCGGAGCTCTCTAAGGGCCAGTGGGTGACCTGCGCTCGGGGCGCAGTATCCTGGATGCGGAAGAATGGCAGGGGCCGCAGGCTGCTTCTCGGATGAGCAGTTCCGGGAGGCCTGTGAGGAGCTCCAGCAGCCGGCGCTGGCCGGGGCCGACTGGCAACTGCTGGTGGAGGCCTCGGGCATCACCATCTACCGGCTGCTGGACCAGGTAGCGGCTGACCCGCCCCCTGGAGGAGATCTGGGCCCTGAGTACCCGGGTCACGACTCCCCCACAGGGCTGACTGCTCTGTGGGAGTGACCAGGGTCCTCTGAGTTACTTTGCCCTGTGCAGATCTTAGGTGGTTGGGACTTTATTCTTGCTCAGCCTCAGGTTATTGTTGTTGCTGGATTTGTGGATTGTTAAATTGTGTGTTTTGTTCTATAGCGTTTGCAAAAAAAAAAAAAAAAAAAGAAAGAAAAATCCCCAAACTGCCCTGGAGCGATGAATTGTATTTAATGATCCATGGTTGGTTGGAGACCGGGCAATATGCCAAACGTATCCTGCCTAGGGTCTGGACTTTCACTAGAAGAGGGTATATATAATGCGTCCAACACAGGCTTCAGAGATGGAGCTGGAGTGGTGTGGCTGTGGGCATTTGGGAATGTGTGACTATCTACATTCCCAAGAGAGAGGCATTTGGCAACAATCAGTTGATAGACAATAGGAAATGAGTAATTTGGGGGTTTAGCTCAACTCAGGAAGTAGTTTGTTAGGAGTAAAGGACAGAGTTAAAACATTAGTCAACTGATTTCTAGACCATGCCCAGGCCTGTGGAAGACACGGTTTCCTTCTGCCAGTGCAGTAGGGGGTGGACAAGGGCCATGTTCTGAGGCAAGACTCGGGGACTGGATGTGCAGAGCGGCCAATGAGTGATCATAGTAATCACACCGTTTTAGTGACTGTCTTCTCTGGGTTCTGATATTAAGTTGTATTTGGCAACCTGCTTTTGAAGCTGCAGGCAGCGGGCAATGGGAACTGTAGAAGGAATAGCGTTGCTTGTTGAACATCTTATTGGAAGCTGTTGGAACCAAGTAGCCACCAGAGTGTGAGACACTGGGGGCTTATCATCATTGCTTTAGTGTAGGCAACCAAAGCTCCCTGGCACAAGACCAGTGTTATAGGAAAGGAAACAAACCAGACGGGATGAAGTCACTCCACAGACGCCCAGGAAAATTCAGGACAAAGGTGTAGTTGGAGCGTTCACACAATCTGGCAAAAAGAAGCTTGTGCAATAAATTGGATTAGACCAAAATGAGTGGAGATGGAGGAAGCTTCTAGTCTGTAAAGGTAGACTCCGGGTCAGTTAAGGTCATTTATACTTCCTTCTTGAGATCACAGGTCTTTGGGACCTTGAGTACTTCATGAGATCAGCAATAGGAAATTTGACTGTATGCCTCTGCCATGTCAAGGCCAGTAATTTACCGATGCTAGTTATCTCTGGTGATGGCTTTGTTTATGTCTCCGTTCCATGTTAGTGCACATAAGAATTTTTATGTTTTCATTAATTATGCTCTCATGCCCCCATAGGTGTGCTCCCTACTGCAGACATGCCTTGCTAAGGGCGCCAGTTACTCACCAAACTTGGCTTGTCGTATAGCAAGGCCATTGGTTACAAAATGAACAAGACACATGCCATACAGAGCAGACAAAGTCAGCTTCCCAGTGAGACTTTAACAACTCTCCACGTGAAAGTGGAAGCTTTCAGGCAAAATCCTTCTGCCGTCTGCCTGAAATCTATCCCTTCCTAGGTAGCCACATATCAAGACACTTGGCAAGTTGTGTAGCCAGCATCCGATCCATTTCCTTCCTCTTTCTCATCTTCTTCAGGCTGTTTCTCAGCATCTCTCACCTCATATTGCTTCATCTTTTTAACTGGTTTCTTGGCTTTCATCTCTTGGCTGTCCTTCATCTCACACTTTTCAGCACCTGAAAGAAGGTTATGATCTATCTTATTGATATCCTTTGGCTATCACCCGTAGTCACAGAATTACTACCAGTCGCTGTAATAGCCAACAGTTGCCGCATATTTCTTATAATCCAGGCACCTGACATTGATGTGCTTATTTCTAACTTCAGCCTTGGGATAGACAATGTTTGATCATCACCTTTTTACCCATATGAAAAGACGGGAGTGTGGAAGAAACAAGTTGGTTTATCAAAATTAGAACTGGCGTCTGAACCCAGGTGTGAAGTTCCACACTTATTTCTTAAATCCTCTGCCTCTCTGAGCAGAAGACGCATGCAACCTGGTGGGGATGCTAAGGTCTCAGCTCACCCTGTTCAGCATTATCTCCCCATGCTCATGCATTTGGGCCGTCTTCTGGTCATGAAGATAAAGAAACTGAGATCCTAGGAAGGCACATGATCCATCCAAAGCTTAGAATTGAAACGTGCTACAGGAGTAACACTCCATCCCTTTGTCCACAAATCCGCTTCCCTGTTCTACCTCCCATTTGGCAGAGCACCTTAAATGTGGAATGGGTTATCCTGGGAGAGATGTACTCTCTCATTATTAATGTGTTGAAAAAAAGATAAGAGTGGTTGTATACCCAGTCATATCACTGATGCTCTCTGAAATCTAAGTAAATGCTGTGACTCTAAGATATTGTCACATCCCTGAAAGTTCCAGTATGGTTATGAAGATGCTTTATGGGTTTCTTGCACTGATGGGTTTTTAAGGATCATGTTAGATATGTTGTTGATGGCCTCAAGGTGCACACTGATGTCTGACTGCTTGGGCTCCCCACATCAGCATCAGGAGGTAGTTCACCTGAGGTGGTAATCTGGCGGCTCCTGTAGTTCCTCACTTAACATTCTTTATTGAAATGAGGATGGACAAAGCAAAACTACTCTGATTACATCCAAATGTGCCCATAACAGGTTTATGATGATGTTTTGAAAAGATTAAAAAGAAATGCAGAGGCTTTAGAAGATTCTTCAATGTATATTTTAAATTAAAGAGTAATTTTTGTGCCATCTTGTAAAGTAGGTACAAATGATTCCGAATCCTGTTGTTGGATAATGGGAACTTTTTCTCATGTAATTGTATTGATGTATTTTGAGACAAAGTTTCAACATATAGCTCTAACTGGCCAGGAATTCACTGTGTAGTTCAGGCTACCCTGGAACTCCCAGAGATCTTTCTACGTCAGCCTCCTAAGTGCTGGCACTTATAGTTATGTGCCACCATGCATTACCGGATGGGACCTTTTGATGAGCAACATTTTTATATACCTTTAGTTTTCCTGTTTATTCACTCATAACATGCTCTGCATTGAGAGTTTCTTTGTGACTATTTTCTCCAACACTGTCTGTCATCTTTTGCTTGAACTTTCTCGGTTCTAATTTACTCATTTCTGTTCTAATTCACTCATTTCCCACCTATGTTTTGTAGTGGTAATAACTTAGAATCATACTGTGTGCATTGTAAAATATACTGTCGCCTGTATGTATTCATTTACTCCTTTAAACAGATCTGGAAGCTAGGCAAGCCCAGGCTTTGTCTCTTACCACACAGGTAGAAACAAGAAAGTGGCATTATAGAAAAACCTTGCGAGCAGTAACTGCCATGAGCTAGTCTGCTCAAATAAAATCATTATCAAATATGCAGCTTGCTGAAAGGTAAGAACACATTCTGTTTCTGAAGGCTGAGCAAAACTAGGTGGAGGCGGGTCCTGTGGCATCATGGGAGCATAGACTTTGAAGGCAGGTGGTCCTGAGCCAGACCTCAGCTCCGCCCCATTCTCATTCACTCAGTCATGAGATGCTGCATTTGTGGACAGTGGTGAATGAAGGAAATTATTGCTACTTCTCTGAATAAGCCTCTGGAACATGAGCTGGCTCTAGATTAACCCCTCTAGATTATAAAGAGATATTGAGGTGGTGGTGGTGTAAAATCCTATGAAGAAAATCAAGCAGGGGGAAGAGAGGGAGAGAGCAGGGTGATGGCCCAGTAGAAAAGAGGGTTTCTGGGGAAAGCATTAGGACTGGGTTCAAATCCTCAGCATCTATTAAAAAAAAAATCTGGCCATGGCTACCTAGATCTGGAAGCTCAGTGCTGATACTGCCCTGGTGGTTCTGAACGACATGTTTCCATGTTGCTGAGGCTGCTGATCCAAAGACTGTTCTTTCAGAACCACTGATGTCTAGGGACAGTTTACCATGGCACTTGTGGGCTTTCTGATATTGAGAGGTACAGTCAGAGGCAGGAGAGTCTTCGGAAGACAAGGGATGCTATAAACAGGTGAGAATAAAGGAATCAACTACAGAGGACAAAACCAATGTCTGTTAGAAAATTGGCTGTTCCTGATGGTTGGGTTAGTGAGCCTCTGACAGGAAGTGTGGTTCTCTGAGCTGTATTCATAGGTTCTTCCCTCCAAACCCCCCCCCCCCAAAAGTCATAGACTCTTAGGAGATCTTTCCTCGTGATCTATAGTCAAGTTTTGCAACAGCTTTGGACCATGTTACCTTTCAATAGTCAACAAAATGGCCTATGTAGTGGGAATCAGGCATTAATTACTTTGACCTAGTGGTGTAGCCTTTAGGCCTTGAGGACTCATGTATGGGGTATGGCCAGGCCAGTCTGAGACTGGAGTGGACACTCCTTCCTGTTTGTTGAGTCTGGCACACAGAGGTCACAACTTTGGTTTAGGCAGATGCTGGACTGAAAGGCTGTGTGATGACTTAGTAGATTATTTCTATATGTTGGGCTCAGAGATGGGACTACTCTGCTGTTACTAAGCCTTGGCTGAGTCTCGGCTGGAGAAGCCAACAAGCATTTCCCAGACATGTCTCTTACTGGTGCTGTTGATTTCACGAAATATTCCAGGCCCCAGAGGACAGTGAAATTGCATTGATCGAGGCTGTACTGGGGACTGAAGAAGGAAGCACAAGTGACCTTAGCTGACAGGAGTCGCTGCAGACTGCAAACGTCCTCAACTGTCCCCTAGCTGGATCTAATCCAACTTGTGCCATAAACTTCTTTTACTGCAACATGATAGGCCTAACCTGCCTGGTCCTCCTCTCCTTCTGGCTCCCACTGTGATGGATAGGAGAGTTTCTAAACTCAGGACACTCACTGAATTGTAGCTTATTAGCAAGCAGGGCCAGCCTATCTACAAGCTGAGCACCTGTATCCCCACAAGATACAGATACCAACTTACTCTTTCTTGTCTTTCATTTCCCCCAAACATGCAAAGACAGGCCTTTCTTCTCCCTATGGTGAGTGCATGAGTGTGAGCAATCGAGAATGCTGACCCCACGGTTTGTGGGGACGAGGCTGAGTAGGTTGCCCCGCTTTTGTTTCCAAGATTAAGCCAAGCTTTGTGGTTTACCCTGTCTTTCATCCACCTCCCCCCAATGGGGACTTTAAATACATTGAATTTTTTTTTTTTTTATTTGACTGTGGAACCCTGAGAAAAGTTTATGACTCATAGAGAAGTGAGCTTACTAGGCCCTTGGTCATAGACCATAACAAAACCCAGGAGAACCAGAGCAATATTTGGGGTAATGCTAAACAGTTTTTGTCTATAAACTTACCTTTTTTTGTTGTTTGACATCCTTAGGAATATCCTTGAGTCTCAGTTTCCTTCTCAGAAAAATAGTTTATACCTCATATTATCATTATTTGAGCTAAATGGGATAAGCGGTCTAAGCAGTCAGTTCATTATCTGGTGTCCAGCAAGTGCTCAGTGAGTGTTGGTGTCAATCATTGTTTTAGCTAGCTATTCTCAACCCTTAGAGTTTATTTAACAATTTAAGCCCATTGTAGTTTCTTAGAACTTAAATATTATATAGATTTAACCAACTGTGTTCTTCACAGTCTGTAGCCGGAGCAGCTTCACCTTTGACTCCTGACTTTATTTTGATGAAAGTGCCTACGTTTTATATCCCTTCTCCAAATTTATTAAGTGCTATAGAATGGCTGGAGGCAGTGCACAGCTACAGCTACACAAGGACAGCTTTTCCCCTTGAGGAATGGAAATGTGCTCTTCTGTGAGAGGTGGAGTCAGTGCACCACAAAGGGAGCATTCACCAGGAGTGAGAAAACATGGTCCTTAGGCTACCTTACTGTTAGTGACGAGACAAGATGAGATGAACTCCACAAATGAGGGTCACTCGTAGGTGGTATCTCTGTCTTGGTCAGGTCAGGGGGATGTGGTGTGGGCAGTGATATCCTCAGGTGATTGTTCCTCTGTGGAAATTGTCAGCTGTAGCTAACAGTTTATATCTCTCTCATGTAAATACATGGCTGTTCCTCTGCTGAGGTCAAATGAGCATACCAATGACCTTAACTGTGCAGCTGAAAGTAAATCGCATTGAAAAAAAAAAAAAAAAGACAGCTAGGTGCTTAGACAAGCCACCAGAATCAAAATCACATCTTAAAACCTAGCCACGCCACTAACAGTTTCCTAGCCACCTGCCAGGCCTCTGCAGCTTCTGTCTCTTCATCTTCTAAAGGAGAGATGCTGATAGGTCCCTAAGCTCAGTGTCTGGCATACAGCAGGTGACCTGTGGTGTCAGTGGAGTATCTGTGGTCCTCAGTTCTCACTTCTTAAACTAAAAAGAGGAGATCTAACATCTGTGTAACCCCCATGGACTTCCACTGAATCATCTGACGTGACCCTCAGACTCATTGTATGAGTTGGAAACTGTCGTAAAAAGATTCTGACCCATCGTAAGCCCAAGGTCCAGACCTGTCACAGCATCTTAGACCCAAAGAATCATATCAAGTCTAATATTAATCACATGCTCTTTGGTCTATGGCTCAGGCATATTACTCTCTTACTCTTACTCTTAAACTAACCCATGATTCTTATCTTGTTTGGGCAAGGGGCTTGGTACCTTTCTCAGAGAAACATTCTTGTCCTCTTTCCTATGCCTCTGTTGGCATCTCTGCTCTGCTCTTCTGCTTCCCAGCATTCCCTTAGTCTGGTAGGCCGCCTATACTTCCTACTGCCCAATCAGCATTTTATTAAACCAATATGAGCGACAAATCTTTACACTGTATAAGAGCGATAACCCACAGCAGGAAACTCTTCTTTGACTCCTTTCCAAGTTAGCAGCAGAGGGCTTAGACTCAGCTCAGCTTGCGGCTCCATGCTCATTATGTCACCCACCATGCTGTCGTTTCTAGCTATGGAGTTCAGGAGACAACTCTTAGGGACCACAGTGGAAAACTTGGTCATGTCCACTAGGTTATAATAGAGAACATTATCCTTACTCCTGTCTTGCTTTTCTTCTGGTCCAAGTCTGATTTTTCCAAAAACAACATCTAAAACAGCACTTTGGCCATCCAGAGCACTGTTAGGCAAATGCACCAGCCTTAGGGACTTGGGGAAGTCTTCCAATGAGAAATGCACTCTGAAGTGAGAGCAAAGAGACGGACATGTTCCGCAGGCTCTGCCACCAAGTGTCATCGGTTGACTCTTAGCAAGTCACTGGTGTCTTTCACATCATAGGTCTGTGGCCCCTGCCTAACTTTATGTGATGGGCCTTCTTTACTTTAATCATTAGCCTGTGGTTTAGATAAGACATGTAGAGAGAGTAGAGAGCTGCATGCGATGCTCTTGGGGTAGAAGGAGATAGTATCAAGAGACTCGCTGTCTCCCTCTGTTTGACTTGATACTAATGATGCGACTTTCAAAAGTTATTCAGCATCTCCAAGTGTTATTTCCTCACACAAAAAAGTGGAGATCACAGTTTCTCTGTCTACCTCAAGGACCACACTGATGAAGCAATAAGGTCGTAACTATAAAATTATTGGGGTACTAAACTATGATTAGCAAAACAATTCCCAATATTGTTGAAATAATCATAGCATACCTAAGGGATCAAAAAAACTCTTCCAAACAATGTGGCCATGGTGAGGCATAAAGCCAAGATACAGCATATTGCTGATCACTTCTCAGAGGTGAGAAGCCAGATCCCTGCCGAATTATGATTTTTTAAAAAAATGAGTTACTTAGTAGAATTAGTTTTTGTCCTTGCAAAATTAAACATTAACCACTGATTTAATGCCCACTGTAGTGGCCCCTTGAAGCCACACTTAGCTTTCCTTAGGGCAGGGTCATTAGTGGATCATTAGTCACCTAGCTCTCACATGAGCACTCACCTGATTGGACAAGTAATGTAGGGTCATTTCAATGTAGGTGGAGGGAACATGCATAAAGCATATGGACCCTTATTGCCTTGGTTTGTGATATTCTCAACACTGACCAGTCTCAATAGAAGTTACCTCAGTCAGAATCCAGTTCCTGACATAGGGAACTGATGGTCAGTCAAGAATCCTCCCTTGGAGGTGCTCCTACTCTCTAGAGTTTTTTTCTCACTTACTCTTAATAAATCTATGTTTGCTCAGTCTAGTTCCCCATGTTATCAAGCTCACTGTGGCAGTTTAAAGGAGAATGACTCTCATAGGCTCATATGTTCGCATGATTGTTCCTCACCTGGTAGAGCTGCTTGGGAAGGATTAGGAGGGATCTTCTTGTTAAAGAAATCACTTGGATCTTCTTGTTAAAGAAATCACTTTAACAAGTGTCATTGTGGGCAGGCTTTGAGATTTCTGAAGACAAATACATTCCCAGTTTGTGCTCCCTCCCTCCCTCCTTCCCTCATTCCTTTCCTCCCTCTCTCTATCCTCCCTTTCCTCTCTTCTACCATGATTGTTCATGGAGTCATCTTTGAAACTATAAGAAAGCCCTCAATAAACTCTTCTATGAGTTGACTTGGTCATGGCATCTCTTCTCAGGAAAAGTAACAAAGACACTCATCACGAGTCAAGAGAGACTTCCTTACTCCCGAAGAACCTACATGATCCTTTCTCTTTTTCCTTGAGGACACATTTTAACTGTGCTTTGAAATTCTATAGTGTTTTAGTGAATGTATACATGACCCCACGATCTTTCAAATATTCACAGGTTTTAGCACCACCCCACCTTTCTTTTTTTAGAGTAATGTGAATGAAGAATCAATCCAGACCTACCAATAGAACGCTGCAGGGAGTTAGGTGGCTATTCCAAGGGGGAGAGTTCTTTGGCTCTAAGGTCTTCAGCGTTGTGAAACTTAGGCAAGTGAATTTTTTCTTAAACAGTAAGTAGTAAATAGCGTTAGGAAGAACCATGCATGCAAAGTGAGATGAAAAGGTGGTGTGATTGGACAAGAGCTCAGAGAATCCTTTAGCCTGAGCTCAGTCTGTTCACTAGACAGGACATACTGGCTCAAGTTAGAATAGGTCAAAGGTCGGGGCCCTGAAGCAAAGAGACACATTCGTTCAATGAACTTAGTTAAACATTTTGTTTTTATTGATCGGTTAGGACTTGCAGCTCAGCTGATCATTTGGGAAGGAAAGAAAGGGAATTTGGAGGATCTGCCCAGGTCCTGGTGTGAGTCTGTTCTGTCATGTGGGGGTGGAGGGTGATTTTCTTTTGTGCTGTTGTTTTGTGTTTCCTTTGTATTAAGTGTATTATGAACCAAAAGGATGCAGAGTTAAGATTTTAAATTTTTCTTGTGTGTGTGTGTGTGTGCGTGTGCGTGTGCGTGTGCGTGTGCGTGCGTGCGTGCGTGTGTGTGTGTGTGTGTGTGTGTGTGTGTGTGTGTGTGTGTGTGTGTATGTTCAGGGGTGTCCACATGTGTGTAATCTATCTGTCTGGCTATGTTTATGTGTGCCTGCATGAGTTCACATGTGTTACAGTACATAAGATGCCTATAGAAGTCAGAAAAAAATAATAAATCCCCTGGAACTGGAGTTATTGGAAGTTGTGTGCTGCCTGATTTGGGTGTTGGGAGCTTAATTCAGGTCCTCTGTAAGAACAGCAAGTGCTCTTAACTGCTGAGCTGTCTCTCCAGACTTCCACCTGGTTTTGAGAAAGGGTCTTCCACTGAATCTGAAGCTTACAGATTGGCTAGACTGTCTGGCCAACAAGCCCCAGGGACCCTCCTGTCTCTGCCTCCCCAGATTTTTTTTTTTTTTACGTGGGTGCTGTGTATCCAAACCTATGTCCTCATGTTTACATGGCCACTTTTAAAAGAAACGTTCACAATTTCATAGTATCACAAATAAAAATCTGCAGTGTCATTGAGAATCATTTGGATTATTTAGAATTGTTTTTCAGGGCAAGAAATGAAAACTAGACTGAGGAATCCCTAAATGAAGGTACGCTTTAGTCATACATGACTAGTAACTCAGAGATCTACAGCATGGGCGGATAGAGTAGATAGCAGTTTAGCTGACCCATCACGCCAGCAACTCTGAATCTTCCTCCTTTGTGTTTGCCTATTTGTTGCTTTTCAGATCCAAATATCATGTCCCCATCCAAAGCAGGGAAAGAGCATCACTTGGATGCTCTCCAACACAGGAGACTAGAAAAGTTACTAGCCATTGACATTCTCACGATAGCTCTCCCAACAAGGGAGAGAGTGGGCATATATCTTATCAACCAAACCTTGCTTCTTCTGGAGTGTATTCCATGCGTGACGTTGGTTAATTCACTGCCCATTGAAGGATCTGCACAGGTCTTGGTATCTCTGAATCTCTTCTGTGATGTGGGGGTGGGGGGTGTATTTGAAGTATAGGAAATGGCCTTAGAAATGGAGAATTACATACCCAGTATATTTTGCTATATATGAAGAGTGTGAGCCATTTTTAGAGGTAGTTGTGAAAAGCTTCAGGAAAAGCCAAGCATCTCTTGTCTAAGCATATATAGAGTAATTTATGACAGTGTTAGAAAGCTTGAGAAAATATACAAAAGAAAAATTCCAAATGATTTGTATATCTAATTTTTAAAAGGCTCCATACATTGTTCATAAAAACTCTGCACAAGTAAAGCTAAGCACTGTGTTTTTCTAAAATACAATTGTAAGATAGTGGTACCCAATCCCAGGGAACTGCTTCTTCACTGCTTCTGAGAGCACACTCTGCTGTATTAGCCTTATAAATATTTAAAAAGAGTACAAACAGCCCTTGAATGTTAATGCTTGCACTCAAAAGCTCATATTGAGAAAACAACTCCATTGAAAAAGTAAACTGGGATTTTGAAATGAGTGTTTTATGTTTATTTTAGAAGTACTTATTTCTATAAAATATTCTGAAACAGAAATGCATTTGGGGAAGAGTTGTTTCTTGTGACTTTCCATAGCCTCAATATACAATTAAGTTTGAAGTTAAAAATACCACCTGTTGATATCATATCCATTTGTTCACGTAGAGAAGCATCTGGTCTCTTTAAAGAAATACTATCAAATATTAGCAGATACTTATAAATTATTAGGTTGCATGTCTCTCAATAATTGTTCTTTATAATTTCTTCAGACTCTCTACAATGAATATGGATTGTTTTTTATAATGATTAAAATTGACTTTATCCTTAAAGGATGAAATAAAAATGCATATGCTTACTATATACATTTAAAAATCATGAACAAGAAAGTGCGTTGATCCAGGAACCTGGGCCAGGCTATGGAGCTCAGCAAAAGCATGTGGAAATGAAAGATTAGGAAGGGGGTACTGAGGATTTTAT
Organism: Phyllotis vaccarum; assembly: GCA_033318265.1. Lineage (NCBI taxonomy): Eukaryota > Metazoa > Chordata > Mammalia > Rodentia > Cricetidae > Phyllotis > Phyllotis vaccarum. The sequence continues at coordinate 31,697,938 of JARWLC010000008.1, forward strand.
TCCTCTGTAGTGCTGGCATTTTTCAGTTACCACAGGAGGGACTAACGGAAACCATCACAATAGTTCATTCTTCTGTAGGTCATGCTATTTTTCTCTTTGACTTTCTGGCCCTCTTCTGTGATACAGATAGAATCAGGGTCAGGGGGGAATGTAATGGCATTCAGGAAGGGAAGGGACCCAGTCTAAGAAAATAGTTTTGTCTTAATTTTTGTAGATGTCCACAGACCCCATGATCTGTATCTCAACATGAAAGTATTCTATTTTTGGTGAGCATATGTAGAAAATAGGACGTCTGTTATTGTGGGATATTTGTACACTGTGTGAAGATATATTACTGTGATTGGTTTAATAAAGACCTGAACAGACAATAGGTAGTTAGGAGGTATAGGCAGGACTTCCAAGCAGAGAGAGGAAGTAGGAAGAGATAGTTACAGAGCAGGAGAGACACAAGGAGACATGGAGGAAGCAAGATGTGCAGTAGGTAACTTGTAGATGAATAGAAATGGATTAATTTAAGGTATAAGAGCTAGTAGGATAAGCCTGAGGTAACGGCCAAGCTTTGATAACTAATAAGAAGTCTCCGTGTCATTATTTGAGAGCTGGCTAATGGGACAAAAGAAGAATTGTTACACTCTGTTTCCCCAAACAAGTTGCCCATTTTCTCTCTGATGATTAAACTGTACCTGTACGGGTATAAAAGGGTGCACATGAAGCAGCCCTCACCATAATCCTTCCTGTTGGTGCAATGGGGGCAGACAAACAGATGTTTCTCCTAAGGCCTTTCATCAGATCCCAGGGATAGCCCTTTGCTTAGGGTATCAATCCATGCTGAGGCACACAGGTCTCAGATATATCCACTTACCATCTGCCTACTAGAAAGCCTTGGTAGGAAGCCATATGCTTGTACAGCTGGCTGATCACTGCGGATTCACTTTTAACTTCCCACTCCATTTCTGCCAGGGTTCTTTCATATACATTTGAGATTCTTAAACTGGCATGTGGTTTGTTATGTTAATACCGGCTGAGTTGGAAGTCACTGTTTAGAAGGCTTTCCTAGACTTCACATGGGTCCTTGGCATGGGTTTAAGAGCTTCTTTAGTAAGTAGTTAGTGGAACCCAAGACCCATCTAGTAGCTCTGCTTTACCTCTTTGCTTGTTACCTGTTTGCTTTCATGTGTTCATTGCTTAAGTCATTTAGAGCCACTGCCCTTCCTCTTAATGCTAGGGACACTAAGCCAGACCGGGCTCGGGGGATTCTGAGGTGCCATTGTACCTAGTCAAATGACTCCAAGTAGCCCCTAGAGCCCTCATAGACAAGGATGTGCTTTGACATGAAGAGGAACTCACTCACATGTGTAATCTGGAAATCGTCTTTTTCTAAACACCAGGACCATCTCTTTCAACATGAGTTGAAGCAGATGGCTCTTCCCTTTTCACTTCTCTTTTTCAATAAAAAATAAAACAAAAACATAAACAAGCCACATATACAATCCTCTCCCCCTAACAAAAACAGAGTTTGAAAAACTCTGTCTTGTAAATAACTTCACAAAATTCCTCCATTTCCTTGTACTCTGTGAATATAAAATATACCTCTGCCTCAGAACTCTGGCTGACTATGTAACTTGGACATGTACCTGGTATCTACAAATCAACCAGACCAAACTAGAATTCTTGCATGCCATAGAAACTCACAGGTCCCCTCTTCTCCAATTTCTTCTGTGTTAATGAGGGCCACTACCATGTCTAACAATGATTGACCAAGTTCTCCTTGGTGATCTGGTTCCTTCTCATCATCCTTCCAGTAACAATTTCTGGCATCCTCACCATTGCTTCCTGTTTTTGATCATCATCTATTGTCTGGATTAGTGCACTGGGTATGAAAACCATCTCTGTTCCCCCGTGGCACTGTTCTACCAAGACTTCTGATCTTTAAAACCTAATTATACCTGCTCATTTCTAATCATATCTTGCTATATTTCTGTCCACAGACATCTCTAGTTTTCCAGAGCAAAGAGAATCAAAGCTGTATCTCATACCATCTTCTCCAGGGTCTTCAGTCTCTTGAATCTACAACTTTTCTCCCTGAAACTCCTACTGCTCTGTTCCAAACTTTACTCTATAAGCATGTGTTTCTTAATCTCCCAGTGGCTGGTGCTTTTGATATTTCAAACACCATATCTTGATAAATCTTGGGAGAATGTCCCTACAGAGGCTTTTCCTATCTATCTGTTGACATGCGTCCCCCACAAAAACACTGTTAAATATATAACTCATCTTATGTCCTACTTAAATCATCTGGTTAATGCTTACAACTATCCCTCCACCAGTACCAACAGCTGTATATAAGATACATGAGACCAGGATCCTGTCTCCTTTTATACTGTGGTCACCAAGATCCTAGAGGACGTCAGTGGTTGATGTGATTGAACGCCAACCCCAGGTGTTTTTCTTGTGATGTGGAATCTCATCTCTGGTTTCAACAGATTGTGCCTCTCATTCTGTTTCCATAGTCAACCGGACTTTATGAGTATAAAGTGTTTGGTGTTCTGGAAGGTTGTTCACCAGCTCTTCTCGCAGATGTGTACATGGACTTGGACTACAGGAAAAAATGGGACCAACATGTGAAAGGTGAGTAACGGCTTGCCTTAAAAAAATCCCTAAAAAGCTCATCTCTTCTCGTCTAATTTAGTCTGGCCATTTCCACCACTTATACCACCCACATCTCAGAGTTATTTTCTCCCTTGTCCTCACAGCTGCTTTGCTTCCTGAGCTGTGTCAACCCATCTACTTTCATTGCACCATTGAAGCCATCTTGGAAGATCGGTACCCAAACTTCCCTTTGGAAGATGAATCAAAGATGTCCGAATAAGCAAGGGTACACACGTTTGAGGAAGTGAGGGAGTGGGAATATGAGTGGCTGGAGGGCACTGGAGGTCCAGGTCTCTGCATCAGGGAAGGCACAAAGCAGCACACACAGAGCCAGTGGTAGTTGGTGTTGGGTGGTGTTGCTCTCCGCCCCCCACCCCAGATGCTAAGCCAAGAACATTTTATGACTCACGGCAGCAAGAAAATCCACATAGTCTACATGGTAGAGGTTTTACCATTGGAGAAGCAGTTGAAAAGCATTATACAGGAAGTCCCCTGAATCTTAGAGGAAGAGTGTCCCTGCCATTTCAGCCACTGTGGAAGAAACTTGAACAGTCAGCCAAGGGCAAGTAGAGTCTTTAGTCAAGACTTCTGCAAGTATCAAAGAAGCAGCCTCACCTCCATTTCTTGAAAAAAAAAATTAGACCATATTATTTGTGGCAGGTAGGATCCAGGAGTTTCTAGCTTCTAGGGATGCCATTTTGGGCCCTTCAACAATTTGGTCAGGATGTTTCTTCTTTTCTATACTGTGTTCTTCTGTATTGACCTACTTCTCAGGCAGATTCCTGTTGCGTGTGACAGTGTGTCCTCCAGAAGGCATAGACTTATACTCTAATCATGGAAATACTTCTAGAAAAGGGAGTCCCATTTTAACAAAAGTCAGCCAGAGTCCCAGGACTCATTCTCAACAATTCTCTACTTAGTCTATGATTACTGATCAATGCATCAGGCAGCTTCATGTCTTCACATACTTTCCCCACTAGGGGACATTGTCATACTTGCAGGCTGACACTCTCACTCTCCCCAGAAGCCATACTGCTGTCATGTGATACAGACTTTGCCAATAGATGCCCATGTGGGTTTCGTGAGGAAGCAGACAGCCTATAAAACTCCACATGGTTCATGCCAGTTAACATACCTAACTTGAAAAAGAAAAGCTTCTTATTCTGTTACCTAGTATTAGCTCTTCACACCATGGTTTCTGGTACAGTGGAAGCCACTGTTAGTTTTACTAGAACAATCTGGAAGTCCTTACCTTACTGCTCCAGGATTTTAGGAGTACCTGAGAACTTGTGACAAACTGGGCCTAAGCATGGACAGGAACAAACTGAAGTCCTGGCCACTTGATCATCATAGTCATGACTTGCCCCTTTGCCTAGCCCTGAAATCGTCACTTTATCTACTTAAACCTTAGAGATGGGCAGTGTGTGCGTGCATGTGCATGTGTGTGTATGTGTGTGTGTACACTGACCAGATAGAGGCAACAGATACACTCATCCATTTCGTTCATAACTGTCTTCAGTGTTCTGTGGCACTGGGGGGGTCACAAAGCTCCCCAACCAATAGTGTCCCACAAGGATGCCTTGATCCTTATCTGGATGGTTGGATGAGAGCCCACCACACAGCCTAGGCCTACATCTGCAGTTTCTTTGCTATCTGCTCCCAGAGCTGCGGTTTGTATGTCCCGGCACAAGACACAAATATTTAGTCACTGAAGCTGTGGTATGTTGTAGAGAAAGGACAGAAACTCGGAGTTCAGCCACGTTCTAGATGTATAAGGTCACAGTCCCCCAAGGGCCTTTTGTTTCTAAGATGCCTTGAACCCAAACATCCTAGACTCTGTGACTTCCTGAGTCTCTGGCTGACTGTAGGGAGACAAACCTTGATGGTGTGTGGGTGGGATGGGGGTCAAAAGTAAAACTCCTGGTACTCTACTGACATCTGGTGGTTTACCTGCTTCAAAGCCACTGATTATTTCTTGATATCCAGTTCCCTGTATTTTATCCCAGCATGCTGTTGGTACAATGGACTGGCATTGGGCTTATTTAGGGTTTCCATGTGTCTCTGCCCTCTAGACCATCCTTGAGCAGCAAGTTTCCAGTGATAATAAAAATACTTTTGTTTCAAAAAATAGTTCTATGTCTGGTGAGTTAAGATTTATCACACTCTGAAGCTATCAAAGTCCACAGAACTTTCCAGATGCATTAACTTCTGTGCTCTCTTTCAGAACTCTATGAAAAGGAATGTGAGGGACAGATGCTTGCATACTGGGAAGTGAAGTACCCCTTCCCTATGTCCAACAGAGATGTATCCTTTCCCCAAAGCCCCAAAGCACTTCGTTCTTGGCTCTCTCCGTGTCCCATGTTCCCCAGCCACCACTCTCACATGGTGATCCTCTACTCCAAAGCAGCTGTGGACAACACTGCCCTGGTTCCTTGTGGAACCATGTGCTAACGCTGCGGCTGCTTGTGTGACTTTCAGAGACTTCAGAGCGTGATTTCTGGGTGTGGCTTGCATAGCCACTGGAAAGTACTACATCTTTTCCAGACAAAGCGTCCAAAGATGAAAACTGATGAGCCTTAGAATTGGGGGTCCAGAAGGAGAAGTTTATGAAGAGTGTTGGTCCAGACCTTTTGATCTTACAGAGGAGGAGGTGGCCGTCAGATTGGTTTGAGAGAGCAACCAGGACTCATTTTTGTTTCTGGCATTCTCCCTCCAGCATGGTGCTCTTGACTGCTGTCTCTTGACACTAGGTAACTTTTCCCTCCATCCCTTCGTTTATAAAATAAAGTAGCTGACTGAGTTGTAGGCTATTTTTCCTCACGTCTAAGCATATTGATTACTTATTGCTGTGAGAAATTCCTGACAATCACCCATCTAAGGGCAGTGGAGGTGAGAAAGTAGGAGACATATACATGAAAATGTCATGGTGACACTCATCACTCTGTACACTAACTTAAAAATTAATAGAAAGTAAAGATGGGATATACGTACACTGAGGTTTTGAAATATGCCACTGTCTTTTATAGAATAATACTAGAGTAGTGCTGTCGACCTTGGAATGGCCTGTGCACACTTTTAGAAGTGAAATAGCTTTGTTGTTCTTGGTGAACCAGTGTTACCTCAAATAGATCATTTCCTACTAAAACTTGAGGTATCGCTGTGTCTTCTTATGGCTTTAGTCGTGACATGGATACCTACCCTGTGTACAAGTCTGCGATTACAGCTGTGGATAAGGACAAGACAGGGGTGATACTTTCTATCCAGTGTGATTTCTGAGCCTGGATTTCTCTAATGCTCCCTACATTCCAGCCTGAGGACCAGTATACTACCTTTTCCTAGATAGAGAACCTGAGTCTGATAGCCTTTGGTTAGCTTCCTTATAATTACAGCTGAGTAGTGCAGTAATGCTCTCCATGAGCCTTTTCAGAGAAAAGAGAAATGTGATCTTTGCATAACAGAGAGCTCCGGGCATCATTCACAGGTAGGTGACAGTGCTCTCCAAGCCAGAACTATGGCTGGATGTGAAGTTCAGCTTTGCAGGGAAAGTAGGCAGCAAGTGAGGTCTCAGTAGAAGGGAGCAGGTGCTAGGTGGAATGTGCCTCATTCTGGTATCATGCCTTGACTGGCTATGCAGTATGTCTACACCCGCCAGCGTCGAGATCTGGATATGGATGGAAGGAAGATCTACGTGATACTGGCCCGGAGCCTCTCTGTCCCTCAGTTTCCGGAGAAGTCTGGGGTGATCCGAGTGAAGCAGTACAAGCAGAGCCTGGCGATTGAGAGTGACAAAAAGAAGGGGAGCAGAGGTAAAGCCTGGGGTTTGGGTCAGCAGCTAGCAAGGGTCACTTGAAGGCTGGATGGGTGGGAGGCAGGTTAGGTACAAATGCTTATTTATTAAAGGTAACAATAGCCTGGGAATAAAGTATATTGGATGTCAGCACCTGGGCAGAGTCTCAGTCTACACCCAAAAAGGAAAGCCTGGACATATACCTTTCACCATACTGGCACGAATGTAGCCTATGTCGGGCAAAAATCTGAACCATAACTCTGATGTTCGTTTGGTCTGTCATCTAACACTTCTGAGTCTGTATTTCCTCATGCACGTGGCAGGTTAACTGTCAGCTCCTTGGGGCTGTTTGAATAATGAAATGAGAAATGCTATCCAAGTGTCTAGCATTTGTCAGGCATCTAAGAAGTCACAGCCAATTGTTCTCCTGGCTGGATTTCTAACAATGCTTCTGTATCAGTAGCCACAAGGCAGGTGGGTGCAGTTCACTGGGATCACTTGCTCCCTCTCTATGCTCTCTGGGTCCAAATCTGAAGACAGAAGGTTTGGAAAGTTTTGTCACTGCATTTTCCCAGTCTTTCTCCCTCCCCCTTCTGAATTGTCTTTTCTTTTCCTTTTTTAGTCTTCATGCACTACTTTGATAACCCTGGTGGCCAAATTCCGTCTTGGCTCATTAACTGGGCAGCCAAGGTGAGATACCAAAAGGCAGGCGGGGGTGGAGGGGTGGGGGGGTGGGGGGTAGGGGTGGGGGACAGGGTATGTGCATTTGACGAATGTTGACTTAGCCTGTGGGTTGTCATGTTGAAGAGACACATTGTCCTAGGGTAATGAGACTCTTTTATGAAGAGCTTGGTTGAGTGACTTGGCTAGAGTTGGAATGGCCAACACCCAGGATGGAGGCTGCAAAAGGACAAAGAATCTGTTAGCTTGGAATGCCAGCCCTTCCCAGCTGGTGGCCCCAGACCCTCCAAGATCACTCTCTTGGAACTTCCAGACAAAAGTCTGCTCCTTGTGGGAACAATGGTGCTTTAGGTATGTGCTTATGGAGGGAAAGACAGACAGACAGACTTTGCTGAGAGACAGCCCAAATGAATCCCCTAGTTTTGTTCTTGATTTTTTTTTTTTTTTTTCATTTCCCAGGGCCAGGGAACTGTGCTAGTAGCCCAGGCCACGAGAGGCTGCCACTCCTTAGATCCTGCATCACTGTGACTATTGAGTAGGCTTTTGACAGGCCCTGCAGTGGACTTAGGAGATGCACTGGAGAGTAAAACCTCCTGTAAGCAGCACAGGGAAACAGATGTGATTCTGAATCTGGGCTTTACTACCGAATGCTTCGTGTTAGTTAGGGAAGCCCTGACCCCTGACTTTCTTCTTCTTCTTCTTTTTTTAAATGAGGATTAATCTTGCCTACTGCATGGAGGAGAAGCCAATGAGACAGCATTTACGGAAAGTCTGCACAGTGCTTGACACTAAACAACTATGTGTCTCTCCCTCCAACCCCAATTCAGTGTGGCAAGCTCTTCTACTTCTTTAAGGAATAATCCAGCAGTCTAATCCCAGATCCTGTCTTTTGTTCAGTTTGTTTTATTTCCTCTTTTGTTCTTAAGAAGTTGTGTGGGGGAGTGTGTCTGTGTGAGGGCAGGTTCCTGCAGAGTCCAGAAGAGGAGTTCCAGGTGGCTGTGAGCTCCTTGATATGGGTACTGGGAACTGAACTCAGATCTTTTGAAAGAAAAGCAGGTGCTTTGAAGCCCTGAGCCATCTAACTTGCCCTCTTTGCCTTTCTTTTCAATATTTCAAAAAGGGCTCGGTAGTTGTTTATGAGGAAAAGTCAACCCGAAGGCCCCGTCTTTGAAGCAGCTGTCTGGGGTCTTGCCTTGTGCCCTTTTCTGACCACACCCTGCAGGAATCGGATCAGGGACCCCATTTTCTTTTATTAACCCCAAAGCCATAGTCGTTTACCTCTTGCCCCATTCCAGAGAATGAAGTCTATATGGAAACATGGTTTTCTCCCTTTGTAGAATGGCGTTCCAAACTTTTTGAAAGACATGGTGAAAGCTTGCCAGAATTATCCCAAGAAAGCCTAAGAAGAAGAAGGGGACCCCAGCATCTGTGAGTGGTATTTCTCAGTGAGCTCCAATCAATGTTCTGCCATCCTGTCCCTCCACACTCTCATCTTCAGAGGGTCTACATGTCTTCCCAACGTGCTTTGCCTGATGATTGGCTCATTAGCTGCCTTCTTTCCCTCTGTCCCACTCAGGGCCACTATCTTCCTCCTCTGGAATGGGATGCCTCTGCTTGGTTGTTTTTAATTAGGGAAATTCTCAGTAGGGAAGAAGAACGTTCTGTTGTACCATTTTAGGGGGATGAGAAAACGCAAGAGTGACCCTTCCTGGCAAACAGAGTCTTCTCAATACTACTTCTTGCAACTCAGAAGTGGCTGCTGGAGGTGGCCTTTGGGTCATAGTTGATCTTCCATGTCCCAACATTGCAAACCCAGTGATGTCCATTCTCTTTATGCTTTATTGACTTCAATAGACTGGAATTTGAGGTACCAGGAAAGTGCTCCTACTCCTGCAGGATCAGTGGCTGCTGGGATGTCGGACCATTATGAGTAACCCAGGCCTGACTGAGCACATGCTGAGATGACCACATTTCCCTAATTGCCCACATCTGGATTTTTCCTTTCCCTTAAGCCACTGGGAAGATGCTGCCTGTGCCTCTCTAGCTATGCATTTGACTGCAAGCTCAAGGCTTCAAGATAGCTTGTGCACAATGGTATGATTGTCTTCCTAAGTAGTAAGGTAACTTTCCCTTGTAGAACACTTAAAGGTGTTGAATGGACGATGACAGTTTACAACCAAGTCGAATTGAAGTACTGATTTGATGTGCTCTCTGCCTTTTTCTTTGGAATTCTACCTCTCCAAAACAAGGACTCTTAGAGCCCTACTTTTATCCTGAATTTTTGTCAGAAAATACATTCTGTGGCCAAGACCTAACCTTGGTGATCTCAGGGAAAAGCTTTTATCATTCTGTGAAAGCCTTGATGAACAGATATGGAAACTCAGGAAGGGATTGTTAAAGTGGCATTCCTTACAACCTGTGTTCTCTGTGGGAAGAAAGGTGTGTTCTCTGAATAAATACAGGATGAGTACCCTTCTCTTGTGTACTGTTTCTTTCTAACCTCTTTAAATGTTTATTAGACTTGCTTTCATTTTAGAAGGTTTTATCCTCATATGTACCAGTGCTCCCCTTCCCTCCTCCCAGTCCATCTCAGACCTCCCTCAGCCTCCTCCAACCCCATCCTCCCATCCATTCCCCAAGGAGGGCAAGGAGTCCCAAGGTGGGTCAGTTCAGTCTGGCATATCCAGTTGAGGTAGGTCTGAGTTCTTCCTCTCAGTATTAAGGCTGGGTTACATGTTCCTCTGCTCTTAACTCTTTCTTTTGGAGAGTGGTAAGCATCTTTTATTTGCACTGACACCTGGCCCATCTCATAGACTTAAAAAAGAATGAATGAATAAATGAATGAAAATTTGAGTCTAGAGAGATGGCTCAGCCATCTCTGCTCTTTGTAACACTGGCTGCTCTTTCAGAGGACCGTAGTTCAAGTTTAGGTTCCCAGTACATGGAGCAGGGATGGGGGGAGGGTCACTCATCACCACCTGTGACTTCAGTTCCAGGGGATTTGACACCCTCTTCTGATGTCCATAGGTACTGCACGAGCATCATGCACATACGCAGGCAAAACACTAATTAAATTAAAGCTTTTTTTTTTTTTTTTTTTTCTTTTTTTTTTTATAGGAAAGAGAGTAACTAGAGCTCACATATATTGGGGCTTCTGGGAGGAACCAGTTCAGGTGCTTAAGTTAAGTGTGAAATTCAGCGCTGTTATTCAGTTTATCTTAATTTGATGGTAGGATTGCTAGTAAAGGCAGTGAATAGGCTCATGCCAAGCTGTTAAGAAAGGCAGGCTAGTAGGTAGGCAAGAAGGAAGGAAGGAGGGAGAGAGGAAGGGAGGGAGGAAGACAAAGGCAGATTCCTTGTTAATGAATACTACTTCCCTGTAATTTAAACTGTGTCTATTGATCCTGGGAATAAGATTATTCAGTTAAGTGAATGCTTCATAAAATTGCCATTAAAATGTCATTATCAATAAGTGGCTGGTATTTAATTTTAGGAACGTGGCATCTAATTGTCTTTAACTGTGAGTGTGAGTTGATCCCTGACAATGATCCTTTAAAATATAAACATGAAGATCAGAAGGTCACTGTTTTTAAACAGAGGGTTGACATGAAATGGTGTCATTTTAGAAGCCATTTTCTTTTTATAGAGAGATTTTTGTTCATTTGTTTTCAGAGACAAGTTTTCACTGTGTAACAGCCTTGGCTGCCCTGGAATTTGATCTGTAGACCATGCTGGCTTCTAACTCACAGAGATCTACCTGCCTCTGTCTCCTGAGTGCTAGAATTACAGGCATGCGCTATCATCCCTTGATGCCATTTTATTTTTTTTCTTGAAAAGGATTTTATTTTGTTTTTTAACATATATGATTGTTTTGCTTGCAGATAAGCCTGTGTATCACTTGTATATCTGGTGCTCATAGAAGCCAGAAGAGGGCATTGATGCCCTGGAACTGGAGATACAGATGGTTGTGCATGAGCAGCCATTTTAGTGCTGGGATTCAAATCCAGGTCCTCTGAAAGAGCAGCCAGTGCTTTTAACCATTGAGCCATCTCTCCAACAAGCCATTTCATTGAATAGCTAAGGATTTTGTGGATGCTAAAAGTACCAAATGTATTGTTTTTCTTTTCTTTTCTTTCTTTCTTTTTTTTTTTTTTTTTGAGACAGAATCTCTGTGCAGACCACACATCAAAGATCCCTCTGCCTCAGTTTCCCAGGCCCTGAGATTACAGCCATGCACAACTGCATCTACTGTTGTAATACCAAGTTTTAGGAAATACACTTAAGAACAATGGTGAATTTGAGGCGGGAACAATGGCTCAGTGTTTAAGAACATATACCACTCTTGCAGAGTACCCGAGTTTGGTAACTAGCACTCACATCTAGTGGCTCACAGGCTTTAGGAGAGCCGGTGCCCCTGACTTCCATGGGTACTAGCACTCATGAGCACAGTACCTACCACCCTACATAGTAAAAAAAAAAATTTAAAAAATCTTAAAAGTAAATTTAAATTAATTCATATAATTACAGATGGCTTTGGGCTTATTTGGAATCGAGGATAATCCTATATGACATAATATTAAAATACGATGTGTAGGGGAAACTCTGAACCCCTTGCACTCCAACATGTGTCAGAACTGAAAAGAGGAGCCCGATACTTCATGCTAGTGCCTGACGTTTACCATGTGCCTCTCCGTGGAGGCCCGAATGGGTCGCTCCGAATTTTAAAGCTGTAAACATTCCTCAACATTGTTGGGCCTCTTTTTACGTGCCTGCCTTACCCAGTAGACAGTACGTTGTTGGATAGGAACCGTGATTACTCACTAGCTAATGGTCTCAGGGAAGTATATCAGAGGTGTTCAAATGGTAACATGAATAAATCATTTAGGGGAAGTTTAATAAATGATGCAAACTCAGAAAACCTGTCCTGACAGAAAGGTTCATCTCCAGGGTATTGATTCAGTCCGACTGACTTTCTTAATCAGTGTTGGGGGGCGGGGGGTTGGATTCTAGATTTCCTAGGTTCTCGCTGGTTCTTCCGTTTGGGGCCTTAGTTCTGCCCTAGGGAGGGGTTTTCCTGTTCAGCCATATGCAAGTTCTGCTGTGATGTTTGCAAATGGTGTAGTCTGGATGGAGTGCATCCCAGTTTACCCAGGATTCCACATAAAAGCTAGTGGCATAAACTAAGCTACTGTGGTGCTAAATTCTTTCCACAGGCAAATCATCTCCACTGTATAACAATCCAAAGTTAAAGATCACCTTGGCATTGATGTTCCCAGAGAGGGTCATTTCCCTCACAAAAGCCCTGGCCTGGCTTTCTGGTTGAGATTTTCTCCCTCAGGACCCACATCCGCAGTGCCTGCCCTTCACACCTCCTGCTTCCCAGTAGGATTCGGAAGAGGCAAATCAGGAAGACACCACCCAGTGAGTTTAGCGACCTGTCTGTAAGAGCATGGAGACATTGAGTCACCTTGTAGGTCTTTCTCCATACTCTGGTGTCATCAGAACTGGGGGCAGGCATGTTGGTTCCTGGAAGAAATAAATCAGATTGATGGGGAGTCTGTGGTGTGCAGAGGAAGATACAATGTACATACTGCTGAAGAATGGGAAGTGCTCAGAAGGGACACGTGAAAGAGGCTGCTTTCACATGGGACATTGGGCGAGGTTGAGGAACAATGGAAAATTGTATTTTGGAACTGGTTAAAAGAAGGTAGAGGAAGAAAGCCATTCTAGATGGAAAAAAGTCCACAGAACTAGTATGGCTGGTGTTCTGCATGACTGAAGCAGCATACAGGCCAAGGGAGGCCCTGAGAATCACATGAGGACTCAGGATCCAAGCTACCAGCTGGTTCTGACAGCTTGTAGCTAAAGGAGTAATCTGATAAGATTTATTCTTTCCTAATACCTTCCATTTCCCCCTTGACCCCTTGACAGCTAGCTGTAATCATGGGATTCCTTTGGTGTGACCCTAGGGGATCTTCCATGGTTCTCAAAGCTTTCTTGCTTGTATTGTACCACGCAGAGTGGCCCATGCTTTGATGGAGCTTCTAAAGCAGAGCATAGCTCTGGTGTTTAACAGGAAAAATAAAGAAGGCGAAGGCAGTCATCTATGTACATCTTGTCTGTCCCTTCCACACTGTGTATTGCATCATGTCAGGCAGCCAGTCAGCAAAACCATTCACAGTGCAGATATAAAAAAGAGAAAGTGTCAGGTGCCCAAGAAGCAAGTAGTCTATCCCTAAAATATTCCTTCACTTTGCTCAGGAAAGAAAAACAATATGATTTCTTTTTATGTACTTAAGAAAACAGAAATATATTGCTTGACTGGATCACATATGAAGGGCTTCAGATAAATTATGGCAGTTTCTGAATGGACATAGTCCATCATGGCAGGGAAGCCATGGCAGCCAGGAAGCAGAGTGATCACATTTCACCTGCACACAGGAAGCAGAGGGAAAGGGGCAGGAGGCATCCTATAAAACTTCAAAGCTCACCTTGAGTAATATATTTCTTCCAGTAAGCTCCACCTTCAAAATGTCTCAGAGCCTTCCCAAACAGCACCACTAACTGGGAACTAAATGATATACTTAAGTATAAGGAGCCTATGGGGAAAGTCTATAACACATTTCTATGAATTCATGCATGTGTACTATTTCTTATGGCACAATGACAGAGCATGGTCAGGTTTTCTGTCCACCCAGGTAGCATCCATGAATGTGGAATGGCTTCTTCTACTAGGAAGATCATAGACTACGGAGACATTGAACATGTGAACAATGATGGGAAGGTATGGGTTCACCAAGCTATAAAAGGAAAGTTAACATAAGCTTGCCATACACTGCTGATTATCCCATGGGATCCAATTGGAATGAGTTTTAGCTGAACACAGTCAAGGTGTGGACATGGAATCAAGTGCTGGCCAGTGTCAAGAGTGTAATATGTAGCTCTCTGAGGGTCCTCAGAGGTGAGCCTCAGTTGTTCCCCACTTTACTGTGTCTGAGAAATGACAAGTCAAAATGAAAGCAGAAGATTGAGCATTGTGAGGATCCTTGAGATCCCGGTTTCTGCCTCATCTGCTTTGACCCTTAATAGTTAGGATTCAAGGCAAGGTGCCATCAGGGCGGGCATAATTTTCAGGATTTTTAAACTTTTAGTATGAGTCATTTAGTGTTTTAAGGCTTTCTCTCTCCATTTCTTCGTCATTATAATTTACCTTTTTATTCTGATTCTATGCCTTCAGGAGATACATGCCAGCAAGGCTGGTTTTAATCCATGGCCCTCGAGAGGGGAGGGGTAGAAGCAAATAGGGATGAAAGACAAGGCCTTGTCATTTGCAGGCCAGGACCCAACGATCTTATCTTTCCTGCTCAGTTCCTCTGGATCAGCTCCTATGCTGAGAAACAGTTGCTGGAATCCAAGCAATATGAAATTGGTACTCAGAGAGCTCCTTGCAAGCCATACAGTGACTTTTGTGTTATGTCAAGCAGCTTCTGAGCCCCAGACCTGTGTTTAAGTGGTCATGGATTCTGCTTCCCGATGAATGTGGTGTTTCATTTTCCGAGGGAGACTGAATAACATTCTTCATTAGGAGTCTATATTTCAGGCTGGTATTGAATAATTACAGGCCTGCTGAAAGCTTCCAAGAAGAGTTTACCCTCCACTACACAGCTTGGCTCGCCTTCCCATTCCAACTACTTTAAGCTCTTGTAAACAGCATTCGGTTTCCATTACAAGCTAGGAAATGTGACTGCCCAACAGTGCCGGGTCCCTGGAGAGCGTCTGCTCTGGAGGCCATTTCCTCACATCTCATTTGCCTTTGTGACTTTTGATGGGGAAGTTGAAGCATCTCAGAAGCTCGCCACCTTCCCATCTGATTCTGTTCCACTAACTTATAAAGCACTGACCTGCCTGAGGACCGCTGGACCAAGCAGATGTTTCCTGAGCAAAGACAGTATGCATTTCCCCTCGTACATCATCTTGTGTGGGGGTGGGGGGCTGGCACTGCTCTCCCCAGTCTGACATCATTGGGTGAGGTGGCCTGGGGGAGAATTTCAAAGCAGAGTAACTTGGCCTGGGAAGAGCTCAGCTGGGAGCTGTATGCTGGGATTAATTGACCCAGATAACAGGAGAAGGAATCAGCAATTTAAGCATGTTCTTCCTCCCTCAGGAAGTCAACAAGCCTTCCCCCAACTTCCCGGAAGTACAAGGCTATAGGAGCGTCTCCCCACCACATAACATGCACACCTAGGATCATACCAACCATATAGTTGCTCATCTCTACCTCCATGTTTTCCCTGACCTTGCCTGAGACCGAAGTGGGATAGCTCAGCTGACTGCAGTGAATAGTGACGAGACTAAGTGGATCTGGGGATATAGCTTGATAGGTAGTGAGCTTGCTGAGTATACAAGAAGCCTTGAGTTTGAGCCGCAGAACCACATAAACTTGGTGTGGATGTTCATGCTTATAATCCCAGCCCTCAGGATATCGAGAGGAGAAGATCAGAAGTTCAAGAGGCCACAAGAAACCCTGTCCCCAACCCAAAAACCAAACAAAAGATTAACTAACGCTTTTTTCTCTAAACAGCATATACAAGCGGTCCCCCTACCCTGTCCTCAAATGAGTGACTTGAAATCGTCTCCTTATAAGTCACTAGCTTAAGGATTTTAAGATTCAGGGGGAAAAATGCTGTGGAAAACAGCTGACAATGCTTTCCCAGCTTCCTCATAGAATGCCATTAAAATAAAACCAAGTAAGCAGACAGAGCACATGAACCACTTCTACGATTTCATAAAGGAAATATGAATTTGGAGCTGGAGATATGGCTCAGCAGTTTAAAGTGTTGGCAGCGCAGCCCTCGTAGAGGACGTGAGTTCAGTTCCCAACAACCACATTGAATGGCTTGCAACTACCTCTAACTCCAGCTCCAGTGTATCCAACACACTGTTTTGGCCTCTGTGAGAGCATGCTTGTGGACGTGCATAAACACACACACACACACACACACACACACACACACACACACACACACACACACACACACACGAGAGAGAGAGAGAGAGAGAGAGAGAGAGAGAGAGAGAGAGAGAGAGAGAGAGAAAGAGAGAGAGAGAGAGAATCTTTTTCAAGGAATTCTGTTATACTCAACATATTTGAACTACCTAAAAAGTGTCATATAACCTAAGATTGTACCCACAACCCTTAAAGCTATGCCTCCTTACCTCTTTAGCCTTCTCTCTGGTCTACAAACAATCTTCTCATCAGTCACTCTCACCTTCTGGGTTGCCCTTCCCCCCAGCTCTGGTGCAGTGCCCAGGGCAGGCAGCATTTTCTCTTGGCTCCTGTGGTCTGTCCTCCTGGCATCCACTCACTGGTATAATGCCCTTCTCTATGTGTGGGCTGGATCTGCAGACTTACTTCTCAAGAAGAGAATAGTACAAACTCAGTCAATGGCACATCTAAGATCAGCCTGAGAGCACTGGGCTTCCCTCCCTTGTTCAAGCTCTTTCTCTGGCATTTCTTACTTTCTTTGATAATACAGAGGCCGTTTGCAAGCTGCTCTGTGGTGAGACCAGAAAGGAATAGAGGGCAGTCTCTGGTCATTAGCCACCCAGGAGCTGAGATGTCAGTTGGGTGGCCTGGTAAGAACTGATTCTGTCACCAAGGTCCTGAGTAGCTTAGAAGTGGATTCTTCTGAGTGGAGCTTTGAGGAGCTCTTGTGAGATGCCATTCCAGAGTGAACCATGTGAGTGGTGTATTGGAAATTCACTCACACCTCATTTCTGATGGGAATGGCAGGACTCACAGTATCAATTAATTCTACATAAGATGCTCTTTTGTGTCACCCACACCTAGGAATCCCCCAAAGTTTCACATTCCCCATTGTCATCTCATGGTAAATATACATGTGTGCATGCATGCATGTATATGTTTGCATGTGTATAAAGTGAGGCCATTAGTTGGAATGTCTGCCATCTACTGTCAGAGAGTTGTAAGGGACATTTATGTCCAGTTTTGAGCAACAATGACCATGACCCTGCTTTCTTGTGATTTTCCAGCTGTTCTTGTCACCAGTGTCTCAGCATACAGCTTCCTCTGCAATTTTATCTCACTCATTTTCTATCTATTAACTCACAGTGGTGTTCTAAGTGTGCTTAGTTCACGTTTAAAGATGCATTTATGTATAGACTAATATTTGCTGTTTAAATTTGTAAATTGTGAGTACATATTTGTATATTATGCGTATGTAGCTATAAGTTAGTCTAAATACCACCTCAGGACCATTATTGCTACTTCTTTGTCTAATCACCCTTCAATGTGAAGATCATTACCACAGGCTTCGTAGTCTAAACACTTCAATTCCTTTAATGATCTTACAATATTATTTTCTTTAAGTAGTATATGTTTTGTACACAGATGTCTGGGAGGAAGGCATGAGTACACGAGCATGCTAAGCTGTGTCTGTGGAAGCCAGACTGTAGCTTTGTGAAGCTGATTCTCCTTTTCCACCTTTCCACGGCGTCCATGGATCAAACTCTCTAGCCCCTTACAGGAATCTCCTATACTATGATCAATTAAAACTTCATCCTCTATTCCAGAACCCCTTGTTTATTTAGTCTCACCATTATATATGTAAATCAATATGTTTATAATGTATAAAATCTAAATGCAATAATATGCATAATATATTATATTAAAATAATTTCTCCAGCTTTGAGAGAACTTTTGGTTCATTTAACATTTTTGTAACTTAGTTTTCTTGTTAATGCAAATTTGGATTCCTAAGCTTATAAATCAACCATGCATACGATTACTTTGTAATAACCAATGTTCTCTCTCCAAATTTAAGTCTATAAACTGCTAAACCACAGATCCCATGCCCTCTACTTGTGTAACAGAGCCTTGGCTGGAACAGAAGATTTTTACCCTAAACCACAGAGGTTTTTTTCTGGGTAGGTGTTGATCCCTCGCCCTCTTATGAACCGTGTGTCAGGATTTCCAGGAAAACCGGCTTTTTCTTGTCTTTATCCATCTGACAACTTTCTGAGACTCAGATCCTGACAGACTTGGTTCCTTCCAGTCACTGTGTAGTTTCTCTTCTATTACTAATATGTTTAAGAGTGCATTAATTCCATTAGCTGGATCAAGTTGTTTTCACTGGGAGTATATGCCACACGTTCACCAAAGATACCTAATTAACCAACTGTCTCAGCACCTAAACTGGTTAATGGCTACATAGATACACAAACATCATTCTTGACCTCTTTTATCTAATGACATAGTATTTGAATTTTAATAATTACCAATAGGCTTGTAGTTGTAATTACTAGTGAAATACACAGAAATTACTTGTAAAAATGTTAGAATTAATAAATGGCTACAGCAAAAGTTCATTGTAGAATCTAGGTCACGAGGTACATGGGTAGTCACTATACAGTCATGTTAACTCTCCACATGTTTTAGATTTATCATAAGAAAATGTTGGATGAAATTTCTCTCTTCTTCCTAAACTCTATTTCATTTAGTCTTTATCCACGGAAATACACCCCACCCTCCTCTTTGAAACACTTGATATGGCTCCCTTGGCTTTCTAAGAACTTCAGAATACTCCTATCATTTTCCAGGGTTTCTCTGAGAAACTGTAACATCCTTGAAAGGACAGTGGAACCAGGACTCTGAGCCTGGAGACTATGGACTTTGTGTTTCCAGAGAAGTCACAGAGTATCGTCAGATCTTAACTTTCTTATCCCTAAATTCGGGGATGTTCACACTTCCATCATCCCCATTTATTATTTACATTAAATAAATTAAGAACGTAATCGTTTCTCACATTTTTGAGGAACATGGCTCTATTCCACCACTCTCTTACACCTACCTATATAAATTACGTTTCCACCCCTAAAAATCTGAAGAAGGGAGTTAAGGCCCATTCATGCTCTTCTCTCCACCTGCTCTATGGGTTTCATCTTATTGTCTTGCTGTGCAGCCCAGCCTAACCACTGCCTCAGCCCCAAGTGTGCATCCTGGTGTGCTCCTTCTTCTACTCCTACTCACTGAAGGTTAAACCTCTTTGAAACTCAAACCTGCTATATATTTTTGGATGTTCTTGTTTAGTAAGTATAGTGTTCTAGTTATGAATCTCTTCACTGTCCCTAAGATTCCTTTTTGCTCAGATTGATATCAGAAAAGTACTGTGCATATCTATCCAGATGACATGTCTTTGTTATAAGGTGTCAATGCTCTGTTTCCACTTCCTGTCTTCAATATGATGTGTTCATGTTACCCAAGTGCCTGATTTCACTTCACATCCTCACGTGACATCTTCCTGCTTCTGTTCTTGAAACAACAACATAAAACGAAACAAAAATGTTGTGCATCCTTTTTCTTTTGTGGTGGAGGAGGTCTGAGACAAGGTTTCACATAATTCAGGCTGACTTCAAACTTAATATGTAGCTGAGGATGGCTTTCACCTCCTATGCCTCCTGCCTTGTCCCAAGTGCTAGGATTATAGGTATGCAGCTGCTATGAAGTCTTTGAAAACAAATCTTCCCAAGCCTCCTTGAATTCCTTCTGTTCCCATTCTGCCATGCCATGTCATCAAGTGTCTTGCACTGATTTCTTCTAGATGATAAGCACTGTGCAGTCAAGAACCTTCCATCTTTCTCTTCCTGCCAGCAACCAGAAGGCACTTAGAAGAAGCGATGCATAGATGTTGGGATGGATGAATGTCTAAGGGCCATTCTCCTGGGACTCAGTCTTTTCCTTTATAAAACGAGAGTGCCAGACAACCTCAAGGGAATACTTCAGCGTTGGAATTATGATTCTTATCCCTGTCTATGATTAATTACTCAAATAAATTGTTTACACATCAACTATCCTTGTTAATGCTAGTGCTTCTATGTGTGTCAGAAGTGACTTCATTTTAAACAAATGACATTTAAGGGCATAGCTATGTTTATTGCTAAATCTTTGCTTTTAATTTCTCAGCGATTTTGTTCCAAGGATATAGATTCAAATGTATTCATTCATGTGTCCAAAGTCCCCAGATCTAAACAAACATAAATGTACCCCTTACTCTCACTCCCCAGAATCCTAGGTTTGCTGGTTTTGACTGTTGCTTCTATTCCGTGTTTTGACTCTGGGAAGGAAGCATGTCTGGGAGGAATAAGATCCGCCTATCATATCACTCCATCGCTAGGCCTTTCAGACTCCAACCCCACTGAACACGTGTAAAGCTGTGAAAGCCCCATTTTTCTCTCCTTACTTCCCACACTTCAAATCCTCTCTCCATCCTTCACCAGTTAAAGCTTATCTGTCATCTGAGAAGTGAGTTGAGAATCCCTTTCTGGAGCTGATTTCCCAAGTCTCTCTTGTAGCTCTTATTCTACTGCTGGGCAGTTGTCTGATGGTCATTTGTATGATTTCTGGACTTAATTAGTAAATTCGCTTGTTGGATGTTGAAGCTTAGCACACGCCCAGCACAATAGTCACTTAAACTAATGAGTGAATAATTAGTGAAGAAGATAGTGTCAACATCACAGGGAATGGACTTCACATGCCTGAGAGAATGCACCAAGAATGAGTATGTTAACACATCTCACTTTATAGCTCCCAAGAAACTTGAGATAATAGCATTGCTTCTTCCATGTTATAGTGAAAAATGTAGCTTTAGAAGTGATGCCATTTCCCAAAGTGATTCTACGGCCAGAGCATGGTAGAATTGAATATGAATTTCAGCCAGCTCAGTGAAAATTAAATATTGTCTTTATTATACCACAGTGATATGCATTGTGTTCTGCAAAAGTAGCCTCCAAGTCGATAGTTCATTGAGGATAAGGTAAAACTTTATATTTAAAATTTTAATCATTAAAATTATGTCCTTATATGTTACTGTAAATGAATCCAGCACAACCATATTAATGTAGGACATAGAAGTCCATCCTCTGGTTATGTTTCTCAACATAAGACCATATACACAGGGCTGCGTATATATACACAATGTGGCACACAATGTGGTGGTTTTAATTGTTTTACCTCTCTTGGCTGAGCTCAATAGAATCTCAGACAACTTTCCACTTGCCATTTGCATGTATGCCTGAGAATTTACCTCCTGCACTTTATTCTCTTAGAGGAATATTTTCTAATTTCTTGAACCATTCTCCCATTATAAGCATATGGCTGGCTTTTCATCAGAAAAGAATTCATCAGAAAGAATGCTATAGCAGTTCTTCCTGAATATATGCCTGTGTGTCCTTATTAAAGATTTTTCTGTCCATCATTTCCTAAAACTGGAGCATATTAGGGATGAGTTAGACAGAAATTCACAGAATGTAACAAAAAATAAAAGAAAGAAAAATGTTGGAATCAGAGGACAAAACCATTGGAGATCGGGAAAGTCACATCAATAAAGGTATCTAAAAGCATAAGTCACATTCCTTTATTTTTCCCAAGAAGTTTCAGCATTTCAACCCTTTGTGTGAGTCCTAATGACAAATTCCTGGCCCTGCCAAGAGACCACGAGGTATTTGTCAGCTTGTCTATTTATCTTCTGTCATGTCCCTCCACTGATGAAGTCCCCAGAGGTTAAACACTCATTATTAATCTTACCACAAGAATCTCAGAAAACCAATGTTTGCTGCCCTCTGGTCCTTCATTTTAACCACTCCTTGCCACACACAGACCCTTCATTGTGCTATTCACAACTTTCTAGATGAAACCAAAGCTCAATTCAACTGTAGTCAAAGAAGACCAACTCTCCATGATTACACACACACACACACACACACACACACACACACACACACACACACACACACACACACACTCCTCTTTCTACCAGTAACTAAAACTTAAAATTGAATGAACATGACATGAGATGTTTCTAAAGAGGTTTCTGCCTGCCACCAGCTTTATTAAGGGCACCAATGTGCAGTCGCATTTAATGGTGTTTATTTTGAAACATGTGATGTTTACCCTTGAAAGCCTATTATGCATCTCTCACCTTACTGCGAACAAAAGGGCATTGTAACTGCACATAGTCTGTAGTCTGATTGCTTGCTTAAATTTAGGTCTGCACTCAAATGAGAAAAATACTTGAGTATCAGTCATCCTGGAATCCAAGGGACTTATTCATAGAGCATGTGGGGCTCTATTCATGGATGATTTATGTCTTTGCATAAAGAGGAGTGGGGGCTGTGTGTGCTGCTTGGAGAACCATCGTCTGCCTCTCCTGAGTAATTTATACAAGATCAATATTTATCAAGGTGAGCCAAGATTGGTACCATAATTCTCCAAGAGCCAAAGACTTCACTTCATGTCTTTTAGCCATGGAAAGGAGCATGACAGATTGAAATGACTTAAAGGAGATTTTTACATGGTTCTTGGTGCTTTGGATGCAGTGTGATGCTTCTGAAGAAATAGCAGACTTTGTGACCTGTAGGGTGTTTTATAACTATCCCCAAAACAGGAAATAGAGAGAAGCATTTCTTGAGGTAATGATAGAAAGGAAATAATGAAAGCACCCCCACGAGAAAGGGAAATTGGCTCATTTGCTTATTCTGCTAGTGTGTGGTAACTGAGCACCTGCTAGGTAGTTTGCATTGGGTAAGGGCACAGATATTAGTTGGGATGATCTCCTAGACAGACAGACATATGCATATTTGGAAACATGTGAATGGAAAGTAGTACCGTATTAAAGAGTTGTAGTGATCAACAGTATAGATTGACTAACTCTATTGCAAGATGTCTAAAAATAAAGGGAAATGGGATTTAAATGGACAGACAGTCATCTGGGATTAGGGTTCTGGAAAGCAGAAGGAATGACACAAAGAGAACATGAAAGCAAAGTCCCTTGAGTTGTAGGTATGGGAGAGAATGGGTTTCAGTGAGAGTCTACAGTTCTTTGTCACCAATGATAGGGAATTTTACCACTAGGCATGTAAAAGGCTCAATGCACTATAAACTCTCACTTTCTTTTATAAATAAGAGGAAACCCATGCTCATGGGTTTTTTAAACATGTACCAGATTTGTTCCAATTTCTTTTAGGAAGACATCTCTGGTGACACAATCCATGCTATTTGGTAGGGAAGAGTTGAGAAGAAATGACAAGTGGCCTTAAATTTCTTTCCTACCTTGTGAAGAATTTTAAAGCCCTGTAACTGCACACAGTCTCCACTACAAGAGAAGTGATACCAAGGGAGAGTGTTGGTAGGCAACAGGCTTGGGGGTGTATGACAGCAGGTAGAAGCTAAGTATGTGTCATTCCCATGTTAGCAGGGCTCTAGGAAGTCTGGGGAAAAAAAATCACTGGTCTTGAACTAGGGCACTCTCAATGTATCAATGGGAAAGTACAGCAATAATTTTACAAATAAATAACACATGCCATGCTGTATGTACGATGTATGTTACATTGTATAAGACAGACATATACAGATATGAATTATTCAAGAAAGACTAGAAGATGGCCTTACAGAGCCTGGAATTCAGGGCAGGATATTTGCTAAAGCAATCGTAATGAATTATGTTAGGGGATGAGTCATAAAAAGGAGTAGATAACAGTGAGTGAATAGGAGTAGAGGAATATAAGGCTTTAATATCAGGCCTTCTAAACCCTCAGAGCACAGCGGAGGTCTGGACAGGTGTTCCATGCAGCATTCGGGGATGTATTTGAAGCTCAGAGAACTGTTCTGGAATGTTACACTGAGATGTAGGCAGCATCCCAGGACAGTACTGTACCACTTGAAGAGAAATTCTTAGGAGCATCAACATCCAAATGATGAACAGCAGAGAGCAAGGATCTATGGTTGTGATCCAGACATTGACAGTAGAGGTTTTCCAATCTGAGAGAGATGTGAAACTGGGTCTCTAGCTCCTGTTACCACACAGAAAAGTCAAGGGATTTCCATGTGTAGTTGTGTTAGGCAAGTCTGCATCAGACATACCACCTTGTGAAGAAACACTGCAAACATGAGATTATGTTTAAAAGATGTGTTTGCAGGTACAGAAAACTTCACAAGAAGTGATTCTTAGAGATTGAAAAATTCACTAAGCACAGAAAGGTTGATCCATCAGAGCTTGTGGCTCCTTTTGAGCTTGATGCTGAATTATGAGTCAACAGACACAAATCAAAGAAATTCCATAGAATTAAAACACTAAAACTGAAATTAAATACCTAATGTATGGTAGACTAAAAATAGGGGGTGGGAAATAAACGCATGTGAACATATGTGAAATATAGTATATAGAAATAATCATGAAAAAAGAGATAAATAGAAAATAAAGGCTGGTATCTGAGAGCCATAACAAGGCTCCATTAACATTTGAAGAGATACCGGCTGAAATACTTGTGAAATTGCTGAAGAATATTAAACTACTCCAGAAATGTTACAAGCTATGTTGCACGAATAAATGAGACTCAGGGACAGATTTCTGCAGAAGTTGGAGATACTAGAGAGAATAAACACCACAGTCAGATCTTACTCAGCTGTCTTCCAGCTTCTTCAGCCTCCCTTCCCTTGGAATGGCTTCTCTCTATCTGTGTTTCTATCCTGTCTTAAGTACCCTTTTGTAAATTAAGCCAAGGCCCCACCACTGCCTGCTTGGGAGCTTGGAATTCCTTCTATAATCTAAAGTGACCTTGACTCAGTTGGGATTAAAGGCGTAGGTCACCACTCCCAGGATACTCCCTGTGCTGGGATTAAAGGTTTGAATCACCACTCTCTGATTCTCCTAGATTGACTGTGGTTAGAGCTCTGGGACTTCTGGAGCTTCTATTAACCCCCCATATAGACTGTGGGTAGATTCCCTCTGATATCTCCAAAACTTCCGAAACTTTTATTGAATCCCCACATATCCTCTTTTGTGTCAAATTAAAAAAAAAAAAAAGGTGACAGCTAACATAAGAAAAACAATATACAATAGGTACAATAATTATATACAATATATACAAATAATAAATGAGTAATGTCCAGTCCATTAACAATTGACAATTCCGAGAAAATATTTCATTAATTATCCTATTTTGATGAGTCCAAAGGATTATACCTAATTCATTTCCTTTCTAACTAAAAGCTATTATTTTGATGTCTCTTAAACTTATAAACTTTAACTTCAAAGTTTTTTTTCTAAAACTGTCATTAGAAAACTGTAACTATAACTATCTCATCTTCAAGTACCTCAGAGACCCAAGAAGGAAATAATATTTACCCAAATAACTAGGAAGTACAAGCAACTTCCAAAAACTAGAAATGACAGAGATGACACCTATCTGCCTGAACAGTCACCAAAAGTTCCTTTATAAAGTTGGGGCATCCACCTTCAGCCTATAGGCCCAGAGTCTCTTTTCTTTTCAGTGAAGTAGAAAATCTGCTCTGTCCATTTTGGTGTAGTTCAGTCATTTCTCCTTGTGTCCTGAAGACTGAAATCTCTTTTCAAAGTTCTTCTCAACTTTCCCTTGCAGTATTTGTTGATTATTGGTCTCGAGCCGGTATTTAGCCTTAGATGGAGTTTACCACAACTTTGGACTGCATTCCCAAGCATCTTGACTCCGGAAAGATCCAGGCCCAGTGTGCCAGGGGCCGCTACTGGCCTCACACCATCCATGGGCCATCTCTGACAGTTTTCTCTGAAAAGCAGGCACCTGAAAGACCATTTCAGCTTGTTCTGTCAAAGTTCAAAGGTCACTTTCTGAGGGAACCTGCATGTTCAGTTTAAGTAGCACACTGTCAAGCAGTCAATACAGGGACAGGTTCTTGTCCAGTGGCTAACCATTGCCACAAGGAAAGTAGACTCCATATGGAGTTTCTTCAATGCCGTTTTTTCTCTTAAAGTATATTGGGACTGCCAGGAGCAGACCTGTCTCACTGTCCAGAAAATTCTTTAAGTTCTAAAAATATTTTAAATGCCATATTCTATGGATCTCTGAAGCTTTTGAAGAAGACCTGTTTATCTAAAATATATTTGTTTGACCCTGAAAACATATCTAACATGACTATGTCTGAATGTAATGTCTAACTACTAACTTGCATTGCTTTATATTCTAATTAATTAGAAACAAAAACTTTCATGGACTAGCAATTTGTATTACAATATTAGATAAACTGATTAAGTATTCTACCTCAAACAAGCATAGAAATATTTGTACAATGACACAATTAATCTCACTATACACAATTTGTATACAGAAAACCAATGCAATGTAAAATATTTAAAGCTAGTAAATCCTTTTAAAAGATTCCATAATGTATCCTTATATCCTATATATCTGTATCCCCTTTTTCTTTTTATTTTTTTAAACACAAATCTTGAATCTAGTCATTCTTGTTTAACTTTTTTCTAACCATAACCATGAACAATTTTTAACCAATTAACCTAAACAATGACAATCATCCATAACCCATTGAACAACCAACACCAAACCAACCCACCACTTGGGAGTGTGAGCATTGTGTTCTTAAATTTACTTCCTGCTGACTGGGGGCGATGGCATCTTTTGAGGATCCTAAAAAGAAAAGTTTTGTTAAATGTCAAGTCCTGAAATAAGTAGCTGTGTCATTTGTTGTCCAGTCTCTGCATAACAGGAAAGTGCACGGCTTGTCTCAAGTCCTGGCCATAGTACTTTGTGAAGCTGGTTCATCTCAGGGAGCTGCCACAAAATTGTCCTGAGCAGTTTGTAGTCCAAATCTGATCTTTGATTGGTGTTTGTCAGCCTTTGTCAGAGTTCATGTGAAACCATCACCATCATTGTGAGACCCCATCTTCCTTTTGGATACTTCAAGTTTGCAATTAGGCCTTGTCCTGGATCACTACAGAAAACTGATAAGAGACTAAAAACCAACACAATGTACAGGAAACTAAACATATAACAATTTATTGAGCATAGGATTAGTAACAACAGAATAGTCCCTTATTTTTTGTTATTCTTCTGTTCCATATCAGGTGGCTCTTCTGATATGATACAGAGATTTTTTTTCCCTTTAACAAGTATGCTTGAGTTTAGAGAAGGAGAGAGCCACAATCCAACTCTAAAACCAGCTTTAAATTATAATTAAACTAGGACTTTAACTAACAAAAAAAGTTTTGTAGAGGTTAAGCAATGAGATTTTACCCTATGAAGTATACTGGTACCAATAGTTACCATATTCTGTTGTTTGCAAATTTTCCTAGATAGCCTCCCTTTTGCTTTAGATGTCTAGATGTCCAAGGTCTTTTAACTTCTTGAAGATGGGTGTTTCCAGTTTTCTGTAAAGACAAAAACAGAAGCCTGCCCCGACCCTTTGTTTCTTCATACAACTGAAAGAATTGTAACATGGGTGGATGAGCTATCAATTCTTAGTTGCATGAAGTTTCTCTGGTTCGGTTCGAGTCTTTATTAATATTGATGGTATCCATAACTTTTCTTCACCTGTGGAAATAAAAGCAAAACCCCTTCCCCAACGTAGCACATACCCTGGCTTCCATTCAGAGGTTAGTACATCTTTGAAGTAAACAGGCTGATTTAGTTCAGCTGTTTTTTCTATAGTCCAATGCCTTTCAGCAGCTGTTGTTCCTTTGTCATTAGCATTGAGAAAATCCAAAGTTAATAAAGCACTATGTAGTCTATCTCTAGGGGTCTTTGTTATTCCTTTCTGTTTATTTAACATATCCTTTAGAGTTCAATTTGATCTCTCTATGACAGCTTGCCCTGTAGGATTGTGTGGTATTCCTGTAATATGCTTAATATTATAACAAGCAAAAAATTGTTTCATTTTAGTAGAGACATATGCCGGAGCATATCAATCTTTATTTGTGCAGGTATTCCCATGATGGCCATAGCTTCTAGCAAATGTGTGATTACAGAATCAGCCTTTTCTGAACTCAAAGCAGTTGCCCATTGAAATCCTGAAAATGTATCTTTTGTATGATGGACATATCTTAATTTTCAAACTCTGTAAAATAAAATACATCCATCTGCCAGATTTCATTTCTATGTATGCCTTTAGGATTACTTCCTGCTGGCAAAGGAGTTTAGTTATAGAAAGAACAGGTGGGACACTTTTTACAATTTCTTCGGCTTGTTGCCAAGTGATAGAGAAATCTTTTTTTAATCCTTTGCAATTAATATGATGCTTTTTATGAAATTCTGAAGCCTCTAGTACATTTCCTATTAATAATTTATCAATTTCATCATTACCTTGTGCTAAAGGACCTGTCAGACCTGTATGGGATCGAATATGTGTTATACAGAAGGGATGATTTCTAGTCCTGATTATTCCTTGTAACTGAATAAATAATGAAGTTAATTCTGATTCATCATTAATAAAATCATCTGTTTCAATGTGTAGAACAACTCTTTCTGCATACTAAAGTCAGTGACTATGTGAAGTGGTTCTGTAAAGTCCATTAATACCATCACGATGGTATATAATTCTGACTTTTGAACAAAATTATAAGGGCTTTGAGCCACTTTACTTATATGTTCTGATTTGTAACCAGCCTTTCCTGATTTGTTTGCATCGGTATAAAATGTAGGGGCTCCAGAAATTGGTTTATCTCGTACAATACGAGAGAGAATCCAATTAGTTTTCTTTAGAAATTCAATTATTTTGCTTTTAGGATATTTGTTGTTATTATCTCCCAAAAAATTACTGCAGGCTATTTGCTAAGGTTCACTTTCTACCAATAATTGGTCAATTTCATCATTAGTTAAAGGTACAACAATTTCTGCTGGGTCCATTCCTGTCAATTGACGAAGTCTTAATTTTCCTTTAAAAATAAGTTCAGAAAACTTTTCCACATATGTCTTTAACTTCTTGCTTGGTTTATGTGGAAGAAATATCCCTTCCAATATAACATTTTCCCTTTGCATTAAAATTCCTGTAGGAGAATGCTTAGAGGGTAAGATAACTAGAATGCAATTGAGGTCTGGATCCACATGATCCACATATACCTCTTGTAATTTCTTTTCCACCAAAGCCAGTTCTTTCTCAGCTTCAGGTGACAACTCTCTTGGACTATTTAAGTCCTTGTCATCATTTAAGGTTTTGAACAGATTATCTAGTTTGTCATTTTTAATTACAACAGTGGGTCGTAAGTTGGCAATGTCTCCTAGTAGTCTTTGAAAATCATTAAGTGTCATTAATCTATCTCTCCTGATCTGTACCTTTTGGGGTCTAATTTTTTGTTGGCCTATTTTATATCTTAAATAATTAATGGAATCCCCTCTTTGTATTTTTTTCTGTAATCCCCAAGCAGGCAAAATTCTTTTCACTTCTTCAAAAAGTTTTTCCAACGTATCAATATTTGAATTGGCCAACAAGATGTCATCCATATAATGATAAATTATAGATTGTGGGAATTTCTTGTGTATTTATTATATTGGCTTTTGAACAAAATGCTGGCACAGAGCAGGATTATTAGGCATTCCTTGAGGGAGGACCCTCCACTGGAATCTCTTTACAGGCTGAGAATTATTATAAGTGGGCACTGTAAAGGCGAATTTTTCTTTGTCTTGCTCTTGTAAAAAAACAGTCTTTTAAATCAATAACTATAATAGGCCATTCTTTAGGTAACAGAGAAGGCAAAGAAATCCCAGACTGTAGAGAGCCCATTGGCTGGATCACCTTGTTTATTGCCCTTAGGTCTGTTACCATTCTCTACTTTCCAGATTTCTTCTTAATAACAAATACAGGAGAATTCCAAGGGCTGGTTGATTCTTCTATATACTGAGCATTTAACTGCTCCTGTACCAGCTTCTCTAAGGCCTGTAATTTCTCCTTTGTTAGAGGCCATTGATGAACCCATATAGGCTTCTCTGTTAGCCATTTTAGAGTGGGTGTTTTTGAAAGATCAGCAGCTGTTATGCCTTGTTTCTGTATAACCTGAATGGTCTGTGACTGTTTCTCATAATACCTTCTAATGTTTTTTTTTTCCAGAACCATGCGCTAGTTTATGGCTTATTTATGTGTTTGGAGGAATATTAATCTGTGTTCCATTGTTGCAGTAAATCTCGTCCCCATATATTTATAGCAATATCAACCACATATGGCTTTAATATTCCTCTCTGTCCTTCTGGTCCTATACACTCAAGCCATTTTGCACTCTGTTTTACCTGGGATATCGACCCAATGCCCCAAAACTGAACATTTACCTCCTGAAGGGGCCAACTTGGATGCCATGACTCTGGTGAAATTATGGATACATCCGTGCCTGTGTCCAATAAGCCTTCAATAATAACATCATTTATTTGTACTTTTAATTTTGACCTTTGTTCATTGATAGAAGTTTGCCAAAATATTCACTTTACAATTTTTCCTGAATTTTTTTCTTTTTCTGTAGATTTTCTATCATTCCATGTAGTATGTCATTTTAAAATAGGCTTTAAATTTTTAAATTATCTGGAAAGGTGTTTCCTCTATAATGGCAGGGTAAGACTGGATTGGATTTGATATGGGGGCTTTTGAAAGCCCTCTTGGAACATTTCCCAAGGGCAGAAAGTTACCTGATATTTGGGTTTTTGAAAGCCCCCTTGGGGCGTTTCCTGTGGGGTGGCAAAAAGTTACCTGATATAGAGGCTTTTGAAAGCCTCCTTGGAGCATTTCCTAAGGGCAGAAAGTTACCTTGTTTGTCCCTTGTTGATCTGTATTCATTAATCCAATGTCTTCCTTTTCCACACCTTCTGCATACTCCAGAAGGGAGGGGTGTTCTCTTGGGATTATTCCTATCAAAAGCATTGTTTCTGGGAACGCCTTGTTTACAATCTCTTACAATTTTATGTGACCTTGCCTTCCAAAATTGTAACATTTAACATTTTGACTTTTTCTTATACCTCTTGAAATAAGCTCTCCTACCCAGTTATCATCACTCTCATAAGACTCTAGATTGTCTCACAATCCAATCCTCCAAAGGTGCTGACCTTGCTTTTAAAGGTCTAAGTATTTTTCTACATTGTGCATTGGTATTCTCAAAAGCCAGTGATTCAATTATTATTCGCCTTGCTTCTGAGTCTGGTACTATTCTGTTACTGCTGCAGTTAATCTGTGCAAAAAATCTGTAAAAGTTTCTTTGGGACTTTGAATTACTTTTGTAAGTGTTTCACTTTTTTCCCCTATGTCTTCAATCCGGTCCCAAGCATTTAAAGCTGCCATGTGACATAAATCCAGAAGATGGTCACTGTATAATGACTGCCTGTCAATATCAGCATAAGCTCCCTCCCCAAGAAGTTTGTCTTGTGAGACTTCTATGCCTCTGGCCCTATTTCTTTGTTCTATTGTTTTAGCTTCCTCCCTCTACCATGACTTGAAGTGCATGAGCACTCCTGCCTCAAGAACAGCTGTAACCATATCTAACCAATCTTTAGGGGGTGATCCGGTTACAGCATGACCAGAAGTTCAGCATTTGTTTAACAAATGTTGAATGCATCCCATCTGATACAACTGCTTTCTTTACTCTCCGTAATTCTAATATTTTTACTGGAGCCCAGCTAGCTTCTCTTTCATCTTTATCATCATTTTTTAAAGTTTACTGGGTATATTAATGTTGCCTATTTTGTCTAATTTTAGATGACCTCGCTGAAATTGGTTCTTCATATTCCTTTGTTTAAATTTGAGCATCTTTGTGTTCTCTCTCAACAGGCTTTCTAAGGACCTTTCTCTTTGGATTTACACTAGTCAACTTTTTCTGTGATATCAAACAATAAATATGCATGTAAATAGTATGATAAACATTATGATATTTCCATCTACCTTATCTATGTTTTCCTTCACTGGTTTTAATATCAAATCATTTAACAAGAGGTTACAGTATGACCAATCACCCTCCATTGCTTTAAACAAATTCCTTCTTTTTTTTTTTTTTTTTTTTTAAAAAAATTGATTTACTTACTGGTTATTGTCCATGGATGATTGTGAAGTGGAACAGCTACCTAGTGTGATAGCAACCCAAGGAGGGGTCCAAAAAGGAAGAAGAAACAACTCACCAGGAGAAAGAGGCCACTGTCTGAAAGACTTACCCAGATGAGAGCGAAACAGAAACATGTGTGGCTGGTCTGTCTTAGGCTGGAGGCTAACCCAGAACAGAAAGCCTAGCCACTAGTAATTACTCCTCTGGCCACGTGTTGTTCTGGCCGGCAAGTATGGGTTTTTGGGTAGA
Organism: Phyllotis vaccarum; assembly: GCA_033318265.1. Lineage (NCBI taxonomy): Eukaryota > Metazoa > Chordata > Mammalia > Rodentia > Cricetidae > Phyllotis > Phyllotis vaccarum. The sequence goes on from JARWLC010000008.1 coordinate 31,730,176, forward strand.
GAGAGGAGAGAAATTTGTGCCCCAAAGTTGGACGCCAATTGTCACATGAATAAATGAGACTCAGGGATAGATCTCTGCAGAAGTTGGAGATATTAGAAAGAATACCACTCAGATCTTATCCAGCTGACTTCCAGCTTCTTCAGCCTCCCTTCCCTTGGAATGGCTTCTCTCTATCTGTGTTTCTATCCTGTCTTAAGTACCCTTTTGTAAATTAAGGAATGGCCCCACCACTGCCTACTTGGGAGTTTGAAATTCCTTCTATAATCTAAAGTGACCTCGACTCAGTTGGGATTAAGGGCGTAGGTCACCACTCCCAGGATACTCCCTGTGCTGGGATTAAAGATTTGAGTCACCACTCTCTGATTCTCCTAGACTGACTGTGGTTAGAGCTCTGGCTGATGTTGTTACTTAAAGGTAGAGACTTGCCTACTTGCCATGTTCAAGGTTCTGGGCTCCATCCCCATTTTTGAAAACCTGAGGAATCCCAGGCACTAAAAACAGAAGGAAAAAGGAAAGAAGGAAGGGAGGGAGGGAGGGAAAGAGGAAGGGAAGTAAGGCCCTGTGTCTGTACCAATCATATAAAAGACACAAAAAGAAACTTCATTTAAATCCATTGTATTACCATGCGTAAAATGAAAAAAAATATTCAAAATATTCAAAAGAAAATAAAAACTTTATTTATCTTTGAAAAATCTTATTACAGCTTATTTTCATCAGAAACTATCACAGACAAAAAATTAAATAATGTTTTTAATATACTAAAAGAATAAAAATGCTTCCAGCCAGCTGCAGAATAGTGTGATAATTTACTACAATGAGTTTCTTATTGAAGACATAATGCATCAGAGAACCCAGCTGCCCTACTGGACCTCATTATACATCATTAAACATCACCTACCAGTGCCCTCAGCGAATCTCCACCAATAACCTTGCTCGGTAAAAGATAGAAGACCATATTCTACTTGGTAAAGATGACTGCCTTTACTACATGAAAAGTCTTTTACACCTCAAGTCAATCCCTGAAATCTAACCATGCCAGGGAATATTGTGAAAAGAAGTTCCTACCTAAACTTTGTATCTGGATGAAAACATGACATTACATTCTTTGTACTGAATGGCGGTATAAATATCCTAAATAAAGGTTTTGCAAGGATTAATATTAAAGGTTCCTTGCATTTCATATATTTGGGGAACAGGAAACGATTTTCAGGTTCATTATTAAAAGAGAATTTGTGGAAGAGATTTTGCCCCAGAGTAGCCCTAAAAAGTTCCGACCTTTCATATTCTTGAATTCTAATAGATCATGGGTGAATGTTAACCACATGAATAACTCATGACACAAAGTATTTTTATTCTTTTGTTAGTGTGCTCTCCCGCATCCATGTCATTTCAAAGACATCTAAGGACACTCAGAAAGCATCAGGACTTGTGAAGAATGTTGACAAGGGGAACATTGTTTATGATGGTGGCCATCTCTTTCCAGTGTCCAAGTTTCTTCTTTGAAACAGATGCAAAGAAGCTGCTAGTGACATAATAACCCTATGGCAACAGCATCAGGCTGAAGGGTTCTGGTGATTTTATTGTTATCCTGACAGATACTTGGATATCACTGCTTGCAAGAGCCATGTCATTAAGGGCCAATCTTTCTTTGTGTGTCCAGGATGACAGCAACTGTGGATTTTTACCAAGCAAGAGCCAGTGCTTGCTGCTCTGGATTGTTGTAGACAATAGTTCTTTCTCACTCAGAGGCTGGCAAGAGTGGCATATATACTGGAATCATATGTACAATTTTTTGGCTGATAATCAACTCTTTTTCACCTTTCCAATTTTTTTTAGACCCAAAAGGAATTTCTGAATCTTTACTACTATTTTTCTTTATTTCCAGATATAATAGAATATTGCCTTATATAGAACAACAAATCTCTGACCAATAATGCACCTTTTTTATTTGAGACAGGATTTCACTTTGTAGAGCAGGCTGGCCTCAGACTTACAGAAATCTACTTGCCTCTGCTCTATCATGTTGAGGCTGAGAATCAAACCCAGAGCCTCTGGAGGAGCATCTGGTGCTCTTAAACAGCTGAGCCTTATCTCCATGCCCTATGCAATTATTTCTTTCTATACATTATACCATTACACCAACACACACACACACACACACACACACACACACACACACACACACACACACACAGTAGAGAACTAAAATTCGCGTGTGCAAAGTGATTCATCCAAGGTCACATGGCTTATAAACATTAGAAAATGTTCTGGGAGCCAAGTCTCTGTCTTAGGTTTCCCACTTCATACACTTCCAGATCTGATTCATAGAATGCCTTTCCTGACAGGATGGCTGATACTCCTCACCTCCCTCAGGACCTCACCTCCTCTGTAAACAATTCCCTGCCACTTATCAGCTTTGTGGTTTGGGACATATTATTTAACATGAGTTTATTTATTCATGAAAAGAAGATAATACATTCACCTAAAGATCAAATAGCTTAACCTATTAAGGTTAAGGTTAAGGTGATGGCTCAGTTGGTAATGTAGCTGCCTTGTAAGCACAAAGACCCAAGTCCAGATTAGAGCCCACATTAACAAGTAGGCATGGTGACATGGTCCTGTTATCCCAGAACTGATGAGACTGGGGTGGAAGCGCAGCAGCTGGGTAGCCTAACCAGCTTGGCAAAGTGCCAAGCCAAGGAGCTCCCTGTCACTAGCAGAAGGTGGAAGGTATCTTGAGGGCCCAGGTGCAAAGTTGTCCTCTGATTTCTACATGTGTGCCATGCACAAACACACCTGCACACATATACACACATGTACACACACATGCACACACACAGAGACAGACAGAGACATCACACAGAGAAAGAATAAAATATCCTACAGAAGATGTAAGAAAACCTCAAAAGGCCAGTCCAGCAATGAGCTGAAGCTTATGCTTCCTCAAGAAGAAGAATTTTTCTTCCCTGGAACAATTACAGTTTCCAAGAGATTAGCTAAGAAATAAGGGATTTGAGATGGTTGACTAAAAGGAGAAACAAAGAGGGTGAAAAAAAGAAATGGATATCTTGATAGAGGGAGCCTCTGTGGGGTTAGAAAGAAACCAGGTGTCAAGGAAACCTCCAAGAACCCATAAATTGTCCTGGCCAGGACTCCAAGCAATAGGAGAGAGGGTTCCTAAACAGGACTTCCCCTACAATCAAATGAATGACCACCCTAAGTGTCATTATAGAACCTTCATCCAGCATGAACGGAAGCAGAAACAGAGATTCATAGCTAAGCACCAGGTTGAGCTTCCAGTCCAGCTGAAGAGAGAGAGAGAGAGAGAGAGAGAGAGAGAGAGAGAGAGAGAGAGAGAGAGAGAGAGAGAGAGAGAGAGAGGAGAGTATATAAGGAAAAGGGTTAGAATCATGAGGAGGAGTCCCACAGAGATGGCTGGTTGGAACCATTGGGAGCTCACTGAATCAGGAATAACCTCTGAGGAACCTTCAGGAAAAGGAACTAAACCCTCCAGAAAAAGGAATTAAACTAAACAATCGGACAATTGAATGGTGTGCACAGTCTGTAGGGCCTCTTGCAGTAGGACTAGACTATTTTCCTATATATGAGCTGCCGTCTTGGAGCCCATTCCCTACAGAGGAACACATAACCCAGCCTTAATACTGAGATGAAGGACTTGGACTTACCTCAAATGGATATACCAGACTGAACTGATCCAGCTTGGGACTCCTTGCCCTCTTTGGGGAATGGGTGGGGAGATGAAAGTAGGGGGTGGCTAAGGGAGGGCTGGGAGGAGGGAAGAGAGGGGGAACAGAGGAATACACGGAAAAATACTTTTTAAATAAACAAAAAATGGAAATAAAAAGAATATGGGATTTGAGACCCTCCAATTTGGGGCAGCTGATTCAATATTCTTCTTCCAATACCTGGTAAGACACTGGAATTCTCACATGAAATGTGAGGGAGAGAAAACCCCAGTTAACCTTGATTTCTGCCTCAGCCCATCTTCTCCAACTTTGAGGTAACAAAGCCGATGTTAGTAAGAGGTTTTTGAGACTATACTCCCTATCTTCCTCTTTGGATCTAAACAGAAAAAAAGATATACTATATAAAAAAGATGATAAATTTTCCTTGGAATCCTTTAAAGTAGTAATAGTCGCTTTCTTTCTTCTAAGAAAACTACACAGTAATTGGAAACTGATTGGGTTTGACCTTATTTTTTCTTTCCTTGTCCTACCATCCTCCTATGTTTGAAAAGATATTCTGTGTGATTTCAGATGTTATCTCTATGCTGTAGGGATGCCCCATGTAATAATCAGAACCACTGTCACACGCTCTACTCTACAGATAAAGAGAGACCTTAGAAAACTTTGTGATACATCCCAGGTTTCCACAAAGCTGGCAATAGAACCCCAAACTTGGACTTCCTCATAATCAGAGCATCCTCAGTGGCTTTCCACCTTGTCTTTATACTTTTCTTAAAGTTTACAATTATCTATGTGCATATATGGTGTGTGTGCACATAACAGTGTGTATGTGAGGGCATGTGTGTGTCTGTCTGTTCGTGGTGTTTTGTGTGTGTGTGTGTGTGTGTGTGTGTGTGTGTGTGTGTGTGTGTGTGTATGCCTGTGCATGTGTAGGTGTACCTGTGTGTCTTTGTGAGCATGCATGCATGTTTGCATATGTACATTGGTGTGATGTCTGTGCTACTGAATGTACTTAGATGTCCAAGGAGAACATCAGGTGCTGGTCTTCTATCTTCTAGGAGGTACAACCTCTCCTCCACTGCCTGATACACCCCGCTAGATGGTCCGTAAGCTCCTGTGGATCTTCCTGTCTCTGACCTCGTCTTTCTGTGGGAGCACTGAGACTACAGGCATTTGATACTCCTCCAAACTTTACATGGGTTCTTGGGATTTGAACTCAGAACCTTACAACCTCTTCCTTGTCCTTTACTCACTGAGCCTCTAACTAGTTCTTTGATTTCAGTTTTGGTATTTTGTGGTTGTTGTTACGTTTTCCTGATATACTCTCAAATACACAGCTCCGTTTTATAGAAATATTAAAATAAAAGTAATTCTGAAAATAATGTAACTGCTGCTCTTTTGAATTATCTCCTAGTCAGCAGCCAGACATATCAGAAAAAAATCATCAAGACCTTCTAATTAAGTGCTGGGATGAGAAAAAGCAAGGTCCCACTTCTCCCTGGAGTGTTAGGTACGTATTAGGTGTTAAAAAGCACTGTTAGAATTAGTATTCATGATAACTTTACTAAGTTTTTATTATAAGCTCTTCTTCTACTCATTTTTCTATAAATAAGCAAAGATGTTAAAGATGAGCTAGTTCTTTGGCAAATCTTTGATCTTATCTTGTTACCCTGGCTACCTTGAGAAACAATGGCTGTCAGTCATCCAGTTAGTCAGACCACCCAGTACAAGTGCACCGGCCATTTGAACACTTCAAGGATGTGGAGGACACTGCTGTTTATCTAGCTCCTACAGCTGTAGACCCAGACACATCAAATCAAGCAATCTGCATTAGACTTTTTGTTATTAGAAACCTCCGTGACCTCTAGGTGACTCTGCAGCCATTTCCAGTAGAGGGAGAGCATGTCCCTGACCGTGACTGGTGGAAAGGGACAATGCATGATTGGTGCAAATATACTCCTCTAATTGCATGGGACTTTTCCTGTGATGGTGTAAATCTGCTCTGCCTATGTGAGCAGACTCTTCAATTTAAGGGCTGCCTGGGAGACATCCTCCCATACTGCTTCTTCCGGCACTGTAGTATTTGGTCCAATAAAAGGCTTCTCTAGAGGGGTCTTTTCTAGTCTGTGTTTAGTAGAGTGGGATGAAATGGTAACATGAAGAAGGAATCAGCAGAGACAACAGAAGCAGCAGAACGGCAGAGGCAGCTGCCAAGCAGATGGTATCCGGAGCCATGGAGGCAATGGAGGAGTCATTTGATAATCAAAGAAGAGGAGGCAGAGCCAAGCAGTCGGCAGTGTGAGCTTTGGAAGCAGCAGAGAGGCTGGCTACAAAACACGTGCAAAAGAGGCAGAGCCCCAAGACTGGCACCAGGGTAACCAACCATCCAAGCAAGAGCATCAGATGAGCCCCGGTAGTTGCCTCCTTAAAAGCAGCTGTTGCAACTCAGCCATAGTAGCAAGAATCAAGAAGCCATTGGAGAGAGCAGCCAGGGAAGGACCAAGAGGGATGGTAGGAACAGAAGCAGGCAGACAGAAAAGGATGAAAGATAGATGGCTGTAAAGTGCCAGAGAAGAAAAATTAAGTCCCTAGTAGAGTTCCAGGTAACTATCAAAGCCTCAATCTCAAGAATCATAACACCGGCTGCTGTCAAAGTCTAAGGAATCTCCTAGAACCACCTAGAAGCTATAATGTAGTTGCAGCTAAAGATCCAGGCATCCTGGTGACATAGTTGGTATAACATTTGCAGAGCTGAGTCCTGGTACTTAGGCCTGTAGGAGAGCCCTGTAAGTACCACCTGCGATGGCCTCTGCCTGTCATGTAAATGCCACCAGAGAGCAACTCTTGAAGTCCTTCTCCTTACCTACCCACAATTTCTACTGAGAGTTTTCAAATGGACATCAGCCAATTGGTTGGTGACAGCAAATTAATGACAAAAACCATCAGAAAGTGTCTCAAGATGGGGTTATCTACACTCATCTAAAATCCAGGCCCCCAGTTTTCCCATTGACCCCCCAAAACAAGGGTGGGGGACTGGCTAATGAACAGTCTGTATTTCTAGCAAAATTCTCCTGGTATGGTGCTTACGTCTTTTCCTCCATTATCGATACATCTATGTCGCCCAGGCTGTTGCCAAACTTGTGTTCCCCTTGCCTGTTTCCACGCCTACCCCTCTAACACATCCTGTTGCCTTTTCCTGCTTTTATTACAGCAGTGAACCTGCCTCACTCCCATTCCTCACATTGTAGAATCTGTGATAGCTCTCCTTACCCTTTCACGAAATCAGCAGACTTCCCCCTCACAATTTGGAAATTTGTTTCCGAGGATCAGAAGCAACTTGCTGGCGTTCTTTCCCAGGATATAGCAGTGGTTCTCAATTTGTGGGTTGCGACCCCACTGGCGAACCTCTATCTCAGGAACTATTTACATTACAACTCATAACAGCAGCAAACTTACAGTCATGGAGTAGCAATGAAAACTGATGTGGATGTCTTTCTGTATTATGGACCGGGATCACCACAACATGAGGAATTGTATTAAAGGGTATCAGCATTAGGAAGTTTGAGAGCCACTATTAGAGAAAAATCACTCTGGAAAGTAGGATCGATGAAGATGAGACAAACTGACACGGAAAGGTTGGGACAGAGCATGCCCAGGACCCGACGGTTAGTGTCTGAGAAGTCAACAGAATCAAACAAAGATGCATGAAGGAATAGAGCATTCGAGTAGGTAGATGACACAAAGTCTAAAAACTTAGAAGCTATTCACTCTCTCTCTCTCCCCCTCTGTATGTGTGTGTGCTAGATAATTTTATGTCAACTTTACACAAGCTGAAGTGTAGGGGGATTATGTTATTACATTGTAAATAATTGTCCCGCCTACTAGTTTAATAAAAATGATGATTGGCTGAAGGCATACAGGAAGTGTGGGCGGGGCTACCAGACTAAGAAAACTCTGGAAACAGAAAGAACAGAGCAGAGATGCCACAGAGAAGCTACAGAGACACCATGATGAGATCCCAGCAGATGCAGAGGAAGGAAATTGAAATGCTGCTCTGAGAAAAGGTACTGAGCCTCATGGCTAAACAAGATAAGAGTCATGGGTTAGCTTAAGATCAAGACCTAGCAAGTGATATGCCTGGGCCCCAGGTCACTCAGCATACAATTAATACAGACATTGGGAAACCCGAGACTACGGGATTGTGGATCTGAAAGTCTGGACCACCAGGCTAGGCTGGAAAGCCCAGGTCACGAAACTAGAACAGAAAGTCTGGGCCAGGAGGCTAGGCCGGAAAGTCCGTGTTGGAAACCACATACAGCCCTGAAGTAGTCTTGTAGAAGTAAACCTCAGTTGAGAATATGCCTCCAAAAGATACAGCTGTAAGGCATTTTCACAATTAGTGATTGATGGTGGAGGGCCTAGCCCATTGTGGGTGATGCTATCCCTGGGATGCTGGTCCTGGGTTCTTAAGGAAAACAGGCTGAGCAAGCCATGGGAAGAAATAAGCAGTACCCCTCTATGGCCTCTGCATCAGCTCCTGTCTCTAGGTTCCTGCCCTGTATGAGTTCCTGCCCTTCCTACTTTTGGTGATGAACTGTTAAATAGAGCTTCTAGGGAAAGTTGCTTTCCTTTCCTCAAGTTGCTTTTGGGTCATGGTGTTTCATGAAGGCAATAAAAACCCCAACTAAGATAGTGTGTGTGTTCATAAATGTCTTACAAGGCTTCATTCTATTTTTTTTTATTTTGTACAGAATTATATCTTACCATTCAGACACAGGTATCATACATAGTTCTGATGTGTGAGAAATAACTGTCCCCATTTCTATGCATATATGTTTGTCCCAAAAGAATAAAAACTGATCAGAGCAGAAGAAGTCAGTGATCTTAGAGAGCTTCAAAGGACTCAGCACTCTAAGTGTACCAATTAATTTCTACTATCAACTTGAAAAGTTTAGCATCACCTGGGAAAAGGCTAGCCTGATTGAGGAATTTCCCAGAGCAGCCAGGCTTGTGCTCATACCTGAAAGATTTTCTTGTTTGGTGACTGATGTAGGAGAGTCCTACTAATGATGGGCAGTGGCGGCATCTCTAGCGAGGAGAAGCTACATTGTTTGAGAAAGTTAACTGAGTGTGAGCCACTGAGCAATCCAGTAAGTTCTGCTCCTTCAGAGTTCTTCCTTCCGGACTCCTGCCTGGAATGACCTCTGCCATTATTAGATTGTGACGTGGAAGTATGTATTTTTTCTCCTCAAGTTGCTTTTTTGTCAGAGTGTTTTGTCATCGAAATAGAAAAGTAAATAGAACATTAACCATCATTCCAGAAAATACACCCAGCACATACTCTTCCCTGTGTTATCTCCCAAGCATGTCTTCACTTAATCCTGGAAGCAGCGTGAAGCGCAGTATTCTTTATGACCTTATTTCACATGCCCTAAAGACTTTTAGTGACTGTCCCAATGTCCTTCAACCTAAATCACTCTGACAGTGGTCTTCGGCACAGGGCAATTTCTCATCAGCACCCTTGCCTCGCTCAGTCCCCAAAGAGGTAGAGGTTGGCTCTGAATCAGAATGCAGCACCTGGCCAGAGAATACCAGGTGTCTGATGATTCACACTTTTAAATCAAAACAATAAAAAACCTTGGCTGCACAGTTCATTTCCCAGGTCCAGCCGGGATGTGGTCACTGTGGCTCTGGGTGATATTCCAGCTTGAATAAGTATAATTTGCACATCCAGTCATCAGAGTTCTTCACGGAGGTCTTGTGATCAGCTCTAGTCAGGAGACTGCCAAAAGCTTGCTCATGTGTTGGCTAGCTTTCCTGCCACTTTAGTTGCAAACCTAAGCTAAAAAAAGGGACAATCTCGCTAAATTACTCAAACTGAAGTCTTAATTGAACTATTATTATTTACTAACTCCTTACCATGCATCAATCATTTTCAAGTATCTTGTGACATTCCATCTTCCCAGTAGCCCTGTGAGGTATGTGTTGTTATATGTGATTTACAGATAGGGAAGTGAATTCATATGTGCTGAGTAACTTGGTTATCCAGACTATAGGATGGAAGAATCTAATCACATGTTCCCTGCTTTTGCATCCAAGCTGGAGTACCTCAAACTTTGAGGTGAATAAAAAGAGTAGGGAAGTAATAAAATACCAACAATGTTAACTGTTAAAGACATCAGTTGTGCTTTACTGTTCCCACTGTATGGTAAGCTCACTCTGAAAGCCCCTCTTCACTTTACCTTATAGCAGCCGTAAGTAGACATGAGCATATCCCCATGTTACAAAGGAGGAAAAGGATCCTTAGAAAGGTTTGCTCTTTATTCTTCAAGGAGATTCCCCTAAGGAAAGTATAAAGGCCAACCATTTGAAAGTGTAGGGGAGAAGGCCAGCATTCACAGAAGAACCCAGACAGCCAGTTGCCATTCTCAACTTTGGCTTCCATGTTAGAATGGTGACTTAGGAAAGCTGCATGTCTGAGGTAGGTGATGGCATTGTAACTGTGTCTTCCCCACATGGTGGTCAAAGCCCCCAGGTTATTCATTCACATCATTTGGCCCTTCTCATCCCACCTTATTGACAAAAACGTTGGGGGACATTTAGGTACCTTCTGGAGTCTTTAAGATTTCAAACTCTGAGGTGTGAAAAGGCCCCTTGATTGGACAGAGTTGGTTATTCTTAGTCCATCCATTTTGAAAGAAGATCAGACACTCTCTCCCAACCCCAGCCATGAGAATGTCCTTCTTCCTTAGGAGAGTTGTGGGGAGCCGCTACCAATATAGGAAGTAGAAACATCTCTTAGAGTGACTGGCAGCTGAGCTGAGCCCAGTCCATCTCTTCTTAATGTCAATGTAGTTGAGATGGATCTTTCAAGAAGAAATAAACAGACAGTGGAATGAAGATCAATTTTATATAAAGCTATTAGCACACAAATTCAAAGAAATGAGCAGGGCCATTGTGTGTGTTCGTGATTTATTTCCCTTTTTCCTTTTTTTTTCTGTGGGTGAAAGGATGTTGAGCTGACAAATAACCACCTTAAGAAAGCTCAACAATGGTGTATTCACAATCTCCTTTCATTGCTCATAGTTCTTCTAATTTTTGCTCATGTATCATTCATTTTTATGCACTGATAATCAGACAACAGTATTCTCATTAGAATGCCTCATGTCTCAAATAATAATAATAATGTCTTCAGAAAATACAATCCAGTGTGCAACATCCTTCTTCTAAAAATCTCAGTTTATTCTCATTTGTTTTAGAGGGTGGATCAGGCCTTGAACTGGGCACATGTACATTGGTCAATTCTGTTGTGTATTTCCATTAAAGAGAAATATTCATTGCACAGGAAGAAAAAGCAAAAGAGGAAGAAAAATATCAAAACAAAACGTTAAAGTGAGTTTTTTTTTTTTTTTTTTACAAGTTAGAAAAATTCAGGGTGAAGAAATACACATAAGCCAACAGGCAGCTGTGCCTCTGGGAGCCTTGGCTGGCACCCAGAAGCTGTTCCCAGGGCAAGCAGCTCTGGCTATGCCACAGCCCTATGGAGGTTGGGTAGAATACAGAGAAAAGAAATGCCTTGCATACCTTGGCACCTGAACCATCACCAATGCAGGAAATAGTTCTGTGTCACTCAGCTGGTGGCATCATTACCTTTGCTGGGGAGGCCAAAGGTTCAAGAGCCACACCAGAACTGTGGCAGCTGCCCAAAGCTGATGCTTGCTCGTATGCATTGTCATGGAAGGTGGAGAGCAGTGTGCACTGGAAAGGGAAAATCTCCCATAGCCACAATCAACTCTAGAACATTTTCTTTCCTCCCCAAAGAAATCCCACAATCTCAAATCTACACTCTTCTGTCCTTCCAACTCTGGGAAACCATTAATCTGGTTTCTGTCTCCATGGATTTACTAATTCAACACGTTTCCTGGAGATGGAATAATGAATGATTCTTTGTGAATACCCTACCATCCTACTGCTTCTCAGAGAAGACCCTGTGTCTACTAATTTTATTATGTTTTTTTAGCAAGGCACTTGTATTAGGAATATTAGGCAGCCATTTTAAGATCAAGATAACCCATGGGGAGGTAACTGGACAATTCTTAGAGAAATCCATCCCTCACTGCCAGCACCTAGTGTATGGAAATTATCTCAATATTATTAGAATGGAAGGTTTATCTGGGATTCATGGCCTCTCTTACTTTCAGTCTATCTGATGGTATAATCTGGGCACCATACACTCAACAAATCAGACATTGATTCCTTAAGAGAATGGAGTTCTCTCATGAGTTGGCACATCACACTATGTGTTAACAGGCAATAACACTAAAATGCACTAAAGACCATGTAATTTATTCCCAACATGCTGTTATTCTTTCCAAAGCATTAGCTTTGAGCAGAATGTTTGCTAAATGTTGTCTTTATTTCCAATGCTTGGGGTAAAGACCATATGCAACCAATGACTGAGAGATAATTGGCCACTTTACAGTTCCGACCTCAAATGAACTCCCCCGTCTGGGTTGATTTCCTGGTAAAAAGATCCTATTTTAATAAAATATGAAAGCTTCAAGGAGGAGGGAGGTATGGATCCCAGTGTGTCTTGCTAGATAAATGACCAAAAGGAATAATCTCAAAACCACATTTGTAGACCAAGTTAACAGAAAACCTAGGGGAAAAAACCCCACTGGTTTAGCATTTAAATTTAAATGAAAATAACATGTGTGCTTACAGCACAAGGTGTGCCAAGGCTTAGAAAGAAATTGTCAAGAACAAATACTAGGAGTTTTGGGGAGTGCTAAGCATTATCATACTGCTCCTAGCTGAAGACTCTTTGCTTAGAGGAGAGGCAAAGAGTGGTCTTCCTAAAGCTTTGTCTCAGTGTTACCACCAATAGCCCACCAAATCCCCTTTACATTTGAGCAGGTCTGTGTCCCTGAGCCAGTGACATCATTGCCTTTGCCAAGGAGGGTAATGATTCAAGAACCACACCAGAATGGTGTAGCTGCTCAGAGCCGATGCTCGTATGCATTGTCATAGAAGGTGGAGAGCAGGGTGCACTGGAAAGGGCATTCTCTCCCATAGCCACAACCAACTCTACAATATTTTCCTTACTTCCCAAAGAAATCTCACAATCTCAAACCTGCACTCATTCAGTTGGCTCATTGCCACTGAGCTGACATTTGGGCGAGCAATGAAGCTACTGCTTTGTCTGGTAGTTGAAGAAATGAATGATTCATACTTTTACCTCAAAGGTAGGCTCAGGATAGTGGGTCCCTGGATTGGGAGAGGTGCCTAAGATGCTCAAGTCTTCCAATTAGCCAGGAGATGCTCTTGGTAAGTGGCTCATGCAAAGCCCACACTCTCTTCCTTACATTTTCATCTTGCCCAGGGTGATCTCCATCCCTTGGTAACTGGGTTATGTGCTAGAGTGCAAAAGAGTTCTCTAGTTGTCTCAAGCTCATACCTCATAAGAGTCCCTTGTTTTAGGATATGGTCTTCCCAGAAAGGAAGGCAATGTGTCATAAAGAGTTCAATGGAGTATTATGCTAGGTAAGTCCACTAGCTGTGCTAAAAATGGAGCTGTAGAATAATGTTAATGAGGTGACACCTTGAAAGTGCTCATGACTAGGAAGAAGGAGAGGATAGAGGAAATAGTGTGGTGAGTGTTATGATGTGGGCATTATAGAGTATGGCCAAGAAGAGCCAGACGGGGTGAGAAAAACCTTCCATGAGAAATGAACGTGGAGTGGGATAATGAAGTAAGAGTAGGCAGTGGGCAGGCACTTAGGAGCTGACAGTTGTACCAAAGAGGTGATTTGGTTGAGGCTTGGGGACCAGTCTGCATAGTGTAGAGAAGCAGAGATAATTTGATGATTTTATGTGTCTTAGGGGGTGGAGGCAGTATGCCTTTCTAAAGAAGAAACTATCCAAGTCGGCAAAGGTCAGGTTCATAGGAGCCTTATATTGGAAATGAAATAAGACATATTTCATCAGCTCTTCTTGGTGACTGACAGCTGAGGCTCTGAGTTCTAGCTCAGCATTTGTAACTACGTAAGGGCCATCTCTTCTGCTTCAGATTGGTCAATTGGAAATCAAATCCCATCCTTGCCACCTGATACATACATGGCCATATGGAGCCTGTTTCTGAATTTTTTCTTTTGTAAAATGGGGGGGGGCAAACATTTGTGGGGTTATTTTGAAAATTCTCATCCTCAAACAAGAATGATGCCTGGCATAAAAATGTGCTCATAAAATATTTGTGGAGTACAACTGGGTAAAAGGAAATTCTACTGTCTGAAAAACAACCCTCAGCTTTCCAAACAGTCATAGCTGCCAAGGCAATCTAGGACACCTGGAAAGAAGAGCAAAGTGATCTGAGCCTGATGAAGAGTGAGAGGAATCCATGCACCCCACAACCAGGCACAAGGCAGGTTAAAGTGTATGTGTACCCCTTGTGCCAGAACAAGGATGATGCTGGAACAGAGGGTGATCAGATGGAAGGAGGTGATAGCAACTTTGATCAGAAGGGTGCTTCAGGTATGCTCAGCAGCTGACAGCTTCATCCTGCTATCCTGGTGACCTACCAGGCACTGGAAGGATTTCTTTTTTGGTGTGGTAGGAATGACAGACATATTCAACAGAGGTGTTTAACAAACATAGAGAAAAGAACTCACTCGACCTGATCAAAAGTATGAACAATCTCGCAGGGAATACTGTGTTTCATGATGAACCGATAAATGCATTCTCTCTCAAAATCAAGGATAACATAAAGTTGTCTTCTCTTACTATGTCTATTCAAAATGATACCAAAGGGCTTGGAGGGATGGCTCAGCAGCTAAAGGTTCACAATCAAAACATCAAAATGGTATCAGAGCTACTAGACAGGTCAATTATGCGAGAAACAAGCAGTATCCAGATTGGAAAGGAATAATTAAGATGCTCTGTTGTCAGATAATGGGATCTTGTATATATATGTATAATGATTATGAAAAAGAGAGCAAAGGTTGGAAGCTGCCAAGTACTTGATTTTGAACCTTGCTACACACAGATACAGAAATCAATAAGATAGAATTGGGTGTCCAGAAGCAAACCACGCCAGTTAGAATCAATTGGTTTTTCCAGTAAAGAGATCAAGAAATTCACTGGGGAGAAATCCTGATTTTAGCCAGTGGTGCTGGAAGATCTGGATCTCTGCATGCAAAATAACAAAATTGGACTCTTACCTATTGTCACACAAAAATAATTCGGAGGGCATCAACAACCGAAATGTAAAAGCAAAAACTTACAGAACCCTCAGAGGAGGCTGGAACATTTCATGACATTAAATTTGGAAGTGATTTCTTAGATATGGCACCGAAAGCATGAAAAACAATAGGAGAATTAGGTACTCAGCCAAAATTAATAACCTTTGTGCTTTAAAGACTGCCTTAAAGAAAGTGAAAATATAGCCGGAAAGTGGTAGTCCATATCTTTAATCCCAGCATGTGAAAGGCAGAGGAGGTGAATCTCTGAGTTCAAGGCCAATCTGATCTACACAGTGAGTTCTAGGATAGCCAGAGCTGTGCTACTGAGAAATCCTGTCTCAAAGAAAAGGAAAGAGGAGGGGGGGAAGGAAGGAAGAAAAGAGAGAGGGGGAGGGAGGGAAGAAGGGGGAAGGAAGGAAGGAAAGAGAAAGAGAAAGTAAAAATTACATCCCTGGAGTGGAAGGAAGCCACGGGTAGCCTCACTCCTCTGGTCTATCTGCTAGAGAACAGTACCACAGCTTGGTAATAAATGAGCAATGGAGACATGCTTGTCACAATGTGCAGGCTGGCAGCCTCTGACAACAGTGCACAAGAGACAGGTTCTGGTGAATGCTTATCTGTTCCTAAAATGACACCTACTGCTATGTGCTCTCCTAACAGGACAGAAAAGCAAAAGAGAATGAGAGCTTCTGAGCACCTCATTTAAAGGGGGTTAATTTCTCACCACGAGGGTGATCTCTAATAATCTAGTCATTTCCTAAGTGACCCCACCTCCAAAAACTGTCACATTGCTGATTGAGTTCCAGCATGTAAATTGTAAAAATTCTTATGAAAGTAATTTAGATCGTAGCAGGGCCTGTATCCAAAATAGATAAAGAATATCCTAACTATGATACAGAAGCCAACAATCCAATTAAAAGTGACACAGAACTGAGTAGGTATTTCTTGACAGGAGATGTGCAAATGGAAGGTGGACAGATAAAATGTGACCAATGTCATTAGCTCTCAAGGGAAATGCAAACTAAAAGTCCAATGAGGTCACTTCACACCTACTAGAACAGCTGTAGCAAAATCTCAGTGTGACAGCTGATGAGACATGGTGAAGCTGAAATTCGTATACACAGCTCAATGGAATATGAAACAATGCAGTCACTTTCAATAAAACATACAGCATTTCTTTAAAACAATTAAACATACCTGTAATAGGAATCATCTCTAGGTATGTAACCAAGAGGTCCACACAGGAACTTAAAAATGCATATTTAGGACAGCAGTTTTTGTTCTAGCTAGGTAGTGTTAACAACATAAAGTTCCAATGATTGGTAAGCAAACTGTGGTATATCTGTACAATGGAATATTATATGGTAGTAAAAATGAAATAAATGATACATGTTACCTCATGTATGAAACTGAAAATATTGCATTGAATGAAAGTCAGGATATTGACAAAAACCAGCTTAATTGGAGCCTTGTACTGGAAATGAAATTTATTAAAACATTGAATTTAGATAAGATGCCTATAATGTAAATCTATAAGGACAAAAATATATAAGTGATTCCTTTAGAGGAAGAGACTTATTGTCAATAGTCATAAGGTTTTATTGGGTAATGATAAGATATTCAAAAATTCCTTTTGTGTGCATAGTAATGTTTATTACACTTTGAACATACTAATAACCACTGAGCCATAGAGTTAAAATGGGTGAATTGTATGTTGTGAGTTCTATCTTATAAAACTGTTATAAAAATAACAATGCTGAGGGCAGGGGTACAGCTCAGTGGCAGAGCACTCTCTGCCAATCTAACACACGTGAAACCCTGCATTCAATCCACAGTACTGAATAGTGACAAGACCAACCCTTATGAACTGAATGTTTTACAAATGTCATGCACTGTACTGAGATATGTAATTTTATCCACGGACTATACATTTGCCAAGGATGTTTATTTTCTTTATTTACAAGGGAAAAACTTGAGTTAAGAGATAGTAAGGACCTTGGTGTGGTGATGGTGCCTTTAACCCAGCACTTTGGAGGCAGAGGCAGGTGAATATCTCTGAGTTGGAGGCCAGCTTGGTCTAGATAGCAGTTCGAGGACAGTAAGGGATATGGGGAGAGAGTAAGAGTGTGTGTGTGTGTGTGTGTGTGTGTGTGTGTGTGAGAGAGAGAGAGAGAGAGAGAGAGAGAGAGAGAGAGAGAGAGAGAGAGAGAGAGAGAGAGAGAGAGAAAGAGAGAACCCTGTCTCAAAACAAGATTCCAGTAGGGAGTAAGAGACTCATAGTGAGATCTGATATCATGAATTAGTAAGCTGAGATCATAAAACCGCAATTAGGATCTTGATCCATTTCTGGCTTGCTTTGAGTCCTTAAGGTCCTACAGAATAGTCTTATCCAGATCCTTCCAGACTTCTTACATTCCCGATCTATGCCACTCACCATACTGGCCAGTCACTCAACAGACAAAGTCAGTAATTTCTCTGAGAATTCTTGAATTTCTCACTATGGAACTGTGCTGAATGGTTGGCTCCTAGTTTTTGCTAGGCAGTTCCTACAGAGGACCCTGTCCTTAATGAACTGTTATCTGGCTTACTGCTCACACATTTGTTCTCGAGATGCCTTTAATGTCCTCTTAGATGTATTAATTTTGTGCACGAAACTCATGACTCAGTACCCTAGGTGCCTGGTTTTTCAGATTATGACCTGTGTTTGAAACTAAACCTTGTTTCTGTTGGCTCTGTTTGCTTCCCAGGACCAAGAAACAAAAACGTGAGAAAAGTGTTAGGCCCACGAAGGCTAGCTCTTACTGAAGAAAGTTTGGATGCATTTGGGGAAAATGCTTCTAAAGCAGATGGATTCCAATTTCATTTGGGCTCAGCAACTAAGGGAAAATGAGGGACAAGAGCCAAATGGGCTTGGGATCTTGGCAACCTCCAAAGGCTGAAAATCATTCCTGGAGATTTGACTGAGTTTAACAGAATCGTACCTTGAGTGTGGTCCCACCTTCAACAAAGTCATGGACAGTTACAATGACTCAGGGCTAAATAAAGCCATTGGCAGGATTGGTATTTATGGGAAGTGGTACAGTGGTACCCTTTGTCACTTGGAGTATTATCCTTGGAGTATTAACTGTGCACAGGGCTGTGCTCATGGTGACTTTGAGAAAGAAGCCAAGGGAAGGAAGACAGGCCCAGGGGAAAGGAATCTCTCTCTATGGTTTGTGTGACAGAGAGAGGAGGCTAGAAGGTTGTATCTCATGAGTGTTCTAAGCTCATTATTTTGTTCACTCTAGAATGAGGCCAGGAAGTTCTATGTCCCTGAATACTCCTTTGGTCTTCCCACTGAATTCTTTAGTATCAGAGCAGAACCAAATGGGGTGTTTAGGTTCAGAGATCATCTCCAGTCTCCAGCCAGCCTTGTTGCTCTGTGGTGAATTAAATAGAAACAATAGAAAGACAAAGGTAGAGAGAACTGAGTTACTAATGAAGTAGGTACAAGGCTGCACATGAGCAGACACTGCTACCTGACATTGGCTTCTCCCATAGGCCCTTAGTACACTTTTTGCTTTACAAGAGTCATTGAGTGTTTAGTCTATGCAGTCCAAAATGTAAATGAAACAGACAATTTTTTTTTGCCTTCTTGTTGTTTACAATCTAATGAATAACACATCATTTGGAAGATAACATGTTAAATCACTAAGGTTGATTTTTCTCTCTGGTTCTTGGGTATCCGACTCAGGGCCTCACACATCTTAGGCATGCGATCTTACATTGACCTACATCCTCTGGCCTGGCTTCAAATTCCAAAATTTATAAAAGTTCAATTTTTATTAGCTGGACAAGAGCACAATTCAGATTTCTTCCATAATTGTTTCTCAAAAATTTTACCCCAATACTACAAATGTTTATTCTATTTTGGTATGAAGTTATACACCCCAGAAAGGAGTCATTGTCTTTGTAGTTTGATGTGATAGCTTGAAATTATTCGATTATCTAAGGAGGAAGACTAGATTATTCTTTTAAAATATTCCTTCCCAAACAATGAAAAAAATAGAGGTTAAGAAGTACTCATATTATTAACACAGAACCAAAGATTCCTTTACAGAATTATTTTCTCTTTCCTTTATCATTTATGAGTTTGTTTATTTATGGGTTTTCTTTTTATTCACCGAGAAAGGTAAATTTGAAAGTCGAAGATAAATTAGAAGTTGAAGAAGCAACTAATTAACAGCTTTGTATTTTTCTTTCAAGTCAGAGATGTGGCTTTCAGCCTCCTTTTCTCTTCCTTTCGGCCCATGAGTATCATATATTAATTCATGGTAGTAGGGAATTTCAGGTCTAGTGGATTCTGACCTAGGTCAAGGGAAAGCTTACGTGGTATCTAACATGAATATGTCAAGAGCATGACTTCAGAGTCTTAGCCTAAAGTGTCAGGAAAGTGCTTGGTATGTAAACATGAGGACTTGAGTTTGGATCCTTATCAACCATGTAAAAATGGAGATGTGGCAGTTTTCACCTGTAACATCAGTGCTGGAGGATGGGGGGGGTGTCCCCTGGTGCTCACTGACCAGCTTGTCTAGCCAAACTGAAGAGTTTCAGGTTCAGTAAGAGGTAATGTCTCAAAGATAAGGCCAAGAGTGGCTGAGAAAGATACAATGTCTTAATGTCAAGGGATAGCCTCTACATGTATGCCATGTATGCTCACAAACACACACACACACACACACACACACACACACACACACTCACACACACACACATACACACACACATACACACACACACACACACACACACACACACACACACACACACACACACACACACACACACACACACTGACACAGATTTCTCAATTCTGTGTTGGTCTCAGTATTTCTAGCAATGTTGCTGCATCCCCAGCTGGTCAAAGCTCGTCCCATTAATATGCCCCAACTGCAGGCTCAGCTTCTGTGCTTTTCTAAAGGAAAATGGATAATGTACCATGATTCCCCATTCTTGGCGGATTTGTTAAAACTCCACTTGCCAGACCCAAGACTTGGTGGATAGCAAAAGGGTTCCCAAGCACATTTCTGGTAATTTGGCCAAAGGAATACTGGTGATGCTGATGATCACAATGTCCAGAATAAATGTGGTCTCAGCTTCCTTCTCTCGCCTTGTTTCTGTACATCCACTCAATCTACAGAAGAAAACTGAATCCCAATGAATCTTCTTCAGCTAAACTGTTAACTTACCTAGTACACTAGTACCCTTTCTGGAGATCCTAGCTCCAGTGACACAGATACTAATCTGGTCTTCTCGCTTAGAATAAGACCTCACACTGCCTGCCTGCTGTCCATTGGAGTGTTCTTTGTCCAACAATTTAATTCTAATCAACACTTATCCCGTATAAGTTATTAGTGTTGTCAATTGCAAAAGCTAGACCCAGAGCTGATGAGTGCAAGCTGATGCCAATACCAGAGTGCAAAATATATGTCTCCAGCTAATTCATGTTGAACTAATAGTCAAGACGTTACTGACAGAAGTGAAATATTTCTAAGGTCCAGTCATTAAACCCGGATCACCTATAATTGAATCTTGTTTACATCAAGAGGAAGACATTTGGTGTCAATATGCATTGGGGCTACTAGATATTCTCAAGGTGGAGAGGGCCCTGGCTATAGTGATGGACAGACCTGGGGCCCAGTCCTCTGGAGGAAGCCAAGACTTTGTATCCAGGAGTGACCTAGAGAAGTTCTCTAGGATTAAGAAAAGACCGAACTAAGCTCCGGCTTGAGGCAATTTAGGATCCATATCCCCGTATTCCTTGCTACAGGCAGAGAATGGCATAGATTTTTGGTTGTTTACCATAATGCTGCATTTCAACAATGCTTTGTTTTTCTTTCTTTATTCTAATCACGCCTTGGAAGAATATCTAACATTGAATATATAAATAAGTTTGTGGGTAAGGAGGAGGGATCCTGGAGAAAAAACAAAACTGAAGCTAAGCAGAAAAGATTTAGTGAGCCAAATGGCTCCAGGCAAGTCAGCTTATCCACACCAGGTGCACAGATGGCTTTTTAATGCCTCCCTTTTCATGTTTAAGGAAGAGAAAAACTGTCTCAAGCTCATGACTCTTTGTTCAGTACAGAGGATGCTAAACACTTGACCTTTTGATCCGTGTCCAAGGCAGAGTACAAGTCCTTGAGTTAGACCCCAAGAGTCCAGGGGGGGAAGCCTGTGGTTTGTAGCTTGAGAAATTCCCTGGATCACTGCCTTTTAAAATACTGTGTCTCTAAGTCAACTTCAAATAAGGACTGAGATAAACACCAGGTCATTTTTATTTTGTGTCGAGTGTTTGCTTCAAACAGAAGCAAAATGGACACAGAAAGGAGATGGTGGGACTTAGGAAATTAAGCATTAGATGTTACTGCCATCTAGTGATGATTCAACACCTGCTGGCAGAGTCATGTTTTCACTACAAAGGTCTGCCCTCAAGCCTATCCCAGTCTTCTAGGCTTGGAAATAGAGCCTGAGCTACTGGAGGAAAGTATTGTGGTGAAAGGCCCCTCTTTATACAGGTGAGATGGCAAACTTCAAGCTCTCTGCTATAATAATCTTTTATTACAAAATAACAACAACAAACCATAACTGGATGGGTCTGGGGTCTGGGGTTTAGTTGATAAAGCATTAACTTCCCAAGTACCGAGGACTGAATTTGAATCCACAACACCCACAGGGATGTGTAAACAGTGGGCTTGCATGGTTAATCCCAGAGCTCAGGAGACAGAGGCAGAGGATATGGGGAACAAATGGGGTACTGGCTATGCACACTAGCCAAACCAGCAAGCTCAGGTTCACTAGGAGACTCTGCATAAACATGGAAGGTAGAGAGTGATGAAGGAAGATCTGAAGTCATAACCACTGGCCTCCAATAGAAATATGTACAATTAGGCATGTGTGTCTACTTGTGAGCCACAAATAGACCCACAAGCACATATAAAAACATTAACAAATAAGAAACCCTTCATTGAAATTGTGAAATGAGAATTTCTTCCAAAAATTTTTAATTTAGTTGACACGTGTGTGTGTGTCTGTGTGTGTCTGTGTGTGTGTGTGTGTGTGTGTGTGTGTGTGTGTGTGTGTGTGTGTGTGTGTACATACCATAGAACATGTGTAGAGATCATAGGACACCTGATGGGTATAAGTTCTTTTCTTTTACCATGTGAATCCTGGGAATTGAACTCAAGTCATCAGACTCTTCTTTCTAAGCCTTCTCATAAGCCTTAGTTATCTCTTTACTGCAACTCCATGATCCCTAAGCTGTAACATGTATCCCAGATTCCAGTTGTGCCTAGCCCAAGCCCTATCTGTACATGACAGTCAGTAGAGCTCTATTTCCAATCACCTCCTCATCCCAACTGCATCCACATACATGGTAGCTGTAGGTGAATATAAAAACAAAGGAAGGCACGAGAAAAATAGAAAGGTTGAGAAAGCATAGATTGCCTGTCTTGGGCCAGATGCCCTTCCCATGTTTCTGAGAGGTAGGAACACCATAATAATTAGGGCCTAATGTGAAAGATGAGAAAATTCAAGGCCGGACATGTTTGGCAACTGGCCAGAGATGACACTGCTAATTACAATGGTGGAGCTAAAGTATGAAACAGTGTGTTCGCTTTCTCTGTACAGAGAGTGTATGTGGCTTGGAAGGCACAGTGATATGATAGAGTGTTGAGAAAGAACACAGAAAATGTGATGGTGGAATGTGCTCTTTCAAGTCAGGCATGAGCTGGATCGAAAAATACTCTCAGACAGCTTCCTCTGGTGCATGTGCAAAGTCAGGGGAAACATAGATGGATGTAAATGGCTGAAACACTGGCAAGATTTGGTAAAATGAACAACCCCTATTCGAAAAAAGATGTGTTTCCTAAGGGTATCCATCTCTGAACAGTAACAAAGTCAAGAGGAAGTGGGAGAGAGAGAGAGAGAGAGAGAGAGAGAGAGAGAGAGAGAGAGAGAGAGAGAGAGAGAGAGAGAGAAGGTATGGGCAGCCCCAGTGGTCTCTTTGGTGTACAGAGGAAAAGACACCGTTGATGCGTTGATGACAGACAAGATGGAGAATAGACTTCCACTATCTTGAAGTCTGAATGAAAGGCATGAAGCTGAGGATGATGATGAATAACTCAGTTCACTTTCTCCCTTGGCAATAGAGAGGCATCTGGTTGCCTTTGCACTTGGATGGTTGAAGCTTTCAGAAAGTTCAGGTCAGTGAAAATGATCTATTTCATTCCAAGTTGGGCATCTACAGCCTTCTGCAAGTTTCTGCATGCGATTTTTTTTTTTTTTTTTCTTCTTTGGCCGGAAAGTAGATAGGGAGGGACTTAGAGGTCTTAGAATGGAATGGGATCAAACCTTGGTCCTTAATAAAAACACACTTGAAGCAGATTCTCTGACACTCTTCATTGGACTGGGTTGTGAACATCAAAACAAAACAAAAAGCTAGGATTGTTTGCTTATCATTTAATGTAACTTGACTTGACTGATGCACAGTAGATGCTAAGACTGATTTTAAAAATGTTCACAATTCTTTTCTGCTCCTTGTATCCAGGTTTTTTGTAGCTTGGCTTTGTGCTTTCTCTCACTATCTGGAAAAAAGACTACTTCTTTACATTCTGAACACAAGCTAGCCTGTGGTTTTTCTCAGCAAATAAGAAAATGATAGCAGAGTGCCACATTGGAGTCTCACTCCTTAGAGAACATGCACCCTACCATACTCTTAGAATTATGGTTACACACAAAGGAAGGCTGTGGCCTTCTGAATGCCAGATAAAGACACTTGCCATTGTCTTTCATGGATACCTTTCAATGTCCTATAAGATGGAGGTGACAGAGATGCAGATAGAGAAGGAAAGTGTCCTGGGAAAGAACACAGGACCACAGCAGCATCCAAGGAGAGAGAGAGGGCTCAACTTAACAGGAGCTGGATATTTGAGACTTGCTGATGATGAACCTGACTTTATAAAGCCCTAGTGGAGCCACAGGTCTGAGACTTGCTTACAAGATGATCAAGGGCCAGGAAAGGATCTTAAAGAGACAGGGGGGAGAAATGCACACATTCAAGTCGACGGTTCGTGATGCTGACAAATCTCTTATGCTTTTCATCTTCTGAACCTGTACAATGCAGATAATAACACACACACACACACACACACACACACACACCACACACACACACACACACACTCTACACACACACACACACACACTCTTCATGTGGCTATGAAAGAACTTTTTAAGCCTGCGGATACTGTTGTCCATGAGGTGAATATTGAAGGCACTTGGTTTTTCTACTTCTTCCTTCTATGGTATCAGATAATGAACCCTCAGCTTTTTCTTTTTTTTCTTTTCTTTTTTTTTTAAACTCCAGCTTTCTCATCTACCTAAACAGGGCATGAGTCAGGGGGCTAATGGAGAGATTAAATGAGATGTGAAATTGCTTTTGATTTTGTGAAGCATTTTATGTCCCCTGCTGGCTATGTTTTCATAATACAAAATAGATGTGGCATGTCGAATTAAGAGTAAACATTTATATTAGACAAGTTGCTATCGATAATAATTTGTAATCATCAACCAGCTCTGTATATGCGAGTCCCAGACTGATGTCTGGGTCCTACTCTCCAAAAAGCCTCATTAGATGGGTCTAGTTGTACCCTGGGAATCATGGGAGATTTTCCAAGCTCCAGGAGATGTGATGGTTCAGAGTTGAGGCAGGGTAGCTAGGTTGTTTTCAGAGAGGGGCAGCAATGGCTGAGTATGTTGCTACTCTGTGTTTCTTAACAGGTTTTACTTCTGCCACACATTTTTTTTATTTGAGTCTGATTGTCTATTTACCCTATTTTTTTTTAATTTTTAGCTTAATTTTTGTAAGTTTTGACCAACACACTTCATGATTCTCGTCTTGCCACATGAAGATGAACTTGCCCCCTGAACAATGAAGGTTGGATGGAATTCTTCATTCTAAACTGGGAAAAAAAGGCATCATTATGGTGAACCTAAAAGGTTCCCTTTCTACCACTGAAACTTTTGTCTTTGATGTTTCATAGTCTGAGAGGTCTAAGGGGGTGTGTGATTACTATTTAACTATTAATGAGAATAGCTGAGGTAGTACAAAAGGCATTCTCAAGGGCCACGCAGAGACTCCAATAAAACAGATCTGAGGGAAGGAAGAGGGGTAGCCAGGGGTTGCCATAATAAAAGATGATTTCTAGAAAGGGATTAAACTTGTCTAGGAACATACAAGTGGCCTCAAAGCTGACTACTGCAAGGCAGCTGGGGAACCACACAGCAAGAAAAAAAAAAAAAGCAGACTTCAGAAAAGAGTCGCTGAAAGCTTGAGGTCAACAGCAATGGCGTGAAGGCAGCCGTGTTCCTCACAGAGCCCTTTCTTGTTGGCTGTCAGCGCCTTCTCTTGCTGTCAGGTTTATAGGCAGGGACAGCGGGCTTCTATCCTTTCGCCAAAACAGGAGAAGACTTTTTGAGTCAACACAGTCCATCCGGAGAGGGCTCCGGCCAAGTGTCTTTCTTCTTCTCCCTCCCCCCTCTCCCCCCAGAAAAGAGCAAGGGGGTGAAATGGCAGCTTGAAAAACATCTTGGCTACTGACAGCTCTGTGATGCTTGCAGCCTCAGCTGCTCTCCCAGCTCAGGGGTGCAATTATCCTTGTACTTAATTGGAGGTTCAGGAAAGCTTATTAGCTTGCTCTATTGTTGCATAATTCAGGCATTCACTTCAAGCTTCCTTTTTTTTTTTTTTTTTTTTTTTTTGGTCACAAAGGACCCTTTTCCAAGTGGTTTTAGGCAGCAGTCATGGGGCTGGAGAGGATCGTAGTCAGAGGGTACTGACTGGACCCAAAAAAGGAGACAGCCCTGGTTCTGGCCTTATCTTGTTTTTTGTTTTTTCACAAGATGGGGTCAACCAAACAGCTAACCTCCCCCCCCCCCACACACACACCAATAAGAAGGCAGAATTGCATCAGCATTTCCCAAAGTATGTTCCCAGAGCATTTTTACTCTCAAGATACTTTGTAAGGAAATGGCCCCCGTGGTCTTAGTTTGCTTCAGGAAATGTAGTGCAGAGACCCCACCTCAGTGAATGTACTAAACAAGGTCTCGAGAATTCAGTGTCTCATCTTACATCTCTCACATCTAAACCTTGGTTCTGTCTTCCCCAAGCATCTTTGTGCTAGAACTTCAGCTGAAATTAGGACACTAGCTGAGATTTATCTGTATAGGACCGAAATTAGGAACCAATGTAAGAAGGAGGGGGACACTCATGTAACAGCTTCTGGATAGTGGCTGGCCCTTAACAAACCACTGTCTGTTGTGCTCATGAACACTATCCTTGAGGTCCAGTGTGGAGCTTGCTCTGACAGCCTTCAGCCAATTGTACAGGCTCTTAATTTTCTATACCAAACTCCTTGGTGATCAAACAATAGCGTGAATTTCCTGGCGAGAGTTACAGCAGAAGTGACTGACTCTCAGGATCTCCTCTCAGCTGGTAATAAAACAGTTTCTTGGGTACTCTTCCCATTTCCTGGTTCCTGCATTGCTTCTGGCTCAATGATTCATTGTTTTTTCTGGTCACACGTATAGCACTTTTAATTTTTCCCATTCAAATGCTTTTTAGAGCAGAATAGTCAGAGATGTTTGAATGTGTGGTCCAGGCTGTCTAGCCTTTTCTCTTCATTCTAGATACACCTGAAATCCTGCTGTCTACTCCCAGGGTGCTTTCCTTTATCACCCTGTAATGAAGAAGCTGCTTCAATTAGAAGTGAAAGCCCCGCCCATGCTTTAGGTGATCCATGATAAACCAAAATTTATTAAGTATAGGTGATCTATGATAAACTAAAATTATAAGGATAATCCACTCCTTCTAAATATAATAGGTACTGTGGTTGCTGCAGTGGATTTGAGTCATTTCTGTGACAACAAAGACAAAATATCAGTAAGGAGTTTGGCTCGTGTGAAAAGTTAAAAAGGTTAACTGTGAGGTTGGTATGTCACGCTGGAAAGGATAATGGGAAGAAAGGAAAGAAAGCAGAGTCAATATTGGGAGGTATATTATGTGCCACACAAAGTAGCAGGGAGGGGATGATAAGAAGATCCCAGCAAGAGCATCCAAATAGACTCTCATTGGTGAGCAGTGCTCCAGTGTCTGTGTTCATAAAGGGCTAGACTGTGACATGGACTGTGTAGTGTCACATTGTCCATAGAAGGCACCTTGGTTAAGGACTTGAAATGCTATTGTCTTAGGTGCCTTCTTATGAAAGGTTCAGATGCATTTGAAATTGGACAAACTTACCTTCTGATAGTCCCAGTCTATGCCTCCACACTACCCTATGTGGAACAGTTTTTGGCAATTTCACATAAATGAGAATCACCTGAGAAAAGGGAACTCCAGGTGATGGACTGGCAAGCATATGAGAAATTTTCTTGACTGATGGTTAATGTGGGGTTAATGCCTAACCCATTGTGGATGGTGACATCCTGGGCAGGTGATCCTGGGATATATAAGAAACTCCATGGCCTCTGCTACCATTTCTGTTTGTGGTTCCTGTCTTGGCTTCCCCTCATGATGGACTGTAATCTGTAGGACAAATAAACTCCCTCCCTTGCCAAATTGCTTTGATCATGGTCTTTATTTTGGCAATAGAAAGAAATCTGGGACACAGCCCATGATTTGCATATCTTGATAAATAGCCCTCTCCTTTGTTTTTACAAAACTCAGAATCTTTCTAATTTCTCTTTTCTGTTTTTCTGACACCCAATCAAAACTCCTAAACTTAGATTATTTACCCTCAAATACCCCACCATTCCAATAGATCTCACAGGGTTCCGCAGTGCTGTCCGACTCCTCTTTGGATTCTGCAAATAAAGCTCTCCCAACTCTCACATTCAGAATATGACAATGGATGGAGGGACACTTCTTTTTGATCCAATGCTGCCCGTGTACCAGCACCTCTTCCTTGCTGAGCTATCCTTGTCTCTTTCCCGGAGGACACTCCGAGCTATCCTCGTCTCTTCCCCAGAGGACCCTCCCTTCCATTCGTCTGGTTGTCCTCCCTCTGCACACTCCTCTTTGGCTTTATCTTTACACCAGAATGCAAGTGAAATCACACGGACCTCTTCCCAGTAAAAGCTGCTTCTGTACTCATCTCAGGGTCCAGACAGAAATAGATAATTTGGCCTGAAAGCCCCTTCAATGCCAGCCCTGTAACTGCTTATCATTTTTACCCTTCTCATTCCAGTCTCTCTCTCTCCTCTCTTTCTCTCTCTCTTCTCTCTCCCCCCCCCACACAAACACTGTTGATAATAATTATGATAAATTTAAAGTACTGAAAAGAAAAATATCAAAATAGACACAGCCTTTATTGAATATGTGTATGAACCAAGTGCTTTGCTCTTATTAACCCACGTGTTTCACACATGACACCGATGGTTTTCAACCTTCCTAACACTGCGACCCTTCAGTGCAGTACCTCATGATTTGGTGATACCCCCCCCAGCCATTTGCTACTTTATTACTGTAATTTTACGTCTGGTATGAATTTTAATGTAAATAGGTATGTTTTCTAATGGTCTTAAGCAAGTGACCTCTGTGAAAAAAAAATCATTTGACTCACTTGAGGGGCTGTGACCCATAAGTTGAGAACCCCTGCATTACATCATTGCCAAAACAATTAGTATTTCTTAAAATACTCAATGAAAAGCACTTGCAGAGAATCAAGTTCAGTCATGCTTTTGATCTACCCACCTGCTTCTGTGGGTGCTGCTCCTTTGGCTCTGGTGTTCAGGGTGATAAGAAAGGAAAGAACCAGGGAAACATGCCTGTGAGCTAATACTGTGGTCCTGATGAAAGGGAAGCTGGAGGCTCCTAGTGTAAAACACACACTTACATAGACCATCTACGACAGAACACAGATAGAACAGGGATCTTTTGGCTGCTTTGTTCTACCCTCATAGTTGCCACTTGAATCATCCAGCAAAAAGTGGAAGAAATAACATAACAGACCTCAGTTTATCTTGAACTATTCACAGCTGCCCAGAGTAGCCACTGCAGACCAAGGTCAAAGCTACATAATGCTTGCAGCAAGAAATCCTGGCAAGCTTCAGGTCATAGAGACTAGAGGGTGAGAAAGAACACGGGGAAATGATAAAATTATGTTTTCTTGCTTGCTGATCTTCTGGGTACTTACTATAAAGCCGTAATCATTGCCATAGCAACACTCTCACTGAACACAACATAAATATGTAGATGTTCCAGGGGAAAAAGGAATGTGTTGCACCTTTGTGTGCTTTTACTAGAAAAAGATAAAAGAAGTAGGTTTAATATCAATTGATAGTTGACTAAACAGGGGTCTGCATCCACATAGGTAATTATTCCAGATGAATTCTTCACCAGCAGAGATGAATAATGTGCTCACTAAGGTCACGGAAGAATAATCTATTGAGAGTGTGTGTGAGTGTGTGAGTATGTGTGTGTGAGTGTATGTGTGAGTGTGTGTGTGGTTTGTGAGTATGTGTGGGTGAGTATGTGTGTGTGTGAGTGTGTGTGGTGTGTAAGTATGTGTGTGAGTGTGTGTGGTGTGTAAGTATGTGTGTGAGTGTGTGTGGTGTGTAAGTATGTGTGTGAGTGTGTGTGGTGTGTAAGTATATGTGTGAGTGTGTATGTGTGTGAGTGTGTGTGGTGTGTGAGTATGTGTGTGTGAGTGTGTATATATGAGTGTGTGTGAGTGTGTGTGTGAGTGTGTGAGTGTGTATGTGTGTGAGTGTGTGAGTGTGTGTGTGGTGTGTGAGTATGTGTGTGTGAGTGTGTATGTGTGAGTGTGTGTGTGTGTGTGTGTGTGTGTGTGTGTGTGTTCTGCCTGCATGACTGAGAGGAAGAGAAAGGGAGACTTACAATCGTCACACAGAGACTTTTGGAAAGAAATCTATGTAAAGAGCACCCTCCTTTGCAGTGAAAGCTTCCAAAGCACTCCAATTAAGGGGGCACGTGAAGCATAGTCCAGAGGTTTTGAGAATAGAGACTAGATTGTGGGAGGGAAGGAAAAGCCCTGAGTCTCCATAACTGCTTCAGCAGGGCTCTCAACCTAAGGTTGTGTGTGTGTGTGGGGGGGGGGGGGGCGGGTGTCAAATACTAGATATCCTGCATATCAGATATTTACGTTATGATTCATAACTAGCAAAATTGCAGTTATGAAGTATTAGTGAAATAATTTTATGGTTGGGGGTCAGTACAACTACAGCATGAGGAACTGTATCAAAAAGGGTTGCAACATTAAGGAGGTTGAGAACCACTGTTCTAGAATGAGGTTTACAATGCCCACCTCATAAGGTTGGGGTAGCACAGTAGTGTCTCAGGTTACCAGCATCTTCACATAGAACTTACTTTTTCTGAGTTTGTCTTAGAGCTAATTTGTGAAATAGTTCCTCAAGTTGGCCCTTTGCCTTGAGAAGAACGCTGTGTTTTAGGTAACATCCCCAAGTAAAGGCGATGGTGACAGGTTCTATGGTTTGGCCTGTGCTCTAGGGACAGATAGCTTCAAATCCCAGGTTGATATTACACATACGGAGGGGCCATAATTCCTTGACTGAGGTCTAAATAATGGCACAGAGACATCCTGGATCTCCCAGGAGAGACTCACTTCCAATCACTCCTCTGTGATATTGTAAGTAATTGTACGATTGGTTATGCTAATAACTTGTGCAGAACCCATTGTGTGCAGAAGGATGGCCATGAAGAATGTCACTCTTGTCTCCTGTGATGATGCCATGTTCTCTCTTACCTATCTCTTTTCCTATGCATTCTTGAAAACTCACTCACATGTCTGTTCATTTACCTTTCTATTTGGTTACCTGGCTAGTTCTCCCTATTGAAATATAGACATGCAAGTGTACGTGTGGACAGACATGCATATATGAACATATACTTGTGTATCTAGAAAACATCTGTTGAGCACATCGCACACATGCCATTTTTATAAACTCTCTAATTACTTCACTGAGCAAAGCAAAGACAAACATTTTTGTGCTGTGAAGCTAAGATTCGGTGCTGGGGTGGGGGAGAATGGTCAGAGGGCAGAAAATACAGCTAAAGTAATCAAGCTGAAATAGAAGGCCACACGAGAATCGGGATGAGGCAAGGAGCTGGAGGTAGTGGGCAGGTCACAACATTAAATGAAAGGGTCAGGAAACTCCACTGCGGCCGGTCACTTGTAATGCAGGCTGGCTGTCAGATCTCCACACAAATGAGGGCTGTATTGGTTTAGGCTGCATGCTTTTTCCTTAGCTTTATTTCCTTTTAGTGAAAGGAAAGTCCCAGGAAACCATGTGTTGTTACATCACTTCTTGAATGGGCAGAATTAGACTGAGGAACTCCAGATCCCGAGTTAATCAGAAAGAGCCTGCAAGGAGCCAGGCTGGAGTTTGAAAAAGCGAAGCGCCAGACTAGAAAGATCAAGACCAGATCTTGGTGACAGCTTGGCGTCAGCTTGGAGGCGTGAAGAAATTGGACAATTTATGGCCAGCCAGCGAGGCTATGTCATCATTCCTGCCTTGCAGAAGTGCTCGGGAAAAGAAGAAATATGTTTTCTGGTTCTATTTTAGGTTTCCATGGCTCTGTGCTCTATGACTATCGGACTCTTCAAAGGTACACTTCAGTGCTTTTGTTTCCAAAGGCAAACCAAAAGAATTGATGCTGGGGCTTCATGGTTCCGGTGGCCAAAGAGGGCTCATGCTATCTTCAGCCCCGGGAAAAAGTGGGTGGGTTATAGATCAGCTAAAAGACAGGAAATTCACAAATAAGGCTGGTCCTGGATAGCACATGGGAACGGCCATGTCTGAGAAGCCAAGAAAACACAAAGAATATGGAACTGTTTAGCGTCTATGAGAAAGTGTACAAATGCCAGAAGCTGGTTCCTAATGCATCACCATTCTGTAAACATGTTAAAAAGTCAACTTATATTAACTGCACCAGTCTATTACAAAATGACAATTATTAGAAAGGCTAAAATGGCCATTTATTGTATTATGGACATATGGTCCTATTTCTTCTAAGATCTGTCTTTCTTTGCTCAGGTCTTAGGCATTAGTCACTTTCAATGAGTTTTGTTTGTTTGCTTGTTTGTTTAAATCAAGGAAGGATTCACTAGCAGGCATCCCACTAAACATCTTTCCATTTCCTTTAAGGTAAAAGTTCAAATGATCCATAAAGGACTACATAGTCATCTTGATGTGTCCCTCAAGCCTAAACTTGTGCCCCTGGGACTCCCATAGGCATCCTTCCTATTTCCTGATCATCCTGTTCCATCCCCAGAAGGGGGCATGCTTTCAGAAGGCAGTCCTATTTGGCTGCTCATCATCACACCTTGGACTGAAGCCCGCTTCCATCTCCTCGACCTTGGTGAATTCGTGACTTCCACTTGACAAATTTCTTAACTTTTCTCTCCTATCAAGTTGAGTATGGTTAGAAAGCCCCACAGAACTCCAAGCCGTCCTCTCCCACGTCCCCCATTGGCTTGTCAGACAAGGCAATGGCTTGTTTTTCTTGAAGTTGAGGTGATCTTATTTCAACTTTCTAGAAGAGGGCCGTGATGTTCAACATGCATGTTCACTGATATTTGCTCGTTTGCTCTATTTCCTGGCTCTGTTCTGTGGATGGCTTGCTCTGTCCTGAACTACAACTGAAGCCAGGCTCTAAGCAGGGGTTTCAGCTTAATGCTCAAGGGGGCAGTGTGGTAATGCGAGAGAGAGGAGCCTCTCCTCTAGGAAAAGCCTTGGACATTTTTTTATATGAAAATCTTTGCCCTGGAAATTAAATTATATTTGGGATTTTTTGATTCCCCTCCCCCAACCCCACTGTGGGAGGTTTCGGAAAGTTACTGTGGTGACCGGCACAGTCAGAGAGCTGTCAGCAGTTTGCCCCACAAGGCAGGTCAAGCAGGCTCCTACAGCACCAGGGCCCCAAGGGGATGTGTGCACATGAGGGCTAGATTTTCAGTGGTCAGTGGCCTACCACCAGACAAGAACCTCCTTTCCCAACACACAGACACACAAACACAGAGACACAGACACACACACAGACACACACACACACACACACACACACACACACACACACACAAACACACACACACAAAGTCTTCTCATCCTGGCTACTATTGGGTCAAAGGCTTGGGATAAATTTCAAACCCAAGTTGGATGGACTGGAAAGGTTGTTTTGATTTGATTGTGTGTGTTTTCCAAAATATTTCTGAGAAAGCAACTCTAAAAACATGCCCTTATGTATCTGTGGATCCATACATATTCATAGTTCCTGGCTGTAGGCTAAAGTTTTTTTCTTCAATGAGGCCTTAGGCAAGTTGTAAGGCCCCTCTCCAGTTCTAGCAATTCAAGAATGGAGGTGAAGTTATAAAGAGACCCAGCCATAGAGAAATTCATTTTTCTTTGTGGCTTCACAGAAATGGGCCAATCCCCCATCTCGCTTATAACTTCAAGATGTACAAACCCAGGTATTATACTCAGTTAATGCAGTGCTCACCACTGTATTTGGATGCATTGCACTTTATCATGTATCGGGAAGATAGCTAAGTCCTGTTCTTGCAGGTTGATGGAGATTGTCAAAACAAGCACGCTTGCACAGTCCATAAAGTCAGAGACTGGGTTAAGAGCTATCTAGGAAAGGAAAAGGGCATCCGAGATAAAGTGTACAGGTCCTTGTAGTGGGATTTAGGTATTATTTGGTGAAGCTTGGAGCCGTGTCTCTGGAGTACCGGAAGCCTGATGGGGTGTGGCCGAACCCCACTGAGACACTGGGACACTGACCTCCTTCCTGTTTGTTCCTGCATTCTTGGTGAGCAGACCGAGCCATCCATCAGATAGCATTTCCACTCTCCAAGAATTGTCTTAAGGTTCAATTTTTATCAGTGAGTGTTTATATAACTCATAATGAATATTAACCCTTTATATGATATATTGCTAGTGTATATTTCTCAATATCTGGTGCCCAACGTAGGGCTCAAACCCACAACCCTGGGATTATGAGTCCTATGCTCTATCGACTGAGCTAGCTGGTCAGAGATCCTATTCAGAATTAAGGGTCAGGCTCAAACAAAAGACCTTGAAGGTGGTTGAACAGTATGCTAACATAGCAGACTAAGTGGAGGAATCAGGGTGTTCCTCACACAGAAGTTTGGTTGATGGTGAGAATAATCACCCCATCTTTTGTTCCCTAGGGAAGAGAACAATCCTTTTAATCATTGAAAGCTAGTAGCAAAGGCTTTGTCAGGTCCTGTAGGTATTTAACCTACCAATCATTGTGAGCTCCTCACAGTGAGAGGTCACCTCAGAGGTCATCCAAGGTAACTCCCTTCCTATTTAAGAATCACTTCAAAGCTGTTCTTCATAATTACTCAGATGTTGGAGAGGGGCCACCGCTTAAGCACTGCCTTTTTCATTCTTGACATTTCTGTTTTCTTCCCATTGATTTCTGAGGTGTCTCCCTGCTTAGATTTCCCTTCCCAGGCTGCAAACTCCACAGGGCAGAATTCTGTTTTCCTTATTCGCATTTTTAAGTTCAAGAACAGTGAGTGCCATATAGTTGCTTTTCAGAGCATGCTTGCTGAAGGGGGTAGTCAACACCAAGACAAGGCTTCTTGCAACTCATTGGCCTCCATTTTCTTTGCTAGAATGAAACTGATTCTAATGTCTCCTAGAAAGAATCTTACAATCTTTAGAAAATAATGTTAATTTTCTAGTTCTTTGGACTGTTAACATGAGGAACATAATGAAAATCTTGAGTTTTTAGAAGAATTACTTAATGGGGATGAGGCTGGATGTGGTAATCCACCCAAATATCCATAAATTTTCTTCTGCTACCACATGTTTGCCATTTCTCTGTTCTTTATATAGGAATACAAATGCATTGTTCTGAAGACCTACTTCAGGTAAAATATTGAAGATATTCAGCCTGGTCCACTTGTATCAAAACAAAACAATAAAATTCATGTAATATAAGATAGAAACATGTTGATGTTCAGATTTCACCAGTGAAATAGAATCAATAGGCGATTCTGTATACAGAAATTATATCCATACCAATCATTGTGATTTTTATATATTCTGTGTATTATACATGAATATGTACATGTGTATATGAATTGGCTCATAGTTATAGATATTGAGAAGGTTCAAGATCGGTGTTTGGCAGCTGGAGACATAGTAGGGTTGATAGTGTAATCTGAGTCTGAAAGCTTGAGGACCAGGAGAATTGATGGTGTGAATTTTAAAGTCATCAGGGTTAAGATGCAGAAGGAGCCAGTATCTCATTATAAGCCCAAGAGCTGAACCAAGCTGATGTCTAAGCTTGAGTGATAAGACAGGAGTGACTTCCTCTCACCCATGGAGGTCTCAGCTTTTCTGTTATATTAGACATTCATCGAATCAGGTGAGGCCCAGCTACATTAGAGGGAGCTACTTTACTCAGTGTATGAATTTAGATGTTAATCTCATCCCTAAATACCATTCACAGACAAACCTGGACCAAATATCTAGACATCCCATGATCTAGTCATCTTGATGTGAACCATTATTATCTAGTAGACTATTAAAGAGAATATTATGCAAAGCATTGTAATGAACTCACATTAATGACGAATGAAAGCATTCTTCAGAGGCATGGCAGCTTATGGAAAGAGGGAGATCTAGCAGATGTTGTAGGAGAAAACATTACATTTATTGAGCTCAGAAGAAGTCATAGAGTCAGTTTCAATGATGGCAGCAGATAGAATAGATTGTATCTGAGAAACTTCACATACACTAACAATTCTCTTGAAGTGGCTATAGACTTCAGTACTCACCTAACACCCCAACTTTGCTGCAACATTTTTAATGTGTCTAAGACCATACCCAGAAATAACTTGTACCCTTGTTGGCATTCTTCTGTGAAGTTGGCCTGAAATCACACCATATACAAAGGTGATTTGGTTTATGGCTGAAGCATCAGCAAGAGAAGTCACATACCTCATCACTTGAGCTTAGAGCAACAGAGCCAGAAGTAGAGAGCAGCTGAAGAGCAATCCCAAACTACCCCAACACAGGGTGAAATGCAAATGATCATTTTTTTTTCAAGTGAACTACTGCACGTAGAAACAAGACACACACCCACTCATGATTCGACCAGACGGATGGCAGCATAACTCAGTTTCCACTGTAATTCTACACCCAATTTCATACAAGGTAAGCGATGGCTGAAGGAGCTAAAAAGTAATATCCCCCATCACCACCACCATGAAAACTCCACACTGTGTCACAAATGAGCCTGACACTGTCACAAACCAGGACGTCATATAGTGTCCTAATAATAACCATTATTGTCATTAGATGTAAGGATCCATAGAAAATGATGAAAAAAATGAATAGTCAAGAAAACTTAAAAGAAATTTAGAAACTACAAAGTAGAAGCTCCTCAGTTGCAAAATACTCTGTGTGTGTGTGTGTGTGTGTGTGTGTGTGTGTGTGTGTGTGTGTGTGTGTTAGCTAAGAAGAAAACTTCCAGGTACTGCTGGTTTTACATGAAAATTCTTCCAAACACTATGGAAAAAACTATTTTATTTTTCAAGTAAAAAAACTATTTTT
Organism: Phyllotis vaccarum; assembly: GCA_033318265.1. Classification (NCBI taxonomy): domain Eukaryota; kingdom Metazoa; phylum Chordata; class Mammalia; order Rodentia; family Cricetidae; genus Phyllotis; species Phyllotis vaccarum. Next base: position 31,766,786 of record JARWLC010000008.1, read on the forward strand.
ACTTGAAAATTCTTCCAAGCTCTTCCAAAAACTGTTCTATATAGTTTCCTTTAAACAGTAAGAGCAAAGAAGGCTTTTGACCAATTTTATGAAGCCAGCATTAACACTAGAAGCAGACAAGGATAGTACCAAAATACAAAATTGTTCCTAATGACAAATGCAAAGTCCCTCGAGTCAAATGAGCAAGCTAAATTTGTCAATAAAAATATACTATAACCAAGAAGCATTTATATTAATAGTGTGAAGTTGATTCTATAGTAAAAAAATCTATCAATATGATTCAACATATTATGATTAGATTCTATCCTATATTAACTGTTATAGTTATTAGTTTATATATGTTAACAAGCTAGATAAGAAAGGTAACTTGTTCATGTTGGTTGGTGCATGAAAGCCACTTTAAAATCTTCAGTGCCTTTGCCTTTTCTTGATTTTATTGAAAATGCTTTAAGTATTTTTTCCTATTTAGTACATTATACTAAATAAGTATGCCATGTAAAGTTTTTAATCACATAGAGCTATATTCCTCCAGTTCCCAGTTTCTTCAAGGTTTCTATAATAAAGGGGTGTTGCATTTTTGTTGGGTGAGATGACCATGTGATTTCTCTCCTGCATGTCTTTTGTTTTTGACTTGCATATGTTGGACTATCTATGCATTTGGTGACTGAAGATGACTTCGTTGCCATTCCTGTTCAATACAGTGTTTGAATCCCAGCTAGAACAGTAGACAAGAGAAGGAAATGAAAGGGATACAGATAGAAAAAACCCAAAATATCTCTATTTGCAGATTATTTATGTGTTTGCTTGTTTGTTTATTTCTTATATTTTTATATAATACCATAAATTAAATTCTATCAGAATACTCTTAGAATTGATAAACAATTATGTATTCAGAATTGCCTCAAAAATCACCTTAGAATAATCCCAATCAAAAATGTAAAGAGTTCTAAAATGAAAACTTGAAAAGCTGAAGAAAACAGTAGAAAATAAACTAGAAGATGGAAACATGTCTCATACTTACGGACTGAAATAGTTAAGAAGGTAAAAGTGGCTATTGTGCTGAAAACAATCTACAGATTCAATGACATCCCATCAAAACTCCATTGTTGGGGACATAACTTCACCCAACAGACAAAAGTACCAGCTGTAAGCCTGAAAACCTGAAAGCAGTCCCAGGACTGACATGAGAAAAGGAGAGCACTCACTGCTGCAAATTGCCCTTTGATATTTACAATCCAGCAGTGGCAAGTGCACATATACACATCCACGTGTGCAAGAACACACAGACAAACGTGCGCACATACACACACACACCCCACATGCACACATACACATTTTAAATTTCAATAAAATAAATATCTACATTGTCATTCTTCATACAATAAAATGCATAATGCCTTATAGTTTACAAGGAAGCACAGAAGAGCTCTAATGGTTGAAATACCCATTAACAGAAAAGCAATGTTGAAGATAGTCTCATATCTAATTGCAATTTTACTACAGAGCCATGGTAATGGAAACAGCATAATACTTGCATAAAAATAGTCATGTTGACCAATGAACTATAGTAGGGGACCCATATGTTAATCCACACTACTACAGCCATCTGACTTTTGATGAAGTTGCCAAAATACGCACGTTGGAGGAAAAATGACCCCTTCAATAAATTGTGCTCACAAAAATGAATATTCATACATAGGACAATGAAACTACACCCTTAGCTATAATTCTGTACACAAATAAACTACAGAATGAATCAAGGACTTTGATTTAAGACTTAAAACTCTAAAATTGTTAGACAGAAATTTAGGGAAAACATGTTAAGATGCCAGTATAAACAAGGACTTTGCAAATAGAAATCCAGTCACTCAAGAAGCAATGCCAACCTTTGACAAATGGGATTTAATAATATTGTGAAGTTTCTACACAGTAATAACTAATGAACTGTCAGTCTAGAGATGGGAAAACTCTTTGCTAGCTGTACATCCAACTGAGGATTAAGATCTAGATATATAAACAACTCAATAAACAATCACAGACTCAAACAACTCAGTGAGTAAATGGGCTAATAAAAAGAACATATAGTCCTCAAATGATGACGTAAAATGGCCAATAAACACATGAAAAGAATGCTCAGCCTCACTGGCCACCAGAGAAACGCAAGCTAAAATTATATTGTGATTGCTTCCCACTTCCGTTAAAATGGCAGTATCAAAAATAACATCAATTGCTGGTGAAAACGTGGGCAAAAAGGAATTACACACGGACACTGTGGATAAATCTTGTCAACCACTATAGGAAGAAGCATTAGAGGTTTCTCAAAAAAAACAAAAAACCCAAGAGAGATCCTTCCATAGGGCCCAGCTATACCATTCTTGGGTGTTATCCAATTAGTCTAATTAATTTATCAGAGACACACTTCAGTACTGATTGCAGTAGTAGCCAGCTTGTAGAACTAAGTTAGGTGTCTTAGGTATGGGATAATGCTCTTGTACACTGTAAAAATTTTCACGTGTGTTGGTTTATTGAAATGCTGATTGGCCTAGAGAAGCAGGAAGTAGAGGTGGGTAACCAGCCTAGGAGAATTCTGAGACGAGGAAGAGAGGACGACAGACTTAAGCCAGATGCAGAGGAAGGAGGATGAAAAGGCTGCCCTGAAGAAAAGGTACCAAGCCACATGGCTAAACATGGATAGAATCATGGGTTAATTTAACCATAAGAGCTAGTCAGTAATATGCCTGAACTACTGGCCTACCATTTACTCTAAAATTAAGTCTCTGAGTTAATTATTTCATAAGAGGCTGCAACACTGTCCAGTTGGGACAGAGAAACTTGTGACTATACACCAACACAGGAATGGTCACACAAATGTGACAAATGCACACAAAGGGATTTGTAAATCCATAAAGAAATTGCAAGTTATATTGTTTTCCAGAAATTAAATACAATTGGAGATAATCAGATTATGTTACATCAATTCTTGGCAAATATTGTAGGTTTTCTCTCATGTGAGTTCCTGGTTTTATATAGATACAAAATGT